>OY728123.1:995356331-996606331 GCA_963277665.1 Viscum album | reverse complement strand
TCTCAACTGTAAATGAAATGATGTCAGGTTGGATTTCATGAAACGTTTACCATGGTCTCTTGAGGTAATGATGTTGTATGGTTTTTTTTACAACATCATAATTTTTTCATATTTCCTACCCATCAAAAAACATTCAATTTTGATGAGTTTGTAAGGTTGTATATCTATGAGATAGTATGAATTCATGGGGTCCCACATAAAATCATTTCCCAGATGGGATACCCAGTTTTCATGGAGGTTATAGAAAGTCATGTAAAGGGGTTTGGTTACATGGGAACTTCTGAGCACAACATACCTCCCTTTTATTGAGGCCCAATCAGAGTGTACTATATAGGTTCATCATGACATGATGAAAGAATTAGTTCAAGATTATGGGGTCTCTTGGGAGAAAAATATACCCTTTGTTGATTTCTCTATAAAAGTATCATTTAGGATACTATTTTGATGGATCCTTCTGAGGATCCTTAAGATAGGCCATGTAGATCACCCCTTTGTTGGTTATAAGATGGGGAAGTAGCTATTCTTGGACCTTGTTTTCTTAAGAATACCACATAGAATGTGAGGTTAATTTGGAAATAGATGGTCACTGTACAATACTAATAAAAATCATATGACAATACCTAAAAACAACCTCTAGATTTTGTGGTTGGGGATTAGGTCTTTTTAAATGTCTCACCGAGACTAGGACATTGGAGGATTTGAAGATAGGGTAAGCTTTCACGGATATACATTAGTTTTTTTAGGATTCAAGATTGAATCATGCCGAAGTAATATCATTAATAGTTTCCTTATTGGTACCGAACCATGCGTGAGGTTTCCCATGTATATCAACTATGATTCTATTATTCATACCCCACTCATTATTTTTATCCAAAGGAGGTTGAGTTAGAGGTAAATGTATATTTACAGGAGTATAATATACGTATTGTTGGTCATAACATGAATGTTCTATGTGGGCTGTATGTAGAATTAGTAGGAGTTCTAGGGATTCATGGTCAATTATATGACAATAAAATAATGAAAGAGGCTGATGAAAGATCATAATTGTAAGATTTATTCTTAGACATTATTGACCACCCATTAGAGTTAAATTGGGGGATGAATTTCTTTAAGGGGGATATTTGGAAGAACATAGTTCCTTCATATGTTATAGATAGTTATAATTTAATAATGTTTCATTTTAAATGTTTGAATATGGCCATATAATAATTCCCTATGATGTTATAGAAGTAATGGGGGGGTTTTAGATCTTGTTCGGAGCTCAGAACCATTGTTTTTGGTCAAATAGTCCTGTTTCATGGTTAGAAAAAAATTTGAGGGGGTAATCACATGGTTACATCTATCTGTGTTAAGATGGAATATAGGTGGACACATGTTCAATGTCTTGATAAACTATGCAATTCAAGGTGCAGGCCTGTGTGAGAATTTCTATAATTTTGATAGTGAATTGTTATTGTGGTTTGTGTATTCTTAGTAAAACATCATGTACAAACTGTTTATACGAACCATTTATTGTGCCCATTATTAGAGAAAAGGTCTCACAGTTGGTGAACAGTTTGGGAAACCATGTGCCTAAACCATGAGACCTAGGTAAATTGGTGTAATTTCTAATTTTACATGAATTAATTGTATTTTAACCTAATTTCCTCTCACTTATCATATAGGGAAGAACCTCCCTCCTGGGAGCTTCTCCCTGGAGACTATTCTCCGATTTTCTGTCGAAACTCCATGAAGTCTTGGAATCGAGAACTATTTTTCTCATTGGACCTATCTTCATAATATCTCTATACATTTTAGCCACTAATTACTATTTTTAGTATCGACTGGGATATTTAGGTGCAAAAAAGTTTTTCTTATTTATAGGTTCTACGTCTATTCATTAATTTCATCTTAATATAGGATGAATCATGAGAAAATACTAGAAAATATATCCACTGTGAGTCTATAATCGTTGATATTATTATTTTCCTTCAATTTTTACAAGTCATATATATATATATATTTCATTGTTCCACGAGCCCAATATTCAAAACGTCTCCCTTGAAATGATTTTTAACTGATGAATTTAATTGACATGTAGTGAATATGGTTTTAATGAGGCTCATTGATGAATGTTGAATAGTAATGTATCATGAATGAAAACTATCTCTTTGGGTGTGTTGTTTAATTAATTAGAACTCCATGGGTGGTGTTAGATTTTTGATACCTTCTAGTGTTCCCTTTACCCCATTCCAGTGAATTTAAATAGATAATTTTATTTGAATTGAGTTGTTAATTGATGTGTAACATGAATGGTAATATCAATTAAAAATTGAATTCATTTATAAAATATAACAATGTACATATCCCATTACACTTTCCATATATTGGGTGTTTAAGAATGATATGTGTGTTATGATGAAATTTCCATGTGGGATAATGTAAGACTAATCCTCTTAAGCATAGCCATAATTTGAGTCAGCTTTTTTGGTGAGATTGAATTGAAATGAATACGGTGATTACCATGATATAATTTAATGATATTGTTTGAATTTATTAAAATCTTATATTACTTGGATAACACATGGGTTCATATACAAATGTCATCTATGGTATCATTTTTATTTAATATTGTTTATACTTCAGTGACACCTAGAATCTAGATATAGTCTTCCAAGGACATGCTTGTAGTGGATGCCTATTATATGTTTACTGATATTTAGAGTCCTTAAAAATTTACATTTATAGACATATAGGGGAGATGTTCATATATATCACAAGTGATACATGGGATACATTAGCGGAGTTCCAAGGATGGAATTTAGTGTCTCTGATGTTATACCATACCAAGGGAGATACATGGGATCTTGTGAGGATCCTCATGGATGGGCCTGTAGCGTGTCTGTTTATATTATACATGGAGAAACACTTATATTCTAAATGATGAATGTTAAAGATGAGATCATGTTCTGAATTGAATAAAGAATGCAATTGTGAATGTGATGTGATTGGAAATCCATACCAGAAATTTCGAATTGGTATTTGGTTTCCACTTTATAGATGAACTGTTTGGGAATCCTTTGATTATATTACTATCGGGGATCCTGGCCTACACGATAGGTTCGGATACCTATTTATGAAATGATATAGTTTAAATTACTAAATTTTATTATAAAATGAAATAGTCTTGAATATTAATTCAATGGATTTCATTCTAAATGAAATTGATGAAATGAATTGGTCATAAGATGAGAAAAAAAAATTCATAGTATGTTTAATTTCATTACTTATTTTCATATTCTATTACATTATACATAATATTATCATTATATATTCACATACTAGATGGTAATAGACCATGGGTGGTTGCCTAATGAGATTATATATTACACATTGTTCAGTCTGCCTTGGGTACCTGAACAGACTATATGATTTCTTTTATATATAAGGGAATGTGTCAGACTATCATTTCTTGATATCTACTTTGGAGTAGGGGGCCGCAGAACCAGGATGAGGCTCATAATGCTAGTTGGATAGATTTTTTAACTTTTGTTACCTGTATTATTATGATTCTATATAGAACAATTTTTGATAATTTATTTGACACATGACAGGTATCATAAGAATTAATGTCTATGATATTTTTTTTGAGATCTTTATCTATTAATGTTATATATATATTATGATTGTTATTATATATTTATATAATTGTATTTCATTATATTTCTGTTGTGTTCCACTCTCGTTATGAGGGCATAGTCTTTCGATTAACACTCCAAGGACCTTGTTTCTAGTTGGAATCCATTGGCGTTTAAGTAGATACTCTTGAGGCAATTTGCAAAACTAGGCTCAGGGCACTATTCTGTAGAACTCGAGTTCGAGTTGATATAATAAAATTTTAGATTTTTTAAATATATGGGATGTATTTAGTAATTATTTTACTAAATTAAATAACGATTTTATGGTTTGGTTATTTACATGAATATTGAAATATTTAAATTCATATCATCTTACACTATTATCATGGAATTAAAAAGTGTTCGGTATTTTTATTTTTAATGGGGGTATTTAAAAGGTATTAATCTTTTTTTATAAGTTAAAATTTTAAATTTAACCATTTTTAAAATAAAAAAAATAGAGTATTTCAATATAATTTTAAAAAAATTAACTAAAATTAATCGGTTTCCATACATCACAATTGCTGAAAAAATAAAAAAATTATTATATTAATAGAATATTGTAATTATGAAAATACACTTATTAGTGATTTTCACAGGTTATTCGAGGGTTTTAAATATATTTTATAATTATATTAAAATATAAAGATAATTTTACACATATTAAATGTAGCTAGTGAAATTATTTTTTTTCATGAAAAATGAATGAAAATAATAGTTTCTATGCTAAACAAATTTAACATAATTAATTTGTTTTACTTTCATGTATTCATGGTATAATTATGTTTTATTTGGATGTAATTTTTCAATTTGATTTCATTATAGTGTTTCTTGTGTATTGATTGTGTTTAATTATCAATAAATATTATTGTACGTTGGATGTAAATTATATAGTCATAACCATATATTTATTCATTTGTCAAAAAAATCCATCTTAAATATGCAATTATTGTGATGATAACTAGATTATATTATGGAAGTTATGAAATGGAGATAAATTATTTATTTATATAAAAATAGTAATTGTTTTATTAAATTGGTAGAATTTTTGAAAAATAATTTGGTACATAAATGTTTTTATGTTTAATATGTGGAATTGGTAACTATAAATACTATTTTAGATTTTTTACTTCTGTGTCATTTGTATTTATAATTCTATAAAATTGTCATCATTGTTGTTTCAAATTATTCCCCTTTATTATGAAAAAATGTTTGATAAGTGTTTGTCTATCATTTTCATATGTTATATAATGCAGTTTAATTATCATTGAATGTGATTCAAAAAATAATTTATCTTTTTTTAAAATACATAAAAATAAATTATTTACAATTATGAGTCAAATAAAGTTTTTATTATGTAATAGATGTATAATGAAACTATGATAGAGTTATTAAATGTAATTTCAATTTATTATATAGTAGGTTTTTTGAAAATTAATCCATTTAGTGATGTTTAAATTTGAATATTATGGTAGATAGAGTTGGATTCCGCAATGGAATATTAA
Organism: Viscum album; assembly: GCA_963277665.1. Taxonomy (NCBI): domain Eukaryota; kingdom Viridiplantae; phylum Streptophyta; class Magnoliopsida; order Santalales; family Viscaceae; genus Viscum; species Viscum album. The sequence goes on along the minus strand of OY728123.1, from coordinate 996,601,170 downwards.
AATGGAGTAGGGGATATATTGAAATTATTTTTAAAAGAAATTGTTATATAATTGATGTAGTTTTAATAATTATCATTGGATTATAAGGAATATTATTAAAAATATATATATATTTTCCAATTTGATACCATTTATACTATTTTAAGGAATAATATTTTTGGGTTAGTTTTTGTTTCAAATGTTTTTTAATGATAATTAAAAATAAAACATTTTACATATAGTTTAAAATTATATTTTTACTTATTAAGTTAAATTAAAATAGTGTTGGGAATAAATTAAATTGATGTGGGAATTTTTATATTTCATTTTAATATATTTATATCATTTTATCTCATTTCACTTGTTCAAATTGTGTAATATATGATATTATAAAAATACATTGACACATTTTTTCCATTTTGTTTAGATTTTTTTAACGTAACAACCTATTTATTATATTTTTAGTGATTCAATTTTGAATGATTAATGTTAATTTGTTTTTAATGAATGTTTTATGAGAAGTAAAATATTTTATATGTTTAATCTACACTAATTTGAAGGCGAGTCATGTGTTTTGATCCAACCCGATTATAACTGTACTAGATACTATATTAAAATTGCTCTGAAACTCCCAATTTTTTTCATTAGTAGTAGACTAGTTGATGACGAGTACTGAAAGTGTATAACCTTAAGTATATTAAATGAGTTACCAATTTAAATATTGTCCCCACATCCCCTTCAAATATTTATACAATATATATATATATATCATTGGGAATATAATATTTTTATATATATTAATGGATGCAATTATGTTCAATATAGGGTATAGTTCAGTTATTAATTTAATTCTTAACATCTTATCAATAACTCTATCACGGTATAATGTCATAGATCACATATTGGGAATACTATGTATATAGATGAGGTATCAAGATTCTATCACTAGAAACCATATTTTGAGGACTGAAAAGTAGTATATAAAGAATGAGTGAACATATAAATATACTCAATAGTTTCCTCCCAAAAACTCTCATGCATTAATGTGAATAAATTATACTAATGAATTAAATAAATAAATAAATAAATAATCTATAATCTATAAAATAATTTTAATTTTAATGAAAAACCTAATCTACCTAAGTGCTCTTAATTAATTCACCTTATATAACATGTCTTCATAAAATCTACTATAGATATACCACTAATCATGAATATTAAAAACCTATATTATTTTTAACCCCATGGGAACCTTATTATTCATTAATATCATTGGGCAGTTCTCCACCAGTAAGGAATCTCACTATTATACGTAGGGAAACTCCCTAACACAACATAAATAATCAACCAAATATTCACTATCTAATAAATTTTGTGTTAGGATTAGTAGATATAAGAACCATTTTTATGAAAAGTCCTCAAATTTTGTAAATGAGTTATTTTCAAAGCCTTGGTTTGTACTAGAGGGTGATTGTATAATGGAAAAACCAATATTAAGAAGTAAATAAGTAAAAAATAATGATATATTCATATTATACCTAGACAAGAAAATGAAGATTCTATGTCATTTTAATCTAACTCTCATATAAGAGTAACATAGAATATAATATAGATGTGTAAGTTTAAACTAAAGTATTTTGTTTGATTAATTTAGATTATTGAATTCAAATGAAAAACAATATAACATGTAGAAGAGTTTTTTCCTTGTTTTTCATTATCTGTATATGGGGATTGTTGTGCATATAATTTTTAAATGGAGATATATTTATAATAATTCAATAGGGATGTAATGTTGTAACTCAATGATTTCTTTCAACATTTTCGATGAATACATGTTTATAATTCACTTCGGAATTAATTTTTATATTTTGAAGTCATAATATTTTTTCCAATTATAGTTTATTGGATTATTCTATTTAGTATGACAATGTTTGAGTTAATCTAATAGTATTTATTATTATATGTTTCATTCTATTTTTATTTCACTTCATAATTTGTTTGGGGTCATGGGTGTTTTGTTTTCCCACATGGGTGGGGGTTTCAATTAGTTCCATATATAACATTGAAATAGGATTTTGTTGGTTGTAGTTGTTCTAGAAGATTTTTTCTTGATTGATGTTTTGAATTCTATATCTATTATCAATGATCCAAACCCAACAATTGGTAAAAAATAATAACAGTATAGATTGGTATATCAAGACACTAACCATTGATTTTTATGTTTGACTGAATATATTTATACTTCTGTTTTTCTGATAAGATAATTTTAAAATGTTATTCATAATCCCAATTTTGTTATATATTTTTAGTGGTAGTTTATTTATTATACTACATAATCAACTATATATTTAATTGATTGGTTTCAAACTATAAGTGATGAAAAACGAATATAGGAAAGCATTGAAAAAGAAATCATTGAAAATGATTCATATTTCACTATCTTTAAATGTGGATTATAAAATTTGCGATGTGAAGTTTTATGTGGAAAATATATTGACTCTTTATTGTTTGTATAAAGGAATCTATTATAAAATATTTGTTTCTATTTTGGAGGCTATTAAACATGAGAATGTAATAGGGAATAGTTATGAATAATCAATTAAGTGAATTCAACATGATGTAGATTTAGTTGGGAATAAAAATTATAATAATCAAATATCCATATATTCTGTTTTAATAACTTTCAGTACTCCCATAATCATGGGATTTTTTTATTATCATAGTGACTGACTATTTTTTAATAGTTCCTTAATGTTTTTCTAAATTTTTTAATTTCATTCTATATTATATTATTTTGATAATGGACATCATAATGTATACTGTAATTATTTATAGTGAATATGGTAGAGGGTGTGATATTTCAGAGAAGAGTCACTAATAAGAGAAATTGAGAATGATATGTACTATATAAATTTATAAAAATATTATAAATTATTTTTTAAATAGAGAGATGATAACCTATTAAATGATGGATTAAAATAAAATATTTATTAGTGTCAAAATATTTTCTTCTATGTCAATAAACAAAAATCCTAATTTTGAAAATAACAGCGGCATCTCATTGAGTATACCTAGTAAACTTATGTCATGTATCGTAGGAATTGAGGCTTAATTTCACACTATGTTTACAAAGTGGTGTAGAAAAAATAATTATTCAATGATATTATGTAAGGTACTTCATAGGGATGTCGAAATACTCAAGAAAGTGTGTGTGGGTAATTTTACTATTCTTATATTGATCATTAAATTTTTTATAATTGAATGTAGTGTGATATTTACTATGTCAAAATAAGAATATTAATTTTATTGGGAAATATAAGGATGATGGTTTATACTCAAATTCATTAGTGGATCATGGGAAGATACACATGGTTTCATAGTGGTGTATAATGTTTTGAAATATAGATCATTGTATTAAAATAGTGTTTCAAAATGAATTCAAAAATTTTAGAAGATTCCTAAAGTTGTGTCTTGAATATCATTGTAACAAAAGAGAGAATGTTATTAAAATTTTAGATTCCAAATAATTAATTAATCTTATAGGTATATAGTTCCATGAATATATTTATTTTGGACCTAAAATGCATCTAAATATATCTCTCTATATATAATGAAAAATAATTAAGGATTGGGATTTTATGTTTCATCATATGAATGTATGTGGTATTTTTATAGTCTAATCACACAATGGATAACTGTAAAATATTACCTTCATCAGTGATATTACATAGAAGGTTTGGGTAATGTTTATTAGGAATAATTTATATGTTTTGGGACCAAATTTTTATGGATATAAAATGGAGAAAAGGAAACGAGTTACAAACTAAAAAATTTGTTTTATGATAACTTTGTAGAATAATGAATTACTATCTTAGGATGAATTTTTTGGAAACATGTATGGTTAAATAAAACCAAATTTTGTACAATTTAAAAAATACTATTTTTGTATGATTAACAGAAATTTAAATATGGATACATGATTTATGATCTTACACATTTTTTTTCCAAGGAATTTTTGTTCGGGTCATTAAATTATGTTATAAATATGATCAATAGATATGATTATTCAATAAATGGTTTATAAACATTTAGATTCTTTTTATACCAAATAAATAGAAGGATTTTCCAATTATAGAGTCTTCAGATAAATTTCATATATCTAGATTGATTTAATTAAAACAGAAAATATAGAGTATATGTCATTATAATATTTCAAAATATTGTATGGTGATATAAAATTTGGATATATTCTATGGGATAGTGACATAAATAAGTTTATTAGATGTCAAAATTTCCTAATAAATAATGATATCATATTGAAAGATCAGAATCAATGGAAATTTGTAGATGATACCAAATAGTCATCAATACCTATTGTATGTTAAAATATAATTCTAAAATATTCTGATAGTTTTGTAGTGCGTAAATCAAAGAAACATAAATAAGTTTCAAATGAATGTTATATTGATTTATTGTTTCTAATACTAGATATAATTATACACTTAAGAAAAAAATGATTGGGTTAGAGACCTGGAAGGAGATGATCCAAATAATTGTTTTCTATAAATTGATGAAATTAAAATTCAGTAGTAGATATTTACTATGGTTTTACACCACATGTAAGATATCAATGTAACCAACAATACATTATTCACATAAATAATATAGATCATTAAATTAATGAATTTGTTTCAATACTATGTGACTGAATATATCGATTAATATCCATGAGTGATTAAATGGATTCATTACAGGTATTTTTAAAATGAGAGTTAATGAAATGTCATTATTGGAGGAGAGTTGTAAAGAATAAATTGGTTTATTATCTGAAGAAATAACTTTATATTAGGAAAATTTATATGTAAATCCTAGATATATTAGTATTTATTTCTAATTATAATAAATTAAACATGTTTGTTCAAATGTCATGAAAAAAACACAAATATATTGGTAATGATTATTTATAAAATAAAAAAATAAAAAAACTACATTTTTTACAAATAAAATATTAATAAAATATTTAATTCTAGTAGAATTAATTATTATTAATTCCCATATGATATAAAAATTAATTTATTGAATCTATTTTTTGAATAGTTATGTTTTAGTAAATTTAACAATTGCAATAAATGATGTCAATCTAATGTATAGACTAGATTCAAGGAATTATTTTTAAAATTAATATGTTACATCCATGGAGTAATTTTTTACAAATAAGAATTATTAAATAAATTTTTAATCTCTAAACAAAAAAACTCTATATAAATATTTTTTTTATATAATATATATTTTTTACAGAAAATATTAATACAAAAACTTTAGAGTTTTATATTTATAAAATAATAATTATTATTTTTATTATTTAAAAAAATTCCATAAGTTTCATATTTATTATTTATTTGAATTAGATTATGTTTTCTTGAATATTGAAATATACAATTTTCACAAATACAATTTCTTTTATGAACTCCTCGTGATACAATCAAAAAATAAAATATTACAAATAAATTTTATAAAACATAGATGTGATTAAAGGGTAAAATATAATTAGTAAAAATATTTTTTCAAATCTAAAAACATATTCCTACATAAATAGAATAAAAGTTATATTTAATGCTAATAAAAAGTTACTTATGTCTTTTTTCATCTAGTTATGCATTGAAAATAACCCACAATACTTGGGATTGATTTTTAAGTCACTAAAAGAATTTTTCTAGTAATAAACCAATAAATATCATTTGAATCCATAATATACATGATTTTGGACTAAATTTGTTTTATTATTAAGAGACATTGTTTTTATAAAAACATTTCTTAATATATTTTATATACAAACAATGTAATTAATTTTTTCCACCTTTATAAATTTATTATTTTAAAATGACATTCATGTTTACATTCACCATTTTCCAAAAATATATTTTTTTCAATTTCAATTAATTTCAGGAAAATAAGTTACGAAAATTAATCATAGTTACCATAAATATGTTTAAAACATTAATAAGGGGTTATTAATAGTGATATAGATAAGAATATCTAGAAACAATTATATATATTTGATCGGATGAGTGGATTATAATATCCCCAAAATTTTCTGTAACACTTTACTACCTTGGTTTCACATAACATATAGAATAACATTTATTTTTTTTGTTCACAATTTTTTAACCACTATCACCTATAAAAGGAACCATAAACTCCCAATATCAAAACCCACAATTCATTTAAATTTTTCATTAATACAAGCTAAAGATATGTCACCCGTCATCCTCTCTCTCTTTTAGGAACAAATATTACTAATAATCAGTTATAAACCACTCATTACAGTGACTTATCAGAAAAGAAGATCAACATTCTCAACATAAGTTACACTTTCTTCTTGAATATCATTTTATATATTTATCATCAACTACTTAATCAATTATTTTTTCCTATTATTAACATTTAATTTATATAATTAAGAATCAAATAATGTGATATTATCATTAGTAAATATATATCACTTACTAATTTAGTAATTCTAACATGATCTTATCTTGGTATATTTTACAACCTCTATGAATTTTATTCTTCTATTTTTATGAATCATAATTAATTATTTCTTCTAATTATAATTTTTGACAAAATAAATTAATTTTTATAGTTTAAAATATTTTTCAATGGTAATTTTTTTTAAATTAATATCATAATACGGTGGTGAAATGATCATCCAATTAAAATTTTAGTTCAAAAATAATTTAAGAGAAAATCTACCAATTTTGAAAACACCGTAGTTATATAAATTAGTATTAAAATCTAATTTTATATTTTTTGACACATTCCCATGAACATGATCACAACCATTTTAAGAAAATTTTAATAATTTGTTAACATATAAAATAAATCTATTCTCATCGAAAAAATATATAAATCTCTTATCAATTCTAACCGTTATTGTAGAGACCCGAATCTTGACGTTCATGGACATTACATTACTTTTGTGGAATACTTAATACATAACAAAAACAGACACACAAGGACCGTAATAGTTTAGTGTCTTTGGAAACTCGGAATATAAACTTCTAATCATGTTGAAATATCTTCAACAACTCCCATAACGATCATCCCCTTTTTGTTTCCTTACCTAAAACCATTCTTTATTTCCTGGGGCAAATAAAACAGAAAAAGGTTGAGCTCAAATGCTCAGTAAGGGAAAACATAGATAACATAAAACAATCCATAAACATTTGCAAGGAAAAACTTTAACATGAAATTTAAACATCAAAATCTTGAGCAAAGACATAAATCGTGGAAGTACGTAAGGCATATATCATAATGAAAAATCAACCATGATAAAATATAATGGGAATAAAACATGTAATTCTGGAAACCATTCAGCACATGTTATGATTTCTATAGTAACCAAGGCATTGCTGCCAAGACCATCTTAGCGGACAAAGTCCCTTTCTGAATCGAGCTCACTCCTCGTTTTAGTCCTATAACACTGAACTGGATTAACTTACCGTTCCTGCCATTTCTATCTCATGAGATATAAATATTTACCCAATGCATTGGAGGGAGATATAGGTCCTACCAATCTCATAGTGCAATCATTCTTACTTGTGGCATAAAATAAACATTAAAAAATCATCATAACCCAAAGAATAAAATGGGTTTCATAAACATCATCCCATCATCACATAATCCATATAAAACAAATGGATATTTCATCATAAGAAATTTGAAACTATGTAAATCATAGAGACATTATACTTGAAATATACACATATGAAATAATGTCATCTTAGATAGAAAATGGTTTTGATAAAACGCTTGAAATTAATTCTTGAGGAAAATATCCTTTTTTCTTCAAAATCAGTTTCTTTTCACAAAACATCATGCAATTTTAAAAGAAAATGATTTTGTTTAAAATATTCATGAAATATTTTGGAGGAAGCTTCATGAAAATAAGGCTTTATACAACCGTAAAAATCCTTTCATGCCGTATACGATAAAAAAACATTCTTCTCATACTTTTGTCGAAAAAGTCAAAAAGTACCTTGTAGGGTAAATAAAATAAAGTTTTCATCCATACCATTGGGTAAAAGTAAAAATGGGTAAAAAGGATTTTAAACATACATGAAACCATTTTTAGGAAACATGGACATGGATGATAACAATAACCCCAGTAAATACTTATAAATAAACAATCTCGGATAAGAACGAGATTGGAATAGTTATCCCTTACCTTAGGTTCGATATGATTCGTATGGATCCGAACCTCCTGTATAAAGATTTAAATAATTTCATTGACTTATTAAATAATCATATTCATTGTTATGATATCATATATGTTTCACTTATGACATTATATTACCCGTATTTTGTAAATTCCATGTTAATGATGCGTTTTGGGAAAAATAATTTCATTTATCGTATGTGTTTCGACTTATTGTTTCTTGATATTATTACTTATATCTAGATTTACATAATTCAAGAATTTAAAAAATGATTTATATATAATATATATTCATCATATACATATATATTATAGATCGATAAAAGGAATGAAATACACCGTTCATGGAGACGGTAGGTCGTACGTACGCATGAACGCTGTTTTCGTTTCCTTATTGAATTGAATGAAACTAAATAGATGACATAAATATATATATACATAAATCCAGTAGCATTATTATTTCAAATATTACATTATTATTAATTATATAAACTTTATGATCATTCATGTATGGTTAATCATGGAGAATGAATCTCATCGCGTCGTGGAGACGGTAGTCCGTACGTACGCACGAGCGATAATATCATTCCCATAATTATAGAATTGGAGTGGATGGTATAATATATGAGAATTAGTATTATGTTATAATAACCATATATAGTTATTTTTTTCACCATTATACTCTTCCATGTAAGGTGTTGGTGGAAAAACATATTACACCACGGCGTGGAGACGGTATTCCGTACGTACGCACGCGCGGTGATTTTGTTTTCCGTAGGATGGATAGAATGTGAAATAGGGTTTTTTGATATTTATAATTACATATCAGTTAATTAGGGATACTGATGTTATTACTTCATAATGAAACAAATAAAGAATAGGGAGTAGAAGAAGAATGGAACTTGAAGAAAACGGTAGAAGGTATTACCTCTTTCTCGAAGTGCCTATTTTAAACTTTCTCTTAGGGCACTAAAATTGGTCTTTGAAGAATACCAGGACCTCTAGGATGTTTCTAGGGAAGTGGAGAAGAGGATTTGGCAGGGGTTGGACGAGCTAGAAGGCTAAAAGTTGTCTAAATATGAGAGGTAGGAGGTGCCCTTTTATAAGGGAGGAGAGGGGCACCTTTGGAAATCTTAAAAACATTAATTTATAATAAATCTAACCCCAAAAAATGACTCATATTCGAATATTAGATGAGATAGGGTTGTAATATAATCAAAAAATACATTTTAGACTTGTTAGGAACTTATTTAAAACATTATCATTTGGATTTATCCTTATTTAATCAATTTAATTTTATTTGTGGTAATAACATTGTAAATTTTAAATTATAAAACATAATTACATATTTGTTGTGAATTGTCCATAATTGGATACTTTATAACAGTTTCTACCTTATAAATTTATGTTTATAATTTTTAAATATTTTTGTTATTTTTAAACAATTTTATAATATGTTATTTTTATAAAATAACAATAGTGTCAATTTTGACACTATTCATTTATTTGAATTTAAATAAAATATATACAGAAGATATGTTTGAAATAAAAAAATTAATATATTCATAAAAGGTAATATATATCTATAAAATTGGTGGAGAACATTAAATAGTTCATATAATATTTATTTTATTATTTTTGAAACCTTTTATTTGGTTTATCTCTTAATTAAATAATTACTACATCATTTTTGTATAATTATTTAATATACTTATTTTTTGCATAAAAATAAAAAATAAAATCTTATGATGAATATAAATCTATTACCTTTCACAATAATACTTTTACTCGAATTTATCATCTTAGCATCACAATATTTAAATTGTTATATTTATTAAATTATGAAGGTGACAACTTTGGCATCATTTAAAATAAAATAATATAAGTGTCATAATCGCTTTTATAAGGCTCCAAATGGTCAATTATTCGACCATTGGATGATTATGGTTTAAATTTACATGACCAATATGTTTTTGTCATGTGTTTGTGCCTTTTATGGTCAATATTATATTAATAAAAACTATATTCTTGATTTTCACTAGATAAACAATTTCTGCATCACTATTGTGTCACAATTAATGATAATTATTTAATCCCTAAAAATTATAAATAAATTAATATGATGTAGATAATTTCATTATATTTCTGGAGACTATTCATGTTCTAAGTTTCATGAAGTTTACAACTAAATTAAAATTAATATACTTATAAGATTTAAGAGAGTGACATGTTGTCACTTTCTTTGGTTTTAATAATAATTAAGTTATTTTCATAGACAAAATTCCATTAAATGATTCTAATTCAACCCTTAGATGATATGGGTCGACTTTTAGTCATCCAATAGGATTTTGTCAGGTGTTAGGGTAATTTTATAATCTTATATTTACCCTTAATTACCCGATTTACCTTTAACAATGGTAAATAAAATTTACCGTAGTTACTATTCATAATGCCCAAAAATAAAAAGTAGTTTATTAATATAATTTGGACCCACTGATTCCAAATATGGAATCCATTTTTCCAAATTAAATACACATAAGTTGCAGAAATTAAATAAAAATTAATCCTATTATCGAAAGAAAATAGGTTTTTGTTTAAAACATTACAAAAGATTGAATTGATTTAACCTACAAATTCAACGTAAAATCAATGCTAATGGCATAAATTATATTAAATGGTAATAATATATTCTATTTATCCTTTAATACCATTAAATATTATAAATTAACCACATAAATTATTAAGATGAAAAAAGTTGTTTTTAATTAAAATATAGCGTGTTTTTACTATTCATTAAAATATAAAAGTTATTAGAATAACATGAAAATTTTATCCAAGGTAAAATTTTATATCCTTATTTCAAATAATAATTTTATTTTATAAAATTGAACTTATAAACATATCAAAAACTAGATTTAAAGTGGGTGCGCCATCAAAAGGCGGAAAAACTACATTTTTTGAGAAATACTTATTTCACCCGAAAAATTTATTTTTTTCACATAAAATGTTTTAGAAAATTTATAAATGAACAATAATGTTATAAAATTCAAAATGAGGTTAATTATATTCATAAAGGCTATTTCGTGATAATATTATAACCATATATCATTGTTTAGTGAAAACCGGTATTGCGTACAACACACGCTATCAAGGAAGGTCACGATTGCGTGTAATGAAAGCCAAGTCAGGGTTGCGTGTAGTGAAAGACTCATTTGTTGTTGCGTATACCCAAATACAACCATATTTCATTTATACATTGAATATATATATATAAACTCAATGTTTCATAGAATAACTTCTATCAAATGAACTTTAAATTGTGTATAACACGATCCAAGAATTGTGTTGCGTATACTGCAAGCTAATACTGTGTTGCGTATAGCACAGGATAATCATGGTGTAGCATAAAACACATGATATAAAATAAATTAAAAATAATACTTATCATAAAATCTCTAGGTCTTACAGTTATAGTAGTGTTTTCGTAATGTGTTTTGAAAAAACAACCTAATTGAAAAAAAAACAAAAACATAAATACCACCAAATGTAATTTAATAAGTAATTTTCATCCTAAAAACATAATCAACTTCACAAGATATACAGTCACTTAGAAACTCAATTGTTTAAAATGAATAAAATATATCTACAACCTTGATTGGGTTTTACAAGTAAACCTACTCACAATGTATTCCAAGCTACATCCTGCCTCTACCACAATTATAATTTTGATTACATATTTAAATGATAATAAATGATTTTTAGAGTGTTCTCCAGTGAAAAAATATTATTTTACATAATTTGTAAAAAAATAAGTGAAGAGAGCATGACGTTAAAGGAAAAAACATATTAAGAGATAAAGAATTGAAAAGTGTTTGTGATGTCTTTATCTCTTGTTACAAAAGAAATTATTTCCTGAAATGGTGCATATTGGTAGCCCTAATATTATAGTATATAGATAAGGATACAAGAACATAATTAAATGGGGGGGGGGGGGTTACTATACCACTATGCATCATTGCATGAAAAAAATTATTTTCCACTTCCATAAAAAAATACAGTAATTGTGATACCACCTTAAATTGATTTAAATGATCCATGAGTGCCTTCGTAACTAGAATAAATATGAGATTCTAATCCAAAAACGAAAATTGGGAGGTATGTTTTATTTTTTAACGAAGTGATAGAAAATTGTATATGAAACCTTTTGTAATCACATATCTGTATTCCATATCACCATGAATAAATTTTCAATCATTTTTATAAATATTTTAACCATGGGAATTTATCTATCAATTATCAACCTAATGATAATTTAACAATTCAACCAATCCACATTTCATATCTTCTCAAATAATGATTATGGCCAAATTAGTATAAAATACAGCATGAATTGATGTTTAACAAGCTATGGATGTGGATACACCAACTTTAATATAAAGAGTGTCAATATTTTAATGAATGATGATATATGTTTGGGTAATGTAATCGCTAATGTATTCCTAGGTAGTATTAAAAAAATAAATGTGCTCAACCATATTCGTATTTTTTACCTCCAAATTTCCTATACATAGAAATTATTGTTTTGGAGGTCTTCCACAACAATAGAAAAAATAATTGATACATTATCCTATAAAGAGCATCATCCTATGAGATAGAAGGCATATGAACCCCAAAAATTGAAACCATAATATCACCCATAAAGTAATTAAGATAGGGTCAGGAAAAATAACTTTAATATGATGGATTATGATTAGTTAATGACCTATCAGATATATATAACATTAAAACCTAGATAGGTGGAGATCCATAACCATCATCGTCAAGAATAATTACTCATGTATCATTATAACTAAACACACATCCTCATTTCAAGCAGGAGAAATTAAAGTAAAATGCTTGAGAAGAATAGTATGATATATGATTCCAATGAAATATAAATCATGATCATTCTGATAAGAATATATGGTATGTGTGTCATTCTCAAATAGAACACCTCCAATATCAGAAGAACTATCAAAATATGAAGAAAAATAATCCAAACCATGAATTTCTGACCCTATGGACTTCTCTCACTTATTCATTATAACATCTACATCTGATCTAAATTTTCTTTCAACAACATGACCAAAAAAATAACATTATGTGTTACTATCACAATAACCCACTATATAATTTCTAGAATAGAGATAATAATAGAATGATTAGGAAAATCAACCACATCTTGTCCATGAACATAATATATTGAATCATGCAACATTATAATTACATCATCTGTATATTTAGAGTAATACTCATCAATGTGAGAAGAATTGGAAACCAAATTTTTGGATTAATAGATATATTAAAATGATCATTTCATAAATTCAATGGAATGTCAAGAATTAGGAGAATCATAAGAGACATTAAATTTTTTCACTATATTAAGTTCACTACAACTTTCAAATGAAAATAAAAATAATTCTTCTTCCTGAGCATCCAAACATGATTACTGTACATATTTATTTGATGAATATTCCACAGAATCATCCAGTTATTAGTTGGGATCAACCAAATCAAAATGTCTAGGGGGTTCTTCACATGATTTATTTATTCATATATCCAATTTATTTTTATATCATTTTTCTTATCTAGGGTTCCATGTAACCTTTATAGTTCTGCAGGTATCTTGTCTTTAAATGAAACTAATATACTAGATGATATCATCTTCTCCAATAGTAACACTTCCTATAGCTTCAATAATGGATGATATCAATTAGGGATAAACTAAGGAGTTCCATATATAAGATATAATCCCATACTCTGTCATATAGACCATTTGAAATCCTTATAATTTCACATTGGCACATATATTCATGATGTACGGAATGAACCCATATTGTAACAAAAAAACACTAATGTCCCCCATCATGAGACATAACATATAATGGATGAACATGAATATAATTCTAAACTCTTCATCATGTTTATAGTATCTATTATACTAGGTAAAACATCACCATCATTATCCTAAATATCATCATAATAAAATTAACCAATAATTAAAAATATCTTAAACATTTTATTCCTCATACACTCCATCATGGGGAATTGTCAATCATTTTTCAATTTTTATTTAAAATAAAAATATATTTTTCCCAACTACCAAAGTCATTATAAAATCCTTATTTCCCAAAATCCAATTATTCACATAGAAATAAAGAACACAAACTATTTAATGATAAAAAGAGTTTGATTTCAGAAGAGCCATGATTATTGTTCAAGATTTTAAAGTAAAATACATTCTACTGATTTTCATGATTCTATAAATGTTTCACCGACTATATTTTCATAAAAAAAATCATGAGATTATAGAATATGATTTTTTAACTTGACATGTCAACATGATTCACCTTCGGATCTCTTACATGGTTATGAATCATTTTGAGAATTACAAACACGATGTTTTGTATTATTCCTAATCACAAAATAGATTCTATATATTTAACTCTTAAGGATGGGTTTCATGGAGTGGATGGAGATGAATATTGAAATGCATGTGACAGAATGTATTTGATTCAGATAATAAAGAGATATTTACATCATTTAGGTAAAAATTATTTATTTACATAAAAAGGATTTAAATTCAGGTAAAATTATAAATATATGAGTTAAAATAATAATATTAGTTATAGTCTAAAATTTCACAGAATTTTTCCAATATATATTCAAACAAGACCTCACAATAAATAAATCCACTTATAAAACCTTACAATATCATATGATGTTATAACCTAATGGTAAAACCCAATAATATTAACAGATATAATTAGGCTATGGTAACACATAAATAATAGTACCTAATGGTAGAAAAACCTCAGGGTATAATGCAAACTATACAACATGAATCACATCTTAATCCTAAAAAAATTAAAATTTCTGTGATAAATTTAACAATTTATTATCATTTATGATATATCTTAATCACTCAATATTAAAAATATTTTTATAAAAAATTATGAGGTGATGTTTAATGCTATTTATTTCAAGAGTAATGTCAAAATTTGGAATATTAAATCATCAAAATTATTGTCTGATATAATTTTGTTTTTCCTTGTAAGGACTCTTTTATTACCTTGAAATGATTTGGATGTTTTTAAACAATATTTTCATAGCCGGGAAGAGTGTCAGTATGATATTACAATGCAAAAAGAGTTCAACATTGAAGTCATAAAAATATTACTTGTATTAGATCTTGAAAATGTAGTTTTTTTGAAATAATGAAATTTCTCCATTAAAATGTCTCATATAAATAATATAAGAACATCATTGAGTTAAATGTTATATTTTACACCATGGAATTATTTTTTATTACAATACATTATTTTAAAGTGATTTTTCATGGAACTAGTAATTTATAAAATTAATAAACAATTTCATACATAATTACATCTGTAATACTAATATTTTCAATTAAATCCTACATATGGAGAATATATATTGATAACCTTTAAAAAAATTATATATTATTATTTTAATATTTCTATGTATGTATCTGAATTTATACTCAGATTATTCATAGTGTTTTTGTGTCTTAGGTCATAGGAATTAATATATCAAATATTTTAATATAAAATAATGTACACATCCACATATTTTTTATATAAATGGTTTTACATTTAATGGGGACTTTGTATAGAATATCTATGACCACAATTGACTCCAAAACATTGGTTTTTCCAAATATTCAACACTTTTTTTAACTACTAGAAATTCCATAATTGGTTACCATTGCTGAATTAATATTACACAATACATTATTTATATATTTATTTTAATAAAATGACCATAAATTGTCTAATAGTCTCTAAATTCATTGTTATGGTTTTTTTTCAAGGGTTTACCAAATAATCCTTTGAGTATTAGAGGTTATCATTCTTTGTTTCACTTGAAATACCCAATGAAGTGGATCGACGATCATAACAATGTCAATCAAGGGTTAGTTAATGAATGCTTCAAATGTTCTTCATCATTGGAGAATGAACTGTTCAACCATGATAGATTTATAATATAGGTAGGATTCATTATTTTGGGTTTCCACAATATTTTGTTATTGAGTATATACTTGATCATTTTTTATTGACATATGATTACCTTCACTTAACATGAACCCATATTAAACTATTAAAAAATTTAATCCAATTTATAAGTAGTTATGCCATTTTTCATAATTTAATTTCCAAATATTATCATTGTTTTTCATGACCAAATCAATAAATAATTCATTCTCCGTATCATATGGCTTTTACCAATCATATTTCATGTTATTCACCATTGAAAAATAAAGTCCCAATTTGAATTTTCTAGGGATATTCCGAGAATATCAAACCCCCTAGATTCATATTGGTTATTGGAATTATGTAAATGTAAATGGTTTTGCAATGGATCAATTATAGATTAATGATGTGGGTTATTCTTTATAAATGTTTGATTCAGATTTACATACAATGTGTGATGGGTTCCTTCATCGGAAATCAAAATTCGGATTTGTTTCCATTAGAGTAAATTAATTCATGTCCATCGATGGTTCCTAATATTTTTGAAGAATATGGAGGTCAAAGAGGTGAGAAAATAATATTAAATAGTTAATATAAGAACCATGTAAAATAATTCTATAAAAAAATCTGACTAAAAAACATGTAGTCTAAAGAACACATACTATGAAATCCTATCACTTTGGCAGCTATTGTTTCCGGTGAAATAAATTTCACACACCGTGTATGTAAATATAATAAATAAGTGACCAAGTGTGGGTAGATCTGATAGAACTCTGAAATTTCATAGTTAAAAAAATGTATACAAAATGTGCAAAACCAACGTATATAGGCATAACTATGTACTCAAACACATCCGTGATATCTTGACACGGCTAGAGTACATCAGCTTGACTAGTGTATATGTGCATGGAATGGGAGGACATGAAAATGACATGAGAGGATGAGACATGTTATGTAACACCTTCAAACACTATTTATTATGAAATGGATTCCAAATCCATTTCCCTGGGAGAATATGACTAGGTGATGAGGCATAATCACAAAAAATTTGACCGTAATTACGTATCATGCACATCATATAGAAAACTTTACATTCTATATATTCTTTATGAATACTATTACTATTTTCCATGATTTTTATATCTCGAATTTTGTTACATATATAATGAAATAGTAGAATTCATAGTGGAATATGATATAAGATTTATGGTGTCTGTAGAATTACTCTTATTTGGGATATGCTTGACGATGTTGGTGGTCAGGGAATGATCATTGTTGTGATTATAGGTTCCATACTCTCTAATTTACCTATGGTGTGGGTACCCTATAGTATTTACAATGATATAGATAGTACTATGAAAAAAATGGCAATGTTCCTTTACCTATGATGTTGAACTCTATTTTTTATCTCTAGTGTAGGGTATATTCTTTACCATAATTGTAGGTCCCTTGGCTGAAGGGAATAACAGTGAGGTATGGGCCCTCCACACTAATTATCAAAAGGTTTTTCATGGATATAGGAATTTTAGATGAATTTTGGAGCTTTAAGTAGAATCATCCTTCCAAGTTGTTCTGTAGAGATAGATATCCAATTTGTATCTCATCGGTGGGTATTTATGAAAATATATGTATTGGTTTTTTATTTACCTATTATTATAGGTTAAGCTAGCTTCAAATGTATCTTTTATTCCTCCAACTCTGTTTTTTAGAGAATTATACTAGATATGTATATACTCACTCCTACATGGTATAATACCTAAATTTTTTATGTCTTGTGAGTTCAAAAGGATGATCCATGGTGACATAGGTGGATCATTGTGATATTTTTGTGTATTTATGATGTTATATTGTAAAAATTAGAGATTAGTACATATTATCTTTTTATTTTAGTTTTATCCAAATTTTTTGAGGTTCATAATATTTTATGTTGGTGTATATTTATATCCATTATGAGTTGGAATGTTTTTTTTCATTCTATGGCCCTTTATATATTATTTATACAATTCTTGGTTATACACTTGATGTTTCCATCCTTTTTACAATAACTATCTTATTTTTCATAGAGATGGTTGTGTGTGAGTTTTTTTGTAAATGTAAAATAGACAAAGAATTATCTTTTTTTATATTCCTTCTCAGTGCTTATCACCATCCTTTTGCCTATTAAATGCAGTATTGGGGTGTTTACACCTAGAATTATATTGTCTTGGTTGGCCCTGGTGGGTTCTGTCATGATGTAGTGTTATCAGAGTAGTTTTTCATCATGCCATTATTCTAGTGGGACCCATTGTAAGGACTATATGGGAAAACATGGAAATGTTTATAGAGTGTATTTAGTGTATATTTCAATCTTGAGAGGCTAATGACTATAGAATTATATTTATCCTTTCATCATGAATGATTCTACATTAATTTTGACATGAAACACCTAAACATTGGTTGAAGGTAATCAATGGTTCTTAAATCATATATTATTAGGTATTTTTGAATTCCTTTTGGATTAAACACCCCAGATATATTATCATGAAACCTTGAAATTCCTTGATCACTTTGAGGATTCCTCTTTGAATGTGGCCAACCATGTTACCGATGTGGGATCATGAATATGATATTTTGAGTGATGAGTCCTCGGTTTAAGGTCCATATTATGAGGTGATTATTGTAGGAGAGTTGGTATAATAAACATTCCCTTTTTATAAGTGAATAGTTTCAACAAATAAATAAGACGATATTCTTTGGTTTATCCCACTATGTGAGTTCCTACATCAGAAACCATTATGTTTCCTTGGAGAGCCAAACATGTTAGCAAAGAAAGATTGTATTGTGTTTGTGGTCCAAGTTTCCAATATAATTCAGAACCAAACCAATTATTTGGTTATGATTATCATGATGATTTTTAATAAAGATTCATGGTGCTGATATAATCTAAAAATTCTGACCCATGATGAAGATATTATCTCATTATTTGACTTCTAATAGTCATTTCAAGAAATGTATTACACCTCAAGAATATGATTATTTAGGATTTGGGAGGTTCTTGAGATGTAGAAACTTGATATTATTGGTGATGAGTATTCCATGATTTTTACACCCACTCACACATTTTCCCTTAATATGTTGAGATATAATTTCATTTGTATTTTTTAGTTTGAGAAGGGCCTCTAAAGATCCATTCATGATAGGTTATTATCATTATTACATCATACCTTTGATAGAGAACTAGAGAAGGATCTAGTGACTGGAGTCTTCATAGCATGGAGAATATGGGAGGCTGGAGTTGTTTTTGACCATTACAGGGCAGATTCATCTATAACAGCTAGTGCAAATCTGACATCGATGTCTTGGAACTCGATGCATATTAATTTTTTAGACTCATATGTGTGGATCTAGGGCCCAAGGACCATTTAAAGTATTTTGGAAGAAAGGTGTGGAGGGATGTTATGATTGTGATAGTATAGGATATATAGAATAATATTTCTTGACCTTTAATGTCAATCATGATATGTAGATGTTTGATAAACATCCATGGTAGAGTAAACACTTTGATTAGGAATCTCCCGGGAAAATTCTGGGTAGAACCATCGTAGGAAGTTCTCGTAGAGAAGTAGATGGAGCTCCGGAGAGAGTATCTACTAGTAGAGGGAGATTCAATGGGAATCTTCCACTACCACAACCTAATTTTCCCCCTCCACTATTATATAAATCTAGGGTGTGGTATTGGATAGATTTAGGCAATGTAGGGATATGACTAGGCTCTACATGAGATGATTCAAAGTATGATCAATGTATTTTATACTATTTCTCAAATTCAGGTAGACAATTACATAATTAATTCCTTTATCTCTACAACCCTCATGTGATATAATGATATTCCTTAGAGACAATAGATCATCTAACTTTTATAGAGGTCCCTACAATGTGTTTTTATTTTATATCACATATTATTTGGACGTATTATTGGACACAATATAGAGTATGTTTCTCATGAGACCAGATGGTGTACATAATGATTCATTTCTACATCATTTGGGTAATTGAAATGTTATCCATGGGTTATATTAATATTTAATGTCATCATAGATGATTTGGATGCCTATAGACGTATGAAAATAGATTCATTATTGTGGGTGAGAGAGATCTCATAGTTGATTGAGTGGGGTTTATGGTAACAATGCTTAATCTGATCTTCCATTAGATTATGAGATTACATCTTGTAATAATGGGATATTCATACATCAAGATCACTTTATCAGTGGAGGATTATATTTATTTGTTCCCAAAGGATGTTATAAGACAATATCTAAGGAGGGAGATTTACTTCTACATCAACATTCACCTCGGTACCACATTGATATATTCTACAATATATAAAATGGCCTATACTGAACTACAAGAGATTAGGGTATAGTTATAGGAGCTTTTAGATGATGTTTTATTAGAACCAGTGTATCCCACCAGACCTCAATAGTTATTTTTCATAAAAATGATGATGGGTGTTTTAAGATTTAAATTGATTATAGTCTCCAAAAATATGTCACAACAAATAAGTTTCACCCCTGGTGATGATTTATAACCACTTCATCTGATTGAAAGGAATGAGTTAGTTATCAAAGATTAATATCTTGTTTTGGAAATATCTTAATAGGGGATCCATAGGACGATATTATTAAGTCAATAACATGTTGTCGTTATAAACACATTTTTTTCCA
Source organism: Viscum album (assembly GCA_963277665.1). NCBI lineage: Eukaryota > Viridiplantae > Streptophyta > Magnoliopsida > Santalales > Viscaceae > Viscum > Viscum album. The sequence continues at coordinate 996,580,234 of OY728123.1, read as the reverse complement.
GGTGATTCCATCTACTATGACAAAGGAACCACATGTGTCAGTAGATCATGTGAATTGAATCTTCTAGTCCTACCTGGACCGATAAGTGGTTTTCATCATGGATAAAAAAATCATTTAATTTACATTAGATGAGGATTATGATAATCATTTGATTACAGTCTTATGTGAAATCCAGGAATATTAGTTATATGTTAATCTATAAGTGTTATAGTTTTATATTTGAGAGGTTCAATTTTTTTTAAATTTCATATAAAAGTATAGTTTATCTCTGGAATTGATTTTTATTGGAGAAATTCATGTATGAGATCCACACAATAGTGTATCATAGGGGTAAATTTTTCATGGATTATAGGGTTAAAATATGAGGTTTTTGTTATATATCTATAGTATTTTATCCCATTCAAAATATTTGAGTGAAATGGGAGTCCAATAATTTGTTTTGAGTTGTGATACATATCCTCTAAGGGGATGAGGATAAGGCTAAATTGTTATTCTATATAGAGACTAATGTATGAGGACATTTATTACATATTGATCAAGTATTCCACATCATTCAATATCAATTATGTGTTGATGAAGAGGTAGACAGTGATTTCATATAGTTGTATTATGTTTATACCCCACAATTAGAACTATTTGAATCATGTCAAAGTGTTTTCATCACTATTATTTTATATGATTATGTAGAGAAACAATCTTCTGGGTGGGAATTTTTTTTATTATACAACCAAAGTCTTAGTTAAATTTTCTCATAGGGAGATTTGAACCTGGGACAACGGTTTTGATTGGATTACCTATAGTATTATGAAATCTAGATAGTCTATACTATGGGGAAGGGAACACAGTGGCATATTACCTTATAAGTACTCCCAATACCTGTCTAGTGGAGGTTGTGTGTGATAATGTTGCTTCATTTCAGTTAGCATTGGTGGATGAAAGGGGTAAAAGTATAATTTATTCAATGTTAGTTAATAATATACTTCTTTATTGGGTGAGGGAGGCTCAGTTAGGAGACCTAGAATGTGTGGTTCTATTTGTCCAGATGTCCTCAAGATATGCACTAGATGTATTTTTTGAGGTAGGGGAGAATATCAGAAATTTATGTGGATTGATGATGGTTCTGTTCATGTTGTGAGTGATGGTTTTTATGTAGTATCACATATCCCCTTTATCTATAATAATTTTGGGGAAATAATTTTCATGGGCCATCAGTGGTAATTTTAGCAGGTTGGAATGAGGTAGAGTTTCAATTTGTTTTTGTATTCGTGTCTCACATGTTAGATAGTAAAAGATGAGCACAAGGTTCCATTAGGTTTGAAAAAATATCTTGAGATCCCAAATTTGAAATGGGATGTAATATCCATAGGAATTTTGATGGGGAATTTATGGATAGTGGGAGGTGATGATGATATTTGGGTTATTTTTTATCTACATACCATGTTCATGTACATCCATTACATTAGATAGTAGAGTTCATTTGATAACATAGGAAATTTGTATGTTTATGAGATCACCCAACATCATGGTGTACAATCAATAATTGTCTCTAATATTGTTTCTTGAGTTACATCATGGTTATATAGAGTCATATGGTTTGATTTTGGGACTATGTTGAAGATGAGGATATCATTTTACCCCTAGTATGATGGATAGATTGAGAGGAGTGTATATGTGATAGAGTATATGATGTGATCTAATGTATAAGTATTCTACTAGGGATGGGATGATCACCTTCCATTTTTATAGTTTTCATATAATAGTATCCACCATGATACTATCAATTTGGAACCATTAAAGGCCCTATATGGGAGACAATGCAGTTCACCATTATATTGAACCGAGATTGATGATACAGAGATTGTTATCCCATAAATGGTTTCGGAAATAAAGGAGATGGTTCAGGTGATCCATGAGCGTATCAGGAAAATAAGATACATTATTATTATATAGATAAATATTGTATAACCTTGGTGTTTGAGGAGGAAGATGATGTTATATTAGTCTTGCAATGTTGGGATTCAAAATTATTTCACCTCAGAGGAATGTTATACCTGATCATCAGGGTATTATAGTTTTTAGGTATTTTTGGAGAGGTTACATACTAATTAACCTTTCCCCATAGTTGGATCATGTGACTGAAATTTTTCATCTGTCATAGATAAGGAGGTACGTACAGGATATTACACATTTTATTAAATGTGGGAGATGGACATCAAGTATGGAGACACCTTCAGAGAGTATATTGTATGGATAGATGATTAAAAGGAAAAGATCCTTCATGGATAAATTTTACTTTAGATTGATGATCATGGGAATTAGGGGATCATGTATGGGAGATCCTCGAAGAATGATATTCAAATGACAACTCAATTGACCCCTTTTTTTATAATATTATTTTAAGGGTGGAAATCCTTAAAAGAGGTTATCATGTAATGACACTAGTTTTTTTGGATTATTATTTAGAATATTTATATGTATATATCTCGATTTACCCTATTAGTTTATATTATCTTTGGGTGGAATGCGACACTATAATTAATATATTGGAAATAAAAATATATTTTAATGCACGTCTATGCATCATTTTGATCATAATGGATTTCACATTGATTAGAACCATGAATGTGAAATCTGATCCCATAGATGAATCTAGAATATTTGACATAACATAGAAATGACCTACTTTTAGTTAATGTTATATTTGTTTGTGAGAGGTGATATTTGGTAGGTGCATTTAATTAACAAAAATTATTTATTTTATTTAAATAGAAAATCCTTTGTTAATCCTCTATAAATACATTATTTGTATGTTTCATTAGGGTTAGTTGTATAACATTATGTGGATTATAGGAGGGATTTTTTGTTTTTAGAAATTAAGGACACTAACTAATTATTAGATCAAGGTGAGTCGAGTGGCAGGAAATAAGCACTGTGTATTTCTTACATCAATAGTGAACAACCATTCACCAATGATCAATCCATAATTGAGATATGACTAGTTTTTTTACTCTATTATATTCATTAGGGTGTATATTAATATATAATTTTTATTTATTTTTGATGTCACTCCCTTCGCATTTTCCTATTTTATCAAATTGAATTATATATTCTAAATTAAAATTCATTGTTCCTTGTTAAAAACTTTTTTTTCTGTATATTATGAAATTTACGTTGATGAAATAAAACAATGATGGATTATCCATGATATTATTATCCTCCCAAACCATTCTTAATGTTATTCGTCATGGGAACACAAGTTCACATTTAAACATTACATGGGCATGTTTAAAGGAAATGAATCTCCTAGGATTTGTTATATTTGAGAGTATGATATAAAAATTAACAGTTTGGGGGATGATTTAGGCTTGATTTAGGATATGGAAAATGCATCATGGATTTGAGATTTATGGAGGAAGAAAATATGGGATAGTTTATCATCTGAGCCAACATAATTCTAGTTTTTTTCCACTGGGTAAGACGAATCGATTGGTGTGGTGGTTCAAAAGATATAGAAAAATTATGTTGTAAAATTAGAATAAATTTATGTATAAATGAAGGAAATGGGACCACTATTAAGAAATAGTGATTATTTGAATATCCTAAATACACTTTATGTATTCTAAATAAAAAATAGCTTGCAATCAGCTGGGTATGGTGGCTAGGTTTTGGGAAGAGATAAATATCACACAGTTTGTATATTGATATACACTCATTGTTACTTGGTGTTGATATCATAGTGAGTAATCCAAGAGTTAGGTCATGGTAAATACCCTTAAAAAATTAACAACCATAATACACGGCTATGAATATATACTCAAACATGGGCTAGAAACATAGGGATAGCTAGAGTACATGAGCAAGAGTAGTGTACATGGTAAGAGATGGGGGACATGGGAAGTCCCTGAATTAATGAGACATGTTTCTTACTACTTATTAATTCCACTTAGTATAAAATGGATTAAAAATATGTGTCTATTGGAGATCACACCCAGGATATGCGGCAAGATCACATGTCATGTGGCCCCCAAACAAATTTTTTACTTCTTATATGAACATTTTCCTTTTTTAACTCCATCCTTGATTATTTCATTTATGAATGAGAGTAAGTCAACCTATGTTTTTTCCATGTAGAAAAGGATGGTATCGATCATTGTGTGATACATGATTTTATATAATGTGTCCCAAGGGCGATTTTTATTTGGGTGATTCTAGATGATGGTAGTGAGCAAGGCCAGATCATTAGTATGTTCTCGTGGTTGATACAACCCTTTTGTATAATAGTGTGATTCCTCATACACATTACATTGGTAAATTGAGTACTACCCATCTACTTAGGTGTGGATCATTTATTATTTCTATATAGTGGTACACCCTTGTATTTGAGCTCGGGTGGGGTAATCATCTTCCACTGATATGATGAATCCCTTAGTTATAGAGCATAGGTGGAGGCCATCCATAGTGATTGTTATGTGTGTATTAAATAAACTACGAATTAAAAATGGGGGTTTAGACCATTAGTAATAATCATCATTCTTAGTCAGGTTGAAGTAATGGAGTTTCCCTTTCTCTCGCATCTGGAATACATCATGAGTAGTTATGTATTGGGTTTTTTGTTTCAATTTTTCTATAAGTTCATATGACTTATATTGAATCATTCTATTTCACCCATTTTGGTTTTCGGGGAATCCTAATGGGTATGTATATACTCATTCACACATAGAATTTTATTGTATGAGTCCTATATTATTCTAATGATAGAAAGGTCAGGGGTAAAATTTATGTACCCTAGTGTTACTTTAATGAATTATCAATTTTTGATGTTCATACATGAAGATTATGAGATGATCACTCAAAGTTGTCATATCATCTATTTGATGTTAGGTTGATACATTATTTCTTCATTTTAATGTTTTCCCCTATATTATTTTGATTTAAATTATAGATCATTGACATTTTACCTAGAGGTTATTTAATTCATTGATACCCTCAATACATGACAATGTAATTTTTTATTCCCCCACAAAATTTCATAGTAATGATTGTGTGTTTTCATTCATTTACAATAGTAAATGGTCTCACATTCTTCTGTATTATTTATTAACACTTTTCAACAACACATTTTCTAATGGGGGAGGTCTTGGATATCTACACCAACCATTCTACATGAAAATAGGGCCTAGATGGGTCAGGTTTTGATATATCTAAATTAACCTAGTGATTGAGAGAGTATCAAATAGAGGAGTTCTATAGAAAAATCATCAAGGGTTCATCCATTTGAAACTAGTGTTCCAATAGAGTTCGTATATCATTCCTAGTACACCAATATGTGAATTTTAATCATCAATGAATTATTAAAACACAAGGAAGGAATTTTTATCTGTTGTATTTACTTATTTGTATTGTTTATACCATATATATAGAAAACCAATGCTCGTTAGAGATTTATTTGAGGGTATATTTTTGAATTATGGGTATCACATTATCTTCATAGAAAATTTTAATAGGTACAATTTTGTGGTATCAAGATTAACCATTCTTAATTAATATTTATAACATTAAAAAAATGAGTCCATATAGAACAATGTATGAGGTTCATTTATCTTATTGTTTCAGTATATTTCTTAACTCATTATTTGTGTGTTTATCACTAGCATTGTGTTTGGTTTGTGTTTTGAAAACAACAAGTTGATAAATAATTTTGAAATATTTATTTAGTGAAATGATTCATCACTATAGGTTTGAGATGGTATGAATGAAATATCATGGTATGATATTGAAGATATGGTATTAGAGATGTTTGGTGCTTAGTGGGTTTCAATTTGTTGTTTTTGTAATTGGATAGAGTGATAGCAGCTGATTTCGAATGGGTTGGGTAGATGGAATCTAACAACCCCTAATGGATCATTTTTAGTTATATTTTTTTAAAATTGTAATTCAGGATGATTTTAAGGTTTTTGAAGTATGGGAAGAATAAGTGTGAAGATTTAATAAAATCCACACTATTGGCTATATAGCCTGCAGAAAAAATACAGTTTATTACAAAATATTTGATGACAAGTGTATCCAAAAATAAAAGTTAACATATTTCATAAAGGACCTAAATAAGGATATGTATCCCATGCTTAACAACTCTTCATGTAACATCAGTCTATGTGAGCATAGACATGGGAATGAACAGAGTACACATGAATTACATGGTGTTTATAAAGCCTTGCTTCATTGGAATAACTAATGTGAAAATGAATAGATCGAAGTACATGCGTATGGTATAAAAAAACAAGTAGACCTAGGGAAAGATAAACACAAATTATACTCTCATTAAAAAAATTATTCTTTCTATAGGAATGTTTAAGGGCATTATTCTCTTCAGCATTGACAAATTTCCAAAAGGTTTGTTCCACTTTTTCATCCCCATTGGGATAGATTGTAGAATAAAATATTTAGAATACAATGTGAACTCATATGTGGGATGAGTCTCAGATAGAGTTTTAGGAATCTCTTTTTTTTCCAAGGAAGTTTCCTCTTTCGTATATTCATCGATATGTGGGGTTAAAAATCAGAATGACCAACATTCTTTGCAAATGATCCCATAAAAGTAGGATTATTATAAATAGTATATAATATACCCTATAGGACTAGATATACATTCACTATATGTGTATAGATATCTTATGATTTCAATCATTGACTTATTAATAGTGATTCTTGATAGGGATGATCACTCAGATGATCACCATCGGGGTTGCGTGACTCATGGAGTGGCTTATCCCAAATGATCGTTACCTTAAAACCCATGAAGGAATCATAGGATTATAGTATAGTTGAGACCATACCCTGATACATAGTGTCATTCTGGAGTATATATGTGTTTTTGTTTTTCTTTCTCATATTCTGATTGACAAGCCTTCGTGATAAAGAGAAGAAAACTCTCATTTTGATTTATGTATTCTGATTTCATGTTATAATACTGGATATTTTTATAGTAAACCCTACATGGACTCTTCCAACACATGTATTACCTTATGATATGATATGATATTAAAATGTTTACTATGTGTAACATGAGTATATGACTATTTATTATTATTGAAAATCTATAGTTAATTCAAGGTATCGAATTTAGATGTAGTCGTCACCTTTCATAGACGATTAGACTCTATTATAGTTATGGTTGGATTCTCTCTACCCATGTGTTATTTCTAGTACATTTGATATTATTTGAATATGGTGTATATTTTTATTAATGAATCATAGTATAAATTTTATTTTATCTTTTATCATGGTGTTGGGAGATTGGATGTGGGTTCTGTGTAAAGGTACTATAGGACAAGGCCACCAATATCTATGATAATTTTACTTGGTGCTAGTGGCCAACCAATAGTATATTAGATTCTTGAATGGGGTGTAATGGTTGAATCATTACTGAGATAGTGGGGCCTATTTGGTTAAGTTATAAAACAGTTCAATCATATGAATGGTTTTCATAGGATCATAGAATGGATATTTTCATGTAGTGAGGTTTAGTTTGGGAATAAGGGATAACATGTGAATGTGTTTTGGGTTTGTATTTTCAGAAATGGACTCAATATTCAGTGTGGTGATAGATGTATCTATTCACCATGTCTCTGATAACAAAATTTTTTACTCGATAAATCTTGGAATTCGTTATAGGAAAAAAATTGGTCACGAATCATATAACATGGGGTTTCAGTTTTTGTGTCATTATTGAGTCATCCCATGATATACTCTAGACCATGCAACATCTTTATAATTGTGGGATTCACTAAAAATGATATCCAGTTTGGATTCAAAAAATAGATCATGAGGATCACCAACTAAGTGATGATGATTATATTGACAGTCACATTTAATAAAAGGTACCTTTAGGTACATTACGAGTCTTAACACATAAATTTGAGAAGTATGTTATACAATTATATCAGAAACAGTGGAATAGAACAAGTCATAAGATTAATTAATAGTGTATCCTAATTTTTCCTAGAGAAATAAACCCCTAGTTTTCTATTGACTATCTCTATATAGTAACAATAGTCTTCTGCCCATTTATGACACATTCAGACCAGATGGTTTTCCTAGAAGAAATCCATCTTTATTTCTCCAAATAAAAAGGGTGGATCTTATGGAATCTGACCTATGATCAGGTGACTATTTCCTAGAAAATGACTGGGAATCATTTTAGAGAATATTTTTCCTTTGAAAGGGTATTAGTTGTTAGTATGTAGGATCTTATACAGTTTTTGGAGGGCATTATGACTTTTGATGAGTATACATCATGGTTCACCAGACTCATGCGGTACACTATATAAATTATTCAAGATGAATTAATCTGATCACGAACATTCAATAATATTATTAAAATAGATATTCAAGAAAGCATGTAACCTCTTCTCATTACCACTGATTCTTGAGTGCTCGAGTGAGATTTGGTGGTTGGGTGCAATTTTATGTGTGAGATACTAATAGTTTTTGTTGGTAGTGGTCCAAAAATATTTGATACTATGTAAGTTAGTAGATGATGGTAGAAAAAAGGATATGTGAATGTAATAAAAAATATTAGATACTTATATAAAAATGATTCTATAGTTTATATATCTCATGATAGAAATTGTCATCCTATGGGGAGGAAGTGACACTCTGGAAAAGGAATAAACAATATCACATGGGATTTTCAGACATGCCATAAAACTTATAAAGAGAGAGTTGATTGACTATATAGGTAGAGATAATGTCTAGATAATGGATGTTATATTGGAAAGAGATGTTAAATAGGAGAATGGATTGGATTAGGATGTGGCCAGAATTTTTATTTTTCCCACCACCACCATGAGGTATATTAATAGATGAGGGGGCTAGTGTTTATTGATGTGGATAACTGCTATCAGTACAAGAATATGACCTAGAGGATCTATCTATGATTACCAGTAAAACATGTTTCGTTTATACCTTAGAAGTGGTACTTATAGACATAGACGCAATCTAATATTTTCATGCCACATACCAAGATCTAGGATAACATATTCATGTTGTGTCTTTAACAAAAACCTTTCATTTGATGTCTATTTCCATAGAAGATTCTATGATCAAACACTTATTAAGTAATGTGACATGAATCTAGTATTATAGTGATATATTTGGGAACTAAAGGTTGTTTTGATGAGTCATAATTACATCATACATTGTATAGGTTTAAAATTCACATTTAATTCTTTTATGGACTATTATAGGATGATTATGTAGTCTATCCACATAGATGGTATAATGGTTTCCACCATTTGTTATAAAGAAAATCAGGTAGAGTAAGAAAGGCTCATATAAGTAAGGATACAACCTATTACTCACTGATTTTATATTAAACCCCTTGGATATATGGATATTACGATCTATTAGTTTCCTTATGTGGCGGTGGAGTATGAGGATGTCATTCCTAATGATGTTCCAAACATACCTACAAGTCATGAGAACGATATCTACATATAATATATCCCATTGAATACCATGATATATGAATCTATATATATAATTACTCTATATAGATACATTAGCAAATAGTAATTTTTAAGGATTTATAGAGGAAATGATTTATCAGATCCAACGTTTCACCGTGGGAAGACCTTTTTTTTTCCAAGATAGTGGATGGAAGCATGTGTTTCTTTGTTGATTATCATCGTCTGATCCATGTGACCACGAAGAATGTGTTTCTAATAATGACGACCATAATCCTATATACTATATTAAAGGTTTCAAAATAGTTCTTGATAATTGACCTCTGGTCAATCTATCTATAACACTAGGTTTGAGATGGGGACATGTAGAATATGACATTCCAATATCCATAATTATAAATTTATACTTTAACTATTCATATTGAAGGAATTTTTCATCTCTCTAGAAGTTCATATAAAGTGAGTGATATTAAAGTGTTTTCTTTAACAATTCTAGTTGAAATGTATGATAAAGGGATCCTTAAACAGTGCTAAAATAAATCATTGATAAAGGGTGCCTTTATGAGTTCTTATTTTATAACTAAAAAAGGGGACTTTATCAGTGATTTTTTCGCTTTTAACAGCCACCTTTAATATCTATTGTTATGATATGTTAAAGTCCCCCTTTATCAGTTCTAATGAATGTGTTCATAATGGACATCATTTATGAAAATATTTTTAAGCACTGATAAATTGGGATACTTTTTTTTGTTTGATCCACTTCTTTCCCCACCATTAACCAGTTCTTACCACTCCCTTTATCATCACTTGTTACCATTGTGTCGTGATCTACCGATCTGATTTATTAGTTTTTTACATAAGTCCATCCTCGTTTTTCACCCCTACCTCCAATGGGTTTCGATCCTAAGAATCCCCCATCATACGACCAAGCATTTTCCACTAACCTATATTTTATTATTTTGTAATTTCTGATATAACTATTTTTTTTATTTTTTTAACATTTTTTACACACACACACACATATATATATATCTATTAATATCTATTTTTGTATATTTCAATATAAATATTTAATATGTTTTTAGTGTGTTTATGTGTATGTGTGTCTTTATAAATATAAATATATATATATATATATATATATATGTGAATGTATATATAAAACTATAAATTTTATATTTATTTTCTGGTATTATATATTAATATTTATATACAAATAATAGAATATATAGATAAATATATATATGTTTGTCAAAACACATACACAAATATATATATATATATATATATATATATAATCCTTCTATATTACTTGGTTGTAATGTTATACATATTCATATACTTTTATTTTTAATAAAATGGATACATCTTTTTATTTAGATAAGATAAATATATAAGAAATATATTTTATATGGTAAATATTTTTTTTTATTTTTTTATGAAACTAATATTCTATGATTTAATACATACAAAATGTTAATATATTTTTCTATATTTGGTTATAAACAATATTACACTATCAGAAATGATGAAAATTAAAAACCATAATATCAATATTAATGTAATTATTGTGAATAAATTCATTCCCCATAAAAAAAAGACAACATTACCCTCTTAAATAAGGATGAAATTCATTATATGTTTAAAAATTAGCAATAACCAAACTAAAAACAAAGTATTGGAGGCTATTGGGGCCTTTATTGGCCACGAAACACATCATTGGGGTTCACCAAGAAGAAAATGTGTAGATCTCATCAAAGGTGTTGATTTGGAATGTGGTTGAAACCCAACTGTCACCTTATTCAAATGTTATGGTCTTTTGACGTTCAAGTCACTTTTTCATCTTATTTTTGAACGTTTATTATGTTTTTTTATTTTTTATATCATTAAATTGTTAAAAAATGTTTATTAATAGATACTAAATAGAAAATTATTTATTAATAATATTTTATATTCTATTTTATATTCCATATTTCACTACATATCTTGTATAATAAATGTGAATTAATATTTAGCCATATATAAATTATATATAATAATATATTATGTATATATGTAAATTTATCAATATATTTTTTTTGTTAAATTAATAGTTTTAATTATTTATAATTTTTTAATGAAATTTACCCTATATCAATGATAGTAAAGAAGGGTTCATAATGATCCCTCCTTTGTTAGAGCTTTTTTACCAGTACTCGGAAAGGCACCCCTTTAGTTGATATTTCTTGATAGTGCTGATAAATGGTGGGTGTTTAATAATATTATTTACTATCACTATAAATGTAATCCCTTTATTAGAACATTTTTATAACTGATAAAGGGCCCCCTTTATTAGGTATTTTTGTATTGTTGATAATGACCCCCTATATGAACACATTTTTCTCATTGATAAAGGGGAACATTATAAATTCTTTTCTATTGGGGCTAAAGTGTTCCTTTATCAGATATTTTTAGCTAGTACAGATAATTACAAGAGATGTTAAATTATTGTTTTGTAGTATTGATGGTTACAATCTATATAAGTAAATGGTTATGCCTTTTGGTGTGACTAATACCCCATTATTGTTCATGGGAATAATGAACCATATCATGCAACCCTTCCTGGACCAGTTCATGGTAGTCATTATTGATGAAATATTGGGGTACATGGTGTTAGCAGAGGATCATACAAGATAGTGGAGGATATTCCTCAATATATTCTAATAGCACCATATTTTTGGATGATATGATCGTGTCAGTTATAGACTCTGGAGGCCTTATTCGTATCACATATTTTATATTAATATTGGCTAATAGTGGACCCCATGACGGTTGACGAAGTGATTGCTTTAGGGGCTACCCAAGAAGCTGAATGAAGTATGAATATTCCATGGGTTAAAATTATACATTTATAGATGAAAACCTATAATCTCATGGATTTTGGAACTGTTTAATTCTTTTAAAGGTAATATGTGTCCTTTCAAATCAACTGAGTGATTCCATGAGTATTATTAAGAGTTCCATTAATGGTTTAAACAATCCTAGATAAAAAAACTTATATAGGAGGGTGTTGAGTTCAAAGAGTTCTATGATTACTCTAGAATTGGTCATTGATGTGTTCTGATATAGAGGAAGGAACTAATATCATATGGGTCTTGTTAGTTGATTCATCTAGTGTAAAACTATTTGAACCAAAATTTGGAGATGGTAGTCATGGTCTTTGCCCTGAATATATGGTGACACTGACTTATGGGTGATTATTTTATCATCTGTTCTAACAAAAACAGTTTTAAGTATATAATTTATTACAAATAACTCAACCTGAGATAGAGTAAATGGGGATACTTCCAACATGATTTTGAATTTAAAATAATATATACTATTAGAAAGGTGAACTTGGTGGAAGTTGGTCTCATCCAGATATCTTATTCAATGTTGTTGTCCATATTGGACAACTATGTCGCATCTTACCTCCAATAGAAAATTATTAACCCTAAACATCTTTAGTGTGATAGGTAAGATCATATTTGAGATAAAAACTAGAAGACCATGAGGATATATGTAATACCCTCAGTTTGAGGCTTTCAGCCTTTTTTATGCCATTTCACGTGTTTAATGTGATGGGGAGGAGTTTGGAAGAGGTTGGGAGTGTTTTGAATTGTTTTGAACATGATTGGAGTGTTTTCTTGGGGCACACGATTTGAGCACGGTTAGGGGAAACCATGTGGGTCCCCCAAGAAACCGTGCATTGAGATAAAGTAGGCTTCGCATGGCCTACGTACTATTTTCCAAATCGTTCAAGGAAACTGTGTGGACCCCTTCTCTCGAGATAGTGGCGTGCATATGGTTGGCGCACGGTTTTCCAAACCATGTGGGAACATTGTGTGGCCACTTAAAAATAGGGTTTCAAAACCCAGGATCACTCAGGCTTTCCTCATTTATCCCCAAACTTCCTTCCACCCAATCCTCACTTAGGATCTTCTCCAATAAAAGGATGGAGGGGCTCTCCCACACGTTTTGAAAGAAAATAGAAGGGGCTTCATTGTGGTTTTAAGGTGGTTCTTCTGAGGTAAGTCTCCTCTCGTGGTTCTTTGTGGTTTCCTCTAGATCTATATCTCCCTCTCTCTTGGATTTCTAGATCTACACCCATTGTTTGTAGATATATGGTTTTGGTTGACTTTGATGTTAATTTTAAGGCTTGTGGATGTTAGGGAAGGAGATCTAGAGAGGTTTCAGTGGTGCGTTTTCCAGATTTGAGGTGTAATTTCATATGGGTTGATTTTGTCAGAACCCTAAAGGTAGGTGCATTCTCTCACAACTCCACTAGGTTGAAATGTGAAGTTAATTTACAATTAATTTTTTTTATTAAATTTAATTTTATGAGAGTCATGTTAATTTAGTTAGAAAATCAAATGGGTGATGATTTGGGGGTTTCGGCATGAAATTGGGGTTGTGTTGAAATGGGCTCAATTGGTTAATTTTAAATGGGTGATTTTAAAATGGTAATGGTGTTGAAATATGATCAATTGGATAGTTTTAAATTGGTGATTTTAAAATGGTAATGATTGTGAGAATGAGTAATTTTTTCAATAGACGAGTGATGTTGAAGTATTTTTTGCATGGAAATGGTAATTGCTGGTATTAAGATTAATGCATGAATATGGTTGAGGCTTGTGTGGAAATGGATTATTTTATTAAGTGGATGTTGTTTGGACGTGGTGGATTGGATGAGAAGGGCCACTATAAAATGGGATGGATAGTGGACAACAAGTGTCACCATTAATAAAAAGTGGGAGAGAAGTACCACCATGGTTTTTTGTGTGCATGGGTTGGACAGGAAGTGCCACCATGGTTTGTTGTGTGGATGGGTTGGACGGGAAGTTACACCATGGTATTTTGTGTGCTTTGTTGTCGTTGGTTGAAGATGAGAATTGTGAGTGAATTATGAAAATGGTAATCGTCTTGTAGAATGATTTAGTTGGATTCCTTTCATGGCATGGTTGATCTAGATTCCTTGTGGGGCATGTTTGGATTGTGGGATGTTTGGATTATAAGCAATTGGTATCATGGTTTTTATTGATATAAAATTTTTTATATACATGTGCTGACGGTTTTATCCTAGTGGTGTGTGTAGGGATGTCATTAGGGGAAGGCCTACTGAGTATTATTACTCACCCCCTTCTTTGGAACTTTGGTGGTTTTTCCGAGTGTCGAATTCCAAGACATAGGTAAAGGTAAGGCATCTCATTGCAAGTGGTTTGTGGTGATGCTTGAGAGAGGTGGTGGTTCATGTAACAAGGAGCTTGGGGTGGAGCCGTGGAGTGTGTCTTGGATTATTTTGTGTCTTTTGTTTAGTCTTATTCATAGTAATCTTATATTTTTGGTGGTTGTATTGTTTTGTCGGTTGTATTGTGGAATAGCTAAGTTCTCCTTTTGTAATTTATGTGTCGGTTGTTTTGTTGAAATGCATAATTTAGTTTGTTGATATTAAATCATATGGTTGGTTGGTTTTGTCTCGAGGGAAAATCGTTACCCAATCATTTCTCGCAACCCTTGACATTTATTTCCATCCGTTGGCGCCTTGGGAACGTCGCTAAAGGCCAAGTAACCCTAAGTGGAGTATTGACACCACATCAACTTTCGTTCAATGATATGTATATCACAATTTTCTTCCCTATATGGGAGAACCTATTAGTATCAATTATTATGGAATTATGTAGGAGAATATACAATTAAGGGATAAGAGATATTGCAAGAAACAATAATTAAGATTCATATAATATATGAGATGATATAGACATTATAGATCCATCATAAGCCATATTTAGATTAATAAAAGAAAATAATGGTGGTAAATAAGGGAGATAATGATTTCATGAATGCATCACTTAAGAGAATGTTTTAGAAAAATTGCTAAGGAAACATGTAATTTCATTAGATTGTTTACTATTGTCAAATACTAAATATTGTAGGTTTGGTGGTGTACCATCTTTACTTACCACCAATGTTGGACATGGTTCGTGATGTCTTCCATGTGTTATAACTTGGAAATTATGTGCATGAACTACTTTATATTATCGAATGGGTAACGATGGACCATGAGAATTGAAAGAAGTTCATAGAGAAACCTATTCATATCAAGGACCTGTAGGTGAAATACATGAAGGGTGAACTATTTTCTTAGTGTGTGTTTGGTGGAAAAACATGTATCTTCATGATAGGATCATGGAATGAGAGAAAAATCTCAATATTGATAATGTTTTAATTTTTATTATTCCATTTTTTGGATGAAAACTTCTATTGTGGGGATTACTTATAGATTTTAATTTGTCATTGTAATGTTTTGGAATATTTTGATGAATATTTTTTAACATAGCTACCATGTAATAATGTGATTTCATGTCCATAAGAGACAAAAATATATTTAAAAAATAATATTAAATATTTCATATCATAGGCTTTTAATTTTTATTAAAAAAGTAACAACACACATATATTGTATTATATGTGAAATTAGAGACCACTATTGAATCTAGAATGTGTGTATTACACTAAAAATTATATAACATTTTTCGGTTCCAAGGATTTTGTTTACCCACAATCATAAAAGGATTGGAAATTTAATTAATTATTAAATCAATTTATGTTTTATTAAATCCCCAGAACTAATATACTGTATTTAATCTTACACATGTAAAACCCATATGGTCAGCTACATTACCCTAGGTATAGAGAGAGGATACATTATAAGAGTGTTCATAGACAATCATTATTGAATCATGAATTGGAAATCGGGATGCCCATACAGTTTGGGGATATCGCTAAAGACATCTATGTATGATTGTTTATCATTAAAGATAGACCAAACCCCAAGGTATTTCATTATATTAATATTATTTGTTCAAAAAATAATTTATTCAATGTACAACACAAAAAAATCAACATTAGATATTGATTATTAGGTTGACCATTGAATTCCATGTTTTTTAATATCTATATTTATATTTTCAATAGATTTTTTTGAAAAATCATCATTATTATTATTAATTTTTCAATCTAATAAAAAATAATTGTGGAAAAAAATAATATTCTTCATTTTTATTACTCTTGTTGAATTTTTTTTCACTTATTCCCCTGTCATTTATGAGTTTTTAACCAATAATTTATTTTGATGGAGAATCAATAAAAACTCAATTATTGGTCATTGAAAAATCACTTTCTATGTAATAGATATTCAATATTGGATTAGGATTGTGATCATTGGCATGATCATAATCGGGTATCAATGATTTTGGATAAGGACAAGATCATGTTAAATGTTTTTTTGGAATTATATTGAGGGTGAAATGAAATTATTTAAAAGTCTATGAATATTCAGTAGTTGAAATATGAAAAAAGTTGTGGAAATGATTAATAAATGTATGATCTGGTTTATATAGTGAGAATTATGGTTGAATTAAAGGATCTTGATAAACAAGATAAATATTCATGAAGTTATATAAAAATATTGACTTCAAAATATGTAGTCTAGAGAATAGATGTCATGTCGTGACTCAACTATGACATCTTGGAATTCAGGGAAAATTTGGTGTCACACACTGTAAGGGACCAATGAAACACCTTGTGACCCATACCTTGTGGCTAGGAATATAATATATGGTACAAAATTATGGGAATGGTATGGTAAATATGCACTACTAGAGCACATGGGAATGGAACATTACTCGTACTTAGCCTTGTACACATGCCCAACCACAGTACATGGGCATGACTTGCAGTACATATTAATGGGTCAAGTGAGATAGGAATATCTGGGAATCAAATAGATCCTATGTACTCCCATATACACAGTTTAGTTTTTATAGGGTGGTTGGAAGACCATTCCCTCTTCCTCATGGACCAATAACCTTTGGTTATATTCCCTCGGTCCATCCCCGTCATGGTATATTAAAGAATCATGCCCTGAGCATAGATTTGATACCATATTTAAGATTCATCTTAGATAAAGTATTAGGAATCAGAAAATGTTTCTTAAGGTGGGGTATTATATCATAATATCATACATAGGTTGGTTTTAGGAATTATTATGGAAAAAATACATCAAAACTGATCCTCCACTTATCAGTGTATTCTAGATAAGGTCAGGAATACCCAGAGGAATTGATAAAAATCCCCAATCTATGAACCAATCAATTTTGAGATCCATTGAGTACTTATTGATAGTAGGGACCACCATTCATGATCTCTCAGGGACCAATACCATTATAATCAAAAATTGTGGGTAAGTTCTCCTAGATGGGTGTTACCATGAAACTATGAACACGAATCCAATAAAGGGAGTAATTGTTTTACCTTACCAAGATTCACAGTTTCTTTCTTGAGTATATCTAGGTTATTATATTCATTTATCATTTTCTTATTGACTATATTTTATTTATGAGATCACAAATCTCTTGATTCTTTATGTTTTGTGAATATAGGGTATTTTATAGGGTATTTTTATACTTCCCAACATTGGGATCTTACAACACATATTGTGACTAATAAATATGAATAGACATTGAATGTTGTCCTATGAGGACAAGGAGAAGGTAAATAATTGTTTATCTAGAGTGAAATTGGTTCATATAGGTGTTTCCACTGAATAATTACCCTCTTTTTTATCACATTGGACACTTTTATAGTTTTAGTGGGCATGAATTTTCTCATTTATTCATTCCATTACTTTTCTTATCCTCTGATTGGGGGATATATATGTATTCATGTGTTTTATTATATGTTTAATTTAATCATTCAACATGATGTTGGTGGATTTATGATCCATGTTTGGGTATAAGTATCTTTTACTATGGCCTCCCATGTGTGATATGTCTACATAGTGTTACTTCTTATCCCCTGGGCTATTAGAGGCTAGAATGGGACCTCACACTCCGCTCATCACTAGTAGGTGTACCATAATCAATCATGAAATTAAAGTCCCAAAATCATAAAAATGATTCTTTTATTGTAGATATAACTTTTATTATAACAATTTATAGGGACATGGTTAAACTAATATAAACTATCTATAAATTTATGTTTTATTCGAGTTTTTTTGAAACAACATCATTTAGTACCTGAAAAAAAATATAATATTTTCTATATAATTATGCTTGAAAAACTCAAAAATTTATATCTAAATGACTTTCATAATGATCTGCATTAAAATAGAATTTAAATAAAATTCATGTTCTCTTTTTTAGAATATCATTAAGTCAGTTGTACTTTTGATGCATTAAAAAATTACTTTAACTAAAATTAAATGATATTTCCATGGGTTATCATGAAAAAAATTACAAATACACATTAAACATATAATAAGTCCACAAAAAATTAATTTAATGTAAAATAACGATCATACCTCTATATATGATTCTGTAAACTAATTTCATATAATAATCATGATCAACTTTAGAGGGGGTGATCATTTAATTATCACTACATTTTCATTTATCCATGAGAAATCATTTTAAAGGATAATTAGTATACATAATTTGGAGAAACCAATTACTTCATCATTTTGATATATTAGAAATACAATAAAAAAAATCCACCAATAAAACTTATATCACCTTCATTTTTCAAAAGACAATATAAATCAACACACATTGAATTTATTTATGAAGAATAAAATAAAATTATCATCATATATTTGTGAACTCATAATAACATTTAGGCTTCATTTTTTAAATAATGAATTATAAACAACAATGTTTTTTTGAAAATATTTGAAACAATAAAAATAAGGATCATATAATTACTAGATTTTAATTCTTGTTAAAAATATAAACATTACATTACAATTTTATAACAATATTTCGAAAATTTGGATTTTAAAATCAATGGGGTTGTTCAGCTAAAGATTCCTAATCAATTTAACCATTTAGAATAGAAATAATGATATCCATTTGATATAATTCATAATTTATATGCATTCTGTATAAAAATAGTACCTTAATGCATTTTATTATAGATAGAGGGGAGATGGTTTAGCAAGAATAAATACCTTTTTCCAGGCTAAAACCTAGTTCTGCCTTTGTAGTATCATTTAAAATAGAATTAAAAAATTAATCAACATTGTTTCTATATTTCAACAAAGGGTCAATGTTAAAATAGTGTTTTGTACTCTCAAATAGATCCCACACACTTTTCCTTTAATAAAAATTCATTTGTTCTTAAACATATATCACCAAATGTTCAACAGTAATTTCATCATTAACGATCTTATGTCCATGTAATGATAATAAAGGTTATTGTTTAACAAGATTTTAAGGAGAACCTTGAATATGATTTACTTTAACTAGATAAATAATAAAAATAATTTAATGATAACCTCTATAGTTTATAATTTTTATAGGTATTTAAGTACTTGATTATTCTTTATTTTCCTAAAGGTTTTGTTCATCTAAAATGTCATTGTTGGGATATTTTTCAAGTTAATCATCACAATAATAATTTTTATTTTTGGTTTAATTTGGTTTTAAATTTGACTTATTATACTATAGTGTTTATGGAAATGTTTGGTTCATATGGATATATCTCATAAATTCTGAAATGAAATAGTTATTACACCATTATTAGAATTATTAGACATTGAAAAAACATAAAAATTTCACTCATCATTCTTAGATGGAAACATATCTAGATTCTAATTTTTATTGCGAGTGTAATCATTATTTCAATTTTTTTTAAATAATATTCCTTATTATTTCACCCACTATATAATATAGATTGTGAGTTCATAAAATAAGTCTTATTAAAATTCATTTAAATACCCTAAAGTTATACTTATATATTCATATAAAATATAGTGAGGTAATTCATATGAAATTAAAATAATCTAATGTATCACTTAATTTATCATATTTATTCATTAAACCACTCTAGTATGAGTAGGTTTTTGGGGTGGAGAAGTATTGATTATAAACGGGTTGTGAGAACAAGAGTTCAAAATCGAAATTTCAATGTCAATACAATGATCATTTACCAAACTCATAAGGGATTGTCTAGAAAGGTTTCATTGAAATGTTTTATACGATGAAAAAAATAAACAAGGAAACCATTAAATATTAATAAAATATAACCGTGAGAGGCTTGTGAAATCATATAAAATTGAACATTAATAGTGTTTCCTGATTTAGCATGAAACTCTAGATGGTTGAAGAAAGACCATATCATCCATTTCTAGTGAATGGGTGGTAGAAACCAATTTAATTGAATTAAATGATAACTTATGTTTTTTTAAAAAATTTACATTAAAATAATCATTTTTATGCCTAATTGACATTTATTAATTAAATTTTATAGAGGTTTGGGTAATTTTTAGTAAAAAGAAAAAATTTACTATTTTTAACCCAATTGTGTTATCATGGATTATTTGGATTTATTTGTAATAATGTATATAAAATTATAATATATTAATTATAGAAAAATATTTTATTTCTTATTATTACCATACAAATTTATCCATGGGGGAATATTTGATAATTTGTCGAGATGTTTTATTTTTCAATTAATAGTTTAAATTATAGTATTTTTATTGAGAATTATCATTTCCTTTCATGAAATTGGTAGGGGTAATTATATTTTTGATTTTGTAAAATATATTAATTTACATTTTATTAAATATAATATAATAAATTTCATTGGAATTTTCATTATACATAAATTTGTAAAAAAATGTTTATAAATAAATTTTTTTTATGGAAAACCAATGTTTGATTTGTTTCTTAGAATAATTTGAAGCTAATTTCAACCACTTAATGACGTTTAATTTGATAAAGTATATTACACATTTTAAATAATATTAATTAATTTCATTTAATATATTAAAACTAATGATATATGTTTTAAACTAAAGAGAGAATGGTTTGAATCAACTAACCACTTTCCTTTATCATAAAAGAAGATTTTTTTCAGACTTGAGTATATTTATGGAGTAATATATTGTATTTTATTACATTAAAATGAATTTTGTAACCCAAACATTAATTTTTAGATAAATAGTTATATTTTATTGAAATATAATACTATTTTTTGGTCCTTCATTTAATGGATTGGTTGGAAGATTCCATTGGGCTTCTGATTCCTTAAAAGGAGTACTAAAATTCCATTACATACTATTTAACAAAATAAATTATTGTGAATTTGGATTTCTGTATTTCAATTTAAAATTATTTTTACACATAAATTATTTATTTTCTTAAAAAAGAGTTTTTGTGGATTTTATGTTCTTATAATAAATGTATTTTCTTCAAACTATTGAATATAAACATGAAAATTTTGATTAAATAATTTTAATCAAAATTTTCAATATTATTCTAAAAGGTACTTTGATATTTTCTTCATATAATTAAGTTATCGTGGTTAAAGATATGTTTTTACAATTAAGGTCAAAATGTTTTTGATGTTATTTAAATCATAGATAAGGATTTATATATATATCCACCACATGTCAACATTTAGTTGTTTGAGTCTATATCATACCAATATAACATTATTTCTTTTATTGGGGGTTTCATGGTTCTACCTGAAATGATGGTCATTTATAAATTATTTAATATTTTCATAAATTTCCATAATTCCCAAGTCCCCATATATAAAATGACAACTAATTTATGTTATTCATAGCAAATTTTTATTTCTCATTAATAGAATGTACATACTCAAAAACATTACCTAAATCCATCCACCTGTCTTAGAGGCCCTATTTTTATCAAAAAACAATCCTAGGATAGTGTTAAATATAATCATAATGTTGAAATTTAAAAAAGAAATATAGTTATTTACTTAAGACGTACATTTTATTTCTTTTTATACCTATTTAAAATATTTTTATACTATTGGGAAATAATAAAATAATTATCTTAAATATACATATATATTATTATGTTATTGTACTCACTTATTCCCAACTCATCTTCCATAAAATATTAAATGAAACCAATGTTTATGTGTTTGTAAGAAAACCAGATCATGAAAAAATAAAATTATTTTTGTATCACAACCTATCATTGATGGTTATAATGAGGAATATAATGTATAAATTTTTAAATAATATTCATTAAAAATTATCATTTTTTAAAATAATACGCCATGCACATTATGACCAGTCTAACCATTTAAAAATGATAATGCCATTTTTGTATATATGTTGATTACCTACGACATGAAGTGATGTGATATGGTTATCAATAAAAAATAAAATGGATTATATATATAAATATATTTACATAAATATTAATATATTAATGATATAATACTAATTTTGGAATCTTAAAGTGATACATAACTTCTGTATCTCACACCCCTTGAAAAATGAAACCATTACACATGCAAATATATTATATACCATCTCCATAATGGTAACATAATTCATTTCTCATATCCATCATTCATGGTTGGTCATAAAAGTATAATTTATTTTTAAACATAATAATTATTTCCAACTTATTATTATATTAATATTTTAATGATAACCTCATAAACCATAGTGAAACTAAAGAAGTCATTTTTAATAATGAGATGAATATTTTCAAAACATCCAATTTGAAAATAATTTATTAATTTTAAATTACTTTTCAAAAAATAAAATAAATCTAATTTTAAACATGAATATTGGAAACATAAATGATAGAACTGAAATAAGTTGATTATTAATGATGATATATAATGTATATAATATGTTTTAGTCGAGGTAATAAACATTTTATATCAATACTACGTTTTAAATATTTTAAATATTTATTTTCTATATATTTTTCTTCAATGTATATGATATTAAAATTATATGTTGGATGTATTTATATAGACTTAAAATAATTATAAATACTATTTAATGAAACTTGTGACATTTTTATGATTATTTTTAGGAGGAATCCTTTAAATTTGTTTATATGAAATTTTCCGAACAAATTGAAAAATGAATGTTCTATTTTTACCTATATTATTTCAACCTTCTATTATATGTATATAATAAATATAAAATGCTTATATTATTTCTAATTATTCCAATTATTCATTTAATAGAAACCCTTTTACTCTTTATAATCAGAATTTTTCAAATAGTATTTCTAAATGGGTTGATATTTCTATACCAATAAATGTGTCTCTTTTGTGTTTATTTGATATTTTAACCAAGAAATTCAATTTAATGACTATATTATGGAAATTGGAAATATTTTTAATGATGTGTGGTTCTAGTATAATCCTTTTATTGTTGGTTCCATTATAATACAAGGACACCTGCTTTCATTATAAACCATGATATGTTGAGCCTGATATTTCTCTTTAATGCACAGGCTATTTGTAAGAGTTATTTTAACAGTGACTTGAAAATGACATCCCATGTATCCTTCGTGATTTATCTATGTTTGATATGTGTTATAAGGAATTATGATTAATTTACAAGGAATTTTATTTAGCTAATTTTTGTTAGATAATATATGCTACTTTTTAACAATTAAATATAAATTGTTTGAAATAAATCATGATTTTATAATGATTTAAAAAAATCTAATATAAGTTTCATTTTCATGTTATTTTTTATTATGAAAATTAGTATAAATATATTTTTGAACATAATTTTATTTCTTGGGTTATAAATATTTTATGTCGATATCAATATTTATTTGGAAAGTAAGAATATTATAAGCATTCATGGACTTACAAGTTTATTTCGATCATTATATATATATTTTACTATAAATTTCCTCACTTATAATATGTTTTAAAAATATTTCTAAAATAATTTTAAGGTTGATTTAGTACATTGATTTGGTCATGATGATTGTTTTGATGATATATCATTAACTAAAAATATGTTATATATTATATGTATTGTATTAAGGAACAAATGTGTATTGACTAGGGGTGTTCACATTATGATGTAGTATTTTTTAATTTATTATTTATAACAAAATTATATAAATATATAAACCTCATAGATCATATTGAATGCAAAAAAATATATTTTTTGAAAATAAATTTTACATATTATTTATACTTGGCTCTTTATAGTTAGAATCAGTGAAATGTTTTAGATAATATATAATTTAAGATAATATTTTAAAATACCCCTAATAGATTATAATTTATATTTTCTATGATATTTAATTTCTGTATTACCATGTTTATTCGCATAATGTATGCATATTTTGAATATTTATCCATAGAAGAAATACTGAAGCTAACGTAGGAAGAAATCAAGAGGACAATATCATTTCAAATAATAAACAAAATGGTTGGAATAGGAACCGGGAAGTTTGTTAATATGATATATTAGTTGAAAAATCCTATAAATAGTGGTGATACCCATTATACAATGCATGCAAATCTTATATAGATTAATATTTCAAAGGAGAATCATTTTATATGACAACACACACTAGATTGTAGTGGATCTTATAACCCATTTGTAGTTTAGGGGTGGATTAAAGACTTTAAAAATATGTAGAAATTCATGGTGTGTTCAGAGAATAAAAAAATAACAATTAATATTTACTATTTTTGTGGATAAGCCTATTAATGGTGTTCAGTGGATAAGAATTGTAGGGAATAATAAGATATTCATGTTATGTAATTGGAAAAAATTTAAAATCTCATTCCTGAGAATTGATTTACAAATACTTTTCAACAATGGATGGATGATAAATTTTCATCATTAAGGTAAAAGAATTAATATTTAGTGTCTATATATAAATCCAACATCACCTGAATGGAATGGTTCACACTATATTTTTTCATCGATGTTGATAGTAAAAATAATTATCTTTACTTATGATTAAAACCAAGATACTAAATTGAATTAGTATCTTAGAAATTTATAACTTTTGATAATGGGTTTTATTATGAAGAAAATTTCGAAATTGATTATTTTGATTATCAAGTGTTATAAAACAACAACATAAAGAGGTCTGGGTTGAATAAAAATAGAAAAAATTAATCAAATAAAGTTAAATGTAGGAAAATATGTTTTCCAGATTCGAATACATGTGAAAAAAAACATTGGTAAATTTCTTGTAAACTAAAGCATTTTCATCAGATGTGTAATGTATATAAAAATTTACCAAGATTTTAAAAAATTGATCATGTTTTTAGTAGGAAAAATTCTAATAAAAAGAAAATAAGGTGTTCTAAAAAAATGGGTTATTATGAGGTTGGGTGTTCATAGAAGAACAATAATTATGGGTAGTAGAAAGAATTTAATAATAAAGGTGTGGTAAAATACATTGAAAATAATTTGGAATATTCTGGGAAATTTAACAAATTTTTATCAAGTATATTACATGTTTATTCATATTAAATTAATGTTCTTTTTTATTCAAGGTCTACATGTTCATTAATTTTGGAGAAATGAAATTGTAATGTGAAAATTTCCCCTCATGAAATATTGTCAATAATATTAGTAAATACACATGGGGTAATACTATGTTAAAAATATTATACATAATATATCATATTATCACTTATGGATGTGTTATCCTTGAAAATATTTTTATGTTTCATAGTTTATAATTTTATTTTATTATCGGAATGGATTTTAATTCCATGTATCATGATTAGAAATATTTTACAATTGGTGAAGTTATTTTACAAAATGAGTTTCAATTTGTTTATATGAATAAATTCATATAACATACAGCATATCTAGAAAATATGAAACTATTAAATACTGATAATTAATGTTACCTTTATCAAAAAAAATTATAATAATTGATATTTTCATATTATTGACTTGTTGTTTATAAGTGAATAATTCTGTGTTTTTTCAAATGACTATTCCAATATTATACAAGATTAACATGTCAAATTTTCTATTGAATTAATACATGATGCTAATCAAAATTGAACACATATTATCAAATTTATTATAAAAGTAATTTTTAATTAAAAAATAATTTTCATGTGTTTATTGCTAAAGGGTTAATTAATACCATCACTTCATCCTAGGACACACATATTTTAATTTTAAAATAAAAATATGTTTCCTGTTGGTTTTCAATAATTAGAGAACATTGAATAAAATCATTTTCAATAATAACTATGTGATTCCTCATATCGATGTTGTGTTTGGTATTCTCCTGGTAGATTAATAATTTTCAATGTATAATATATGGTATGGGTACCACTGGTTGAATGAGAAGGAGGAGAACATTACAAACTTATTTTTTTATACAAATAATTAAAATTATGAGTGTGTGGTTCTTCTGATTGGGTTGAATAATGACCCAACTATATTTCTTCATTATTTGAATAGTTTTCCCAGGATATATTGGATATGTTTTTTATTTTTTATTTTTGAATAGATTTTGATTTATTCTACAAATTTTCATTATTAAAGAATGTATAAAATGGATTCTCTATACTCCATTAATGAAAATATGTTATTTGGAAATGTTATCAAATGAGAATTTTTTTTGAAAAGATTTATTTCCATAGAATTATATTAAATAATTATGGGATAATTGTTATTTTTCTCCAAGGTAGTGTTCTGTTCAAAGACCAAAACACAAAATATTATTAAAAAAATAGGTTACACACGTTCAAAATTTGTAATTTTGATAACATCCCTAACATAAAGCGGTATTAACTTTGGAAGAAGATCAACCCTCCAATGAAGATCATGGGTAACACCAAAATTTGAAATCCCATCAGCAATTCTATTAGCTTCACTGTAGGTGTGGGTGGCAATGAAGCTGAGTCCAACCAGAGAGTTCAAGAAATACATCCAACTTGAAGTGAGAGTCCAAGCAAGGTGGGTGGTACCATTCCAAATAACATAAATGATGGTAGTAGAGTCGCTCTCGATCCAGATACAGTTCTAATTGTGAAGCTTGGAAAAGGAAATGGCATGAATAACTACCATCATCTAAGCATCCAAGGATGTGGAGGAACTATAGGATCCATAGAAGCAACCAAACTTCTTGGATAAATGATTTCTGAAGGTGGAACTACAACCCGCTGGTCCAGGGTTGCCTTTAAAGGCTCCATCCACATTGAATTTAATCCAACCTAGGGGGGATGTGAGCCAAAACACTTCATGAGTATAATTCGGGAAGGAATATTTCCCCTCTACCCTCACTCATCTAAGAATCTCAAAGTCATGAACCAAGTTGTTGCGATGATCTTTTTTGGATCGAAGCTGATTCTTGAATGGCCATGAGGATTCTCTCGTTTCCTGTATTAATTTTAAGTGAGTTATTACTAAAAATCAAATCATTTATACCGTACCATATTACATGAAGAAGCTCTGCTATGGCAGCAACCAAATTATTTTTGAGTTGCTAGGAGATAGATAAGTCCAAGAATCATTGAATCTGCAAGGTAATGGATTCACAATGCAACCATATGCACTCAAAAATGTCATGAATGTAATGAAAAAGAGTAGTTTCCATGTCACAAGAAATAAAAAGATGATTTATATCCTCTCTATACTGATTGCACATGTAGAATTTGGAATATCTAATGATCCTGAAATTTTGTAGACAATTATTCGTGGGAATTAATTTATGAAAAATCCGCTAGATTAATGTAAATATTGAGGGATTAACCAGGCTTTATTAAAGTATCTTAACCAATAAAAGTTATTTTCAACATTACTGAATAAATGATAATAGTAATTTTTGGAATCTATAATCCCATTATGGGAAGGTTCCCAAATAAGAAAATCATTCAAATTAATGAAGTTATAGTTGTCAACAATTTGTTTAACATGCTCAAGAATACATGGGTTTTGCATATTCATGATAGTTTTAAAAGAGTCTTGAGAGTGGGGATGAGAAAAGTTTCTTTCCATCAAGGAGATCAGAGGAACACCAGTATAGTTATCAAGCCAAAATTTTATGTTGGAATCTTTATTATCTATCCGTCTATATTTTTCCATAATATAATTGAATGTGTTTTTGATGGAGGGCCATATAGATGATGTAAGGAAGTGAGAATGGTTATTTCTAAGTTTATCAAGAAAATGAACCCTAAGAGAATCTGTATAAGGAGACGTGTTATGAATGAGATTCCACGTAAGCGTATCTTGAAGAGGTTCATTAAAATTACAGAGAATTTTAATGCCTATCCCCGCTTTATCAATTGGTTTGCAGCAAGAGATCTAAGGGACAATCACCAGTTTTCCCTCCAATATACATCCAATCCAAACAAAATTTTTAATAGAAACATTAATGTATTTTAAAATATTCTTTGGATATTTATAAATCATCATATAGTAAACCATTTTATAAAAAACGGTAGATTTAACCAAACAATTTCTCCCATCCATCGAATGATTTTTACCCTTCCAGGAGGAAAGATGATGAAGCGTTTGATCAGATATGAGAGAAAAATAATTCGCTTTTGGTCTGCCCTAGAAGATGGGAAATCCAAGTTAAGTGAAAGGAAGTTATACTTATTTGACACATAAAGCATTAGTGATGGTAAGTTTCCCTCTAGGAGAAAATCCCTTTCCAAAAAAGATGTATGACTTATTCTAGTTGATGTGTTCAACAGAGACTTCCTGGAAGTGAAGAAGGATAGTTTTTAGAGCCACAATGCTTCTTTTACCCACCTGAGTAAAGAGAATTATGTCATCAGCATAGATAAGGTGTGTTAGAGCATTCAAGTTTCTAGAAGCAAAACTATGCTTTATAGAAACTTTTTCTATCGCATGTGAGATTAGCCTATATAGGTAGTCTTCAGCAATTGTGAAGAGAATAGTAGAGAGAGGAACATCCCGTCTCACTCCTTTCGAACAATTGAAATAGCCTCTAGGTGAACCATTAATTAGAATAGATATATAAGCTGAATTGAATAAAGATGTCATCATATTAATAAAAGTCTCATTGTTTTTATGGATTTTGGTGATATTTCACGCAATTACTTGAAAACAATTCATGGTTACATGGACTATTATCCATGTTGAGAAGAAAATTGTAACGCCCCGACCCCAGCTACCCAGAGTCGGTGCATTACTTCGTAACATTGGCATGATCACAAAAGATCAAGTCTCGAAAGAACGATTAGTTTAGTAGCCTTGGAAACACTAGATACATTCATAAATGTTACATTACATCACAAAGTGAAAAACTATAATAACATAGTCTTCATAGTCCACAATCATATCCCTTTCTGACTACCCCTGCAGGTCATTCATAAAATACTTCTTCACATCCTGGAAAATATTAAAACATTGAAAGGGGTGAGCTCAGATGCTCAGTAAGGATAACAATATTGCGGAATCTTTCATAAATAAACATAAAAATTTAAGGAAATTTATAACTAAAACAAAAGCCTATTAAACTTGAACATCAACATAATATGGCAAAAGTAAAATGAGATAATGCCATTCACTTCTTCACATGGATATTCTACTGGTCGAATAATCACATGAAATATCAATAACCACTTTCATAACGAGGGAATGTATAATGCCGGACATTCTGAAACATTTTGTCAAGGCCTCGGCCAGGACGTTTAAAATGATTAAGGCCTCGGCCAAAACCATAAATCAAATTGGGAAAGGGCCTCGGCCAATTCCACGTCTAGTTGTCTCATGAGACCTACCGATGCATCGAGGAGCTATAGCAGGCTCCACCCGTCACTTATTAAGTCCAATACATTCCTCATATGAATAGGTTTAAACATATCATAAACCATAACAAAATCGTATCACATAAAACATGCATAAAGGAAACATAAAATTTCCACATTTCAATCACAAGATATCAATACAACACATTGATATAATAAAAATGCTTTCAAAACCATTTTCAATACCAAAATAAAAGGAAGTTAAAACTTTGTATTTATTTTTCAGTAAAAAAAATGATGGCTTGTAGAGGAAGCTGAAAATCAAATAATGGTCACGGCGATAGAGAAGTCATTGTCGCCGCATAAGTAAGGAAAGAAAAACATTACCTTTTTTCGTTTAGCAAAACGCTTCGTATAAAAAGATTCCTTTTGAATAAACGTAAAAGTCAAAGGGGTTTATACACCGTATAAAAGAAAGTTGTGTATAAAACCAAATATGCCTCAATGAAAGGGGATTGAGACGAAGTCCTTAAAAAGATCATTTTTTTAAATAAAGTACATCTATAATGTGTATTCACTATACGTACACATAAATAATGTAAAAATACAAGATAGGACATAATAATATCATGAGATAATTTGAAAGTAGGAGATTAACCCAAAGAATAGAAGTTGGGTTAAGAAGTTCCCATACCTCGTGTCCGACTTGACTCAACCGTTCTTTAACCTCCTGAATAACAAACTAGATTTAATATATAACTTATTAAGAACCATTTTTAATTTCATTATCCTTTTTATATCACTTATTACAATGTTATGAACATTATGTAATTATTTAAGTTAATAACGGTCGTTTTGTCGATCTTTGTTACTTGAGTCAACAATAAATTTCTTATAATTACAAGTTGTTTATGTGGTAGAATATCCATTATCTCCAGAATTATACTCATTATTTAGATGTGATATATATCATATATATCCAGTATATACATTCATTTATAATATTACGTAACATTTAGAGGTAAGAAATGAAATGCACCGTTCATGGAGACGGTAAGCCGTACGTACGCATGAACGCTACTTTCATTTCTATTTCATATTTAATGGAATGAAATAATAATGATATAAGTGTATAATATAATTCCAGTATAATATAGTGTATAATACCATTTACTCCATCCTTTATACATCCCACATATGGCATTAACGATTCAAATCACTTTGAGGGGGCGGTAGTCCGCACTTCCTAAAATGAAATTATCGCGTTTTACCCATAATGGAAATCATAAAGTATGCCATAAATGAGAAATACAGAAGCATAAGTAAAACATAAACATATTATATATCATATATAAAAATAGTGACATCTTAATGGCCACCTTTGAAGGTGTTATATGAGTGTTGAACAATCATCGTTTCGTGAGGCAGAAATTCGCCATCCACAGAAACCGTATGTTCTTTAACCATTATATGTAGGTGTGTGTAAGTGTAGCTCTAATACTTCTTATAACAACATCCTAGTATATTGAGGATTCTGGTGTTGTTACAAAAGAAATGAATAAAAAGAGTTTAGGGGGTTGGAGAAGAAAAATAATACAAAACAACATTAGAGAAGACATTACCTCAAAATCGGGTAACTCTTTTTGATTTGAGCCAAAGGCTTCCTTGAGAAGATTTCTGCCCAAAGTGAGGCTTCTAGGAGTAAGAGGGGGATGTTGGGAGAGTATTTGGGCAGAGGTTGGCCGAGCCAAATGGCTTGAAAGTGTAAATGAGGTGGGAGAGGTGGGGGCCTTTTATAAGTGGAGAGGAGGGGCACTTTTGGAAAGATTGAAATGTTACATTATTACACAATGCTTTTCGGATTCTAAAGGTCCCACAATTATATAATTCTAGGATAAGGTGATAAGGTTTCGAAATATCTTCATCCAATAGGATTTGGACAAGTTTAAGCCTTGGATTTTGCATTATCTTCTCATTTTATTTAAATCGTTAAATAATGAGGTCATCACTACATCATAATGATGTCATAAATAATTTAATTTATTTAATGTCTAAAAATTATAATAAAAATACTATGATGTAGGAAATCGTTTTAGATTTCTAATGAATATTTATAATCAAAATTTGGACTTGTTTAACCCCACTTAAAAATTGTTTTAGTAAAACATTTTATGTTTGTGTCATTTTTTACTTTAACATTAAATAAAAGGTGTTTATGTCATTTTCTAACTAAAGTGGCTCCATGGGGTCCCCAAGTTGACCCATGGGTTTTCTTGGTCGGCCATTACTCATCCAATAGGAGTAGGACAAGTTTCATGCTCATCTCATATTATTAAAACATTATTTTTACCTTAAACTACACTAATTACCTCTAATCGCGATTAAGAACTTAAAAGTTACTATTCACCAAAAATTTTTTTAATCTTATTGAACCACATTTTACTTCTTAATGACAACCATGTATTTCCGATTTTTTAAAATCAAATAACAGAAGTGGTAATATTACATTTAAATGAAAAATCAATTATTTAACTACCACTTAGTGGTTTCACTATTCATCAAAAATTGAAGTTTTTCAGAACAAAGACAAAATTTCACCCTAAGCTATAATTGATATTCCGAATTCAAAAATGATGTCTATTTTACAAAATTCCAAACATATAAGTTGCATTAATTAATTTTATTATTAATTCCCGCTGTTACAACAAATAGCGTGTTTTTTTAAGAAACAATTTATATCAAAAGATTGGCAATTGTTTATATCCAATTTCAATGTTAAATTAATTCTAATGACCACCATTGGATAAAATTGTAAAAATATATTATAATTATACTTTAAACCCACTAAATAGTATAATTTATCACTATAAAGTATTTTGATTAAAAAGTTGTTTTTAAGTATTTTTCACTATTCATAAAAAATTAGAAGTTCTCAGAAAAATACCAAAAATTCAACATAGGCTAATTTCGATATTACGAATACAAAAATGAAGTCCATTTTGAAATATAAGATTTCTATAATTTTAAAAAGTGGTTATTACTATTCATAACGGCTACTTTGATTAGTCACGGTGTTTTAGAACTCGAACTTGCGTACAATGCAAGCTATTGCATTATTAAAAGAGAGGCGTATCGTGGAAGCTCGGGGTGTTACATTCTCCCCTCCTTCAATAAATTGCATCCTCGCAATTTGATATTTTTCTTTGAAAATAAAAGGTTGAAAAGAGAAAATACCTTTGAGGAAAACCCACATCGGAAATAAGTTTAATAAATATATAACATTAAAAGATAGCAGGATAAGTACAAAGGTCACCCGATATAGCCCATTCTAGGATTCTATGAAAATATGGATATGGAAGAAAAACAAACCATCAAGGTCTGATGGAGAGTTATAGAAAACAGGATTAGGAGAAAGTTTAACCACAAGAAAATCACAAACTTGTGATTGGTTAAACGGTCATTGAATCCCCAGTTGGAAAAGTTAACCGACAACATTTTTGTTTTAAGTTACCTTTTATAATGTTGAGGAATTTATTTAGGAGATTTACTAAGAACGTAATGGAATATACATACTCGTTATGTATACTCTCATTCGTTAATATATTTTTACCACAAACCCAACTTTTACTCCAAATGGTAACGGAACTCAAAAATATTCTATTTATCCTAATTGTATAAGGTTCTAAATGTTAACACATACCATTTAGATTAGTAAAACTATTTTGTAATAACCAGGGACTTCCTGTAGGCTAGTGGTAGGAAATAAAGGCTTGTCGCACTATGGTTGTGGGTTCGATTCCTGCAGCTTTGTCCGACGCGATGGGTTATTCCCCACCCTACAGGTTGTCCTTTTCCTAAAAAATATAGTACTATACTATTCCAAAAATAATCTTCATAAATGTTTTAACCATAAACAATACTATCCAAAGTTCAACTTAATCCACTCCAACCTTTATAGTTGTCCAAAATATTTTCGTCCAGACTTTCTCTAAAAGGTCTCTAAATTCCAAAATCAATTGTAACATCAGATTCCCCAAACAAAGAAAAGTTTCTCTTATTGTCACATACTAAAAATATGATTACCTTAATCATATTAAAACCTTAATGAAATCAACAAGTACTGCAGTACAATCCATATATATATCACATTATTCTTATAACCAGAATATAATCCTTGAGTCGAAAAGCACCAATACATTAATTATTCTGCTTCAACTGTAGTCACAGCATAAGATTGGCCTTGATCCCTTGGCCTTTTCTGAGGTAAGTTTCTTTGACGCTTAGGACATTCATTTGCATAATGCCCTGTTTCCCTACAATTGTAGCATTCAACTTTGACAGCCTCTTTCTTTCCCTTGCAATCACGAGCCTGGTGACCCTTTTCTCCACATTTATAACAAACTCCCATTCCTTTTAGGCAAGTACCAGGGTGATTCTTCCCACAATTATCACATAATGGAAAATCCTTCTTTCCCTTTTTCCCTTTATCTGTCTCTTGTTCCACCGTTCTCTTCTTCTCTTGCTTTACTTTGTTGTCATAATACTTAGAGAATTCCTTTTCTGTCTTGATAGCACACGAGAAAATATCTTCGTATGATGAGAAGGATTGTGATACTAAAGCTCGTCAGAGAAATGGTTTTAACCCATCAAAGAAACGATCAATCTTACTCCTTGGGTTACGTATATAATCGGCAGCATGCCTCGCTAACCTTGTAAAGTTAGCCTCATACTTTGCGACATTCTCATCCTCCTTCTGCCTCAAACTCAGAAATTGCCTTTCCATATCTCCTCGATGGTCACGAGGAAAATATTTTTCTAAGAAAAGCTCTTTGAACTCCCTCCATTCCATATTCGATACGTCATCATCTTCCTTTGTGTTTTGAATCAGTGACCACCACTGATCGGCATCTCCAGTGAGGCGGTAAACTGCCATGACAACCTTCTCCCTTTCGCTACTCCCCAAGGCATGGAATATTTTCTCTAAGGAATTTATCCATTGCTCAGCTACAGTAGGATTTGTACTCCCATTGAAGGTTGGTGGTTGTTGCCTCATGAAACTGTCTAGCATTGATCCTCCACGTTGCGGATCAGGGTGCTCCATACGAGTAAGGTTATTATTCATAACCTGCGTGAGTTGTCCCAGTACGGTGAGAAGCTGATCAGCACCAGTTGTATCTCCAGATCCACAATAACTATCTTGAGCAGGAGGGCAATCCCTATACGGAGTTCGTGAATTGATACGGTTTCCATTCCTTCCACTAGGCGCCATTTCTAAACAATGGCATAAACTGGATTAGTTTATGAATCAAAATACATAATTCCATACTTGTTAAACACTTTACATAAATTGAACTATTTATGGATATAATCCATAATCATAAAAAGAAATGTTTTCTTTGAGGAAGTATGTACTCATAACCCTTCATAGTGTTTTGTAAATAAAATGAGAATTATCCTAAGCATATCCCCCGGGAGTGTCGTAACCAAGAGTGCAGCAAGGCCCGTTGTCGTGCACCAGTTCCCGTTCGAGTCTAGCTCAAAGCGGTGTTTTCGGGTTTTACCCCTAGGTACATCTGTGCCAGAGCCGCCTCTACCTGCTCGTATCCAGACAGGGATGTATTGCTCGGAAAACTCATAACATCTCTACAATACCATAATTCTAGGAAGTTCTTCTATACTAATCCTCAAAGTCTATCTTAGGTCTACGTGCTCTAATCAGAGTTTATCTAAATCTAGCTTCCAAGGTTAGTACTAAACTACCTATGATACCAACTGTAACGCCCCGACCCCAGCTACCCAGAGTCGGTGCATTACTTCGTAACATTGGCATGATCACAAAAGATCAAGTCTCGAAAGACCGATTAGTTTAGTAGCCTTGGAAACACTAGATACATTCATAAATGTTACATTACATCACAAAGTGAAAAACTATAATAACATAGTCTTCATAGTCCACAATCATATCCCTTTCTGACTACCCCTGTAGGTCATTCAGAAAATACTTCTTCACATCCTGTAAAATATTAAAACATTGAAAGGGGTGAGCTCAGATGCTCAGTAAGGATAACAATATTGCGGAAGCTTTCATAAATAAAAATAAAAATTTAAAGCAGTGTATAACTAAAACAAAATCCTTTTAAACTTGAACATCAACATAATATGGCAAAAGTAAAATGAGATAATGCCATTCACTTCTTCACATGGATATTCTACTGGTCGAATAATCACATGAAATATCAATAACCACTTTCATAACGAGGGAATGTATAATGCCGGACATTCTGAAACATTTTGTCAAGGCCTCGGCCAGAACGTCTAAAATGATTAAGGCCTCGGCCAAAACCATAAATCAAATTGGGAAAGGGCCTCGGCCAATTCCACTTCTATTTGTCTCATGAGACCTACCGATGCATCGAGGAGCTATAGCGGGCTCCACCCGTCACTTATTAATTCCAATACATTCCTCATATGAATATGTTTAAACATATCATAAACCATAACAAAATCGTATCACATAAAACATGAATAAAGGAAACATAACATTTCCACATTTCAATCACAAGATATCAATACAACACATTGATATAATAAAAATTCTTTCAAAACCATTTTCAATACCAAAATAAAAGGAAGTTAAAACTTTGTATTTATTTTTCAGTAAAAAAATGATGGCTTGTAGAGGAAGCTGAAAATCAAATAATGGTCACGGTAGTGGAGAAGTCATTGTCGCCGCATAAGTACAGAAAGAAAAACATTCCCTTTTTTCGTTTAGCAAAACGCTTCGTATAAAAAGATTCCTTTTGAATAAACGTAAAAGTCAAAGGGGTTTATACACCGTATAAAAGAAAGTTGTGTATAAAACCAAATATGCCTCAATGAAAGGGGATTGAGACGAAGTCCTTAAAAAGATAATTTTTTTAAATAAAGTATATCTATAATGTGTATTCACTATAAGTACACATAAATAATGTAAAAATATAAGATAGGACATAATAATATCATGACATAATTTGAAAGTAGGAGATTAACCCAAAGAATAGAAGTTGGGTTAAGAAGTTCCCTTACCTCGTGTCTGACTTGACTCAACCGTTCTTTAACCTCCTGAATAATAAACTAGAGTTAATATATAACTTATTAAGAACCATTTTTAATTTCATTATCATTTTTATATCACTTATTACAATGTTATGAACATTATGTAATTATTTAAGTTAATAACGGTCGTTTTGTCGATCTTTGTTACTTGAGTCAACAATAAATTTCTTATAATTACAAGTTGTTTATGTGGTAGAATATCCATTATCTCCAGAATTATACTCATGATTTAGATGTCATATATATCATATATATCCAGTATATACATTCATTTATAATATTACGTAACATTTAGAGGTAAGAAATGAAATGCACCGTTCATGGAGACGGTAAGCCGTACGTACGCATGAACGCTACTTTCATTTCTATTTCATATTTAATGGAACGAAATAATTATGATATAAGTGTATAATATAATTCCAGTATAATATAGTGTATAATACCATTTAATCCATCCTTTATACATCCCACATATGGCATTAACGATTCAAATCACTTTGAGGGGGCGGTAGTCCGCACTTCCTAAAATGAAATTATCGCGTTTTACCCATAATGGAAATCATAAAGTATGCCATAAATGAGAAATACAGAAGCATAAGTAAAACATAAACATATTATATATCATATATAAAAATAGTGACATCTTAATGGCCACCTTTGAAGGTGTTATATGAGTGTTGAACAATCATCGTTTCGTGAGGCAGAAATTCTCCATCCACAGAAACCGTATGTTCTTTAACCATTAGATGTAGGTGTGTGTAAGTGTAGCTCGAATACATATTATAAAAACATCCTAGTATATTGAGGATACTGGTGTTGTTACAAAAGAAATGAATAAAAAGAGTTTAGGGGGTTGGAGAAGAAAAATAATACAAAACAACATTAGAGAAGACATTACCTCAAAATCGGGTAACTCTTTTTGATTTGATCCAAAGGCTTCCTTGAGACGATTTCTGCCCAAAGTGAGGATTCTAGGAGTAAGAGGGGGATTTTGGGAGAGTTTTTGGGCAGAGGTTGGCCGAGCCAAATGGCTTGAAAGTGTAAATGAGGTGGAAAGGTGGGGTCCTTTTATAAGTGGAGAGGAGGGGCACTTTTGGAAAGATTGAAATGTTACATTATTACACAATGCTTTTCGGATTCTAAAGGTCCCACACTTATATAATTCGAGGCTAAGGTGATAAGTTTGCGAAATATCTTCATCCAATAGGATTTGGACAAGTGTAAGCCTTGTATTTTGCATTATCTTCTCATTTTATTTAAATCGTTAAATAATGAGGTCATCGCTGCATCATAATGATGTCATAAATAATTTAATTTATTTAATGTCTAAAAATTATAATAAAAATACTATGATGTAGGAAATCTTTTTATATTTCTAATTAATATTTATAATCAAAATTTGGACTTGTGTAACCCCACGTAAAAATTGTTTTAGTAAAACATTTTATGTTTGTGTCATTTTTTACTTTAACATTAAATAAAAGGTGTTTATGTCATTTTCTAACTAAAGTGGCTCCATGGGGTCCCCAAGTTGACCCATGGGTTGTCTTGGTCGGCCATGACTCATCCAATAGGAGTAGGACAAGTGTCATGCTCATCTCATATTATTAAAACATTATTTTTACCTTAAACTACACTAATTACCTCTAATCGCGATTAAGAACTTAAAAGTTACTATTCACCAAAAATTATTTTAATCTTATTGAACCACATTTTACTTATTAATGACAATCATGTATGTCGGATTTTTGAAAATCAAATCACAGAAGTGGTAATATTTCATTTAAATGAAAAATCAGTTATTTAACTACCACTTAGTGGTTTCACTATTCATCAAAAATTGAAGTTTTTCAGAACAAAGACAAAATTTCACCCTAAGCTATAATTGATATTCTGAATTCAAAAATGATGTCTATTTTAAAAAATTCCAAACATATAAGTTGCATTAATTAATTTTATTATTAATTCCCGCTGTTACAACAAATAACGTGTTTTTTTAAGAAACAATTTATATCAAAAGATTGGCAATTGTTTATGTCCAATTTCAATGTTAAATTAATTCTAATGACCACCATTGGATAAAATTGTAAAAATATATTCTAATTATACTTTAAAACCACTAAATAGTATAATTTATCACTATAAATTATTTTTATTAAAAAGTTGTTTTTAAGTATTTTTCACTATTCATAAAAAATTAGAAGTTCTCAGAAAAATACCAAAAATTCAACATAGGCTAATTTCGATATTACGAATACAAAAATGAAGTCCATTTTGAAATATAAGATTTCTATAATGTTAAAAAGTGGTTATTACTATTCAAAACGGCTACTTTGATTAGTCACGGTGTTTTAGAACTCGAACTTGCGTACAATGCAAGCTATTGCATTATTGAAAGAGAGGCGTATCGTGGAAGCTCGGGGTGTTACAAAAATGATATTGCTTCAAATATAAAATAGAAATTGATGAATGTTTACATGAATTGAAAAAATGATTTCTTAGTTCTACAGTTTTGGACCTAACAACAAAAATTGGTGTATTTCTTTCTCTAAAGTAATGATTCATTGAATATAATGGTTTTTTAGTGAGTAATGGTATGATTTTTTCTTATTATTATTGATAATTAATACATAATGAGAAATAGTATCCAACACACAAACCTATACTAGGGGTTTCATCGTTTTCTGAAATAATTAGGAGAAATCATTTGTATTGGGTAAATATTGAAATAAATATCGATAAGAAAATTATTAATATAATCAATCATAAATAATTAAACATGATATATGAGAGATGGATGGAATTAAAAAAGCCTTACAATTACATAACACATTTCCATCATTTTAACGATAAATAAGTATTTGATAATATTATATAGAATGTAAATGATAAATTACTTTGGTGTGGTAGTGTAACATCCCAGCCTGACACAATACTAACCCATTAGCAGAACCTTTCCCCCTATAACCTCATGTATTCCTCCTATAAGATAAAGGCTATTGAATAGTAGCGAGGGTATAGTGGTGGTACGATGGGGAGGATATCCTCTCATGGAATGAGTGTCAAAATTTTTTAATAATAATTTAATCAATGGAAAATATTAGAATCTATGATAATAAAGGAAAAACAGCAGGAAATTATACAATATATAAGAATAAAAGTGCCCAACGCGATATATATAATTAATCAAGCATGTCTCGATTTTGAAAAATATGAAAAGAAAATATATAATGAAATAAATACATCACAACACATAAATAATAAATGAAAAAATATACTATAAATAAATCTACATGATCATCCTGAGTACTAGCTCATTCCTATGATCCTATGTTCCCAGGTACAATGAACGACACAAGAAACAACGCAAAGACATGATAACATGAAGACCAACTTGGGTACACCATTTCATTGTTAGTCTAGGCTTGGTGTGATATACACCTATTAAGTGTCCACTAATTATTTTAAAAAAAAACCATTCAGTGAATATAAAGTAGAAAAATTTATGTTATGATAGAAAAATTATAAAATAATAAAATTAAACAACTCGGCTCAGGTTCATTATGAACACCTAGAAAACCATCTATTTATTATCCTATACTATAAAGCATGTGAACATAATTGATCCTATAAAGACTATATATAATTTAATAACATGACATCACAACTAAGTAGAGTGATGAGACCGAGGCCAGTAATGTGAATTGGGATAGAATATAGGTCACTAGATAATAACTAAAACAAATTAGTTATTAATATAAAATTCATCATTAATATTTTTAAGAGTCCCCATACGATCACCCAAAGAAATATATAAATCAATCACGTGTGATTATTTATGGGTAGTAAGAAAATCAAACATTATAAGATTCGAAACAAGGAGATCCATGCCTAGAATTTCATGTATCACTCTCGGTATGGGTGAATTCAACAACCTCGCATTCAATCCCTGGTATGTCATATAGGGGTTCGATTATTGATCATGTAATTATGTAACTATTTCACCATCAGTCCCCTCCATGAGTTAACTCCTAGGGAA
Organism: Viscum album; assembly: GCA_963277665.1. NCBI lineage: Eukaryota > Viridiplantae > Streptophyta > Magnoliopsida > Santalales > Viscaceae > Viscum > Viscum album. The sequence goes on along the minus strand of OY728123.1, from coordinate 996,539,098 downwards.
CCAGTATCACTCAAGGTGGTACAAATCATCATAGTGAGCCGATCCTTGGAATACCAAGAATTACTCCATATGTATAGAAAATATAGATATACATTGTGCCCATCATAGAGTTATGTAATCAAAAGTTCCATGTATCCACAAGGCACACATAACCGCAATTTCTTATTGTCCCCTCTAAAGAGTTCTATAAATATTAACTCATGTATCACTCACGTTTTCACAGTTTATTTGTATGTTTACATTAATTAAGGATAATTACTAGTTTATTAACATGAAAAACCACAAAATTAATTACAAAACAGGTCATTTCCAATCATTCATTAAAATTAATAAAAATATAAAGTACATTTATTAATAATTCCTAAACCCATCACAATGAAGTGGAAAAAATAATTCATTCCTATAGACAAATCATTTAATGAATTAGGTAGTTCTCTATTTTAACAAGGATCACTTTGAATTGGATGAGATTAATAGGTCATTGTGGTCTTCCCTTTAAATAAAACCTTACATTAAATATCATTATATGACCATGATTACATGCATGACTTACCAAAATCACCAATAATGGAAACTAAAAATCCATAAAAACTTATAAATATTTTGGTGGCTAAGGAATAATGTGAATGGTGTAAAATTTTACAACATTAAATTTAAAAAAATTATTATTATGAAGGAATTTCACATCAAAGAGGCGTTTTATTAGAAAAAAAATATTTAATAAGAGGAAACCAAGTGTGACTCCAATAAATTAATATAAAATTCTTGGTTTATTTCAATTAACATTAGCAAAAAAATTATAGGTTCTAAACATAAGGAAGTAAGATTAAAAATTCAAACGTCGCGTTCAATAGGTTTCACAGAAGGATACCGACACATTCTATAGTGGAATAATTTAAAAAATACAAATAAATTTATTGTAGAGAATTTACTTCCTACCATAATTCAAGGATAATATATACATCCAACATATAGTATTAACATGAACAAGTTCAATAAAAATTTATGAAATAGGTAAGTTTCATAAAAATATGCTGAATTACATCACACAAAGATATCATTTTAAATAGAAATGAGAAAAAAAATTGTGGGGAAGAGGAGTCATAGGTTCACTGAGGCTTGTCCAATACACATCATGGCACTCGAATCATAGGTTCTCTGATGGGGATATCCACATACCTATAGAGGATAGTAGAGGGAGTTCAAGTAGCTAGCCATAATGAGAGTAATTGAGAAGGAAAAGAGGTGGATAAATAAGTAATAATGGTGGGGAATTTTGTTAGTTACCAACCCCTTCATTGAAGTCCACTATTTTGCACATGGTTGGACAAACTATGAACCAACGGAGCTGAAGCCACATCCCAAGGATGAAGGTCACATAGTTCATGTACACATTTTCAGAAATAGTGTGAAAACTATGCATTTACCACTAACAAAAGACCTACAGATGGCCACATATCCATGTGAATCATATCTCTTAAATTTAAAAATCCATTCCAGACCTTTATCTACATTGGAAGATCTGGATGGTTTATCCTACAGGGACACAAAGTTATAGAAAAACTTCAAACCCTTAATATCCTTCATCATATTATTGATTCGGAGTTCGGTGCTTGAAGAACATGACAAACACTATAGGCACCTCTCAGGCCTTAAAATAAGTCTACAAAAAACATGTTTTGGTGTTCCAAAAATCATATTTTTATTCTGATTCTCTGTTACTATAAATCCCTTCCACCAACCAATAAAATTATTATTTAAATAGTAACTGCATCCACTAAAAAAATGAGATTCTATAATATCCCAACCATAGAGCTTATCATCCCCGAGAATCCTTGGGAAAAATAGGAAAACACACCTTACCCAATGGGGTCATGATGTTTCATACAATAGAGATAATTGAGTTTCCAAACGACCAATGCACACCCAATATTCATTTAGTTATATAGTTCATAAGTCATATAAACTATAGGAAATACTAATACATTTTACTGAAAGATAGAGATGGTCCTTAACTAATCCCTTCTATCATGAGACATAATCATACCATCATACCTTTAAATCTATTGACTATGGTTCTCCTCTACATAGTTACTATAATCTACAACCAATTCTGGCCCACGGAATCCCCACAGTTGTAATTATATATTTATGTTCTCCTATAGGGCTCCAAATATGATAAAGACATGTTTTCTAATTTGATCAAATTGTTGATTACAAATTGAACTTATTTAGTTCAGAAAATGTAAACCATTCATTGAAATTTTTTGGCCTAGTATACAATACACACCTCATCAAGATAAAGTTCCATAATCTATTCCTCATCAACCAGAAATAATAAAAGTGTAATATATATATATATATATATTTCAAGTTAAACTTCCCTTAGTTGAATAACCTCCATAAATTACTCTTATATGGAAAATTCTTTTCAAATTATAAACTTGATGAATTTAAATGAATCTGCCTTGAGAAGTTCTCAGTGTGTGCTCACTAAATATTATATGTGGATCCTCATGATGTATCTAGAAAAAATTTTCATCTATTCAGTGTGTTATTACAAGAAATTGGATGTAAAACTACAACATCAAATTTGGATCGCAAACCAAAAATCATCCCATATGAGCCTCACTAAAATTCTACGGTAACTATATAATCATGAAATAGGGTCTTCTGAGATAATATTTAATAACATATACTCCAGATGAAACAATTGATACATAAGTAAAAGGAATATTGTCCACAAATCAATATCACTAACTAAGTCTAAAGTGACATCCACTAGGTAGTTATGTAAAAAGGCCAACTGTTTCCATGAGTCCATCTAGAATGTTCCAAATAAAGATCCCATATATCACTCAGGATGAACTATGCCTCGATATCAACAATTATTCTGGCGAACTACTCCAATATAGACTGTTCAATGACAGATAATGGAATATTGTATATTTTATAAGTGTAAACTAATTTCCTTTTGGTGTATCCTAGATGGAATTAAGATAGGGGAAATAATAATCAATTAACACAATATACAATAAGAGGATTTGAATGATTTCCAAAAAGTAAAGGAGATATTTTTCCATGTAACGGATGAAGTACATGGCATAAGTTTGAACCAATCGTTCCTAACCACGTTTTGAGTGGTTAGTCAATCTTTCTTAGGATTACTTGATATAAATATATCAACATCACCTTCCATCACATCATCATTGCCTAACAATAATTCCCGTAAAAACGTGAAATCCAGTAAATAATCAGAAAAAATAGCTAGATTCCATCATTGTTTTATGGTGTTTTTCAATGGCTCATACAAATAAAACCATTACACCACTGTGCTTACATGAAAACAATGACTCCATACAATAATTTTAATGTTGAATGAATTTTAAAAAAATAGCACTAACCATTTCTATATGGCACTATTAGGTTTTTCCTTCTACATTGAATGAAACAGTTTACCAAAATTATTATTTTTTCCACCACATTAAGAGTTTCCACATACATGGATTTACTGAAAATATATGGTTCTCCCATGGATCATTCTTAATGATCCCCTTTATAGATGGTTTTAGATGTGGCCAACACCCTGTTAGACAACAATTAGGCTACACATGGTGGCAATTTAAATTCAAGGGGATCTGGTAGATTTGATTCACATATATAGAAATACATTTAATTTCTCTTGAGTTACTTCCATGTTCCATAGAATTAATCATTCAATCCAATACCAGTTTGGAATCAGGTAAAAACACTTAATCATCTACATGACATAAACACAAGCATTGGGTGATGTAAAATTTCCTTCAATTACATAGTCTCTCTACCTGAGATATTATAAGGAATCCAAGAATAACATCCCACATATTAAACGAGTACCCCTAAATGTAAATGAATCGATGTACCATGTATCAACAAGTTAGGTACTATGTATATCAACATGTAAAACTTCGAGGTTCCACTAAACACATATTTGTTACTCCCTAAAGGCTCATCATACCTACACATTAATATATTGATGGACCTTAAAAATAATTATCCAAATGTCGCATTACAACATGGGAATACCAATATGGTTGATGGAATCTTGAGTTTTTCATCACTACAAAGGGTGATTGAGAATGGGAACATGACATACTATGTGTCCAAAAATGACCTACCCATGTCTAACCGTCTAAAACTATAGTATATATGTGGTTCCCTACCATAAAAACAGTGAGCAACTAAATGAACACTCTCCAAAAATGGTTTTTGTTTTGGATCCAACACGTTTGACATGTGATAAAGGGAAACTTAATTCCACCACATGTATAAAATAAAAAAAATATCATTTAACAATTCCCTAGAGTTCAAGGGGAACTACTTACTACGGGCTATCCCATTAATAAAATATAAAATATTGAACCAATGTTTAGTTAATTTCTTGAAGAATTCAATAAAAATATATAGTAATATCACATATTTACAAGGTGTTGAGAAGAAGGCATATGGGTAGCACTCACACACATGATTCAAGGGGAGCTCAAGGAACACTATACTAAACTAATATGATGGTTAAATCTAATCGAATCATTAAGGTTTTATTTATTTCAAAACATTTATTGACATTTGGTCATTAAACCTTTTAAAGGATAAATTTCAAAACATCATTTACTAGTTATAAAGAAAAAGGACTAGGAAATTTATTTGAGAAATTCCATAAGGCACATGGGCTTGTTGTGTCAATTTCCTTAAACAATTTATTATTTAGTTAACAACCCATCATAATTAGGCAATTCATCTATATGTTCCTTTAATCTTTTTTATGCATCCATAATGTTATCATAATGGGGATTAGTTAAATAAAATTATAATACCTATATATATAGTAAAAGAACATTTAGGTTGAAATTTTCATTTTAATTAACAGAATCATCAAAAATAATATAGCTGAAAATAAGGTGAATGAGTCTTTTATTAATTACATAGGGGAATAGTCATATAAGATTCCACCAACCGTTAATATATGAAACCATATAAATTGGTTTGGAAACATTAAATAACTATTCATATATAGAATAAGTATACCCTCATGGGGATAATCAGTTTGAAACATTATAATAAATGTGAATTATGAAGGTCTTGTTAATCTATTTAATGAAAAATAAAATGAAACCTGATTTTATTTAAATCATTTAGAATTTTTTTAAAATACCCATATATGTTTTATCTCATTAGTAAAAGGAACCAACAATAACAAACTATGGTTGAGCCTAGTATATCTCATATCCACATGCCTGAAATGACCTAATTAGGTACTATTGTTGATTTGGGAATTCAATCATAAGGGTCTCCATGCCAAGTTTATAGAAATAAAAGTTTTAGTAAAGGAATCTAGATCATCTCAATCAAAATTTAGAAACTTTTAAATTTTTAAAATTGTGTCAATTAACCTTATGTTTATATATTATTGTTTTATTATATGTGTTACCATTTTTTTCTTTATAAAATATAAATAAACTTTATTGATTCAAAATCTCCCCCCATTTAATAAAAACAATTATTTTTCAGCCCATGAAGCTAATGGATAATGGATCGAACATCTCATTATAGTTTAGTGAAGAGTTCACTATCAATATATGAAGTAAAATTCCATTTAGGTTTGGTATATAATTTTAATAACCAATTTGATATTAAATTTATAACTATTCTCATTATAAAATGTATTAGATAATAGTAACCATGCTAATTAAGCACAAAAGTAATAGAAAATAAACATGGAAGGTAAATATGTAAGAAGGAAAAATACCCAAACATGATACACAAATAAGAATTCAATATAGGATGACATACTAAATAAACCATTCATTCTACAAAACAAGAATGAAAATAAAATACATAAACATGTTTAAAACTAATCATCATGATAAAATCCATATAATGTCATATAATATGCATGGTAGTAAACACAGAAGGCATATAACACACTTATAATTCAACCAACATGGCATGTCATATGCATGGTGTTTGAACATCTATATTCTTGGAATGATTCCAGAAATTCTAAATCCTTTCCAAACCATACTGAGGGAAAATTATATAAATGTAATAAATCAATAACAGTGGAATATAAACCCTTCACTCAATGTGAAAATCATAATCAACTATAATGATGAATTGTACACACAACAATCCAATCCATTACCACATGGACTTTTCTACATGTGTGGGATGATCACGCCCACAAATGACTATTTACGAAGCCCCTACACATTCTTATTTTCTTATCTACTATCCCAAAATAGTAAGAAAAAAGAATATAAAACCCTATGATTCAACTATGTGACATCAAATTCTGACTGACTATAAACCTAGTAGCTATACCAGTCACCACATATCCTCAAGCATGACTCCCCATATGCTAAATGATACGGAATAATAGTGAGGGTATAATGGTTTTTCTGTGGGGAAATTATACCCTCTTGGTAGGAGTGTCACAACAGTGTAATAATATATTTATTAATATATAATTGGGTAAGTATTAATAACAAAGGATAATGAAATGAAATGAAATAAAATATAGATATATATGAATAAACGTGGCCAATTCCATAGATAAAACAAGGAATGAAAGTACAAATTAGTGTGCATAATATTTGTAATGAAATAGTGGAAGAATCACGTCACAATAAATAAATAAAAATGAATAAGAATCTTTGATGGTGAACTTAGTAAGAATCTTGAGTACTGCATAAGACATCTTCTTTTACGCTCCCATGTATTATAAAATGAATATTAAAAAAACATGGACCTACAAACATGAATATCTGATCGAGTACCCCAATATAATGGTGGGCCAATCAGGGTGTAAGATATAATCAGTAGCCGACCACTAATGGTGTCTAATGAACAATCTAGTTAGTGAATATAAAGTACATCATTGTGTAGGTATGAAACTTAATGTAGTAAATAATATAATTAAACATGTCAGCCCAGGTTCCATTGGGACACATGGCCCACTAAACATGCTTCATCCTTATATAAAATTCATTCGAACATAAGTCAATAAGTATAGAAATGATATAATATAATAAACATAAATAAATATTAAGTATCAATAATGGACAACACCGAGTCATGTGATTTGGCCTGGAAGATGAGTCCCAGGATAAAAACTATGTTATCTTAGTTAATAATATAAACTTCGTAATTGATGTTTACTAAGAGGAAGCCTATGGACTTCCACAGTGATCTAGAATTTCATACCACATGTCACTCTATGGGTAATAAGAAGATCCAATATCGTAAGTGTTCATTCAAGATGGTTTATGAATGGAATAGCATGTACCACTCTCAGTATGGTTTAATTGACCAGAATCTATGTATGTCCCTAGTATATCATATATGTGTTTGATTACCACTCATGGAATTGTGTAACCATCCCACCACCGATCATATATATCCAGGTTCTCCATTAGGGGACTCGTATCTCTCAAAGAGGTATGTATCCACACATGAGAACATATTTTGCATACCATGTATCACTCCTACTGTATATAAAATCTAGAAAACATATGATTGCATCTATGAAATTTTGTAATGAAGAGACCCAATTATCCCCCAAGGTATATATAATCTAAAAAATCTATGAGTTTTTCCATGGAATTATTTAACGAGGAACTAGATTATCAATAAAGGTTTTTAGAATTTAATTTTTCATTAAATTTAATAATGGAAAAGCATTGTACATTAAAATTCCGCATCATATAGAATCTTAAAAAAGATTTACATTTATAGGATTCATTATAATTATTATCAATAATAATGGCCATGTACAAAGAATTATATAACCCATCAAAGAGACAAAAAATGGATCTTTCACATAAACCTTCAATTTAATTAATTAGTTAGTTCATTCCATTACTAAGGAACACGAAGTATTAAATATAAGTAATAGTGTGAGGTGATATTCATAAAAAGATAACACCATACATGAAATTGAAAAAAATTCGATGCTAACATTCCTTCCACAACAAATTCATCACGAAAACTCAGTAAGTTGAAGGATATATCCGCATTAAAATGTTTTTGTGGGTTTGGGATAATGTAGAGGGTGTACCTTCCTCCCAATATTATTTTAAATAACTTGTCATATTTTTTTATACAACCCACATCAATGAGAAATTTTATTAGTATTAATTAATTAATTAAAATCATGAAATGCTCAATCACTTAGGGGTAGATCAAATATCAGGGTTAATACCATTAAATAGATAAATTTATAAAAAAGGACTACTAAACATAAGAAGTTAGGATAAATAAATCCGTCATCAAATTCCAGAGTAATCATATGAAGATACCATTACATGACACAATGATGTAACTTTTATAACAAAAAAAATTATAGAGAAGCTGTACACAACCTACGTTTTACTATGGAATTTCAATACAACCAATATCAAAGATGGAATTGAGCCGGTTAGATAGAACTTTATGAAATGGTCAGACATCTTAAATATAATCAAATTAGAGTCTATATGATAGTGATTACCTCATACCTAGAGTAGGATTGGAGTGTAAGATTAAGTGTCTACCACTAGTGTGCACGAAGGTGAATGAAACGTATGGGATAAATAAGTAATATGGGAGGTTCATTTTGATAATTTACATCACATTTATTGAGGTACATAGATTTTCTATATGGTTGTCCAAATCCTATGACATCTATGATTAATCCACTTCCCAAGGAGGGATGTTTCATGGTTAATGCACACAATTTTGGAAACAATGTTCATACCATACATTTCACATTTATTCAATACCTAAATAAGGCCATAGAGCGGTGAGGTTATTATCATATGGTTAAAACAAACCATGGGAGAGCCCCACCTCTAATGGATTAGTAGCACAATTTCAATTGGAGGGCCTCAAGGTTTCCAACAAATCGTGAACCTCAGTCATGATTCACTGGATTGGAGATTTTGAGACCATCACTCCTAGAAATAAATGAAACAGAAAAGGAACCACTAGATCCTTAATCAATATCTAAAAAACAACTCATTTAAGTGTTCTAACTCATCAAAATCCATTCTGATGTTTTTTTTTGAAAATGGACTATCCACCAAATGATAAAATTCAATTTTTTTCATCTAGTATAAAAAATATGGTATAGTATAGGGTGTAACATGATCCTTTGTTTCATTATTTTATTAATAATGGACGATAAGTTATTAATTAATGAACTCCCTCTATTTCTTCATAGTGTAATTGTTATTAACGTTTTATATAAATTTAGGTAGGCTCGTGAATAATATCATAAAGTAGTATTCTTGAATTTAATATTAATAATGAAGGTGTTTTGAAATTTTTAAAAAATTTATGTGTTTCATGTGTACACTAGTAGAGAAAATAAATTTTTAGTGAGGCTAATTTTTCTCTATTTTATATTAATCCAATAATTTATAATGTAATTATGGAACATATATTGAGGGAAGTAATTAAGTAATAAATTAAATTCATATACTATTAAGTGATTGATTTATAAATAATTTAATCTATAATTATAATTGAAATAATGGATGATTCCACCTTTTCCAAGACTATAATTATTGTTGGATAATATATTAAAAGATTTCATAGTGGGATTGAAAATGTTATATTTGGTTAGAAAATAAATTTGTGTAAATATTTATCAACTATATAAATTTTTTGATTTTATTTTCATTCAAGATAATATGTATTTGAATAAACATTCACAAATTTATGTTAAAAAGTTAATTATTTTACATGGAAAAAACATTTTATTTATATATTATAATAACCTTATATTCACCAAAAATGATGGGAAAAGAAATTTGAAATCATTGGGTACTAAATTTAATTTTATATGAACAATTTTTCTCATTATTATGGGAATTTATAACAAAAGAAGTAGTTATTATAGTATAATATTAGAGATTTTTCAATTTTTATAAGATAATTTTTTGAATAAAATATTATTTGGTTGTGTTTTCTTATAATAAAAATTTTAATTCCAATATATATGACTCCATTTATTGCATTATATTTTAAAAGGTAACATAATCAATGTTTTTTGGGATGAATTGGGAAGGAGATTTATTTTAACTATAATTTTTCGATTAAATGGTTGAATAGGTGGAGATGAATCTGAATCAGATTTGGACGTCATTGAGAATACCGAAAGGCCTAGTAGACTACTGGTGGAATGTTATTCCTTATGATTAATTTGGTCATGTTTTTTTATAAATTTCTCCATGGAAATTTATTATTTGTATTTAGTAAAAAAAGAGAAATATAAGTCCTTGGTTAATTATAAAATATGAAAAATAGGATAATTTTGAATTATATTCCTATAAAGAGATCTTGACACATAGATTATCTCAAGTAGATGACATATTTCGTATTTCATTATTTATAAATTTTATGTGTGATTCACCTCATATTTATATTCATGATGTATTTCAGATTGAAGGAAACATTTCTTCTAATGAATAACTACTATAGATTTACGAAAAATATAGAATGCATTTTAGAATAAAGTGAATCACCATGTTATGGTTTAGTGGAGAACCCATATTATTTAATATGTAACATGTGAATCAAAAAATTACTTGAATGAAAATTATCCCAAATTATTTATTAAATTAATAATTTTTTGGTCTGAAATTTATAAAAGGGGGAATAATATAAAAAACCACATGAATTTATAATAAATCATTTTATTTCCTTATTAACATTCATTAATTAGATCTTACTTAGTTATATTTTTTTGTTTCAGTAAATAGGGAAAAATAAATGTTTTTAAGTAAGTTCAGTTTTCATGGATTATATTTGATTTATTTAATTTTCATATTTCAGAATATTGGTTTTTTATTTTAAAAAAATGAATAAATTATTGGAATAATCATATAAATAGCATCATAAAGTTAAATTTTGAGAATTTTCTTAGAAGTATCATTTATAATGAATAGTAAAATATATTGATTTTTTAATGATGTCCTTTATTTTTAAGTATTTTCAAGGGAAGATTCTATTTTAGATTTGTTTGAAAAATTTAAAGATCATTTAGGTAATCCATAGTCCAATAAATTTAATTTTTAAAAACATTATACATGAATTTGGTAGAAAATAATTTTATACATAAAATAAATGTATTCTGGAAAATAGTGTTTCATTGCATTAAGGGTTTAATTTAAATATTAATTCTTCCATTTTTGTGAAATTTATTTGAAAAATATGATTAAATATTTGAATAAGTTCTTTTAATATAGTTTAATAGAGTTATCATATTTTTTTATCACAATACGGCCCATCAGTTGGACACATTAGGCCCTTTCGATGCCAACTAACTCTGGCTGGACAATTTCCATTCATGGCTCTGCTTATGTATGGATGCTGACCTTCTTCATTAATATTATCTATCCATATTTTCAAAAAAAATGTTAAAAAATTTATACTAGATGGATAAACATCAAAGATATGGGTTAAAATTACTTAAACAATGAATCTATCATAATTGATGATTTTTTTCAAAATAGATTCATTTTTTGTGTCAATTTTTTTTAAAAATATTATAATGAATTTTTTAACTCAAAATTGAATTTTGAGGGGATAAGTTATACATTATTCAAATTTAAAACTATTATGGGTTTTAAACATAATGAAATAGTTGAATGATTTTATTCATTATTTTCTAAAATATATAAAAACCAGGTAATGATTATTATTTAATGAAAATTAATTTTTTAAATCATTTTATTACTTTATTTAAAGGAAAAATCATTTTTACACAAAAATCATGTATTTTATTAAAAATATTTTTTTTCCAGAAGATTCATGTTCTTATATTAAAAGTATTTTATTATCATTATAGAGTAAAATTTTATTGAATTTATTTAAAATATGTAATCATTATTTTTTCACTTTGTTAAGAAGTTATATTATATTTTTTCAAATAATTATATAATAATTGAAAATGATAAATTATCACTCATAAGGTTAAATTGAGATTAATCTTTTTTTAACTAGGATGTATGAAAAAAATATCCAAAAAATGTATGAATGATATTTAATGTGGTTTATTTCAAATCTATCAGACCATATAATATAAATTTAGGTGTACTAATTACACATGAAATTTTTATAACATAAATGTAATTTTTCATTTCTAGAAATTACACCAACTCCCCTCGCCTCATTTATATAAGGGATCATCCTCTTCTATATAAATCATACCTTTTTCATTCTATATTACCAAAAACCACTCCAAATATATTTCATACATCCCTAACCAACTAATAGAGGACTTGGTTTTTTATAAATTAATCCTAAAGAATTTTTAGTTTAACAATAATGAGGTTGTCCAAAGAAAATGTATATTTTTTTACAAAAATGATTCAGGTTATATCTTCATAGAAATCCTTAATTTTTTTAAAAAATATAACAAAATAGTGATGTTGACATATTGAATAATCATATATGTTATTATGTTAAGTTTATTAACTATATTAATACTCCCTTTTATCAAATGCGATAGAAAACCATCATTTCTATGCACGATGGAGTTCCGCCTCACTAACTGGTGTAATTTTTTTGCATCATCAACTCTCATATATTGTTATAATGATGAATTTGATATATACATATATATGTGTTTGTATTAATATACCTGGGTGATTTTAATGAAATATTTATAATTATTTAATGATAATATATCATCAATTTTACTACCACTTCATCCATTGAAAAATTATAACATCATTTAAGTTTTCTTAGAGATTATCACATGTAGAAAGAAATGTGATTTGATTTTTATGACCACACAAAAGGGATGATATATTATAGATAATAAAAATAAAAATATTATATTTATGATATAATATGAATATTTAATGGGTGAATAATATGAATTTTCTTTCCCTTATGCTTCTCAAATAATGAAAACGTGTCTTATCCGTACGTTTGACCTACCACCTCCATGATTATTACACAATTAAATATACATAACCATCATTCATGGTTGGTTTTCAAAGTATAATTAATGTGTAGAAAATATAGTTATTTTATTATTATTTTTATCTTTATGATATTATAATGAACTTTTGGACAATAGTCAAATTGACAATGTAATTTTTACATATAACTCGAATGTCATGAGATCATTTGAAAAGAACATAATTGATTAATTTGATATAACATGGAAATAGGTATAATTAGTGGAATTGTATGAATCAAAAGGGTTCTTATGAAATTAAATAATTGTGATTTTTTTATCATTTGGAATGATAAGGATCTTGTGTCATGATTCATACTTTAGATACATGAAAATTTACATTAAAATATTGTTTCAAAATGTTTTAAATATTTTTTATTACATTACATACTTTTATATAAAACTGAAATTATTTTATGGATGTATTTATATCCACATAAAAAAATTATAATGGATATTTTATGTCACTTTTTAATTTCATTTAATGGTTTTGAAATGTAAATGTTTTATGAATTTTATGTGGAATGTTTAAAAAATGGATGAAGTAATGTTATATTTTATCATATAAAACATATATTTCTTTTCAACCACTATAATTAATATTTTATTTTTAGTTTCATTTTCATTAATTAATGTTTTCTTCAAAAAAATCTCTTATTCCTTTTATTTTGAGTATTTTTTAAAAGGGTTTCAAATATAATGTATATCTTCTTATCCAAATTTTTTTATTGTGGGTCTAAAGAATACAATTATTCAAGATTTCATATGTTATGATTAGGTTATAGTTCATGTGAATTATTAGTTTTGACTATTGGTTTTGATAGAAACAAATTCTGGGCTGTTCAATTATAATCTAGTGGTGGGTAGTTCCATTATAAACAAACGATGAGTGGTCCAATTATCAACCATGGATTGGTGAACCCAATATAGATCTCCAAAACTTTTTCTATTTATTATACAAAATTTTATATTGATATAAAAAAATTATGTCCCCAGTAACCAAGATGACATATCTATATATATGATGTGTTTTATATAAATTGTATAACTTCATAGGATAATATATTGAGCATATTCATAAAGGAAAATATGTGCTACATATTAAGTGTGAAGTGAATAACATTTTGAAATAGCATTCTTGAGTTTTTGTGATATCATTGAAACCTTTAAAATCTTTATTTTTCCATTATTATTTATTATGATATTTTTTATAAAAATATTTGTGTAAATATTTTAATTTATTTAATTTTTTTTATTATTTCAATGATCATTTTTAAATGGTTTATTTCTATGAGTATTCATGAAAAAATATGTCACATTATTTATTCTTACATTACATTTATTGATACTTTTTTTGTCATCCCAAATTGTAAATAAAAAGAAAAATTTGGGATTTAATATGATTATTAACATAGAAGATCTGAAGATAAAAGTTTTAAAGATATTTCAAGAATGAAAACATTTTATATATTAAAGGATTTATATTATGTGAAAAATAATTATTTACAGGAAGTGTCCACTTTGTGATGTAATAATTATTTATATAATTGTTATGATATTTTTTATATAAATATAAATATATTATTTATAAGATAATGTGAGAAAATAAATTCATGTCCAATGAAATTGTTTCAATAATTTTAAAATAAAGGGTTTGTAAGGTTTATATCCCTTTCCAAAAGAATTTCAGACATTGTCTATTTTGTAATCTTTTTTAGGTGGATCATTTGAATATCATTTTTGAATGGGTTTTTTATAAAATATATTATGGTGTCCTAATATCCTACATCAAAAAAAAAAGAATCATAATTAAAGGGTATAAATAGGGAACATTTTTTGAAAATAAATGAAGTTAATAAACATTATAATCCATATCATTCCTTAGTTGAAGGTGATAAATTAAATTTAGATTCATAAATCATAAATAAATTAATCTAAAAAATTATATAATTACCATGATAAAAAAATTTATATTTTTTACTATATTATATTTTAGTAAATCAATAAATAAATTATTGTAAATTAAACAGGTTTTAGAATTACCAACTTTACCAAGGATAGTAATTTTGTCTATTGATTTTCACTAAAGGTGAAAATAAAACTATCAACTCTATAAAATAATTGGAATTTTAATAAGTGCTTCATCATATGTATGAAACACCCACTATAAATATTTTATAATTTTATACCAAAACGTTTCATGTAGGAATCATAAAAATAACCAACAATAAAATGATTTTTGTACCCAGATCAATTTTGGTCTAGAATAGCTAAGAAATTAATCGTTAGGGACCAACCTCAGTTTTACAAAATTAATTCAAGAATTATGAATAGAAACGAATGAATTAGAAAAATAATCAAGTAATAATTCCAATTGGACCTTTCCATGTTAGGATTCTCTATCTATACAATTAAATATATAATTTTTTATTGAATCTGGACATTTGATAAGTTATTTATATAACATTCCATCTTGTACTGGTAGAAAAGAATAACCATCATCTAAAATATGTAGAACAAGAATTTTGAGAATTGTATTTAGGTATTTAGTTCATTCTAAAAACCCATAAATATCAATCTTTATTTTCACCTTTACTAACTATAAGTCATTATTTTTCTTAATAATTATTTTTTCATTCATGTTTTCAATATCAACATAAAATATAATATTATTTGAAAAATAATATTATTTCATTAAATTATTATGTTAATATTTTATCTAGTCAATTGTTTCTTCCATCATATTCTAGTATTCAATTACGTCTTCATTAGACATGTCTATTCAATCATGATTTTACTTTTTAGAGTGATTGTGTATTATACTTGTTATATATGTTTTATTTCCCAAAAAAGTACATATCTTTTATCTCGTGTAAAAAATCATTTGAAGTCTATGCATCGGCTAAAATATAAAATAATTCACAAAATGTTGAATTCATTGATTTATTTTTTTCCTTCTTGAAACTCATAATACAATTTTTACATTTTTTGATATAACACATCTACAATTTCATTTTTTCATTGATTTATATAAAATAATTTATATAATGTTATAATAATTCTTCCAATATTTTTTTCGAAAATACATTCCCCATATATTTTATATTTTGAAGAAGTCCATCTTTATGTAATTTTTTGAAAAATATTCTTTTACAAATTGAAAATTTCTTCTTCATCTTTAAAGTACCAGTCACTTCAATTGGTGGTTTTTTATTTTCTTAGTTATTTTTCATTGGACTGTGTTTTATTGAATATCAATAAAAATTTAACTTCAAAATCATCATCAATAACATTATGTTTTTCTACATACATATTTTTTTTTATTTTTTTATTGGTTGTTTTATAACATCTCCTGATTCACTAATAGATATGAATGTGCCTCTAAATTTTCTATGTATGTATCTTATAACCATCTGTATATAATAAATGTGTTTAATCATTTTCCATAGTTCCTAAATCTTCTATTTATTTCCATAAGTAATGAGGTGCATACTAGATATAGACTCATTATGACTCTTTTTAAATCTAAAATACTTATTGTATAGGTATTTAAATTCATCACATTGAAATTGTTTTTGAATTTAAAATTCACATATATATTATGAAAATTTTGAAATGTTTTTCTACACTTAAAATTATATTATATTAATTTTCCCATAGAGAATGATATAATGAATTCATTTTGTTACAATTACAATCATAAGATTATTTAGTGGCATCACTTTAGTCTGTTCTTAGTGGTGTAGTATTCTTATGTTGATAATCAATAATAGTCCATATATTAAATCCCAAAATTTCATGATTTATTATAAATTTAATCATCATGTTAGAAGAATTAGAGACTTTAAAACATAGAGGCGTTGATGTACCCCTGGTTTGATGTATGTGGCCTTTTTTATGCATTTTATGTGTTTAAAGTGCATGGAATTATTTGGGAAAAGGATGGGAGAGTTTGGAATTGTTTTGGATGATTTTGGAGGCTTTTAAATGGGTACATAGTTTGAGCATGGTTAGTGGAAACAATGCGGGTTCTCCAGGAGACCGTGCAAGGGAGACGGTATGCTTCGCACGGTCTGCGGATGGTTTTCCAAATCGTGTGAGGCAACTGTGCAGACCCTTGCTCTGGAGGTAGTAGAGTGCGTAGGGTCAGCGCACAGTTTTTCAAACTGTGCGGGCTAACCGTGCGGCCACATAAAAATAGGGTATATGTTCCGGGCTCCCACGGGCTTAACATATTTCACTCCAAACATCCTCCCACTCGTGGATCACTTTGTTTCTTTAGTTCTCATGGGATGTAGGAGCTCTCTCACTCTTTTTGGCAGCATTTTGAAGAGGGTTTTTGGTCTTTTGAAGGTGATTGCTCCCAGGTAAGTCTTCTATCATGGTTTCATTGAGTTTTCCTCTAGATCTACTCTTCCCTCTTTCATGGTTTTCTAGATCTACATTTTCTGTGTGTAGATCAAGGGTTGTGTTTTCCTTGGATGATGATTTTAAAGATTTTTAATGTTAGGTAAGGGGATCTAGAGAGGTTTTGATGGTGCGTTGGCCAGTTTTGAGGCGTGGTTGTTCGTGGGTCAATTTCTATGGAACCCAAAAGGTAGGTGGATTCTCTTAAGACTCCACATGGTTAGAACTAGTGGTTCCTTGTTACAATTAATTATTGTGCTAAAAAATTAATTGTGTATTTTTATGTGAAATTGGATGGAAATCCATTCGGGGATTTTTGGGGGAAAAGGAGTTTTATGGTGAAATGATTTTTGGTTGTGGATTTTAAAATGGAAGGCTACAGTTGATTTTTGAAAATGATTAATAGAAAAGGGTTTTCAATAAAAGTGTTTGTTTTATTGAAATGTGGTTTGGCATAAAAATGATTTTAAATAAATGGGTGATTTATTGAATTGGATTGATATTCAATGGAATTGGTTGATTTCATGTTGTTGTGACCATGATGGTTTATATGATTTGTTGTGATTGGTTGAAATGTTGTGTGGAAGTGGGCAGGAAGTCTCACTATAAAATGTGAGGGATATTGGTCGTAAGAACGACCATATGGTAGTGGTTAGGAAGAACCACTAGTTGTGAATGGGTGAACAGGTTGGGCAGAAGTCCCACCATTTTTTTGTGTTGGTGTGCATGGGTGAACCGGTTGGGCAGAAGTCCCACCTTTTGGTTGTTTGTTGTGCATTTCTATGCAAGTTGGAACATGTTATGCTAGTGTGTAAATGATATAATGGCTTGTGCCATGTTGGGTTGGCTTTCCCTTGGTTGCTTGGTTTGGGAGTGATAGCTTGGTAAGGGCATGTTTGGCTTATTGAAATGGTTTCACTTGTGATTATTTTATATAAATTGTTTTATATAAATGTCCTAACGGTTTTATCCTAGTGGCGTGTGTGGGGAATTCATTTAGGGAAATCCTACTGAGTTTTAGTACTCACTCCCTACTTTGAAACGTTGGTGTCTTTACAGATGTTCTGTACCGTGATCTGGGTAAAGGTAAGGCATCTCCCTCCTATAGTGGTGAATCATGATGTCTTGGTGGAGCTTGGAGCTTGGATCTTGGTGTGGAGTTGTAGGGGATTCATGGATCATAGATTTGGTGGTTGGTTTCCACTTGTACTCTAATGTGGTGTAGACATGTCTGGTTGATTTGGTTTTTGGTTGTATTGTGGTGCAATTTGGTTGTATTTTTGGAATATATGTTGGAATTTTTAATTGACATGCATCATATAGTGGTGGTTAATGGATGGTTTGGTTGGTTTTGTATTATGGTAAAATCGTTCCCCAATTTTATCTTGAAGCCCTCAATATTTATTTCCAGCATTTGGCATCTTGGGAAAGTCTCTTAAGGACAAGTATCCCTCACCGCCTTCTCAAGACAATGAGGTAGGGGAGGGGTGTTAGAAGTGGTATCAGCTTGTTCGGTCATTTGGATTTGATTATCGGATTTGGAGTTGACATTAGTGGTGGTATATTCCTTAATTCGAGATGTTAGGAAGTTATAGGCTTGTCAGAACATGGAATGTATAGCATAAAAGGAGGCAACATACCCTTTTTTCTAAAATTCAAGTTACAATGGAGTTGGGTACATAAGTGTTTTGGAGACACTTATAGGCATTGGAAATCTCATTGTAGTGGGTTTACCCAATGATATGAGCATTGCATGCATTGTAGAAATTACTTCCCACTAGGATACATATTTCATTATGGTATAATGATTTATGTTGGGATAAAAATTTGTGAAATTGTAATGTGAATAAATTTGGTATTTTGAAAATGGTTTTGTTTTTAAAATGGTTGAAACATGGAAAATGTGAACTTGTGGAGACCCTTGAGCAATTTTGTTGTGTAATGTGATTTGGAATGGGATTTTGTGATGTCTATGGAAGTGAGACTCATGGTTAGTTTTTTTATGTTTATAGAAATGGCACTGAGTAGGAATCGTTGATACCAATCGGAGGAGGCTGCTGAGAATGTGGTAGCACCTGAGCCTCTGGTGAACTAGCACCAAGTGAAAACCATAGTGAATGCATTCCAAGCTTTGGAAATTGAAAATAAAATGGATGAACCAAGGCATGTGGATCATGTGGTTCAGTTTAAAAAGTAGAATCCACCCATCTTCAGGGGTGATTCAGAGCCAGAGAGGGCAGATGAATGGTTGAATAGAATAAAAATGATCATTGTGTTCTTGGGAACACTGGTAGAGTTAAAATTGAAGTTGGACACGTATATGTTGAAATATCTTACCCTTCATTGGTTTTATTTGGTAGTCAAAGTTGGGACGGACCAATGTATGATGTGGGAAGGCTTTGAAGAGCTGTTTAACAAACAATTCTACCCACATACGTTCAGAATTCAGTGTACGACTGATTTCATTAGTTTTAAGCAAGAGATTACATTTGTAACAGAGTATGTAGCTATGTTTATGAACATAGTGAGGTGTGCACCCGAAGTGGCAAGTAGCACGTCATTGAAAGCAAGGATCTTTGAATAGGGGTTAAGGCAATAAATTTGTTCAAAGCTAGCAGTACTGTGTATAGATGATTACACAGAGATGGTGAATAGAGCGTTAGTGGCAGAGCGGGA
Source organism: Viscum album (assembly GCA_963277665.1). Taxonomy (NCBI): domain Eukaryota; kingdom Viridiplantae; phylum Streptophyta; class Magnoliopsida; order Santalales; family Viscaceae; genus Viscum; species Viscum album. Next base: position 996,519,027 of record OY728123.1, on the reverse strand, counting down.
TCTGTTGGGCGCTCTGTGTGGAGGAAGCATGGCGGTACCCATGGTGAATATTGGGAACTCTAACACTGGGTTCAAGAGAAAGAGGGACACTTATTTCTCGGGTGAGAGTATGATATATAATTCGATGGTAGGATCGTTGAATCTTCCTCCAAATCCCTAGAGCAAGATGGGATGTTTTTAGTGTGGTTCGATGAGCCACATCAAGCGAGATTGTACGGCACATCCTCGAGCATGTCATAATTGAAAGAAGATGGGGCATCTACAGCGTTATTGTCAGAATGCTCTGAGGTTGGTTGCACTTGATACTTCTTAGGGATCGCAGACATTTTATGCTTCGATGGGACGGGGGAAGAAACATACCCCTCAGAAGTAGGGTAAAGTGGGTCTTGGTGATTCTCGGAATACCATGACGCCTCAACATAACAATAAAGAGTAGAGCATGGAACGAAAACAAGCGTTTGGAGCTGATCAGGTTGTGTTGGATGATTAGTCGGAACCATACACAGTGTGAGGTACTATACTTTTAAATTCTACCTTGATGCAAGTGTTGCTTGATATGGGTGATTCACACTCTTTTATTACCACATGTGTAGTTGATTTTCTAGGTTTAAGGGTAGAAATGATGCCCTCAATTTTAAAACATCAAAATCCTCTGGGTAGAAGAGAGTGTCGAGCATTTCTATGTAGAACATGTTTTATCGTTGTGGGCGAGGTGGAGCTAGTGTAGAATTTCTCAATTCTTGATATGGATGGGTATGACGTAATCCTGGGAATCGATTGGCTTGTGGAATTTATGGCCCACATTGATTTTGATGCGCGAACAGTGGATTTTACGACACATGATGGTGTTAGACATCTCTTTAGAGGATAAGGGCACGAATGTTTGGGTGCAATGAGTTTGTTAGAAACAGTAGTGGGTACGTTATTGTATCATTTGGTGGTGTTGTCATTAGCATCAGTAGAGGGTGTTGATCAAAGCATTCTTCTGATAGTGGTAGAACAGTTCATGGATGTTTTTCGTGAATAATTCTCTAGGTTACCTCGCGTAAGAGAAGTGGAATTTACGATTGATCACTTTTCAGGGACCAGTCTTATCTCATTTCTGTCTTATCGGATGGCACCAGCTGAATTGCGGGAATTAAAAGTCCAGTTGGAAGAGTTAGAAAGAAAAGGGTTTTTCCGGCCTAGCCCGTCTCTATGGGAAACTCTAGTGTTGTTTGTGAAAAAGGTAGATGGAACATTGAGACTCTGTGTTGATTATCATAGACTTAACCAAGTTACGATAAAGAATAGATATCCACTTCTGTGAATTAATGATTTGATCTACAAGTTGAGGGGAGCCATGTGGTTCTCTAAGATCAACCTGAGGTCGGAATATCATCAATTGCAGGTGAGGAAGGATGATATTTCTAAAAATTCTTTCAAAAGTAGATATGACCATTATGAATATGTGGTTATGCCCTTTGGTTGAATGAATATGCCAAAGGTGTTCATGGCATTGATGAATTGGGTATTTCAGAGATATATGGATTCATTTGTGGTGTTTTTTGTAGTTGATATTCTGGTGTATTCAATGAAAAGGGTGGAACATGAGCATTACATGATGATACTACTGGGGATATTGAGGGATCATCGGTTGTATGAGAAATTGTCAATGTGTTACTTTTGAATACAAGAAGTTCATTATCATGGAAATGTTATTTCTGAAAGGGGCATTTTAGTTGATCCAGAAAAGATTGTGGCTGTTATCTAGTGGAAACCACAAAATAATGTGTTTGAGATACATAGTTTCCTTATTCTAGCTCGGTATTATCGGCGTTTTGTTTGTAATTTTTCACATTTGTCTTCGCTGATGACATCTTCGACAAGGAATAATGTTCTATTCAAGTGGAATGACCAGTGTTAGCAGTGTTTCAAAGTGCTAAAGGGTCGTCTTACATTAGCACCAATCATGGTTTTTCCAAAACTAGGAAAAGGGTACTTGGTGTATTGCGATGCATTAGGATCATGGTTGGGGTGTGTTCTCATGAAATGGAATCATGTTGTTTCATACAGCTCACGCCAGTTGAGGGTTCATTAGAAGAACTACCCACCTCCTGATTTGGAGTTGGATGCAGTAGTCCATGCTTTGAAAGTGTGGCGTCATTATCTCTTCTGTGAGAATTCACGGTATATACAGATCATAAGAGCATCAAGCATATTTTCTCACAAAGGGATTTGAACTTGAGGCAACATAGTTGGATATAAAATCTCCAAATGTTTGATTTTGACATAATGTACACACCAAGTACTGGAAATTTGGTGGCAGATGAATTAATTAGAAAATCATATGGTCAAATAGTGAAACATGCATCAGACCAGTAGCAATTTATGTCGGTTATAGCTGATATGCGGTTGGAATATGAGGTCCAGGGCAATTGAGCAGTCTTTATTCTATTTTTATTGATTCCTGACTTGGTTGGCCTAGTTTGAAAGGAACATATATCCATTTCTGAGTGCGTGACCAAGGGGTCGAGACTCAATGGTGGGGAGACCATTGAGTGCTAGCAACTAAATGGAGATTCGATTTTCTATTTTCCGAATCGGATGGTTGTACCAGTTTCTTTTCAAGAGAATCTTCTCTGGGAGTATCAAAATTCTAAGTGGGATATTAATTCTGGAATTCAGAAAATGTATAAATATTTTAAAGCACAGTTCTTTTGGGCTAGTATGAAAATAAGAGTGGCTGAGTTTGTTTTGAGATGCTTGACTTGTTAGCATGTCAAGGTAGAACATCAAAGGCCATCTGGAATGTTGGAGTCTTTAACAATCCCTATTTGGAAGTGGGAGAAAATAGTGATGGATTTTCTCACAGGTCTCCCCAGAGCGGTTAGAAAGAATGATTCCATTTTGGTGATAGTGGATAGGCTAATGAAGACGACCTATTTCATCTTGATTCATGAATCTCATACGATGGAGGATCTTTCCACAATCTTTATCCGGGAGGTGGTAAAGAGGCATGCTGTTCTATTTTCGATTTTATCAGATAGAGATCCACGGTTTACATCCCGTTTCAGGAAATCCGTACAAAAAGCCCTTAGAACTAAATTGACCATGAGTATGGCGTATCACCCTCAGACGGATGGTCAATCCGAAAATACGATAAAAACTATGGAGGATATGTTGCAGGCTTGTGTCAGGGATTTTGGTGGCTCATGGGAGGAGCACTTGTCACTGGTAGATTTTTCTTACAATAATAGTTATCGGGCATCTATACAGATGGTTCTGTTTGAAGCATTTTATGGGCTGTCATGGCGTTCTCCACTATGTTTGGTGGAAACGTGTGATTCCTTGATGGTTGGACTGAGCCTTATCTAGGAGACTACGGAAAAGATCAAGTCGATTATAAAGAGAATGGAGATAGCTCAGAGTCTTCAGAAATCGAATGCAGATAATCGTCGATGGCCGTTGACGTTCAAGTTGTATAATCATGTTTTTTTGAGGATCTCTACTAAGTCGGGACATCGTTAGTTTGGGAAGTAGGGAAAGTTATATACGTGGTATATTGTGCCTTTTTAGATTATTAAGAAGGTTGGTGAGGTGGCTTATCATTTTACTTTGACACCTAGGTTCAATGTGGTGCACAATGGGTTTCATGTGTCATAATTGAAAAAGTATCAACCGGATCATGACCATGTGATTTGATTGGATCATGTTGAGCTTGAACTGGATGCTTCATTGGTGACCATGATAGTGAGGGTTGTGGATAAGAAAGAGAAAGTATTTCATGGTAAAATCATTGGTTTTTTTTGGGTTTTTTGGAAATATGGACAGATTAAAGAGGAGACTTGTGTGCGAGAGAAAGAAATGGTCGAGCAGTGGCCTGATCTCTTTCAGCAAAGGGCGGGTTCACTACTTTCCGAGGACGGAAAGTTCAATGGTGGGGAGAATTTAGTACCCCATGATTGAGGTATGTGGCCTTTTTTATGAATTTATATATTTTTAATGTACATGGGATGAGTTGGGATGGGTTTGGGAGAGTTTGGAATGGTATTAGATGAGTTTGGATGATTTTAAATGGGTGCACCGTTTGAGAACTTTTAGTTGAAACTGTGTGGGTTCTCCAGGAAACCGAGCCGGGGAGACAGTATGCTTCGTACGGTCTATGAACGGTTTTCCAAACCGTGCAAGGAAACTATGTGGAAACTTGCTATTGAGATAGTAGAGTGCGCACGGTTAGCGCACTGTTTATCAAATTGTGCGGGCAAACCGTGTGGCCACATAAAAATAGGGTTATATGTTCCGGTCTCCCTTGGGCATAACCTATTTCACTCCAAACAACCTCCCACTCATGAATAACTTGTGTTATTCAGTTCTTAGGGGGTTTAAGAGTTATCCCACTCTTTTTGGAAGAATTATGAAGAGGTTTATTGGTGTTTTGAATGTGATTGCTCCTGGGTAAGTCTTCTCTCATGGTTTTGTTGTGTTTTACTCTAGATATACTCTTCCATATTTCTTAGTTTTCTAGATCAGCACTTGTTGTGTGTAGATCAAGGGTTTTGGTTGCCTTATATGATTATTTTAAGGCTTTTGAATGATAGGGACGGGGGTCTAGAGAGGTTTTGGTGGTCCGTTCGCCTGTTTTGAGGTGTGGTTGTTCGTGGTCGATTTCTCAGGAACCCTATTGGCAGGTGGCTTCTCTCTCAACTCCACTTGGTAAGAACTAGTGGTTCCTTGTTACAATTAACTGTTGTGCTGAATAATTAATTGTGATTTGTTTTACGAAATTGGTTGGAAATCCATTTGTGGATTTTTGTGGGAAAAGGGGATTTTATGGTGAAATGCTTTTTGGTTGTGGATTTTAAAATAGATAATTAAAATGGAATGTTGCGGTTGATTTGTGAAAATGATTGATGGGAAAGGGTTTTTAAAACAAGTGGCTGTTTTATTAAAATGTGGTTTGGCATGGAATATTATTTTCAATAAATGGGTGATTTATTGAAGTGGATTGATATAAAATAGAATTGGTTGATTACATGTTGTTGGGGCCATGATTAGTTATATGTTTTTTTGTGACTGGTTGAAATGTTGTGTTGAGGTGGGTGGGAAGTCTCACTATAAATGGTGATGGATAGTGGTTGGAAGAACCACCATATGGTAGTGGTCGGGAAGTACCACTAGTTGTGAATGGGTGAACGGGTTGGGTGGAAGTCCCACCATTTTGGTTGTTTTGGTGTGCACGGGTGAACGGGTTGGACGGAAGTCCCACCATTTGGCTGTTTGTTGTACATTGATTTGCATGTTTTAACATGTTTTCCTACTATGTAAATGATGAAATGGCTTGTGGCATGTTTGGTTGGCTTTCTCTTGGCTGCTTGGTTTGGGTGTGATAGATTGGTAAGGGCATGTTTGGCTGATGGAAATGGTTTCAGTTGTGATTATTTTATATAAACTGTTTTATATAAAGGTGCTAACGATTTTATCTTAGTGTCATGTGTAGGGAAGCCATTTTGGAAAATTTTACTGAGTTTTAGTAATCAACCTCTACTTTGGAACGTTGGTGTCTTTGCAGATGTTGTGTACCTTGACGTAGGTAAATGTAAAGAATCTACCTCCTATAGTTGTGCATAGTGATGTCTTGGGGGATCATGGAGCTTGTATCTTGGTGTGGAGATATGGGGGGGGGGGTCATGGTTCGTAGAGTTGGTTGTTGGTTTTTTCTTGTACTCAGATGTGGTGTAGACAAGTCTGGTTGATTTGGTTTTGGGTTTTCTTGTGGCGCAATTTGGATGTATTTTTGTAATTTATGTTGGAATGTTTTATTGACATTCATCATATATTGGTGGTTAATGGATGGTTTGTTTGGTTTTGTCTTAAGGGAAAATTGTTCCACAAGTTGATCTTGAAGCCCTCAACATTTATTTCTAGCCTTTGGCGTCTTGGTAAAATCACTTAAGGCCAAGTATCCCTCACCGCCTCCTCCAGAAAATGAGTTAGGGGCGGGGTGTTACTGACTTGTTAATGGTATTTACCAAAATCCTCATATGACCATTAATGGTAAAAATTTAAAATTAATTAAACAGTGGATATTTTTTATAAAAACATAATCATAGATAATCATATATAAAAAATATAATAATGAAATTTTCTTCAATGAAATTTTTTTTCATCCCAATGGAAAGGTCAAGAGGGGTGTTTGGTGAATTTATGCTTTAATGAAAATTTCAATTTTAAAATATTTGTGATAAAATACACCAATTTGTTAAATAAAAAAGTTAACTAGAATATTAGAAATGTATATAATTTTATATTTTCAATTTTTTTACAAAGACCTTGGTCAAAAACTAGTTAAAATAATATTAAAATCAATTTATTGTTTTAGAAAAGTATAGTCACATAATATACAAATTATATAACACATATTACTATTAAATTTACAATTATTGTTTTTCTAATTTTTTTTTGAAATTTAATATGATTTTTAGAAAAATATATGAAGAAGCCAAATAAAATATGACAAAAATAACTACATGATTTTTATTCTAAAGAAAAGATCTAATTCTTTCCATATTATAGTCCCCTATATTCATGTGAATTTATTAAATCATAATAAACATGATCCATTATACGAATATATTTTTCTAGATACTACTCCATAAATGGAAATCCATGCTATAACAAAAAATTCCACCATTATCTAATTGATGAAAAATGTCACAAAAAATGAGAAGAGATTATCTGGGTACTCTTCAATGAAATTCAAGTTATTGTGTTTAATTTTTTATCAAATATATTATGAAAAAATAGAAAGTAAATTAAAATATAGAAGAAGTAGTAAATAATATGATTTTTTTTGATTTTTTCTACTATGATCAAATATAAGATGATTGGAATAGATATTTTTTCTTCTATAAGATTGTCATTTTATCTATCCTTGATTCCATTTTCAATGATATTGATTTTTAATTTATAAAATTTTTGTTGTTTTATCAGAATCATAGTTTTGCATGCATAAAAAAAAGTAAGGATTCATTTCAAAAGTTTCACATCAGCATGTTCATCTAATTAACATATAAAAATACCGAAAATAATACATCCATACATCCCTTAAACAAGATAGGTTACAAATATTTATAATTTTCTTAAACCAGCAACTATCCATTGTAGTATTATTATAAAATTTATCTTTCTTCCATGAAATAAATCTAAAAAGATTATCTTTTTCATAAATTCATTAGAGTTTCTATTTTATGAATAACGATTCTTAATTCATCATATAGGATATCTATCTAACATGAATTAACACCTATAAAATAGACACTATAATATTAATATCAATTTATTCTCAAATCTGAACATATAGAAAAACCCCATTGGCCTTAATGGTAGATATCCTTTGCAGTATTAAAGTTTTCTTCATGGTTGTAAAGAACATTTTATGGTAGAAAATCTGGATTGATGATAAGATAACCCTTTCAGTGTTTGTATTATTTTATCAAAGTTATTATAATTTAACTAACAATAGAAAGAAACTTCATAAAATCCCAAGGATAATCTAGTAGTTGAATCATTAATTTTATTATAAAAAGGATCTTCCAGAGGTAATAAGGATATTTTATTTAGATAAAAACATCTCATAACAGTATAAATATATTTTATGACAGATGAAAACAATATGTACTACTAAAATCTATAATGTCAAAAAACAATATAATCATATATACAATTTATATAATATAATTAATTATGATGGTGTGTAATACAACCCAAAATTTGACAATAATATAGTAATAATGGTTTGTGATAATTAAAATAATGAATTTCTAGACATCTCTAAAAATTGCATAAAAATTATTATTCACTAAAATGATCATTTATTTTTATGAAATAAGTATTTCCAAAAATGATATTTTTGAGAATTACTTGAATATTTTATGTTATGTTTATGAAAATAAAATGGGACTATATATATATTAAAATATATATTTAAGGCCCTGAATATCATTATGTGGGTAATGGAACAATTACCATGTTACAAGGACTAAATCCACTAAAACAAAACTTATGTCGATAACGTAAAAGTTATCTAAAAAATGTTTATTTTAGAAAATATTTTTAACTAAATAGATAATAAAAAAGATTAATAAATTGTGTTTTCGTATGATGCATATTTAATTTCTTATGATATATATCTTTATTAAATCAATAATTGTTATACCAATGGGTAGAGCATGTCTATCAATCTTTTAATCCCTGGTACCAATATTTTCATCAATATTTTCATTTCATTGGATATGTTTCATATTTTGTAATTATTTTCATTTTAGAATATATATACATCTACATTTTAATATTTTTTAATTACTCTAATTATACTCATGCTATTAAAATTTATTTCATATGTAATTTATTTAATGGGGTGGTTTGATTTTAAATTTCAAAAAGGGATTTATTTTAAAATAATTTTCTAAAAAGTTTATATTATTTTATCCAATATTATTTAATTTTTTTTCTAAAATCATATTATATTTTCTTCATTGACTATTTTTTAATTTTTTTAACTATTTTAGTGTTTTAAGAGATATTTAAAAAGGTTTTTTTAATCATATATGTATGGGTATTTATTGTAATTTTTCACAATGATCTAAAAAGAATTTTTTTTTACAATTACGGATCGACCACATTTTTTGAAAATTATATCTATAATTCATTATTATGTTTCATTTCATGGATGCCATCATTTATGATATAGTAAATTATTCCCATTATTCGGAGAATTGTTTTTAATAAAAAATTTACTAAATGAAATTTTTATTTTTCTTGGATTTCAATATATATTTTTAATGATATTATTAATTTATTATGAAATAGTGTCAACATCCCCTAATTATTGTTAGGATTCACTCTATATATTCTCAAATGATAACAAAATCTTTCTTTCATTAAATGAATTAAATAATTCTCATATGTTCATAGAGAATAAATATTTTTGGAGTATCATTATATATGTTTTTACTTATAATATCCCTCAAATGAATTTGATATTGTTTATATATCATTAGATTAAATGGGACCATGTTCAATTAGGCCATACCTATGGTAACTTATGTGGTATATTCATGCCCGAAATGTACCATGACGTTTAACCCAATACTACAATAATTTGGGAACAAGGATATCATGACCCTTTATATGATTAATATTTTTGTAGTTATACTTATCACATATGGTTATATTTTTTCCACAATTCATTCCTATAACATTATTCATATGTTTTCATAGATGATGATTTGTATATTATGAAACATGTTTATGAAAATAATTATATTCCATGACATTATTTTTTAATATTAATGTAATATTTCTTATGATTATACTATATGATTTCATTTCACTGTTTTTATGTTTTCATTATCATATGTACCTATTTTGATCAATTGTTTTCTATGATTCATATCTTCAAGTTTTATCCATACTATAAATCTAATAGCACTATTTTATTAATTTCACATTTCCCTAGTAATGGGGAGAAACATTAGTTATAAAATGTGTAGAAATTTTGTTTCATATAAATATTACTCATGGGAAATATTAGAGACATTGAAAAATAAGTTGGTAATATACCTAATCACCAAACACACAATACCATTATGTTTGGGCTTGTTAATAATTTTTATATGAATAGAATATTGATCTTAAATTATCTACTTTTTAAGTATTCTATGATAATTTTAGATAATATGGTATTTATCCATGTTTTTTTATTTTAGGGGAAAATGTTATGATGGAATATTGAGTAGAAAGAAATAAACCTATGTGATGTAGGTTGATCCTCAAATGTTAAGGGTTAAACTATGGTTGTAGATTATGGAATACCTTAGGATAAATTTTTATTATGTTAATATTGTGGATTTTGATTATTTATTTATTCCCATAATAAACATTTTTGTTTTAATCAATGGATTAAAACATGATGAATCTACCTAAAAATTAATAACATTGGTAATGTAATTTCAAAATTTTTGAGAAACAAAACTCTATGAGATATTAAATGTGAAATTAGGCATCTAATCCATGGTAATCATATAAATATAAGAAACATAATATGGAAAATACAGATCCTATAAAAAAATTTATAAAATAACTCTCTATTGAATCATTCATAGGGAAACTCCCAAACTTATATAGTGAGACATTTATTATTTTATTTATTATATAATAGATCAGTATTATTGGAATGATATTTTTAATTTTCTAGCACAAGAAGCATGAAAAGATATTATTCTCCTCAAATTATTCATATTATTAAATAGAGATGATGTAGATTCTTATCTTGCACATAAGGAAAGAAGTATAAATTTATATCATAGGACTGGTTTCCTTTAAAATATATTTCTTATAAATTATTTGATTGAATACCTTATATTAATATATAGATAAAATACCATTATATACAAAAATGGACAACAAGTTTGCTAATATTTAATAGGAAAAAATTAAAATATCTTCAAGCTGCCATTTTGATTTTACCTTTTTGTATAATATAAAAAAATATAATTTCATTAGTTCCCTGTAATCGATTCTTTATTGTGAATTTTTAAGAATGGATAATGGTAACTATAATGAAATTAATTGATTTTCACTCCATATAGGAATATAAATTGGAGACTCTCATAAAATATTTCATTTTGAGGATATGAATTAAGAAATATTTTTTCATGGGAAGACTAAAAATAATAAATTCTCTGGAAGAGTAATACATAATTTAATTTATGCACAAAAATTTAGAAGAAAAAATATTTTAAATTTATGTGGTTAATTGAAAAAAATTATATATCTATAGGAAAAGGTCACAAAGTGCATGAATTTTATGGGGATATAGAGAATTCATGCAATTGAATGACTGAAATAAAAGATCAACATAATTCACCAACAACAATTAGATGATTCTTTTTAAAATAGTATGGTAATTATTACAATTAACAATAAATCCCATTTTCATTGTTGATATTATTCATAAAAAATCAATAATGAAAAGGGATAATGGGAAGGAGTATGCAATCACCATTTCTAAAGTTAGAAAGAAAAGATAAGTGGTTAAAAGTAATGTTATCATTTATTCAATAACTAAAAATAAATTTTATTCATGGGAAACAATATTATATAGTTGGGAATGAAAAAAATAAAAATCCTAGATATTTTATAATATATTACCCTTTAAATATATTATTACTATTTGGTATCTTGTTTTACATGCAAATCTGAGTTTATATAAATCTTGATATAATAGACAATTATAAGCCAGAAATTAAATTGTAATGTATGAATATAAATATCCAATTAATTAAACTATAATTTTAATATATTTAAAAAATAATTATTTTTTTGGATAATTCATAATAAAAAAAATACTAAATTTTACGTAAAATCATTTTTCATAAAAAAAATGTTTTCTCTAAAAAGGCATTTAATTATAGTTTACAATTATTGAAATTATAAATTTTTTTATCCTTTATAAAAACATTATAAAATAAATATATGTTTTTAAATTAGAATTTCTATGTTATCATAAGGTGTTTTTTTATATTTTTATAAAATGATTTATTTTTCAATGAATAGAAAAAATACAGATTTTTTAAAAACTTTCATTTAGTTAAAATTAAAATTCCCATTATTATTTTAATATAATGTTAATTTAAAACATTTATATTATAATTATAAATTATGTAATTAATTAGATCACCATATTCATTATTTTTATATTTAGTATAAATTTATTCTTGGGATTAGTCACACTTTTTTAAAACCCTATTTTAATGTTAAAAATGTGTTTTTATATCAATTAATTAAATTATACTCTCTCGATTAATGGTAATAACTAAATTTTTATATATACAGTCAATTATATTTTTTAAATTTATTTAATATTATAAAAGTAAAGGAACTCACATAAAAGTTGTTTTGTTATTAAATATTCATTTGTCTAAATTGGGATATACTTTCAAGTTTTAATCATATTTAAATTTATAATATTCCACTTATAGAAATTAACCATAGTAAAATTAATGTAATATCTGTATTAATCATTAATAACATAATCTAATAGGATCATATTAATTATTTTCCTTATTGAATTGTAAAAATAGAAGAAAATTGTTATCACAGTTTCGGTTAAGTCGTTTTTAATGTGGGGTTAAACCAAGAGATAGTGGTATGAACACAATAAAACCATATCTAATTCTTAATGCTTTGGTATATTTCAATAATATCATATCATAACATTGAGTCCCACGAAATCTACATACACTTTGACATTAAATTGACATTATATAATGGAAATATTTTATAAAAATTGATGTGTGCCCCTCCACTCACATATAAAAGAAAACCTCTCCGTATACCTTATTAATGAGGTTTTATCATTATAGCTCAATCCATATCTTCCCAAAAGTCTTCATATAATTAATCCCTTCATTCTACATCATTAATATTTCTATAAATATAAATTTTTCATTGTTTAAGGTGTATGTCGAACGAGATATCTAAGTGAAAAGTTATAAATCATAATAAATATCATTAAATTTTATTTCTTCACACTCATTCATTAAAAATATTATATCTATAAAAAATTATGAATCAAGTATCATAAGTATACTTATATTATTTTATTATAATGAAGTAATAATTCAGTACCACTTCTTAACTAAACAATATTTGAATATATAAGTTGTACATATGTGTTGACAATCACCTACACATTGATGGTACCAAGGTAGTAAAAAAAGATAGTTGGACAGTGAATATAAAATTTTCTATCATTGAGACGATCATACTAGTCATCTACAACAATTAAAGACCTGATAAGGTCTCATGGATCTCATGTGAATTAAACATTGCATAAAAATTATCCGAAAACATAACACTTTTAAACATAAGACACAATAAAAATCTATAATTCACCATAATTATTTTCTTTTAGGATCCAGATTAGAATCTATAAATATCATACAATTGAGATTCACAAATATGGTAGTGATGATCATTGAATTCTGGGTGCTAGCGAGTCGATCTAATGATACATTGGATGTCCCAAAAATCACAGCATCAATGTACCTTCGATACATGGAGATGGAATCAATACGAATGACTCAATAAAGAGAAAATATTTCTAGAAAATGGAGAAGAGGGTGTGTTATGATGACCTAACTAGAAAAAAACCACCCGTGAGAGCCTCTCTCCTCTATTTATAGCGTATGTCAAATTCCCAGATTGGGTTCTCTGACACATCTTAATTTGAGGTTGATTAAATAAATAATAAGTTTATCCAAACTATTTCGCATTATAAATATTATTTATTATTTTATCACATACTTGTAATATATATTGAATATATTATGTGATATGTTTGAGTCATTAACAGGACAAGTAATTTCAGTTTAATATTAAACTAACATGGAATATTAAAATAATATACATTCGAATAATATTTTCTCTTGAATTCACTAAATACCTTTTGAATAAATTTAATAAATAATTCAACCTAATTATTCTTTTCTTGAATAATATGAATATATTAATAATTTAGTGATTAAGAACATGGAAAACACTCAGACTTGATGGTGGATCCCACCATGTCATATTAAAAAATTCACTAGGAAACCATAGATTATTTAATACATGGTTATGTGAAGCTCTCTAGGCTCTTATCCCGATAGAAGTGAATAATATTTATAGATCAAGAGCATAGTCTATAAACATATCAAGATCCCTATATAAAATGATATTCAATGAAAAAAACCCACCTAAAAACCCATGCTTAGTAATATAATATCTTTATCTTTTGATATCTCATAAAGAAGAAAGCACACTTATGTCATCGCATTTTAATGTTTTGTTATTTTTTGATGAAATTGGATGCATTAACTATCAACTATCATAGACATTGTATTTTGATGGTACTACCATCCTGATTCACATGGCCCATGATATTACTTCATCAACCTTAGAGAGAAAAATCATAGCTTCATCAATCATTAAATTTCATGACACTTAAGACGCCCAAACACCAGATACCTTACTCTGATTTCAATTTCATGGTTGTTTCCTTTTATCAAAGTACATGATCAGATGGAACACATTGAAAATGATCACTATTTTGGAGGATCATACACATGTTCGTATATAGAAACAACTAATGCACCTAAAACATGTGATATTCCTCTTGGAAAGTTCTTCCTCATGATCTCAACTTCTATAGGTCACCAAGTGAGAACATCATGAGAAGATGACTCAATTCTTATGATCCCCTAGAACCTAATACCAACACATCAAATGTGACCAATTAGTATGATGTATACAGACCATAATGGATTTGTTTAAGATTACTGTCATTGTATACCAAGGTTATCATTATATCATGGGATATTCAATAGCCTTTTGATAAAAAAATAATATATCATAATTTACATAAAATAGTTGACACATAAAAATCTAAACTACAATTATAAGTGTACATCATGTATATCTCACTATACAAGTGACATAGTAATCGAAAAGTATTGATAATCTTAAGTATATAGAACCCACTTTTAAAACACTCCCACATACACTAGTTCCAAATTTCTCTCACATTATTAATATCCTGTTTATAATGAGTCATGGATTTAGTCACTAGGTCTGCCACATTTCCACTACCTACAGTTTTTGAAAGGTGTGACCTCACCTCTTGGAGTAAATAATCCCAGAGATATAAATTTCAAGTATATACCCTATTCCACTAACATATCAATACATCTTGGCTAGTAATGGTGATGTAATTATAATAATGATGGAAATTTTACATTATTTTTTTGATTCTATGAAATGTTATAAATCATTTCATATTTTTCAGTTCTTATTTATCTACCATAGAATACACTACATACCCATTACTTGAAGTTATAACTGTAAATAGATTCTATGATCTCATATAGATCATTACCTTATAATAATTATGAAATTAGATCACATTTCTATTGGTAATAATAGTTTGTTTCCCCTTAAAATTATTTTCCTTATTTACTACATCCCAGGTACATATCATTTTTACTTTCCCAAGTACAATCAGATAGTTCTGACTTATTCACCTACATTTCCCTTGGTTAAAACTATTCAATGACCATTATAATTTATATTTTGAAAATATAAAATCTTGTACATATCATGAAATATGTGATTAATTTATTTCTGAATCATATGTAATTTAACTCAATAATTGAATAACCTCTTGTGCCTATTAATTTCTTCTTAGAGAGATATATGAAATGTGACACTCGTAAATATTCTATGTTTATTTTTTCTTGATTGTACTATTCAAAACCCTATCAATATATGTGTGATTTACTAGGTCTATGAAAACATTAGATCTACCTCAGTATGTCCTTGTCTCTAGAATATATTTTTCTACATTTAGTCAACAAGTAGACTATTTATTTTCTTATAGTCTTAGATAATTTTAAGACAAATAGATATTTTGTATTTGTTAATGAATATATTATACATGGAAAATAATTCTTCTCTACCTAACCCCATGTAGACACATGGAAATGATTTATTCTAGATGAATATTTTATAATCTTGTTCATTACCTTGATTCTAAACTATATTATAGTAACTTTCAAAGCTAATTGGAATTTTATGATCCCACCACCCCTTTCTGGTTGCGTCGTATTAACACCTTCCATGATTAGTGGTCTTAACATACGTTAATTTATAATTTATCATAGAAGTTATCAATGATAAGTAAATTTATAATTTATTTAGGAATAATTACAAGGTATTATAAATCAATGCTTATTAGTACCACCCTTGGACCACCCATGTATCATCTCACTTGAATACCCACTACATTTTTAAAAATATTAATACCCTTTTCAATTTGTTACATGAAATCCATTATTAAATATTAATTTCATTTCCCAATATTAGATGAATTTTATATAATAACTTCATATAATAATTTTTATTCTTATCGAATAGTGTATCACCAATCATGGTGAATACCAAAGGATAAAAATTTTCTTAACCTTTATATGCAGTGTGTATCTATGTAATATTCTAATTCCACACAAACATGTTGAACTAGTTCTTATTCCAAACAAATGTGAATCACTGGGATTGTCTATACCAAAGTCAATCTATCTCCCACTACTTTATGTGGATATTTATAGAATTTTGTAGAAAAAATATTCTATAAGTTAACTATATCCTTCATTAATAGGGATTTATGTAATATTTTAAGTTACATTCAGGATAATCATTGTATATTAACATGGTTTTTTTCTTATTAATGGTCTATTTATATCCTCAATAAAATCATTGAATCTAAACACATTATCTAATGAAATAATGTATTTTAATAATACTATTAATCATATGATATCCAATTTTTGTCATATTAGGAATATTGTATTGGGAAAATTTCATTATTTTTGAATTATGTCTTCCAATATAATGGATGTTTCTGCAATAGATATACAAACATTTATTCTCCTTCTTATTACATAATAACTCTGATGTATATAAGGAAATGATAATTTAATAATTACTTCATGCTACATTTTTTTGATCAATATCAATATGATAGACTTATAATTGATCATTATTATTAAAATCAATGTTATGATTTAGTTAAGGTAATGTGAATTTAAGAATTACTTCATGAAAAATTATATTGATCGATAAATTCTAGGTCAATATATATTTTGGCATGCTAACATGAAGAATATTATATTATATGACCATGACTTTTCATTAATTAACATTCTAATTCTATGATGAACACATATAAGACACTATTGGATAATATTTACCACTATATTACCCTTGGAATTTCTCTTTCTCACTAGGTAAACTAATTTAGATTTCTTTATAGATTACCTGTATTTCTAAATGTTTATTTATCCAAATAAAATAAGTATATATGGCGATAATACATAAGTTCCTTACCTCCATTGATTCTAAATACCATATTTGGTATATCCTTGACATATACGTTTATTTTTACTGGAAAATGAATTATTTTCCCCCAACTAGGTAAATGAGTCATAAATTTTATAGTCATTAATTAGTTCCTATGATTCGAGTATCACTGAAATTTTGGTTGAGTATGAATCATATAAAAAAATTATTATTGAACATTATAAAATTTATCTAACTGTCCAATGTACACATTGGATAGTGTTTTTTGTTATAATCAACATCTTTTTCAAGTAGAATCAATTACATGGAAATTATAAGTTTTTTAACTCTTTCCACTGACTTAAGACCACCATTTATAAGCCTCTTAGAAAATAAATATTACTTATTGTAATGTTTCTATACTCACTTGGTTTCCATATTTAAATACACATATATGAATGGAATATTGAATTTAATACACATGATGTGTAACTGAAACATTATATTGATGAATATTCATAAAGAAGAATCTATTACATGATTCATTAATTTAGTTATTCACATTTATAAGCACATAATATTATTTCATGATATGTTAAGAAAAAACATGCTGTTAAATACCTATTTCTATAAAATAAGTTGTGAAGGTTATTTTTAATTATCTCTTTCGATTAGAATTTTCAACTTGTCTTCCAACTTGCTTTCCCTAAAAATTAAGGATTAATATTTCTTTAATATAATTTTTTACTTAGACACCTTGATGATATTTTTAATAAGGAATTTACTACATAATGTTAAATTTAAAATTTTCAATGAGACATGATTAATGGGCCAAAATGATGTGAGAATTTTCATTTTTGATAGATCATGATCTGCCTTTAAATTTGAAGAGATCCAGTATAATAATCACATTCATATCCTGATTCAATTTTTCCGTATTAAAGTTATCAGGGATCAGAATACATGTTATATCATCCATATCCTGATGTAGCAACAACAACAGACATCTGATGATGATGTTAACATATTGACATAACCATCATATTCTCTATACATTATTCTCCTCTGAGAAATTTTATACCCTCTATTTTAGAGGTTTCTTTCCACGTATTAGAGACCCCATAACATTGAACAATAGATATAATAGTTAAAGAAAACATAACCTTTTACAAATAATAAAAAATAATTTTAAGCATATTTTTCCTCCATATTTCAATCCTTGGATCATAAATTATATTTTATTTGGATGATTAGGTACATTGTATTGAAAATAAGGATGTCAAATAAAATATATTTATTTTAATCAACCATAAAGAGATCATATTATCAATTTAGCTCATATTTATTTATATGATAACCTAGTTAATTCATTAATTATAGGGATGAGATTCAAATACTAGTTAGAGTATAAATATAGGAATAATGAAAAGGATAATGTTTACAATATATATCATGATGACATAAAAATGCATGAATCATGAATGAAGATAAAGAAGCATAACATATAGACAATGGGGAAAAATAACCCTGGGATCTTATTAATGTTTCAAAAACACACAAAATGAAATATTTATGTGTCCAGGCTATCTGTTATGACAATTTAACATGGCAGACAAAGTACCATGAAGCAATTAGGTTCACTTCATTTCCCAACACGATGTCTCATGAGACTAATCTTTAGAAAATTCGTTGAAACACTATCTGGGTGTACCCATGATAACATGTTCATGAATATGTCTTACACATGGCGAATCATAAATATAGGAAAACTTTAAACATTATGGTTACCCATGGAAAGAAATGACTATCATAACCATGTAATAAGGAATAAAAATGGATGTATCATAACGGTTTCCATAAAAGAATAGATTTAAATCATAAATGGAAATTAATTTGTGAAATTAGGATTAAAACGTGATAATTTATGTCAAAATTAATTAAAATCATTTAAAAGTATTGTTTGGAAAACATTATAAATGATCCACTTTAGTGCGTTTTAGTGGAAAATTTTAATACTTCCTTTATAATGTAAAAACCATTATTGTTTTTATAAAAGAAAAAATGAACCATGTTTTATCCCATGAATTCCATCTATATTTTATTGTATAAATGATTTATTAAATGAATTTAGAAACAATTAAAACATACAAATAATATTTTTATGAAAATTTATTTGAAATCAAGTGATTTGATTAAATTATTTATAATACATATATATATTTTTGTAATAATTTATAGTCTACAATTTTATTTTTAATGTAATAATCTAGAAATAAATATGGATTAATGGGATTTTATAAATATATATGTATTTAATTATTTTTATTAAAATAATTTGAATAAATATTATAATATTAAAAATACTAAATTATATTCCTTTGAAATAATAAATAATTATTTTCATATATAATATAATTTTATAAATTTTGTTTCACAATTTTAAATTTGGAATAATGAGAAATTAGTCTACATAAACATATTATTATTATTATTTTGAAATTAAAAAAATATGTTTATATTATAAAAAGAAAAATATATAAATATGAAATTATATTTTCCCTATGTTATAACATGTATATTATTAGAATCGTTAAATAAAAAAGTTATAATGAAAATAAATATTGTAATAATAATAATATTTTAATATTTTGTTTTATAATAATAATAATAAATTATAACAAGAATCTGGTTTAGTGTTCATTATTGGGAAAAAGTGAAATCTTGGTCTTTCTGGGTTGAGGCGTGCATAGTTGAGTAGAAGGAGTCGAGGTCTCCAAGTGGTGCTCTAAGTCCAGCTGAAGCTGAGGTCTGAGGGTTTCTAATGTAATCGCACCAAGAACAAATGAGGTGTTTAATAACAGATGTGGCATTGGTCTGAATTGTGTATGGACTAGATGCTGATGAAGAAGGATTCGTTTGATGTCAACGAGTTTCAAATGAGATTAGTGTTTTAGTGTTGGTCAATGTCTTTGAACCTCACCATGATTTCTAATCAAGCCTAAGTATTCAATTTCTGTTTCTCTTCAAATGAAAATCATTAACTATTGTATATTTTCTTCATATCCATATATATTTCTTCTCATTTCATTGTTTCTCAAATGTTTAGGGATTAATTAATAACCTTACTATGAAATTTTCATAAAAAACTTATTTTCTTTTCATTTTTGTCCGTTCTTGTCAATTTCTATTAATTATTTTTTGTGGTCTACTATCTAATATAGTTATTTTATAATTTGGGGGATATCTACACACTTGATCTTGCATGAAATTATTTTATTTTTACACCATTTTATTCAGTGGGTGTTTTTTGTTATAAAAATCCTAAATCAATTATGAAAATGGGCTAAATTTTAACACTCTCCTTGTGTTGAGTTCAGAGAATTGGTGTCCGCAATAACTAATGTTTTCTTCCTGAAAATCTTGTAAGGTGGAATATTTATTTAGTTTTCATGTTTAAGTTATAAATAATTATTTTATGGTTTTAATTTATGTTTCTTAAGGGGTTAATTATGATTTTGTAATTTTATGTTATTCATAATAAAACTAATTTTATATAATGGAGAAAATTTTAGTATACAATTATGATTTTTTTATACTTGATTATAGTCAATCCTTAAATATCATTTATATTTTATTATGTGAAAATAATAGAATAACATTTGAATTCTGGTTCTACATTTGGGATATTATTTCGATTTTTTTCCAAATTATTATTATTATTTTCAATATATTATTTTTGAGATTTTAAATATGATTTTTTTCATGATTTAATTAATTTTTGTTTAAGGGGGAAACTATTTATTAATTGTTATTATTTATGTATAAATTATATTTCAAATTTAAGTGCATGTTGGTTTTTATAACATTTATAAATAATCTAGTTATGAATAAGGGTATTTCAAATCTATGAAAGATACCATTTTCTTAAGCAACAAATTTACAAAATTTTCAACAATCATTTTATGAATGGAACCATAAGGGATTAATATATTTAATTTTTTCTATAATACAATTCATGGTTTATTTTTAGGTTTGTATATTCATATATATATATATATATATATATCTTTATACCTATCTAATTAGCTTAAATATTTTATAAACTATTAATGTGAGATATTATAGTTATTACGTTTAAATTTAATTTAATTTTGTATAAAGAATTGTTTCACTAAAAAACTAATCACTCCTAAGTTTAATTATCTCTATTTATGATATAAAAATAGTTATTCCAATTATATAACTGTATAACGAGAATTTTAATGTTTTCATTTTATATTATGTTTTTTCGGATAATGAAAATTCTAATATATCAAATTTTTTCTCGAACATATGTATTTTTATTCCATTATATTGAATGTTTCAAAATTAAATGTCAATTACATATATATATATATATATATAAACACACATCAACTTGTAAATTTTTTACATTATTCGAATGCGATAATCTAGGACAAAATGTTTTTCAAAACCATTAGGATATATATATGTATATTTATATATATATTTCACTACCATGGGAATATATTATTTCGTTAATAATTAATTACAGCTCAATATTTTTTCATATTTAAGAATCATCATTTATTTAGATAAATTAAACAAGTTTCATATTTAATATATATTTATGTTTAGGGAATAATGGAAACAATGTTAAAATGAAAAAGATTCACACCATTTATGATTTTTGATTTATGACTATAACAAAGATTACTAACGACATAAATCACATAATATATACAAGAATGATCATTGAATAAATTTTACATCAATCAAAAAAATGTTTAAATTGATGTTTAGGGGTGAGGAATAAAAACTTTAAATACGTGGATGTAAAAAAGTATTCCACGTAATTATGTTGAGATTTTGTATCAAGAAATGTAATTGTGAATATGTGAATTTTCATGATGGTTAATGTTTATATATTTATAGATAAATATAAGTGCATGGTAAATTAATGTTTGATTATATATATACTGAAAGTAATTTATTTTCTTAGAATTCTTTTATATTTAATGGTATCTATCTATGATCTAACTCTTGATGAATGTCACGACCCGTCCTCGGGGCCCGTGCCGTGACTACCCCAAGCCCGCCTTCCATAGGCCAGGGGTTGGCGACTAGCACCAAAGGCGTAAAATCCCGATAACTAGGAAGGCATTGCCTTTATAAAGAAAACAAGCACCACAGAGTACAAGCGGAAGTAAAACACTAAGTACAAAAAGAAGAGCTGAAAAGTAAAAGGGGCCGGAAATACAAGCCCAACTGTAAAGTACAACTCGAAAGGGAAAACAGCGACTGAAAAGTAAAGCTGCTACACTGAGATGTCCACTGGAAATCCCACCTGAAGGGTGGGTACAGATAGCTCCTCTGCTCTCCGGGTCCCGCCATCCGCTCCGAGTATGTCCCGCCCAGAGGTCCACCTCCGGATACCGCCTCGTCGTATAGTCCACCTCCAGGTACCGTCAAGTCCTCGAACCTTCGGCTTCTGTCAGCACTGTCCGTCGTCTGCAACCAACACAACGAGGTGCGGGCATAGCCCGTGCAGGGGTGAGTATAACGATACTCAGTAGGGACCCCGAGACCCTCAAGGTCTCACTAAAACTAACAAGGATAACCACAAGAAGATCACAACAGATAAACTCTACTTAGGAATATGCCCATACATATACCTAAGTTATCAAGTAACTCATCTCAGTCATGAGGAAACACAAGGATCATGAGATCAACGGATAACCACAACCCGGGTATATGCCCATACATATACCAAGGTTTAGCAAGTGACCCATCTCAATCATGAGGTAAACACAAGGTCAAAAGTCTCAGCTCAAACCAGGATTTTCATTATCGAAACCGTAACTGCTGAAGAGCTCCGTCTCTAGAGTGTACAGTGGTCCTGTCACGACTCCGAGGCTGCCGCTCACTAACCTAGGACTGCTGAAGTACTCCTCCTGTCGAGTACTGCGGGTCTGCTGCCAACTACCAGGCGCTCCGTCCGCTGAGGGTCTGCTGCCAAATACCGGGCGCTACCCAGATAGCCTTCTGAGGTACTCCTCCTGTCGAGTACCGCGGGTCTGCTGCCAACTACCAGGCGCTCCGTCCGCCGTGGGTCTGCCGCCAAAATACCGGGCGCTCCGTCCACTGGGCTAGTCGACTCACTCCAAGTCGAGTCGGTCAAGCAGTCGTCAGGTCTCAGCCGGCTACACGGTCTCCGTACTCTGCACGCTCGACTCCACCGTCGTGGGTCTGTCGCTACAACCAAGCGCACACACTCCGTAGAGTAACGCGGGTCCGCCGCTACAACCAAGCGCTCCACCGCCAAGGATCTGCTGCTGCATCCAAGCGCACCACCACTGTCAAGTACCACGGGTCCGCTCCACGAGCTACTGGTCGATACTCCAAGTATCACAAAGTCCCACGAAGAAGTGTCTCAAAGGTCCGTCTCGTCACAGGGGTCTCAACGCAACAGACGGCGCGTCGATCGGACGCCCGGTCTGTGAGTTATTAGCCTTTTCGTCCCAGGGGCCCGGTTGGTTTCGAGTGCGAACCAATCCCGGCCATATCTCAACTGTACCCCGAACTCTCATAGGGTATACTCATAGGGACCGTTTCTCATCGTGATCATCAACGCCGCTGACGGTTCGTCAGACGGACGTCCTGTCTGAAAGGTATCATCTTTTCCGTTCCAGGGGCCCGGTTGGATTTCGGTGCGATCCAACCCGGCCACTATCCAACTGCATCCAAAACTCGGGCGGAGGATGCCAAAAGTTCCGTATCGTCAACAGGAAGTCAAAGCAACAGACGGCGCGTCGATCGGACGCCCGGTCTGAGAGTTATTGGCATTTTCGTCTCCGGGGCCCGGTTGGTTTTTAAGGTAAAACCAACCCGACCGTACTCCACTTGCGTCCAAACCTCGGGCGGAGTATGCCAAAAGATCCGTCTCACTAAGAGGATCACAACGCGACTGACGGTGCGTCAATCGGACGTTCGTAGCTCAAGATATGAGCGTTTCCGCTCCGAAGGCCCGGTTGGTTTCGTGAACGAACCAACCCGGCCGAACTCAAAGTAGTCCGAAACCTTGAGTGCGATATACCGAAACGACCGTCTCGATCCAAGGATCGCGTTGCCGCAGACGGTTCGTCGTTCGGAGGTCCGAGGCTCAAGATAAGGCCAAGAGACCGAAACTGGTCCGAAACGGGGGGTCCGGGTCCGGACCGACCCGGCCCGACCCCCCCTCAGGTCGGCCCGACCCGGGTCGACCCGACCCGGGTCCGACAGAACCGGGTCGGACCGACCCGGTCCGCTGGACCCGGCCCGGCCGGTGGCGGCGCGGCCGGCCAGCGGCGGCGCGGTCCGGCCAGCGGCGGCGGCGCGGTCAACGCGCCGCGCATGTGTCGCATGCGGGGGGGTGTAACCCCCCCTTTTTCCGGATCTCGGCCGGCCCTTTGGCCGGCCGTTTCTTTACACACGCGGGACCCACCCGCGGGTCCCGCCTCCTGTCCAAGCGGCGGCCGGCGCGGCCGGCCGCCTTCTCTTCTCCGCCGCGGCCGTAGCCGCGGCTCCTCCTCGGTCTCCGGCGGCCGGCGAGGCCGGCCGCCCCTGGTTATTCCGCCGCGGCCGTAGGGCCGCGGCCCACCCGATCTCCGGCGCCGGCAAGGCCGGCGCCCATGGCTGCTCCGCCGCGGCCATAGGGCCGCGGCCCTTCCTGTTTCCCGGCGGCCGGCGAGGCCGGCCGCCCCTTGCTCCTCCGCCGCGGCCATAGGGCTGCGGCTGTTCTGATCTCCGGCGGCCGGCGTGGCCGGCCGCCTCTTGGTGTCTTGCCGTGGCCGTCCAGCCGCGGTTCTTCTTTTTCCGCCGGTGGCCGGTTTTCCGGCCGCCCTTCTTGTTCGGTCCTTGTAATATTTTCGTAGCGTAACGACGTCGCGCCCCACCGCCATGGCCCGACTCCGGCCGCGGTCTCATCCGTTCTCAAAGGCGTGGCATTATAGCGTCGCGGTTCTTCGCCGTGACCCAAACCGGCCTTTATCCTTTTTGTTCCTGCACGGTGCGACGACACCGCGACGTCTCTGCTAAAACAACACGAAAGCTTAGAAGGGGGAGGAGAATCGGCCGTGTTCGTGCGGTCCGATCTCCTCCCGTTATAACGATATCAGTTGGTCAATCGAGTATACACAACAATGAACGTTTCACAAATTTTAATAAAATTTGGAACTATGCCCAACGGATTTTCTTTCATGCTCGAGGGAAAGAAAACACATAATTTAAATAAGACAAACCCCTACCTCAAATAACAACTCGGCGTTCGTCAACGGCCGCGGGAGATGTGTGTCGCGGAAGTCGGACGTCACGGAGGAAGACGTCGTCGGCATCGCGGTTATGGCGTCGCGGTAGACGGACGTGGGTTCGCCGCGAGAGGCACGTCGCGGAAAGGATGCGTTGCGGCGTCGTGGAGGAAATCCAACGCGTTGCAGTCCGTCGTCGTGGAAGAAGGTCGCCGCGTTCTTCGTCATGGAGGAAGAACTCACAAGAAGTCTCCCTCCTTTCCTCTCCGCACAGCATAACCCAAAAACCCAAACATAGGAAACTAAACCAAGAATTAAATAAAAGGGTTTGGAATTTCAAAGGTTTGAAATTCAAACCACTTCATTTAATTCTCCTCATTTAAATCTTAAGTTATAACTTAAGTTTATTAAGTTTCCAACCTTAACTCCACATGACTCTTGAATTCCAAGAGTTTGAAAATAAAACTAACTCATGTAATAAATTACACAAGTTGTCAAATTAATAAAGTGGAGTTTAATGAGGAGTTAGGAAAAAAGAAAAGGTGGGGGCTCGTGTGGGCCCCACCTTCCTCATAACCACACATGGGAAGTTGGGTGGTTGTGGGCCCCACCAACAACTTCCCATGAGAGAGTCTAACAACCAAGAATAAAATAAAATTCACACACAAAATTTTATTTTACTTATTTTTTAATCTCCAAAACTAACTTTCAACCCGCAACAAACGCAACTCCCGAAAAGGTCTCTTTAAGCGAATATCGGCGCTGCGAGTTCATCGGTGCCCTCGGATTTCAATTCCG
Source organism: Viscum album (assembly GCA_963277665.1). Taxonomy (NCBI): domain Eukaryota; kingdom Viridiplantae; phylum Streptophyta; class Magnoliopsida; order Santalales; family Viscaceae; genus Viscum; species Viscum album. The sequence goes on along the minus strand of OY728123.1, from coordinate 996,493,027 downwards.
AGCACCGTATCAAAAGTTAGGAATTCCCGCTCGTTCGTTCACTGAACGTACCCGAGCCAAACTTCGGAAATTAATTCCGGGCACTCCGGGCCTCGGAATCAGGTGCCGTCTGAAACCGCGCTCTTGTAAAATTCTAAAGAAAATTAAGAAAAAATTTCCCTTGAATTTTACGGGTCTTTACATTACTCCCACCTCAGGGCTTTACGTCCCCGTAAAGCTTCAACTCACACTTAAGGGAAACAAAGTAGTACTGAGCACGCAACTGAGCTTTACGCTCTCATATGCTCACCTGAAGATCTTGTGCTACCCGAGAAGCACCCCAGAGGAAGCAACCGTTCACGTAGAACCTACTCTTGTCGATCCTCAATCTCTACTAGAATCTCTGTGCTTATCGCCCTATCATCGACGTCCAACTCCCCGGGGTCGATGACGTGTGAAGAAACATACACGTATCTCAACAGCTGAGACACGTGGTGGACACTATGCACCCGGTGCGACTGAGGTGGTAGGGTTAAGCGGTAAACCTCCTCGCCTACCCTGCTGAAGATCAAAAGGGTCCATCGAACTTCGGAGATAACATGCCGCCTCGGCCACATCTCCGAAACCTCATCGGGTTGAGACCGTATAAGAACGTGTTCGTCACCCTCGAACTCAAGAGGTTTCCCTTTTTAGGTTAGAACTGAACTCAAACTCCTGCTGCCACAGGGGTAGGGTTAACCAACTCAAGAGTGATCGGTCACACCCTCTTATGTTTGAGTTTAACATGAGCTGCCCAGGGTTTCCTTTTCGCCGACCAAGGAAAACCCATTCCGACGTTTGCCTAAAACAGTCAACCGGGGTATGATTTGTGAATCAAAACCATACCCAGATCAACGTCGTAAGGCCTCTACGCTGCCACCAAGAGATTCCAACCGAAACTCTCGCCTCGAGGTCAAATCACACCGTCGGCGTAAGCGTGATTATCGAGTCTCCTTCCAAAGGTATCTCCAGACGTGAGGGTCAAGTCTACGGCTTACCCGGAACCTCTAGGTCTGGGACATGATTCGTGGAAGGGTAGAATGATTGGTTCCTATGTCTATAGATATGGCAGCTCGTGATAGACATAATTCGTACCCCGAATCATTCTTAGAGCTACTGGGTCACACTTCTTGACCGTAATGCAGCTACTCTCCTCCCCAGCCCTCCTGCTCCCTGAGCCTGGCGGGGACTACTAAGTCGGGTGGTCGTAACATGTCGAAACGTACACCACCACATGCTGCTCTCCAAGCTCCGCTTCCATGTCTGCTACCCTGCAGATTCATCTGTCCCTTGCACTTCCTCCTCCTGAAACATTTTTACACGCCCGAGTCTCTGAGACTGGCGCTAGTTTCCTGCCTTTCACTGCTAACGTTCACAACCACAAAGGTTCTCTCTAGCATCCTAACATAGGTAGGAATGCATAGAGGAAAAGAAATGGTTCGGATGTCCTTTAGACACACTTCGCTCAGAAGTTCGAGTCTAAAGAACTGATCACAATGTAACCAACGAGTACCAAGATCGATTGGTATGCCACGTTGAGTGCTCTGCTTCCGACATGTCGTACTGTCGAAGCTGTATTAGCTCCAGAAAACTCACAACCACCTCCTCAAGCCAGTCCTCAGCCGCCTACGAGTCAGGCTCACCTCGAAACTTGAGGGATATATGGTGCTAAAACATATGTAAGGCACTAAGCCTGTGATTCTCTGCTACCGGTACCGCCGGTAGTGTCTGCTGACCAACAGGTAATGACATAGCTGGCGCACTACCCGTAGGTACTATCCCAGGTATCGGTTCGCGTAACGAAGCCTCATTACTATAAGGACCAACCTCATGGTCACTCACTGGAAACAACAGGAGCTAAGATCATCATCCGCTCTACTAGTAACAAAGCTTGGCGTAGAACTCTAGCAATTGCCTCCATCCAGTCCACTGCTGCCTGGGAAATCTATCTCGCCTCGTATCCTCAGAGGCCTCTACTGCTGGAACTCGTGCATCGCGCTCTGCTAGCGTGCATCGCCAGCTAGTGGAATCTGCTGCCTAACGGGTGGTGGTGCTGCTGGTACACCATCCGAAGGTGCCAACACTGAAAAAGGGCCCTGCACTGGAGTCTCGCTGCTCGGTGGGCCATCATGAAAGAAACAACGTAACACGATCAAACGATTATACCTGGTGAGCTGACCTGGTTTGAGCTGTTTTAAGGGGAAAAACCTTTGAAAACACACACGCAATCAGTGTTTTCGTGCACAAAGTCGGAAATCAGTTGTCAGGGTCCTGGTGTATGGATACGTCGGCCGCCCGCACCAACACTGGACTCCCTGAACTGAAAACCACACTCGGTACTCTCAACACTATTGCTTCACAGAAAGAAACATCAGAGTTATAAGTTCTGCGGTAGAACCGAACTCCTCTGATACCAATTTGTCACGACCCGTCCTCGGGGCCCGTGCCGTGACTACCCCAAGCCCGCCTTCCATAGGCCAGGGGTTGGCGACTAGCACCAAAGGCGTAAAATCCCGATAACTAGGAAGGCATTGCCTTTATAAAGAAAACAAGCACCACAGAGTACAAGCGGAAGTAAAACACTAAGTACAAAAAGAAGAGCTGAAAAGTAAAAGGGGCCGGAAATACAAGCCCAACTGTAAAGTACAACTCGAAAGGGAAAACAGCGACTGAAAAGTAAAGCTGCTACACTGAGATGTCCACTGGAAATCCCACCTGAAGGGTGGGTACAGATAGCTCCTCTGCTCTCCGGGTCCCGCCATCCGCTCCGAGTATGTCCCGCCCAGAGGTCCACCTCCGGATACCGCCTCGTCGTATAGTCCACCTCCAGGTACCGTCAAGTCCTCGAACCTTCGGCTTCTGTCAGCACTGTCCGTCGTCTGCAACCAACACAACGAGGTGCGGGCATAGCCCGTGCAGGGGTGAGTATAACGATACTCAGTAGGGACCCCGAGACCCTCAAGGTCTCACTAAAACTAACAAGGATAACCACAAGAAGATCACAACAGATAAACTCTACTTAGGAATATGCCCATACATATACCTAAGTTATCAAGTAACTCATCTCAGTCATGAGGAAACACAAGGATCATGAGATCAACGGATAACCACAACCCGGGTATATGCCCATACATATACCAAGGTTTAGCAAGTGACCCATCTCAATCATGAGGTAAACACAAGGTCAAAAGTCTCAGCTCAAACCAGGATTTTCATTATCGAAACCGTAACTGCTGAAGAGCTCCGTCTCTAGAGTGTACAGTGGTCCTGTCACGACTCCGAGGCTGCCGCTCACTAACCTAGGACTGCTGAAGTACTCCTCCTGTCGAGTACTGCGGGTCTGCTGCCAACTACCAGGCGCTCCGTCCGCTGAGGGTCTGCTGCCAAATACCGGGCGCTACCCAGATAGCCTTCTGAGGTACTCCTCCTGTCGAGTACCGCGGGTCTGCTGCCAACTACCAGGCGCTCCGTCCGCCGTGGGTCTGCCGCCAAAATACCGGGCGCTCCGTCCACTGGGCTAGTCGACTCACTCCAAGTCGAGTCGGTCAAGCAGTCGTCAGGTCTCAGCCGGCTACACGGTCTCCGTACTCTGCACGCTCGACTCCACCGTCGTGGGTCTGTCGCTACAACCAAGCGCACACACTCCGTAGAGTAACGCGGGTCCGCCGCTACAACCAAGCGCTCCACCGCCAAGGATCTGCTGCTGCATCCAAGCGCACCACCACTGTCAAGTACCACGGGTCCGCTCCACGAGCTACTGGTCGATACTCCAAGTATCACAAAGTCCCACGAAGAAGTGTCTCAAAGGTCCGTCTCGTCACAGGGGTCTCAACGCAACAGACGGCGCGTCGATCGGACGCCCGGTCTGTGAGTTATTAGCCTTTTCGTCCCAGGGGCCCGGTTGGTTTCGAGTGCGAACCAATCCCGGCCATATCTCAACTGTACCCCGAACTCTCATAGGGTATACTCATAGGGACCGTTTCTCATCGTGATCATCAACGCCGCTGACGGTTCGTCAGACGGACGTCCTGTCTGAAAGGTATCATCTTTTCCGTTCCAGGGGCCCGGTTGGATTTCGGTGCGATCCAACCCGGCCACTATCCAACTGCATCCAAAACTCGGGCGGAGGATGCCAAAAGTTCCGTATCGTCAACAGGAAGTCAAAGCAACAGACGGCGCGTCGATCGGACGCCCGGTCTGAGAGTTATTGGCATTTTCGTCTCCGGGGCCCGGTTGGTTTTTAAGGTAAAACCAACCCGACCGTACTCCACTTGCGTCCAAACCTCGGGCGGAGTATGCCAAAAGATCCGTCTCACTAAGAGGATCACAACGCGACTGACGGTGCGTCAATCGGACGTTCGTAGCTCAAGATATGAGCGTTTCCGCTCCGAAGGCCCGGTTGGTTTCGTGAACGAACCAACCCGGCCGAACTCAAAGTAGTCCGAAACCTTGAGTGCGATATACCGAAACGACCGTCTCGATCCAAGGATCGCGTTGCCGCAGACGGTTCGTCGTTCGGAGGTCCGAGGCTCAAGATAAGGCCAAGAGACCGAAACTGGTCCGAAACGGGGGGTCCGGGTCCGGACCGACCCGGCCCGACCCCCCCTCAGGTCGGCCCGACCCGGGTCGACCCGACCCGGGTCCGACAGAACCGGGTCGGACCGACCCGGTCCGCTGGACCCGGCCCGGCCGGTGGCGGCGCGGCCGGCCAGCGGCGGCGCGGTCCGGCCAGCGGCGGCGGCGCGGTCAACGCGCCGCGCATGTGTCGCATGCGGGGGGGTGTAACCCCCCCTTTTTCCGGATCTCGGCCGGCCCTTTGGCCGGCCGTTTCTTTACACACGCGGGACCCACCCGCGGGTCCCGCCTCCTGTCCAAGCGGCGGCCGGCGCGGCCGGCCGCCTTCTCTTCTCCGCCGCGGCCGTAGCCGCGGCTCCTCCTCGGTCTCCGGCGGCCGGCGAGGCCGGCCGCCCCTGGTTATTCCGCCGCGGCCGTAGGGCCGCGGCCCACCCGATCTCCGGCGCCGGCAAGGCCGGCGCCCATGGCTGCTCCGCCGCGGCCATAGGGCCGCGGCCCTTCCTGTTTCCCGGCGGCCGGCGAGGCCGGCCGCCCCTTGCTCCTCCGCCGCGGCCATAGGGCTGCGGCTGTTCTGATCTCCGGCGGCCGGCGTGGCCGGCCGCCTCTTGGTGTCTTGCCGTGGCCGTCCAGCCGCGGTTCTTCTTTTTCCGCCGGTGGCCGGTTTTCCGGCCGCCCTTCTTGTTCGGTCCTTGTAATATTTTCGTAGCGTAACGACGTCGCGCCCCACCGCCATGGCCCGACTCCGGCCGCGGTCTCATCCGTTCTCAAAGGCGTGGCATTATAGCGTCGCGGTTCTTCGCCGTGACCCAAACCGGCCTTTATCCTTTTTGTTCCTGCACGGTGCGACGACACCGCGACGTCTCTGCTAAAACAACACGAAAGCTTAGAAGGGGGAGGAGAATCGGCCGTGTTCGTGCGGTCCGATCTCCTCCCGTTATAACGATATCAGTTGGTCAATCGAGTATACACAACAATGAACGTTTCACAAATTTTAATAAAATTTGGAACTATGCCCAACGGATTTTCTTTCATGCTCGAGGGAAAGAAAACACATAATTTAAATAAGACAAACCCCTACCTCAAATAACAACTCGGCGTTCGTCAACGGCCGCGGGAGATGTGTGTCGCGGAAGTCGGACGTCACGGAGGAAGACGTCGTCGGCATCGCGGTTATGGCGTCGCGGTAGACGGACGTGGGTTCGCCGCGAGAGGCACGTCGCGGAAAGGATGCGTTGCGGCGTCGTGGAGGAAATCCAACGCGTTGCAGTCCGTCGTCGTGGAAGAAGGTCGCCGCGTTCTTCGTCATGGAGGAAGAACTCACAAGAAGTCTCCCTCCTTTCCTCTCCGCACAGCATAACCCAAAAACCCAAACATAGGAAACTAAACCAAGAATTAAATAAAAGGGTTTGGAATTTCAAAGGTTTGAAATTCAAACCACTTCATTTAATTCTCCTCATTTAAATCTTAAGTTATAACTTAAGTTTATTAAGTTTCCAACCTTAACTCCACATGACTCTTGAATTCCAAGAGTTTGAAAATAAAACTAACTCATGTAATAAATTACACAAGTTGTCAAATTAATAAAGTGGAGTTTAATGAGGAGTTAGGAAAAAAGAAAAGGTGGGGGCTCGTGTGGGCCCCACCTTCCTCATAACCACACATGGGAAGTTGGGTGGTTGTGGGCCCCACCAACAACTTCCCATGAGAGAGTCTAACAACCAAGAATAAAATAAAATTCACACACAAAATTTTATTTTACTTATTTTTTAATCTCCAAAACTAACTTTCAACCCGCAACAAACGCAACTCCCGAAAAGGTCTCTTTAAGCGAATATCGGCGCTGCGAGTTCATCGGTGCCCTCGGATTTCAATTCCGAGCACCGTATCAAAAGTTAGGAATTCCCGCTCGTTCGTTCACTGAACGTACCCGAGCCAAACTTCGGAAATTAATTCCGGGCACTCCGGGCCTCGGAATCAGGTGCCGTCTGAAACCGCGCTCTTGTAAAATTCTAAAGAAAATTAAGAAAAAATTTCCCTTGAATTTTACGGGTCTTTACAATGAATATGTATATTTCTTTATCAGTGCATCTATTAAATATGAATTTATCCCTCAAATTATATTATTTTAAAGACTATGTCATATAAATATATATATATATATATATATATTCATTGGAATAATTATGTTCTTTTATTTATATTATAAATTCATGGTATATATAAATGTATATATATAATAGATAATTTTTTTGTTTACATGTTACATTTCTTCTCATCATGTTTTAATAAAAAAATGTGCATAACATATCGTTAGGTTAAACTAAAATTAACGAGTACATTTTTGCATACAATTGTGGACATGAATTAAGTATAACATTGAAACACCTTTACTTCATAATATGTTCATTGTTTCAAATCAATTATAAGGTTTACATCTGAGATTATCAAGCACATGGATTTATTCCTGAAATGAAACGTTTTATTTATAAATTTATTTGAGAAACATATTTATTTATTATAAAATATTTTTTTGAGAAGAAAAATCAATATTTTAATTTTATATTAAATGTTCAATTATTTCAATAATAATTTTCTAATTTCTACAAAATGAAGATAATTTTCTCACATATGGGATTAATATTTTATGATATTATATGGATTATGATTTATAATTTGTATTGTGGCATGTGGAACTTTTTATTGTTAAAATATCATGCACCTCATCAATTTATCAATGAAATTATTTTCATCTATGATTAAGATTTCAATAAATAAATGTTCTATGGGACTCTTTGATTTAAAGGCATATTTTTATTAGATTTATGAAGAATACACTGGCCATATTATGTGATGGTTGAGGCCTGTTATAACCTCTTGGTGCATCTTTAGGGATCATGAGACAAACTAGTGGCTTGGAATGAGGTCTTGAAAGAATTATTATATTATCTAGCATTATGAATCCACACATGCATGTGACTTATTATGTGACGGGTGAGGTCTGTTATCACCTCTTGATGAATCAGTAGGTCTCATGAGACAAACTAGGTCTTGGAAATAGGCCTTGACCAAATAGTTATTTATAGTCTTGGAATGAGGCCTAAAAAAATGTTTAATATATCCTATATTATGAAATCCATCATTATATATCTAGTATGTTAAAGTCAATGTGACTATTCGAGTAGAGTAATACCCATGGTTAAAGAACATTCCCTTATTAATCGGTATGAATCGTGTTTACATTCACAAATGCACATGAAAAAATGTTTTATATATAAATATATATTATATAAAAAATAATATATTTTAAAATATTAATAATAAGGTAAAAACTTATCTACTATATCATGGTTTTTATTTATGTGTAATGATAAATGGGACTGTTGTTCTGTCCAAATTTTTAACAACTATTATTTCATGTTTAAACTTTTTAGCCGGACCACTAGCATGTCATACATAATTATGTATGGATATTATATAACTTATAAGTGAAATTTCATTAATTTTTTTTTTCATGTTTGAGATTATTTTATAATTAATTTTATTTGTAATATTTAAATAAGAATAGAGATTATTAAACATGAGTTTTCCCTTAAAAATATTTTTAGTAACTCTCGATATATGACGATGACATGATATAAGAGTCATTATTTTATTTTAAAGAAATCATTTATGTGTTTTCATTTATTTTAATGAAATTATATTTAATATAATTTAAAACATGTTTTAAAAAACCCCTACTATGAAATTTTTTTCTCACCCAATGTATTAACATTAATCTTACAGTTTTAGTGGAAGTTCTACGATTATATTTTAATGTGGATGTGTTATTATGATATTTCATTACATACTATTTACTAAATATTTTACTATTTTCTAGAATATATTAATGGAATTATAATTCCCCAAAACCTAGACCGGTTAAAGTTTCTTCTATCGTATTTAATTATGTGTATTTATTCAAGTATAGTTTATTAACAAATTCAAATCATTTGTATGGGTTGAGTCTGGTATCTTGGGTTGGTTTCTTTCAGTTGGTATTATAGGAATGGTCAAGAACAATTTGGAAATTATATGTAATCATTTAAGTGGTAGAGTTTATCATTGAACGGTCTAACTGTTTATTATTTCTGAAAATGAAAATTCAGAATTTTTTTCAGCCTGAGAAAACAATTTATGAGGATCCAATTCTATTGAGGGTTATAATTTTAAATCCTTGGAATTCCAACATAATTTGTTTTATATAAATATATTATTAAATAGAATTTTTTACAATTAAAACTAACTAATATGAGTTTAAGTAAATTTTATTTGAAATCGAGTGCTTTGATTATTTTACTTATAATATATATAATTAATTTTTTAAATTATTTAGTTAATCAAATTTATTTTTAATATAATAATCAAAAAAAATATTGTTTTATTGGATTATTTTTATTAAATAAAATAATATATATGAATAAATGTATTTTATTTTTTTTTAAAAATTAATTTTTATAACTATTATAATATTAAAAATACTAAATACTTTTCTTTTGAAATAAGGAATAATTATATTCATATATAATATAAATTTATAAAATTTATATTACAATTTCTAATTTTTAATTATGAAAAATTTGTCCAAATAAATATATTATAATTATTATTTTCAAATCTAAAAAAATATGTATATATTATGAAATGAAATACTCTTTAAATAATAAATTATATTTTTTCATGATATTACATTTACATTATGAGAATATTGATATAAATAGAGTTATTAAAAAAATTAAATAATGTAATAATAATAATATATTATTGTTTTGTTTTATAATAATAATAAACTATAAAAAAGAATATGAATTGGGTTCATGGATCATTTTTTAGAAAGAAGGGAAATGTGGGTTCACTTGGGTTAAGGAGTACACTGCCAAGTAGAAGAAGCAGATGTCTCTTAGTGGTGCTCCAAGTCCAGTTGAAGCAGACGTCTGAGGCTTTGGGAGGTCATTGTGTCATTCTTGGATGAGGAGTCCGACCGTAGATCTAGTGTCAGTTTTAACCGAGTAAGGAAATGCTACATGTGGAGGAGGATTCTTGTGGTGTCGATGGGTTTCATGTGAGATTTGGGTTCCATTTCTAGTCAGTATCTTTGAACCATTCTCTGAGTTCAAATCAAGCCTAGGTATTTGATTTTGGTTCCTCTTCAACATAATATAGGAGGAATTTTTCTATTTTAATAGTATCCATCTATATTTTGTGTTATTTTTTTTGTCTCTCCATTTTTTATGGTTTGATTAATAACCTTATTGTTGTACTTTTGAAAAATATATGTTTTCTTTTGATTTTGGTTTGTTCCTACCAATTTCGATTAAAGCTTTTCATTGGTCTTATATCTCTTAAAGTTATTTTATATTTTTTTTGGTGAATGTGAATTTGATCTTTCATTACAACTTGTATCATTCAACTATTTATATAGAGAGGGTTTTTTGTTATAAAAACCCTTAAAAATGTTCATATGGAAGAAATTTTTAAAACCCCATTGAATTGGGTACGGAGAATGGGATTTCATAGCACCTCTTGTTTGGTTCAAGAAAATCATTTAAGGGATATTATATATTTATTATTTATAATTAAATTAAAAATAATTATTTTATAGTTTTAATTTATGATTGTGTAAGGTATTAATTATTATATTTTTGTTTTATGTTCTTCATAATCTACTTCATTTTCTGTAATGGTGAAATTTTATGATTGAAATTATGATTTTATTTTTATTATTGTTAATAATTAATCCTTAAATATATTTTTTATTTTCTTGTCTTAAAATATTTCAATAACTTATGACTTCTGGTTATTCATAAGAGTGATTATTTTTCAGTTATTTCTAAATAATTATTTTTTAGTCAAGATATTAGTGTTGATATTTTATCTATGGATAATTGTTTTCATTATTTAATATAAGTTTGTGGAAGATGACTGTTATTTTTTAATTATTATTATTCAATGAAAAATTATTTTTCAATAATAAGTGTGTGTTGGCGATTCAATCATTATATATAATCAAGTTATGAATAAGGGTATTTCAGATCAACGCATGACAACATTTTCTTTAGTTTTATATTTTCAAATTGTTGTAGTAATTTTTTTAATTATAAAACATTCATAGATAAATATATTTATATATTTTGTTATAAAATTCATGCTTTATTTTTAAGGGTGTATATATATACATTTATATATACACACCCAGACATATATATATATATATATATATATATAAATATGTTTCAAATAATGCTTAATTATTTTCCTAACCAATAATTTATGAGAGTGTATTTATTTTTATTGAATTTAATTCTTCTTGGTAAAATAATACATGTCATTAAAAATCTATGTACTTCTAAGGATCGTTATTTCGAAGTATGATATCAAAAAAACTATTCCACTTATATAAATGTATATAACAATGTTTTATGTTTTTACTTGATATCATGTTAGTTCTACTAATGAAAACACACATTTATTATTTTCTTTCTTGAATATGTGTTTTCTTATTCCATGATATAAAATTTATTAAATTAAAGGTCAGTTATATATATAAAAACATTGATATATTAAATTGTTACATGTTTGGAATGAAATAATATGGGATAAATTTATTTTCAAAACCATAAGTATACATATATATGTATTTGTGTAAACATATATATATATATATATATATATATGACTACTATGGCAATTTAACATTATGTTAATAATTAATTAAAGATCAATATTGTTTCATATTTAAGAATCATCATTTATTTGACGAAATTATACAAGGTTCAAATTTAATTTATAGTTATGTTTAGGAAATAAAGGCTAACAAATGAAAATGAATACCATGCATTCCGTTTATGATTTCCGACTTTTGATTATATTCATGATTACTAATGACATTATGCACATAATATATAGAACCATGTGCATTGAATAAAATTTTCATGAATCAATACAATGTTAAAACAGATGTTTATGGGTATGGAATGAAATGTTTAAATATGTGGATGTAAAATAGTATTCCATATAATTAGGTTGAGATTATGTCTTAAGAAATGTAATTTTTAATACGTGAATATTCATGATGGTTAATGTTTATACATTTATAAATAAATATATGTTCATGGGAAATTAATGTATGATTATATATATACTCAAAGTTATTTATGTTATTTTGAAATTTTTTTAAGGGTATCAATATATGATCTGACTCTTGTTAAATTTGGATATTTCTATTTATCAATGTTTTCATTAAATATAAATTTATCTTGAGAAATCGAGTATTATAAATACCACCTAATATAATGTGTGTGTGTATATATATGTATATTTATTAATTCAAAACATTATGATCAATTATCTATTTTTTAAAATCATGGTATATATACATATGTTTTTATGTATACACAAATGAGAAAATGTTTATGAACATGTTACATTTCTTATCATCATGTTTTTAGAAAAAATGCTGATAACATGTCATTATGTTAAACTAAAATTAATTATTTCACGTCTTCATACAATCATGCCCATGCATTAACCTTAACATTGAGACACCATTCATTCAAAATAAGTTCATAATTTCAAATACATTTTAAGGTTTACTTCCAATATTATCAACCACATGGATTTCTTCAAGAATTTAAATGTTATATTTATAATTTTCTGTGAGAAACATATATATTTATTATAAAATATTATTTTTATAATAAAAATATATATTTATATATTTGATTAAATGTGAATTTATTTCATTATTCATTTTATTGATTTCTTAAAAATAATGATAAGTATTTCAAGTATTGGATTAACCTTTTATTGACATTATATAGATTAAAAATTATACTATTCAATGTGGTTTGGGATACCTTGGATTATTTAAGGATCATGTACCTATTGAATTTAGCAATGAATTTATTTCATTCTATGATTATGATTCAAATAAATCAAAGTGGTATAGAAACATTGATTTAAAGGAATGTTTTTATTAGAGATATAAAAAATTAATTGGAAACATTGTGTGATTGATGGGGCCCACAAAAGCCTCTCGGTTCATCAGAAGGTCTCTTCGGAAGAACTGGCATCTTTGCATGAGGCCCTGAAAGAATGATTATATTGTCTAACAGTTTGCATTAACTCTTGTATTTGACTTATAATGTTATTGGTGAGGACCTCTATAGCCTCTTGATGCATCGGTTGGTTTCATGAGACAAACGATGTCTTGGCATAAGGCCTTGAAAAAATGGTTATGTATGGTCTTGGAATGAGGCCTTCACAAAATTATTATGATATCAGGAACTATGCATTCCCACATTATGAATCTAGTATGTGAAATTCCAGGTGATTGTTCTACTAGAGTAATATCTATGGTTAGTGATCATTCTCTTATGGACCTGTTTTAATTAGTTTTACAATATCAAATTCAATTGAAAAAATGTTTTATATTTAAATTTATTCTTATATAGAAAATAATATATTTTAAAGGGTTAATAATAACGTAGAAACATTTCTATCATATCTTGGTTTTTATTTATATGGAATGATAAATGACATCTTTGATCTAGGAAATTTCAAAACAAAAAAATTTTCATAAGTAAATTTGTAACTTCACCCCTGGCATGTCATGCAGAATTAAGAATGGACATTATCAATATTATAGGTTGAATTTAATGAATTTTTTTCTAGGTGCATTCTTATTTTATAATTAATTTTATTTTTAGATTTTAAATATGAATAGAGATTCTGGATCATGAGTTTTCCAGAAAAAAGATTTTCAATACCTCATGAAATATACTGATGGAATGCTATGAAAGATATTATGTTAGTTCAAATAAATCATTTTAAGTATATTTATTTTAAAGTAAATTTTTTAATTGTTTTTTTAATTGTTTTTAAAACCCCTTACTAGGATTTTTGAGCTCACCCTACGTATTATAATTAAACATTTACATTAAATGTAAGTGCTTGGATGAATTTCTAATATTAAAGCACTTATCTAATGTTTCATTGCATAATGTTTACTAAATTTTATAATTTTGTACCTGAATGTAATACTATAAATTTAATTCTCCATAACTTGGACCATTAAAAGATCTTATTTTTTATTTATTATTGTGTATTTATTCATGTATCTTTTAAATTAATTACAGAACATTTTTTAGGGGTGATTCTGACTTTTCTGGATCAGTTTCGTATAAACAATGATTTTTTTTTTTCTGAAATGAAGGGTTTTATAATAAAATACTGGCTTAAAAATTTATAGATTTCATTTGCAAATAGGTGGGAAATCGGGAAGTTCCCTTTATTATATATTTCTTATTGGGAATAATTAAGAAGGTATCCCTTTTAATACATGTATTTTATCATAAAATAATGATGTAATGATCTAGATATATGATTTATGAAAATATAGAAAGAAATTTTAATAATTATATAGTAATAAATATGAGTTACATTGGGCTGTGGAGAGAGTTAGAATAACACAAATGATAAAAGAGGGTTCAGAGAAAATATCATACCTTATTTGTGAAAGTGTAATGCACATTTTCTAAATGTACTGGATAATAAAAATTATTTTATTAATTAAATAAAATTTATCCTTTTATATATTTATTTTATTTGTTATAATTTTATTGTGTTCATTTATAGTCTTTTTGATGAGTTAAGAAATTCAATTTCATCGTGTGGAAGTGTTTGTTTCCTTAATATTCATGAATGGTTCACTTTTATTAATGTATGAAAGATCATGTAAAATTAGAATAGATATCAAAAATTGATGTTACATGTTATTAATAAACATAAATAAAATTTAATGGTTATGAAATCCATTTTTTTTCTAGGGTATAGATGGCCATTAGATAAGATGTTAGGGATAATTGTTTAGACACTTTTAGTTGTTTTTCGATCATCAAAAACTAGTTTTTCTTCATTCTTTATTATTTTGTATAAAGGTTATTTAAAAAGAAAAAATGAGATTGAAATAAATTTTAAAATATGTATCATCCATTATAATGTTTTAAATTTCATCCTTGAAGGATGTAAAGGGAAATGAAAACTTGTCATCTTCAAAGAAAATAAATCAACACCTCATAGGTGATATATTTATTTTTAGAATAAAAGGATGGTGAGAAGAGACATGGTGGTGGTCTTCTGTTAAAATAATTATATTATAGTATTTATGAGATAATTTCGTCATCATTTATTTGAAAAATAGGTGTTTAAGGGATTATAAGAAAAAAAGGATATTGAATTGAAAATAAAGAAATCAGACGTGGATTTTACCCCTAGAATTCTCAAGCATAAAATCCTCCTTACGAAAATTATTTTTGGTAATTTGATGACACCATAATCTATTGGACATAAATAAGAGACTTTAAAAGTTTATTTTTAAAAAATTCTAATTATTAATTGATTATGAGGTGTGAGGAGAATATTTAGTGGGGGTGTATTTATAGTTGACGAGAGGAGTGTTTTATTATTATTCTTATTTTTTGTTTTATTTTTTGGAATCAAGATAAGAAATATTGTTGATTCTTGTTCATAAATTGAGTAACTAGTGCATTTTAGTTTGATATAATTGTTATTATAAAATCCAAAAAATCCATGTCTCAATAATTTATTTATTTAACTAAAATAGTAAATTGAATAGTTTCACTATTAAAATAAATTCAAATATTTTAGAAATATCCAAAAAAATCAACCTAGCCATTTTTTGATGTTTATAATACAATAATGTGAACCATTTTAGGAAATTAATTTTCTAAATATGTGAAATTAAATTTTAAATTAAAATAATTATTTATTTTAAAATTACCAATATTAAAATTATAATTGATTTTATAACACATGGAAAAATTAATTGAGGCCTCATAAAATTATATTATAATAAGAACAAAACAAAATATAAATCTATGAATCTATTTTATAAATATGATGTTGGATCTGAATCTACAGATTATACACAAGAGGGGGGTGAATTGTGGCTTTTATAATTTTTTTGATAACTCTTTGATTGAACGAGTTCTGTCCTTTATACTTTATCAGATTTTATCGTGCAGCAGAATAAGTAAAAACATGAGCACATAGATGTATATTGGTTCGGGGAATAGAAGGCCCCTAGTCCACTCCACCAACGCTAAACTCCACAAGCATGGTGATTTTCACTATCTGGTCCTCTCTTCCATAGACCAGTTCACAACTGAGTACAGGCAGTTGACACCTTTACAATCATCAGGCTAACAAAGCCTTCTGGTTAAAACACGATCCTACATAGCTTTGAACGAGAAGCTGGTTACTCAAGAATGAAATGTATTTCAGAATGTAATTTTCCAGTTGATCTTCACAATTACAACAGAATGCAATTGACAGCAGATGGATCGAAGACTCTAGAAATATTTATTTTCAAGTCCAAGCAGTTCTGAGTCGATCCAGTTGCAATAGATATAGAGATATAGTTCACAACTTCAATAGTATTAGATCCGCAGTAGATATTAGATACAGAAAAATTGAATCTTTTATCGAGTTCTTTCTTCTTTAACAAATAGAGCTTTGACGCTCCTTTTTGAAAAAGCAGATCAATCAGGAATTTCTGCAGTCTCTGTTTTCCACCTTTTTCAATAATAAATCGATTACCATACACACACACACACACACACACACATACTTGTTGTTTCAGAGAGTAAATATATAATAAATCTGAGCATATCTTCTGCACATTTAGATATATAAAAACTGCCTTCTAATTCTCGATATTCAAAAATTTGATTTTAATGTGAAGTCATAACTTCCCTTAAGACTCTGCATAAAAATATCCTTTAAATTCGATCTTAAATTCATTAATAAAACGGCTTTGAATCAGTCAAAGTCATATATTAGAAATAAATTTAAATCCGACTTGAAATCCGCCCAATAACCAGCTTAATGATCGCTCCACAAAAATATCGTCTGTCAACATTTCTGACGCCAATTGTAAGGTTGATGACGGGGCCTCCAAACGTAGGGTTGATGACATAGTCTTCAAATGTAAGGTTGACAACGTAAAGTTGAATCACAAACTTAGGGTTGATCATCCATACTTTTTCTTCAACTCTCAAATGTATGGTTAAATATCCATACATTTACTTGATCCGTACTTTTCAAAGAAGGTATGGTTGTTCACAAAAGTAATGTTGATGAACCATACTATTGAGAAACAAACGTAACATTTAGTTTTTATATATGGTTCTCCTTCCATAATTTGATGATAAACAAAATGTAAGGTTCCTTCCTAACATAAGGTTCTTCTTCCATACTTTGCTGAAAAAGTATGGTTGTTTAACCATACTTTTCTCTTATCTCAAAAAGTATACATGCTTTTCATCCTCATGCTACATTTATCCATGTAGGTTATAAACAGTGATTCCAGAATGCGCTAAAGAAGATTCTGAATATGTAATAAATTCATGTTATATCAAGAGTAAAATAAATTAATAAATTTATGCAAAATACTAAATAAAATCATTAGAAAATAACTAAGGGTATTTGTGAGAATCAAAATTATCATAAATAGACAGAGTATTATTTTCAATAATCTCCCCCTTTAAATAATATTAACATGTATTGTTGAAAACAATACTTTTCTCAACAATATCCCCCTTTTTGATGATCACAAAACCCATAAAATAATTAAAATTATTTAAACAAAATCAACATTCAAAATTAGTTACCGAAAGTTTTAAATAAAAACATCTCCACCAAAAAGATAATTATAAATCCAAATTTCTCATTTAATTCTCCCCCTAAATAAAATTAATTCTCCCCCTTTTTGATGTTGTGTTTATCTAAATTATCCCCCGTTTTGTGATATCAAAAATAATGAAAAAACATGGCTGTTAGCACTTTTAATATTGCACTGAACTGTACGTAAATGGTTATTATTAACTGTTTATCAATAATTAAATCTAGAGTACTAGCATATCAAAAATAAAGTCAGTAAAATAAAATAGAGGAAGAAAAAAATAAATAATGAAGTAAATTTTCATTCAAAAAAAGCAGTATATATATATGACAATGATATACACAGGAATCAAGGTTTGGGTAAGATAGGCAACAGGGTCTATCTCCTCTAGATTGCAGAATTGATTTCTATAAACTGTTCCTGAATTATCTTCATCATCCCATCTCCATGTTTGATAATGAGCTCTATGTTCTCTTGAGTCATACAAATATCCACGATTAAATTGACTCTGAAAAACTCCTGCATCCTTTCCTCTTTTTTAACAAAAACTGACAGCTTCTCTGACAACTAATTTATCAGGATTCTGACCGATGGTTCAGTAGATGTCAGTTGATCAACTAAGAACTCTTGATTGTCCAAAAACACTGATAGAGGAGCACTGTTACATTAATGATCATGTAACCTGTCATTTATGTTTCTCATCATAGTTGTGATAGCTTGAAACCTTTTGATTAAATCGGGTGAAGTCCTGATCCACTAACAATAGTATTTTCAACTGATGCAAATTGGTTCTCCATAAATATATTCAGATCTGATAAATCGGAATTGATAACCATTTCAGATTTCAATTGTGCAATAGCAGTCAGCATATCCTCTTTAAACATTTCACCTTCTTTCCTTGAAACTGTACACTCCTTCAGCTTTGGAAATTTCAAATGTTCTAAGTCTAAGGAATTTCTCAGAGAAACATTCTCATATTCCAACTAAGATACTTTTATATACAGTTTTTCAACTTCTCCTTTCCTTGAATCAGATTCACCCTATGCTTGATTCATATTCACATGCTCTGGTTGATGTAGTAGTACCAAAGGCAATGATTCAGCATCATATTTTTCTTTTTCTCTGTCCTGAGAAGGTTGGTCCACAGATTTTTCCTTAGAGTTCTCAAACTCCTCCATAGAAAAAATCTTCTTGAAGTACCTCTGTGTGAGCTTCACATGCATGATCACCACAAACATCAGCATCTAGGCCTTCCACCGGGTTTTCAAGAACAATAGCATCATTAGTATTATGAGGTATGACCATTTCTTCACCAGGCACTGCCTCCATGTCTTGTTCCTGTTGAAGTGAAACTTCAACATCAGCTACAATCTGTTCCTGATTCTCCCTTTGAGCTTCTTATTTAGATCCTGATCCCTCTACTGGTGATGTTCTTTCAGTAACATCTTCCATGGTCTTATCAAAAACATCTTCTCTTACAAAATAATAAAAAAATAAATCATATTTTGTTGTGTCCAATGCAGGAGAAGTAACTTCCTCATTAACATGTATTTTTATTTTTCATTGAAGTCCCTCCTGAATTCTATCTTCCTAAAAATCGTCCACTTCAAAGCGAATCTTTCTTGCTACATTGCTGAATCTAGATTCTGATTATCCCTCCTTGGACTTAGCAGGTTGAGCCTGAGCACTCTCTGAGTCTTCCTCAGCTCATACTGGGAAACGTTTTCCTTTAATTGTGCTCTAGAAATATCCAACCTTCCTTAATGTTCTAGCATTAAACGTATTACTTTGATGAAAGTTTACTCGAGCATCCACTAATCTCACCATGTCTTTCTTAAACAGCAGTTTAGAAATAAATCGACCAAAAGGGTAGAAATTCATCCAGACATTGCTTTGACCGTGGTAATTGATATACCATATCATGTATCTTGGAAAGTTTAACATAATATCGCTTAACATAAGAAATATTTTATACATTTCAGGGTACAAAATATTCTCCATTTCTTCCATTCATGGAGCTATTCCAGTATGAATAAATTCGACCAAAATCTTCTGATCAGACTCCAAATCCTTGACAAACATTTTCTTTATTGTCTTAGAACCAAAAATAAAAGACATGATGTCCTCAGATTTATCCATAGTATCTCAAATATTTTTCAAATCGAAATTGAAAAACTCCCTCATGAGGGAAGTTAAGAATATGACTAATCTCTACTGATGAGATTGAGAAATCTATATCCTCAATCTTTGCCATCATATTGTCCTCGGTATCTCCTAGACTAAACAGTATAGATTTGAAGAAGTATTTATGTTATAATTCATACAGAAATTCTATATTTTTACTGTTGAACATCTGTTCAAGATTCTGAAATGACATCGCTTGCTTCAATAGAAGATTTGTCTGAAATAACCAGTCGAGATCTATTACCTTGCCCTGTAAGATTTTTATTCCCTCGGTGCGTTGTCTCTTGGCATTTCTTGGCTTAGCTTCACTGGATCTTTTAGTTCTTTCCATCTTTGCAAGAATATCTGAAGGATTGAAGGTTAGGGTTTTAGAGGTTTGATGATTAGGGTTTAGGAGCAGAAGTGTGATTTTCGGATTTCTAATGGGTTTCGATAGAAGTGAAACGGTTTAGAAGTCGAAAAGGCTCTGACAGCCTTGATTCCAGTGTAATTACTAATCGTTACATATATTTAAAAAAAAATAAAATTTGTATATGGTGAGAAGAAAAAAAAAATAAAAATTATTTAAAATTAAATAAACCTAGCTCCCCCTTAATAAAATCAATCCTTGTAGTGGGAAGTGGTTTAGTAAAAATATCTGCTAATTGAATTTCTGTATTTATAAATTCTAAAAATATATCCTTCTTAATAACATGATCTCTTAAAAAGTGGTGCCTTATATCAATGTGATTAGTTCTAGAATGACTAATAGGATTTTTTGAAATATTAATTGCACTTGTACTATCACATAAAATAGGTGTATTTTTAAAATTCAATCCAAAGTCCATAAGATTATTTTTCATCCTTAACACTTGTGCACAACAACTGCCAGCAGAAACATATTCTGCCTCAGTTGTTGACAGGGAAACTGAATGTTGTTTCTTACTAGACCATGATACTATGTACATTCCTAAGAAGTGACATGTACTTGATGTACTTTTTCTATCTAATCTACAACTTCCAAAGTCAGCATCTGAAAATGAAATAAAATTCAAATCAGAAGTTTTAGGTTAAAGAAGAGATTGAAACTAGTTCCTTTTAAATATCTAAAAATACGTTTAATTGCAGTTAGATGAGATTATTTAGGATTTTATTGAAATCTAGAACAAAGACATACTGAATACATTATATCTGGCCTACTAGTAGTAAGATATAACAAACTACCAATCATACCTCTATATAACTTATTGTCAACTGATTTCCCAGTTTCATCCAAATCAAGTTTTGTATTAGTACACATAGGAGTTGTAATTGACTTGTTGTTTTCAAGTCCAAATTTCATAAGTAAATCACTAATGTATTTTCTTTGATTTAAAACGTTTCCAAAATCTTTTTGAAATATTTGAAGACCCAATAAGAAATTTAAATCTCCTATCATACTCATTTCAAATCCTTCTTGCATTAATTTTGAAAATTCATGACAAACTTTTTTATTAGTTGATCCAAATATTACATCATCAACATAAATTTTAACCAATGAAACATTATTTTTCACAGTTTTCTTAAAGAGTGTTGGGTCTTCCATTCCAATAGTAAAATCATTTTTCAAAAGAAAAGAACTTAATATTTCATACCAAGCTCTAGGTTCTTGTTTAAGGCCATAAAGAGCTTTAGTATGCTTAAAAACATAATCTGGTTTTTGAGAATTTTAAAAACCAGGAGTTTGCTCAACATAAACTTCCTCTATTAAATAACCATTTAAAAAGGCAGATTTAACATTTATCTGAAATAATTTAAAATTCATATAAGATGCATATGCTAAAAGGATTCTAATGGCTTCCAACCTAGATACAGTTTAAAAAGTATCATCATAATCTATTCCTTCATATTGATTGTATCCTTTAGCTACTAATCTTTCTTTATTTCTAGTTATTGTGCCTTGGTCATCTTGTTTATTTCTGAAGACCCATTTGGTTCCTATTACAGGATAATTCTTAGGTCTTTCCACTAATTCCCAAACTTCATTTCTTCTAAACAGGTTTAATTCATCTTGCATTGCTATTACCCAGCTTTCATCATCTAAAGCTTCTTCTATAGTCTTGGGTTCTTGTTGAGATAGGAAGGCAGAGAATTCCACTAGGTTTCCTAAGTTTATTCTAGTTTGAACACTAGTTTTTAGGTTACCTATTATAGTTTATAAAGGGTGATTCTTTAGGGTTCTAGACTATCTAGGTAATATATTTAAAGGTTCTTCAGTATAATGTTCCTCTAAACTGGACTGAATTTATTTTATATCATTCTCAAAATCCTTCTTTAAGTTCTCTAGTCTCATGTTATCATTAGAGTCATGTTCATCCATTCTTTTTGTCCTTTTTTTAAAATGGACCAGATTCATCAAATTTCACATGAACTGATTCTTCAACAATCTGTGACTTCTTATTATAAACTCTATAATCCTTGGAGGTAGCAGAATATCCTAAGAAAATACCTTCATTAGATTTTGGATCGAACTTACCAAGATTATCCTTGGTGTTTAAGATGTAGACCTTGCGTCCAAAAACATTAAAGTAGTTAACTTTAGGTTTTCTGTTATTCCATAGTTCATAGGGTGTCTTTTTCAAAATTGGTCTAATTAAAACTCTATTAATTATATAACAAGCTGTATTCACAGCTTCTGCCCCGAAATATATAGGTAGGCTATATTCATTTAATATAGTTTTAGCCACTTATTGAATAGTTTTATTTCTTCATTCTACAATCCCATTTTGTTGAGGTGTTCTTGGTGTAGAGAAGATGTGTTTAATAAACATATTTTAGAAAAAGGAATTAAATTCCAGACTCTCAAATTCTCCACCATGATCACTTCTCAATGAGATTACATTGAACCCTTTTTCATTTTGAAATGATTTTCTAAAACTTTCAAATAAAGTAAAAGCATCATTTTTAAATTTCAAAAAGAAAATCCATGTAAATCTTGAATAGTCATCAACTAAAAAATATACATATAATTTAACAGCTAAGCTTGCTACTCTTGAGGGTCCAAAAAAATCCATATGAATAAGTTCTAAAGGTTTATAGGTAGCAACCATATTAACAGATTTGAAGGATGATTTGTGTTGCTTGCCAAGTTGACATGCATCACAAAATCTATCACATTCAAATTTGAGACAAGGTAAATCAGAAACTAAATGTTTCTTAGATAAATTATGTAAAACAAATACATTTCAATAACCAAGTCTCCCATTCTAGAACCTGGATTCACTTACTTTAGTAGTTAAGAAGTTTACTTGTTGTTTACACAAGGAATTTAAATCCAAAGTATAGACATTTTCAGTTCTTGGTGCTTTAAATTTAAACAGTTTATCTTTAGAAACAGTACAACATTTGTTTGTAAAATCAACAGTATATACATCATCACAGAGTTCAGAGATACTTATCAGATTGTGTTTTAATCCTTGTACATAAAGTACTTTGTTGATTGAGACTGTTTTTGGATCTCCAACAGTTCCAATGCCAATGATTTTTCCTTTGGAATTGTCACCAAATGTGACAAGTCCTCCTTCCTTTTAAGTGAGTGAAGAAAAATTCAATGAGTTTCCACTCATATGTCTTGAGAAACCACTGTCCATGTACCATATATATTTTCTTCTTTGGTGGTCCACTACCTGCAAAGACATTCAAACAGATTGTTTTGGTACCCATATTTTGATGGGTCCAGGGGTGTTATCTAGAAATGATCTAGGTATCCAGATTTTATATGTTCTTTTAAAATTAGCTGAATCATGTAAGTCTTTTGAAACATAGGCTTTCTTAATACCACAAATTTGGGGTTTTCTTAATAAACACTTTTTATCTATATGTCCCTTTGTCCCACAAAAGTTACAATTAACCTTTTTAGAGCTATGAACTAAATAATTTTTATATAGCTTAGGTTTTTCTCCTTTACTACCAATTACAAATCTCTACTTTTTAATGACAGTTTTTCCAAGAATTTAATTTAATAAATTTTCTCCTTTTGTAAAAACCAATAGAGCCTTTTTGTATGATTCTACTTCATCCTGTAGTGTTTTTTTTTCTTGATTCAAAATTAATATAGTTAGTGTTAATCGAATTGTATTTATCAGTTTATTCATTATGTTGTTTCATAATTTTATTTCTTTCATCTAAAATGGATTTATGCTTATTTTTTAGTTACTTATGTTTCTTAAATAGTGAATCATATCTTTCTTCAAGCATATTACAGTAGGCTCCATGTTTTTCATTTGTGTAGCTTGATTCAGAATTTGATTTAGAAAAGTAATATGAGTGTACCTCATCAATTTCTGCCATAACGCACATGTTTGATTTTAGATTAACTTTTTCTTTCTCTGATCTTGATTCAGAAGAGCTACTGGAGTCTTCAAATACACTCCAATTGGATTTCATAGCTTTCTTGTCTTTCTGCTCAAAGTCATTTATTTTGAATAATTTATTCTTCATTGCATCCTTCAATTGTGGGAAATATAGTCTCATATGCCCCATCTTCTTACATTCATAACATCTTACTTCCTTATTATCTCCATTAAAGGATTTTTAAGCCTCTTTTCTTGTTGTAGAACATTCTAAATTTCCTGGCTAGCTGAGCCAGTTCTTCATCTGAGTTTGATGAGTCAGAGCTTTCTGATTTAGCTTGGACTTTTCTGTTCTTCATCTCTCTATTCTTTTGTTGTGAAGTTAGCTTCAAGGAAGTATATTCTCTTTTGATACGCACTTTATGTTCATTATCCTCATCTTGAATTTCAGATTCATACATCATCAGTATACCAATCATCTCTCTCAAGGTTAGATCTTTGACAGGAGTTGATTGTCTAATTGCAGCTGAGATACCATTCCATTGAATAGGAAGTACCCTCAGTACTTTTAATTCTTGATCAGCCTGCTTGATAGGTTCTCCTAGAGCTGTTATGTTATTGACAATTTCTATCAATCTCACATTCATTGGGGTAATTCTTTCACCTTCAACTATTCTGAAAGTATCAAATTTCAATTTGGCAGTTTCATATCTCATTTTTCTCACATTGTATGTTCTTTCATATGCCACACCTGTTGTTTTCCACATCTCATATGCTGTCAGACATTGAGATACTCTGTTAAATTCTATCTGGTCCTAGACCGTAGATAATTGCATTCACAGCCTTCGAATTCATATCATACTCTGCCTCTATAGTAGCACTCCATGTCTCAGGATTTTCAGTAATTTCATAAGGAGTCAAAATCTTTGAATAGACTTTATATCCAAGGTTTTTCAGATATATTATCATGTGTGATTTCCAGCAACCATAGTTGTCTCCATTAAAATATGGTGCTCCAACCATTGACATCCCTTCTCTTGTATCAGTCATGATGCTCTGTTGTATAATCCTTAAATGCTCATTGCTTGCTAAGAATCTATCAGAAGATCCACCTCTGATACCAATTGTTGGATTTGAATCTACAGATTATCCACAAGAGGGTGGTGAATTGGGTCTTTTGCAATTTTTTCGATAACTCTTTGATTGAATGAGTTCTGTCTTTTATACTTTATCATATTTGATCGTGCAATGTAATAAGTAAAAACAAGAATACAATGATGTATAGTGGTTCGGGGAATAGAAGGCCCCTAGTGCACTCCACCAATGCTCAACTCCATGAGCTTGGGGATTTTCACTATTTGGTCCTCTTTTCCACAGACCGGTTCACAACTAAGTACAGGAAGTTGACACCTTTACAATCTTTAGGCTAACAAAGCCTTATAGTTAAAACATGAACCTACATAGCTTAGAACGAGAAGCTGGTTACTCAAGAATAAAAAGATTTTCAGAAAGAAATTTTCCAGTTGATCTTCACAATTGAAACAAAATGCAATTGACAGTAGATGGATCGAAGTCTCTAGAAATATTGATTTTCAAGTCTAAGTGGTTCTATGTCAATCCAGTTGCAATAGATATAGAGATATAGTTCACAACTTCAGTAGTAATAGATCCACAATATATATTCGATGCAGAACAAGTGAATCTTCTATCGAGTTCCTTCTTCTTAATCAAACAGAGCATTGACGCTCCTTTTTGAAATAGCAGATCAATCGGGAATTTTTGCAGTCTCTGTTTTCCACCTTTTTCAATAATAGATCGATTACCATACACACACACACACACGTACCTGGTGTTTTAGAGAGGACATATATAATAAATCTGAGCATATCTCCTGCACATTTAGATCCATAAAAGTCGCCTTCTAATTCGCGATATTCAAAAATTTGAATTTACAGAGAAGTCGTAACGTCCCTTCAGACTTGGCATAAAAAGCTCCTTTTAATTAGATCTTAAATCAATTAATAAAACGGCTTTGAATCAGTCAAATTCATAATTTAAAAATGATTTTAAATCCGGCTTGAAATATGCCTAATAATCAGCTTACTGATTGTTGCACAATAATATCGTCTGATAAAATTTCTGACACCAAACATATGGTTGATGACGTGGCCTCCAAACATAGGGTTGATGACATAGTCTTAAAACATAAGGTTGACAACGTAAGGTTGAATCATAAACGTAGGTTTGATCATCCATACTTTTTCTTCAACTCTCAAATGTATAGTAAAAGATCCATACTTTTATGTGATCCATACTTTTCCACGAACGTATGGTTGTTCACAAAATTAAGGTTGATGAACCATACTTTGGAGAAAAAAACATAACGTTTAGTATTTACGCATGGTTCTCCTTCCATACTTTACTAATAACCAAAATGTAAGGTTCCTTCCTAACGTAAGGTTATTCTTTCATACTTTGCTGAAAACATATGGTTGTTTAACCATACTTTTCTCTTATCTCAAAAAGTATACACACATTTCATCCTTATGCTACGTTTATCCACGTAGGGTATGAACAGTGATTCTAGAATGCGCTAAAGCGGATTCCGCGCTATATTTATCCACGTAAGGTATGAACAGTGATTCGAGAACATGCTAAAGAAGATTCCGAATAAGTAATAAATTCTTGTTATATCAAGAGTAAAATAAATTAATAAATTCCTGGAAAATACTAAATAAAATCATTAGAAAATAAATAAGGGTATTTTTGAGCATCAAAACTATCATAAATAGACACAGTATTATATTCAATAATCTCCCCCTTTAAATAACATAAACATTTATTTTTGAAAACAATACATTGATCAACATATGATTTTTCTATTAAATCACTATATTAGTTATAAAATTATAAATAAAAAATTATGTCTGTAACGCCCCGACCCCAGTTACCCAGAGTCGGTGCATTATTGTGTAACATTAGCATGATCACAAAGATCAAGTCTCGAAAGACCAATTAGTTTAGTAGCCTTGAAACACTACATACATTCATAAGTTTTACATCACATAATAAATTAATACAAAACTACAAAAACATCTTGTTTCATATCCCCTCATATTATCCCTCCAGGTCATTCATAAAATACTTCTTCACATCCTGGAAAAAATTAAAACATTGAAAGGGGTGGGCTCAGATGCTCAGTAAGGATAATAATATAGCAGAAGCTTTCATAAATAAACATAAACATTTAAGAAAATGTATAACTAAACAAAATCCTTTTAAACATGAACTTCAGCATAATATGGAAAATGTAAAATGAAATAATGCCATTTACTTATTCACATGGTTATTCTACTGGTCGAATAATCCCATGAAATATCAATAACCATTTTCATAATGATGGAATGCATAATTCCAGACTATCATAACCACGTAGCCAAGGCCTCGCGCCAAGACTACAAATAAGATTTTTAAAGGACTCGTGCCAAGAAACTAGTTTGTCTCATGAGACCTACCGATGCATCGAGGAGCTATAGCAGCCTCCACCCATCACTTATTAAGTCTAATTCATTCCTCATATGAACAGGTTTAAACATATCATAAACCATAACATAATCGTATCACATAAAACATACACAAAGGAAACATAACATTTCCACATTTCAATTACAAGATATGAATACAACACATTTATATAATAAAAACATTTTCAAAAACATTTTCAATACCAAAATAAGAAAAAATTAAAACATTGTAATTATTTTTCATTAAAAAAGGTTATGGATTTTAGAGGAAGCCGAAACTCAAATAATGGTCACGGTGGTGGAAAAGACGTTGTCGCCGCATATGTACAACAAGAAAAACATTCCTTTTTGTCGTTTAGTAAAACGCTTCATATAAAAAGATTCCTTTTGAATAAACGTAAAAGTCAAAGGGGTTTATACACCGTATAAAAGAAATTTCTGTATAAAACAAAATATGCCTCAGTGAATGGAGATTGAGACAAAGTACCTTACAAAGATCATTTTTTTAAATAAAATAGATCTATTATGTGTAATCACTATAAGTAAAAATAATGAAATTACAAATACAATATATTATATAATAATATTATGGCATAATTTGAAAGTAGGAGATTAACTCAAAGAACGGAAATTGGGGTAAGAAGTTCCCTTACCTCGTGTCCGACTTGACTCGATCGCTCTTTAACCTCCTGAATAATAAACTAGAGTTAATTTATAATTTATTAAGAAAATTTTTCAAGTTCATTATTACTTTTATATCACTTATTACCATGTTATGAACACTATGTATTTGTTTAAGTTAATAACGGTCATTTTATCGATCTTTGGTACTTGAGTTAAAAATAAAATTCTTATAATTACAAGTTGTTTATGTGGTAGAATATCCATTATCTCTATAATTATATTCATGATGTAGATATAATATATATATTATATATCCAGTATATACATGCATTTATAATATTACATAACATTTAGATGTAAGAATTGAAATGCACCGTTCATGGAGACGGTAAGTCGTACGTACGCATGAACACTACTTTCATTTCTATTTCATATTTAATGAAATTAAGTTATAATTATATAAAGGTATAATATAATTCCAGTATAATATAATGTATAATACCATTTACTCCATTCTTTATACATCCCACATATGGCATTAACGATTCAAATCTCTGTGAGGGGGCGGTAGTCCGCACTTCCTAAAATGAAATTATCATGTTTACCCATAATGGAAATCATAAAGGTATGCCATAAATGAAAAAGAAATAATTATAAGTAAAAAAAAAACATAATATACATCATATATAAAAATATTGTCATCATAATGGCCACCATGAGAGGTGTTAAAAGATGATTGAACAATCATATTTTCGTGAGGCAGAAATTCGCCAACCACAAAAACAGTATGTTCTTTAACCATTAGATGAAGGTGTGTGTAAATTTTAATCAAATACATATCATAACAACATTCTAGTATATTGAATATACTGTTTTTGTTTCAAAATAAATGAATAAAAAAAGTTTAGGGGGTTGGAGAAGCAAAATAAAACAAAATTACATAAGAGAAGACATTACCTAAAAATCGGGAAACTCTTTATTGAGTTGAGCCAAAGGCTTCCTTGGGAAGACTTCTGACCAAATTAAGGCTTCTAGGAGTAAGAGTGGGATGTGGAGAGAAAAAATGGGCTGGGTGTGGCCGAGCCAAAGGCTTGAGAGGTGTGGGTAAGTTGGAAGAGGTGGGGGCCTTTTATAAGAGGAGAGGAGGGACACTCTTGGAAAGTTATAAAAGGCTACTTTATTATAAAATTATTTTCCAATTGAAAAGGTCCCAAAATTATATATTTCGAGGATAAGGTGATCAGAGTTCGAAATCCACCCATACAATTGGTTTTTTACATGTGTAGGTCTTAGATTTTACATTATCTTTTCATTTTATTTAAATCATTAAATAATGAGGTAATCGTTACATCATCATGATGTCATAAATGATTTAATTTATTTTATTTATAAAAATTATAAAAACAAATATCATGATGTATGAAATCGGATTATCTTTCTAATATATACTTATAGTCAAAAATATGACTTGAATAACCCCATTTAAAAATTGTTTTAGTAAAAGAACTAATGATTGTGACATTTTTATTTTAACATTAAATAAAAAGTTTTTAATGTCATTTTCCTACCAAAGTGGCTCCATGGGGTCCCCAAGTTAACCCATGGATTTTCTCGGTCGGCCATAACTCATCCAATAGGGGTAGGACAAGTGTATGGGTATTTTCATATTTTTATAATACCATTTTTACCTTAAATTTCACTAATTACCTTCAATCACGATTAATTAAACTTAAAAGTTAATATTCACCAAAAAATTATTTTAATCCCATTAAATCACATTTTACTTCCTAATGACAACCATGTATGTCGGATTTTTGAAACTAAAATCATATAAGTGTTAATTTTTCATTTAAACGAAAAATCAATTTTTTAACTACCACTTAGTGGTTTCACTATTCATCAAAAATTAAAGTTTTTCAGAACAATGCCAAAATTTCACCATAAGATATAATTGATATTCCGAATTAAAAAGTTATGTCTATTTTATAAAATTCCAAACATATAAGTTGCATTAATTAATTTTATAATTAATTCCTGTTGTCACAACAATTAGCTTGTTTTTAGGAAACAATATATATCAAAAGATTGACAAATGTTTATGTCCAATTTCAAAGTGAAATTAATTCTAATGACCACCATTGGATAAAATGGTAAAAATATATTCAAATTACACTTTAAAACCATTCAATAGTATAATTTATCACTTTAAATTATTTTTATTAATGTTGTTTTAAGTATTTTTCACAATTCATAAAAAAATTGGATGTTCTCAGAAAATTACAAAAAATTCAGCTTAGGATAATTTCGATATTACAAATACAAAAATGAAGTTCATTTTGAAATACAAAATTTCTATAATTTTAAAAAGTGGGTATCATTATTCATAACGGCTACTTTGATTAGTCGCGGTGTGTTAGAACTCGAACTTGAGTACAATGCAAGCTATTGCATTATTGAAAGAGAAGTGTATCGTTGAAGATTGGGGTGTTACATTATCCCCTCCTTCAATAAATTGTGTCCTCGCAATTTGAAATTTTTCCTTGAAAATAAAAGGTTGAAAATATAAAATACCTTTGTGGAAAACCCACATCGTAAATAAGGTTAATAAAAATATAACTTTAAAAGAAAGAAAGAGAAGTATAATGGTCACCCGAGATAGCCCATACCAGGATTCGATGAAAATATGGATATGGAGGAGAATCAAACCATCAAGGTCTAATAGAGATTTGTATAAAATAAGATTAGGATAAAGATTAAATACAAGAAAATCACAAACTTGTGATTGGTTAAATGATCATTGATTCCACAATAGGAAAAGTTAACTGACAACGTTTTTGTTTTAAGTTACCTTTCATACAGGTGAGGAATTTATTTAGGAGATTTACTAAGAATATATGGAAATATACATACTTATCATGTAGACTTTCATTCTTTAATAAATTTTTACCACAAAACCATATTTTACTCAAAAAGATAATAGAACTCAAAAATATTATATTTATCCTAATCGTACAAGGTTCCAAATATTAACACATAAAATTCAGATTAGGAAAACTATTTTGTAATAACCAGGGACTTCCTGTAGGCTAGTGGTAGGTAATAAAGGCCTGTGGCACTATGGTTGTGGGTTCGATTCCTATAGCTTTGTCTGATGCGACAGGTTATCCCCCAACCTGCTGGTTGTCCTTTTCCTAAAAATATAGTATTATAATATTCCAAAAGTAATCTTCATAAATGTTTTAACCTTAAATAATACTATTCAAAGGTCAACTTAATACATCCCAACCATTCTAGTTATCCAAAATACCTCCATCCAAACTTTCTTTAAAAGGCCTCTAAATTCTGAAATCAATTGTATTATCAGATTCCTCAAACAAAGTAATGTTTCTCTTATTGTCACATATAAAAATATGATTACCTTCATCATATTAAAACCTTAATAAAAACAACAAGTACTGCAGTACAATACTTATATATATCACATCATTCTTATAACCAGAATATAATCCTTGAGTCCAAAAGCACCAATACATTAATTATTCCGCTTCAAATTTAGTAATAGTATAAGATTTTCCTTGACCCCTTGGCATTTTCTGAGGTATGTTTCCCTGATGCTTTGACATTAATTTAAATAATGCCCCTTTTCCCTACAATTGTAGCATTCAACATTGATAACATCTTTCTTTACCTTGCAATCACGAGCCTGGTGTCCTTTTTCTCCACATTTTTAACAAACTTCCATTTCTTTTAGGCAAGTATAATGGTGATTCTTCCCACAATTATCGCATAATGGAAAATCCTTCTTTCCCTTTTTCCCTTTATCTGACTCTTGTTCCACCGTTATCTTCTTCTCTTTCTTTACTTTGTTTTCATAAGACTTAGAGAATTAATTTTCTGTCTTGATAGCACACGAGACAATATCGTCGTATGATGAGAAGGATTTTGATACTAAAGCTCAACGGGGAAATGTTTTTAACCCATCAAAGAAACGATCAATCTTACTTCTTGGGTTACATATATAATCTGCAGCATACCTCGTTAACCTTGTAAATGTGGCCTCATACATTGCGACATTATTAACCTCCTTTTGTCTCAGACTCAGAAAATGCCTTTCCATATCTACTCGATGGTCACGAGGAAAGTATTTTTCTAAGAAAATATCTTTGAACTCTCTCCATTCCATACTTGATACTTCTTCATCTTCCTTTGTATTTTGAATCAATGACCACTAATGATCAGCATCTCCAGTGAGGTGGTAGAATTCCATGACAACCTTCTCTCTTTTGCTACTCCCCAATGCATGGAATATTTTCTCTAAGGAGTTTATCCATTGCTCACCTACTAATGGATTTGTACCCCCATTAAATGTTGGCGGTTTTTGCCTCATGAAGTGGTCTAACATTGGTCCTCCACATTGTGGATCAGGGTGCTCTATACGAGTAAGGTTATTATTCATAACCTGAGTGAGTTTTCCCAGTATGGTAATAAGTTGATTAGCACCAGTTGTATCTCCAGCTCCACAATAATTATCTTGAGCAGGAGGGAAATCCCTACACGGAGTGCATGCATTGATACGGTTTACATTCCTCCCACTAGGCACCATTTCTAAACAATGACATAAAATAGATTAGTTTATGAATGAAAATACATAATTCCATACTTGTAAAACACTTAACATAAATTTAACTACTTACGGATATAATCCATAATCATAAAAATGTTTTCTTTGAGGAAGTATGTACTCATAAGCCCTTCATAATGGTTTGTAAATAAAATTAGAATTATCCTAAGCATATCCCCCAGGAGTGTCGTAACCAAGAGTGAAGCAAGGCCCGTTGTCGTGCACCAGTTCCCATTTGAGCCTAGCTCAAAGCGGTGTTTTCGGGTTATACCCCTAGGTACATCTTTTCCAGAGCCGCCTCTACCTGCTCGTAACCAGAAAGGGATGTATTGCTCGGAAAACACACAAAATCTCTATAATCCCAAATTCTAGGAAGTTCATCTATACTAATCTTCAAAGTATATCTTCTGGCTATGTGCTCTGATCAGAGTTTATCTAAATCTAACTTCCAAGGATATTACTAAACTGCCTCTGATACCAACTGTAACGCCCCGACCCCAGTTACCCAGAGTCGGTGCATTATTGCGTAACATTGGCATGATCACAAAGATCAAGTCTCGAAAGACCGATTAGTTTAGTAGCCTTGAAACACTAGATACATTCATATGTTTTACATTACATAATAAAGTAATACAAAACTAAAAAAACATCTTGTTTCACATCCCCTCATATTATCCCTTTAGGCCATTCATAAAATACTTCTTCACATCCTGGAAAAAGATAAAATATTGAAAGGGGGGAGCTAAGATGCTCAGTAAGGATACCAATATAGCGGAAGCTTTCATAAATGAACATAAACAATTAAGGAAATGTATAACTAAACAAAAGCCTTTTAAACATGAAATTCACCATAATATGGAAAAAGTAATATGAAATAATGCCATTTACTTATTCACATGGTTATTCTACTGGTCAAATAATCACATGCAATATCAAAAACCACTTTCATAATGATGGAATGAAAAATGACAGACTATCATAACCACATCGCCAAGGCCTCGTGCCAAGACTAAAAATAAGATTTTTTTAAGGCCTCATGCCAAGACACTAGTTTGTCTCATGAGACCTACCGATGCATCAAGGAGCTATAGTGGGCTCCACCCGTCACTTATTAAGTCCAATGCATTCCTCATATGAACAGGTTTAAACATATCATAAACCATAACATAATCGTATAACATAAAACATGCATAAAGGAAACATATCATTTCCACATTTCAATTACAAGATATCAATACAACCCATTGATATAATAAAAACATTTTCAAAACCATTTTCAATACCAAAATAAAAGAAAATTAAAACTTTGTAATTATTTTTCATCAAAAAAAGGTTATGGATTGTAGAGGAACCCAAAACTCAAATAATGGTCACGGCGGTGGAGAAGTCGGTGTCGCCGCATAAGTACAACCAGAAAAACATTCCTTTTTTTTAGTAAAACACTTCATATAAAAAGATTCCTTTTGAATAAACGTAAAAGTCAAAGGGGTTTATACACCGTATAAAAGAAATTTGTGTATAAAACAAAATATGCCTCAATGAATGGAGATTGAGACAAAGTACCTTACAGAGATCATTTTTTTAAATAAAATAGATCTATTATGTGTATTCACTATAAGTACACATAATAAAATTACAAATATAAGATAGGATATAATAATATTATGACATAATTTGACAGTAGGAGATTAACCCAAAGAACGGAAATTGGGTTAAGAAGTTCCCTTACTTCGTGTCCGACTTGACTCGACCGCTCTTTAACCTCCGGAATAATAAACTAGAGTTAATTTATACATTCTTAAGAACGTTTTTCAAGTTCATTATTTCTTTTATATCACTTATTAACATGTTATGAACATTATGTATTTGTTTAAGTTAATAACGGTCATTTTGTCGATCTTTTGTACTTGAGTTAAAAATAAACTTCTTATAATTACAAGTTGTTTATGTTGTAGAATATCCATTATCTCAAAAATTATATTCAAGATGTATATATCATATATATCCTATATATCTAGTATATACATGCATTTCTAATATTACATAAAATTTAGAGGTAAGAAATGAAATGCACAGGTCATAGAGACGGTAATCCGTACGTACGCATGAACGCTACTTTCATTTCTATTTCATATTTAATGGAATGAAGTTATAATTATATAAAGATATAATATAATTCCAGTATAATATATTTTATAATACCATTTACTCCATTCTTTATACATCCCACATATGGCAGTAACGATTCAAATTACTTTGAGGGGGCGGTAGTCCGCACTTCCTAAAATGAAATTATCACGTTTACCCATAATGGAAATCATAAAGGTATGCAATAAATTAAAAATACAGAATCATAAGAAAAAAACATAATATATATCATATATAAAAATAGTTTCATCGTAATGGCCACCATGAGAGGTGATAAAAGAAGATTGAACAATCATCGTTTCATGAGGCAGAAATTCGCCAACCACGGAAACAATATGTTCTTTAACCATTAGACGAAGGTGTGTGTAAGTGTAAATAAAATAATTCTCATAAAAAAATCCAAGTATATTTAAGATAATGGTTTTGTTTCAAAAGAAAGGAATAAAAAGAGTTTAAGGGGTTAGAGAACCAAAATAAAACAAAATAACATAAGAGAAGACATTACCTTAAAATCAGGAAACTCTTTTTTGATTTGAGCCAAAGGCTTCCTTGGAGAATAATTATTCCCAAAGGGAGGCCTCTAGGAGTAAGAGAGGGATGTTTAGAGACAAAATGGTCAGGGTTTGGATGAGCCAAAGGCTTGAGAGGTGTGGGTAAGGTGGAAGAGGTGGGGGGCTTTTATAAGAGGAGAGGAGGGGCACTCTTGGAAAGTTATAAAAAGGTTACTTTATTATAAAATTATTTTCGGATTTAAAAGGTCCCAAAATTATATTTTTCGAGGATAAGGTGATAAGAGTTCTAAATCCACCCATACAATAGGTTTTTTACAAGTGTAGGGCTCATATTTTACATTATCTTTTCATTTTATTTAAATCGTTAAATAATGAGGTAATCAATGCATCATCATGATGTCATAAATAATTTAATTTATTTAATGTCTAAAAATTATAAACAAAATATAATGATGTATAAAATATGTTTATATTTCTAATTAATATTTATAGTCAAAAATATGACTTGTATAACCCCATTTAAAAATTGTTTTAGTAAAAGAACTCATGTTTGTGACATTTTTATTTTAACATTAAATAAAATGTTTTTAATGTCATTTTCCTACCAAAGTGTCTCCATGGGGTCCCAAAGTTGAGACATGGATTTTATTGGACGTAAATGACTCATCTAATAGGGTTAGGACAAGTGTAAGGGTATTTTCATATTTTTATAATACCATTTTTACCTTAAATTTCACTAATTACCTTTAATCGCGATTAATTAAACTTAAAATTAATATTCACCAAAACATTATTTTAATCATATTGAACCACATTTTACTTCCTAACGACAACCATGTATGTATGATTTTTGAAAATCAAATCACAGAAGTGGTAATGTTCATTTGAACGAAAAATCAGTTTTTTAACTACCACTTAGTGGTTTCACTATTCATCAAAAATTGAAGTTTTTTAGAACAATGTCAAAATTTCACCCTACGATATAATTGATATTCCAAATTAAAAAGTGATGTCTATTTTATAAAATTCCAAACATATAAGGTGAATTAATTAATTTTATAATTAACTCCCGCTGTCACAAAAAATAGCGTGTTTTTAAGAAATAATATATATTAAAAGATTGACAATTGTTCATGTCTGATTTCATAGTGAAATTGATTATAATTACCACCATTGGATAAAATGGTAAAAATATATTCTAATTAGACTTTAAAACCACTCAATAGTATAATTTATCACTATAAATTATTTTGATTAATGTTATTTTAAGTATTTTTCAATATTCATAAAAAAATTGGAAATTCTCAGAAAATTAAAAAAAATTCAGCTTAGGATAATTTCAATATTATGAATACAAAAATGAAGTCCATTTTGAAATATAAAATTTCTATAATTTTAAAAATTTGTTATTACTATTCATAACGGCTACTTTTATTAGTCGCGGTGTGTTAGAACTCGAACTTGAGTACAATGCACGCTATTGCATTATTGAAAGAGAAGCGTATCGTGGAAGCTCGATGTGTTACAATGTGTCACAAAAATACTATAACATAATTTATCATTTTGAAAACATTTATTTAATTATACAATTATATATGTATAACATGTTTTAATGTATAAAAAAACCTATGTTTTATTTATATGTTCATTGCTGAGTTTATATTTTTATTGGTCATTTTAATTGTTTACTAGATTATTAATATATTCCAAAGTTTAAGATACCTTTTTATTGGTATAGTCTTCTTAATTTTAGAGAAAGTCTCTTATGTCGTTAATTATTCATTTATAATGGTTATTATTTGTTATTTATGATATTTTATGTTATTTATAAAATATAAAAAAATTTAAACAGGGTAAACATCATTGATAGAATTTTGGGTCATTCTATTCTTCCACCTTATGAAATTTCCACCTCAAATTTTGTTTTACCGACTACAGGAAAACCGGTGAGGGTACTTTTCCATCATGGATTCATCTGGTTCTAATGTTTTCACCTCATACATATGGTTCCTCCATAGTACAAATAATAGGTGGGTGGCCAGGTTTCATATAACATTGTCTCTATGAACCATGATCTTCACTATATTTTCCTAATAAGAATAATTATTTTCCACTCGTAACACCACTAAATTCAGAACATGTGAGGGATCTTGTATGTTCTTCTTCTAGAGGGATACATGGAATACATCATATACAAAATACATTGAATTTTTATGTTCTATTCAACATGACACAACTCCAACATGATAAAAAATCTCAAAGGGGATTATTTACCTCATATATAACTTCAATTTCTTCTCATATCTCATAACCCTATCCCACAGAGATATGTGGAGGAATACCACATTCCCGACCAAAAACTCATGGTCTCACCAATGATTACCCACATAGATCTTCTATCAAATTCGGGATTCATTGATGTGATGTTGAATGGTTTTCAACTTTATTACCATTTATTGGATTATTCACATCCTAGTAGCTTACATTTAATGACTTCCTCCTAATGTGATGGTGTTCTACATCGTTTCCCTCAATGGGTGTCATATTGAGCCATCTGGATACTCAAGTGGATACTACTGTTATAAAAGAACTCAACCAATGGAATATGTTGGTATTATTCTCCCTTGAGGTCTAGGGAATGTGATTTCAACATGTATTCCAGTGTTAAAATAATTAGCTCATATTGTCCAATAGTATGTTATTGATAGGTACTACTAAATTTATCCTCACTGTTTAGAGCATGATGGAGAATTTTTTATAATGTGCAAGTGAATCTTGGATCTTGATATGATATAGTCAATAGTTGTACTCAATGAATCTTTATCACTTATATAATTTATATTCATGAAAGTTTATCCAATGAAAATTCATCATCAATTTCAATAAAGTGATTTGTCTTTGTAAGATGATATAAAAACGGATATATCATTGTTTCCACTAAATGTATTTTGAAGTCCAATAACATAGTCCACGGTAATGTTTTCTCATTTCCATGATGGTATGGGTAATGTTTGTATAATACCCTTATAATATTTCCTATCATCCTTCACATGTTGACATACTAGTCTGTTTGATATATATATTCAAAAATTTCCTTCTTCGTATTGTCCCACCAATAGTTATCTTGGAGATCTCGATACATATATGTTCTCTTTTATTTAATAGAGAATGTTTATTTATGTGAACAATTTAAAAGATAATTTTTTATCAGTGGATTCTATGGTACACATATTCATGACCCAACTCTCATGAATCCTTTTTATCCACGTTTAACTTTAATGATTTCACATTTCTCAGTTCATCCACCTTCTTCTAAATGTCTACATAATTTATTTGAGCATCCATTATTTTCTCCATGAGGGGTGGTTGAGAAATATTTGGATAAAGGAGTTATGGTGTTCCTTCCATAATGAGTAACATATATATAATTTTCAAATCTGAAAATATTAAATACTTTTCAATTTTCATCATTGAAAATGTTCCAGGATCATTTCTACATTGAGCCTCATTCGCTTTGGTTTCCTTTCATGGATTGTAGTTGATT
Organism: Viscum album; assembly: GCA_963277665.1. NCBI lineage: Eukaryota > Viridiplantae > Streptophyta > Magnoliopsida > Santalales > Viscaceae > Viscum > Viscum album. The sequence goes on along the minus strand of OY728123.1, from coordinate 996,454,228 downwards.
GAGCTACCATAATCCTTCATGAGATCTAAACATATTCAATGGTTTATATAAATCTCATTATGTGTGATTAAATATTTGAGAGTATTATGATAATTACATGTCTCACACATGTCCTCATAGAGATAATTCTTCCAGATTTTCAATATAAAGATCACAACTGCCATCTCCAGATCATGTGTGGGATAGTTATTCCCCCGAATTTTCAACTTCCCTGAGGTGTTGGGTATAAAATTAGCATTTTTTTATGAATAAAAATATAAATACATTCATTGAAGAGTTCTTTTATACAACAAACTGTTCCCCACTTGTTGGTAGTGTGAACAATGGTGCATTGATAAGCATATTTTTTCAACTCTTTGAAGTTTTCTTCATAGTTACTATTACTAAAAAACATCACTCTTTTCTGAGTCATATTGGTTATTGGGTTTGAAAAATGTAAAAAATCTAAACAAATCCTTGGTAAAACCCATATCACAAGGGAAACTATAGATCAATGTTACATAAGTATTCTAAGGCCACACTTCGAGATCCTTTTTCATGGAAGGGCCCACTGATATTTCTTTTCTAGTGATAACATTCCCCAAGAAAGACACACCCTCCCTCTAGAAATCACATTTACTATACTATTCATAATGTTTCTACCTCCTCAATGTACTCAAAACATTATTAAAATGATCTAAATATACCTCCATGGTCTTGGAGTATATCCAAATATAAATAATAAAGCCTACCAAATAATTGTTGAGGTAATATCTTACGAATATATTCATTAAATCCATGAAAATTGATGGAGAATTAGTGAGTCTGAAGGGAATCAATTTGAACTCATATTGTTCATACATTGACTGATATGTACTCTTGTGCATATCTTCATTACTCACATTTAATTAGTGATATCTAGACTAAAGGTCCAGTATAGCGAAATAAATGGACCCACATAGTTGATTATTCAATTCATCTCGCTATGAAATGAGATACTTTTTCTTTATCTTGATTTTATTGATGTTACAATAATCAATGAAAAGTCACACTGATCTTTCATTATTCAAGACAAGGAGGACCAACACTGCCCATGGTAAAGTACTCAGGCATATAACACCCTTTTATATGTTCACCTGTAACTGCTTTGTCAGTTATTCTAGCTCAACAATGTCCATTGAAAAAGGTTTATATGAAATTGTCAAACAAAATGGAATATTTTCAAATGATAACTCATGATCTCGATTAAGATGAAGATCATATCATCCTTTATGGAACACATCATTGTAGACCCTCACAATGGGAATGTTTTTTAGCATGATCATATTATTTTTTCAATTATTGGAGATCGATATTATTTCTCATAATGGAGAAATATACACAAAAGATATAATGATTCTTATGGATGTTCATCCCCCTCCTTTAACATACACAGAATTTGATTATTCCTTTAGATGTGAATAGTGATTTCCCTTTCTCGATATTTTATGTTGTATTTGAATAAAGATAACCAATCCCTTACCAATATTAAATGAAAATCCACTAATGTTTGTAAGAAATGATTTGATGGGTGGTTCAATCCATAATGATTAATTGTGGGTGATTTATATTATTTGGGTGAAATAATTTCCCTATTTTCTGTTCTCCCTGATTATTCAAACTCTGTTTTTTGAGTTGGTGTTTAAATTGTTATATGTACCATTAAAGATAATAAATAATCCATAAAACAATAATAAAATAGTTTGATCACTATTCTTGAATTAATAAATATCATACATGTCACCACATCATTGTTGGGATCCACATCGGGAGTAGTAATATCGTACACCATTCCTTGTTCCCTTGGATGTTTCTTTTGTTGATTACATCCACCAAACATGGTTTAGGGATAGGGATTACATAATTACTATTTTTCTAATAGTTGGAAAACTAAACTATAGGTTGAGTGTTGATATGAACCTTCCTTTAATCTTCCGTATTAGTAGGATTATAAATATCCCTTGGAAATAAATTATCCATATTCCCATATCTTCCTCATCTAAAGCATCTATTGATTCCATTAATATAGTTTCCAGGATTCATCATCCCAAACATTTGACACGGGGTTTGTTGGGTATTCCTTCCATCATGGAATTTATCAATTTATCCAACCATGTTAAACTCCATTTTCCCTTTTTCACTGGGCCTACATTACCATTAAGAGTCTCTGATCTCTATTTAATCTTTACGGGAACAATAGACCATATCATTCGGAATATTGAAGTCTCTAATTGCAATCAATTTTCAGAAACTCACTTTTTGTCCTATAAACAAGTGATCCACAATTCATTTAGTGTTCAAGACTATTCCAAAGGAATATTGTGAAATCCATGTAATATTTTCCTCATACCATCCAAAATAAATCTCTTCCATTTTTATTAGTTTATTGAACTCCTTATCCATATTATCTTGGATTGTTAGAGGAAAATATTTATTGAAAAATATTTTGTTGAAATATTCCCACTGCATGAAGACAATTTACACCATGGAATTTTTGTTCTCGATCTGCGCCCACCAATGATTGACTTCTCCATCAAATCGATAGACTACGAGAACAAGTTTCTCATCAGTTTAGAACTGTATGATATTGAATATTCTCTCAATGGTGTAAATATACTATTTTAAGATGATGAGATGAGAAGATACACTAATGATGGGATGAATCTATAACATGAATGATTCTACCACAAATTTCCTTATCATTTTAGAAGAAGGGTGTTCCATATGATTCTTGTTATTATTCATCACTTTTCCTATCAGGGAATGGCTATGAGGAAGTTTTTTTTAAAAGTTTTTGTTCTATAACCAACTACTTATACTTTTATTAGAAGTATATTTAATGTATTTAAATATTAAACATCTTATTACATATTTTTCATTGTTTTTTATGACTAAAATGTAATAATGTCCAAGATTATGTGTTGCATTCATAAGGTCATGGAAGTTCACCATAATGATGAGAACCCTGAAAGGATAAAATAATATTTTTTTAAATAGTTCTATAGTTGGATGAAATAATATGAAGGGACACATAGCATGCAGACCGTTAGGTGTGAGTACTCATACACAAATGAGACTTCCTCTCATGGAGTTCTCACCTAGTAATCTCTAAGTCATGAGATTATTAAATCAGACACACCAAAAATAATTCCCCATATTTTCATACCATCATATATTTCTTTCTACGAGCGTGTGTAATGATCCATAGACTTTAATATTATCATTAATATGTGTCACGAATCGGGAACTTTGCTTTTCTAATGAAAACTGTCACACGTAAAATTGGAGGGATGTAGGGTATGTTGCATATGAAACGAGTGAAATTATATTAATGGATAAGTTGATGAAGGATTTTTCCCATACATTTATAGAAGTTGATATATTGGCCCTATTATTGATATAGAACCGTCACACAAAATTACATGTCCATGGAATGAAAATGATTCTATTTTATGTAGTCAAGGAATAATGTATCAATTATAAATGATGATGACACTATCATGAGACATTGTTGATGATATATTAATACAAATGGATTATATTACCCAGTGAGAATTCATATTTGGATATCGTTGTTTTGACATTATGTTCATTGTGTTGGGTGCTTTGACCCATTTCTATACAAAACTCTTGGACTTTAGGCATGCCCACATAATGAAAATGAGAAAGAATCCTATAGGGTCACACACTATGTGTTTTTTGTGGTCTCAGTAAAATTTTATTTGAATTTAATTAATGAAGTAAATATAATTCTCAAGACCGTGGAATAATTTTACTCAAGTTAAGATGATCGTATAAACTAAATAAAATATATGTTTTATTTTACTAAATAGTTTAAAAAAAATATTTACTATGATGTAAATAATATATTTAATTACGAAATTTATTTATTTATTTATTTATTTAGGTGTTCAATAAATGGATGTGGATTCCGAGCAGACCAAGGCAGGTTCTGTCGTAAAATAATTATTTTAAAGATGATAAATAATTATTATTTGTCACATGTAAAAGTAATAATGACGCTTCTATTATTTTTTGACTAATAATTTTATTCATAATTATGTTTTGCATATGTTGGTGCACCATAAAAAATGAAGAGGTATTATTATTATGATCATGGGGTTTATCTATGTAAATGAATGTATTTAATTGTTGTTATGAAATTAAATATTTTAACTAAAGTTCCTTGCATATAAATAGACATGTACATCTAATGTACTGGGACAAACACCCAGTACATGTAGTGAATTAAGAATTGTTGAGCTAAAAAATTTCTCTCTCGAATCCTCTTCCCGCCCCTCTCAAGAAAGATAGAGGTTCTTCAAGGCCAATGAAAAATCATTCAAGAATGACCAATACAAGACACTCTCTTCGATTCTATAGCACCCGAAGAATTAGTGGTGTCGATCGGAGGCCATCATAGCATGTGTGGATCCCCACTAGAGGGATTCATGTTTGGATTCTCACAAGCGCAATGTGATAATAAGGTGATGGGCATTCTGAATGATCAACATCGTCAACAAAGAAAATACGAAAGATCCATGTATTATTTTATTTTTGAAGTTAAAAAATTATTTGTAAAAATGATGTGTAAAATCATCTCTAAAGATTTCGGGCCTCTTTCTTCTTTATCTAAATCTTTAATTCTATTTAGTGGAGACTTGTGTTCATCATCATATTGATCCCATAATATTCATTGGTAAAGGTAAAAATTAAACTTGGGTGTCATCACGACCACACTTCTACTGTGCCCATAACATTTAAGTGGTATCATAGTAGTTACATCATAGATTATAATTATTCAAATAATTCGTTGAAGATTTACGCATTTAATAATTTAGTTTTTTCAATTCAAATTAATAGTTCTGAAAACATGAATCTTGGGATCTGTTCATCCTCTTATGAATCTGATTCACCTAACAAAAATGATAATTTCTTTTAATTTTTATTAAAAGAAATCATAGGATCTTATCTAGAGCTGCCAAAGATTCCTGTATGTACAACACAAGATCACACAATATATATTCGGCAGTACACACTTTTTAGCCAAGGTTCAATGCACCAGGTCTGGTCCGCCAAACGAAGACATGTCACTGGAGTTTTTCTCTGTCTTAATGACTCTCTTTGTTCACTAGGAATAGGTGGAACAAGGTTTCCGTATAACACGGCATGTGGCCCACTAGACACAACGTGTAGTCCCTTAGGGTTAGGGTTAGACCATGTACCCCATACATGGCTTTCTAGGCTGGAGATAGTGTAATGAGGAGCTACACTATGTGTGGCCTACTTGACATGTCGTGTACTTCGAAGATGTCTGAAGTATGCATACAAGCAGTTTCACTTTGTATGTTCTTGGGATGGCCAGTGAAAATAGTAAATGGCATGTAGTTGGAACTGAATGTCCTGTACTCATCCAAATTACACATATTTACTAAAATTTATTATTAAATTATAAAAACCTGTAATACATGTATGATCGTGTAGGGGAAAATCTAAGGCACAACACATTATAGGGGTTTTATATATATGTGTGTTTAATTTTATATCTATGTAATGTTCATTTCTACTCATTGGGTTATTATGAATAAGAATTCATCGGGTTTCCTCCAATGTAAAAGATACATAGCATGAAAATTTTAAATAAATTTATTTGTATATAATATTGATGGTTAATAACCTCAAATAAATTAAAAAAATGGTTTACGATAAAAGGATTGATTAATTAATGATGATAATTAATAGATTCTAGAATGATTTATCTTAAACAAGAACAATTAAATAATTGAATTCTTGTTTTATTTATGCGTAAATATCATTGCATGTATAGATGATCGTGTGCTAGACCAAGTCCTCTATATATGGTTTGTTGATTTGACTTTATTTATTTAAATTAAATTTGTTGGTCTGTGAACCATTTCATCATTAATATATAGGGCCTACGTGCCCAAGGTTTCCTTTATGTAAAATCCCCTTTTACCCCTCACTTCTCTATCAGAGAAAAAATGGCATATTTAGTGGATAGAACTCCCAATATAGTGGAGGAAATTCAATATAAAGTTGAGATGAAAAAAATCCCATGAGATACAAAGGTGAATAGTTGGAAATCTGTAAGCATGAGCCCAAAAGTTTTAAGATGTTTCCCCTTATATCATAGGTAGTTTATCAACTACTAGATAAAATAACCATTAAAACATCTCCTGATCATTCACTTTATTTTAGTTCTGATAGTTTCATGGTATATCATTATGGATAAGTTCTCACGATCATATAATTAATGAACTAATCAAGCATGGAATATTGAACTACAATAAACCAGACTAATGTGTAATTATTATCAAGACATGGTTAATCACTTCAATAAGTTCTATATAATTTTAACAATCATGTGGTAATGATAATAATAAATTCAAATATAAGAGATAAAAATCCATCAAATAAAATATTAGGTCATAAGAAACCTTTCATTACTTTATTAATGGAAAAACTCAATTAAACTATGTGTTTGACCAACCCCTGTTAGGACATGTACTTTTATACAGAAATCCCTTACGAATGGTTTCAGGTTAAATTAACCATATTACATCAAGAGGATTTTTCCTTGCTAGACTTGGTGTAATATTGGAGGCAAGAGTTGAGTAAATCCAAAAGTCATGATTTCATGATTGGAGAGTCCACTCAACTTTTCAAGGAGTTCAAAGCCCATCGTTGGAAAAGACCTACCTACATAAATACCTTATAATAGCTTGACCAAACCTTGTTGGGGTTATGCGAAGGGGAAAATGGTTCTTTTCTACTAAAATTTCAGGAAAACTGGGAATTTTGAGTTCAATGGTGTGGTCCATTGGGACTTGATAAAATAGGGGAGACTTAAATAAAATTTATTATTTCTCATAAAATGTAATCAGGAAAGGGGAGATTTAAATAAAATTTATTATTTCACATAAAATGTAATCAAGAAAGTACTAATGATCTTCTATTTTGATTTTAGAATAAATATGAAAAGCTCATCAACCACACTCTCCTAATGATCAATTATGGATAATGACAACATCCTCACTGGTAGTAACATATAGGAATGGTTTACATGCCTTTAGGTTATCATACACCATGAATGGAAGTCTTACATGCCAGAGTTAGCATTACCTGATTCGCCTACCAATGAGGTGAGTGATAAGGATTTTATGGTCTATGAGAAACATATGAATGACATGGTCAGTGTTCAATGTTTGATGCTATCATCAATGTCTTCTGATATCATGAAGTCTTATGAAAAAATGGATGTCTATAGCATGCTCGAGATCATTCATGGTCCTTACAAGGAGAGAGAAATATAGAGAAAGTTTTGAGACATCTAAGGAAGTCTTTCAATGTAATATTGGATAAGGTTCCCCAGCTGGGCCTCATGTAGTCAAGAAAATTTTATAAATTGATGGACTAGAGGTTATAGGGTTTAATATCCTTGATGAATTGGCCACCAATCTAATTCTCACATAACTACCTTAAATAATATCAAACATTGCTGTCAATTTCAATATAAAAAACATTTAGAAGTCTATATCGTATCTTATTAACTACATTCACTAAGTGAAAAAAGATATGAAGCGTGAAAATACTTATATCCTTATGGTGAATAAGTGGAAATGGAAGACGAAGATATTTAAGCACAAAGATTCTTCATGGCCTTCCAAGAAAAAGAAGATTAAAGGGGAGGAAAAGAACATGAGGTTGTTTGTTTCACATGGGGTAAGAAGGGCCACTGGAAGAAAAACATCACCCAGTCTGAGAGGCAAGGGGAAGCTACAGGTGTGTTTGTTATCGAATGAAACCAATATAATTCAACAAATTGGATATTAGATAAATCTTGTGCTTCTCAAATATATATATCAAAATATGATAACCAAGTAGATTAATGAAGTTTGACTGAGGGGAGGTAGATCGACGAGCAGCCAACAGGGAAAGACTTGTTGTTGTAGCTGTCGAGGACTACCACATCGTGTTGCCAACCGGGATGATCTTGCGGTTAAAGGGTTTTCATTATGTGCCTTCTGTTACTAAAAATATTATTTCTATATCTAGATTAGATACTGATGGATTTGTCTTCGTGTTTGTAAATTAATATTTATTCTTTTACAATGATTACATTTGTTTTTGTGGGGCACATTAATACAATGGTATTTACCTATTGGATTTCAGAAACCATGTAATGGAAATCAATAACAAGGACACTTCACATTAATCAATCCACATCCAACATTGGCATCACTAGCTAGGTCATGTAAATGAAAAATGATTGAAAAAGTTATATCAAGATGGTTATTTTGATTCTTTCAAACTAAAATCGATTGGCGTATGTCATGAATGATTACGAGGCAAAATTATAGATTCCCCATTTAGTGTGAAAGGTAAAAGGGATAATGAACTTCTTTAATTGGTTCATACTGATGTGTGTGGGCCATTTCTATTTTATTAAAGGGTAGGGTACTCATACATCATAACTTTTACTAATTATTTAGTTGATATGGATAAATGTACTTAACAGGTTATAAGTCAGATTCTTTTTTATAAGTTCAATGAATACATGAATGAAGTTGAGAACCATCCTAGTAAGAAGATTATGAAACTCCTCTTAGTCCGAGGTAGAGAATATCTTAATCAAGACTACATTGATTTCTTACATGAGTTTGGGATCCTATCCCAACTCACTCTTCCAAACACACCCTAGTGGAATCGGGTGAGCGAAAGGAGAAACCAAACCTTGTTAGACATGGTGAGATCAATGATGAGTCATGTGATTCTTCCATTATCATTTTGTGGATATGTGTTAAAAATAGTCGCACACATACTAAAAAAAGTACCAACCAACTCGATAAATGGTATTTCATACGAGTTCTTGTGTGGAAGAAAAGCCATTTTATAGAATTTACATGTGTGGTGTAGAAAAGAATTTGTTAAGGCCCCTTCAGGTAACAAACACACACCCAAAGGCACAAAACATAGCTTTATAGGATAACCATATGAATCAAGGGGATATAACCTATAAAACCCCTAAAAAATGTTATAGTGGCAAGACATTATATATTCCCAGACAGGGAGAACATCTCAAAAAGATATTGTTGGAGCGAGACAGACATTGATGAAGTCGAGGCTCAAGGTATAAAAGAATTCGAACAAGAACAGATTGAACAAATCTGTGTGGAAGAATAATCAGTTCTAGCTACACATGTACTACATAAGAATACAATATAGTTTAGAGAACCAGAATGATAGAGTTTTCCTGTTATCGGGGATCGTGACTTATTATTAGTTGATAATAATGATCCTCTAACCTAAAAGAAATTAGTAATTGGCACATATATTTCTATGTGGTAAGAAGCCATGAATTATGAAATGGATTCCATGTCCCAAAACTACGTATGGATTTTGGTAGATCATCCAGTTTTTGTAAATCCTATTAGTTTCAAATGGGTATTCAAGAAGAAACTGGACATGTAAGGATAAGTTAGTACATATAAGGGATGACTGGTTGTAAAAGGGTCTAAAAAGCATCAATGAATTGACTAAAATGAAACATTTTCACCAGTTTCAATGCTGAAATCCATTAGAATTCTATGTGACATTAAGGCTTACAATTATTATGAGATCTTGAAAATGGATGTCCAATCAGCATTCTTTAATGGGAAACTTCATGAATATGTCCAAAAGACACAAAATGAAGGGTATGTGACTCCAAAGGATGACAATAAATAATGAAAATTGCATAAATCCATTTATGGATTAAAGAAATCATCTAGGTCATGCAAAATTCATTTCAATGATTCCATAACAGAATTTGTTTTTATCAAGAATTAATACGAGACTTCTGTCTACAAATGTTTAAGTGGGAGTGCATGAATTTTTTTTAGTATTATATGTTGATGACATATTACTTATTGGAAAGTCGATAATAGTCTTATAGGTTGTTAAGGAAAGGTTGAATCAATGATTCTCCATGAAGTGGATAGGTGAGGAATCATATATTCTTGTTATCAAGATTCATTGTGATATATCCAAGAGATTTTTGGGACTATGTCAAAGTACATATATTTATAGGATACATAAGAGATTTTGTTTGGAATAATCCAATAGGGGATTTTTTCCAGTGTCACATGGAATTCATCTTTCCATGAAAATGTCTTCTCAAACACGTGAGGAAATAATGATATTGCCATGGAATCCATATAGATCAATGATTGGGTCATTCATGTATGTCATGCTATATACTGGGTTGGATGTCCCCTATGCATTATGTGCAGTAGGAAGATATCAAGGTAGCCCAGGTGACCACCATTGGATGGAATTCAAGACAATACTAAAGTATCAAAGGAATAATAAGGATATGTTCTTGGTTTATGGATGAGATGAGGAACTAGTCATCAAATGATATACAGATTCTAGTTTCTAGAATGATCATGATTACATGAGGTCGCAAACAAGATATATCTTAACTTTGAATAGAGGTGCAATGAGTTGGAAGAGCTCAATTCAGTGTGTGGTCACATATTCTACAACAGAGTCTGGCTATATCACAGTTTATGAGGTAGATAAAGAAGTAGTTTGGATGTGAAGATTCATTCAAGAGCTGGATGTGATACCTAGAAGTATAGATCACATCACACTATACTATGATAATACCACAGTGGTGGCTCACGCAAAAGATCCAAGGTCACATCTGCGGATGAAGCATATACATTAGAAGTATCATCTCTTGCGGTGTAACACCCCAGGTAAATAAAGAATATGACATTTTCATATTTATCCATATTTGTGAATAAAATATTAATATGACTTTAAAGGGGATGCAATGCTCGATGGCGTACCCAACACGCAACAACGAGTCTCTTGGGAATCTTAGGTTGCACACTAATAATAAAATAATATTATTTTAAATGGTAGTTAACATGTAGCCGTTGTAATGGCGGGAATGTATAGAAATAACGAAAATATGATTATATATGTTTTTAAATGTTTTTACATTTATCCAATAAAGGATAGAGGCTTAAAATACAGAAAGAATTCAATTTTAGGCGTATATGCCCTAGTTTTCACTAAAGGCTCACTTATAACCTTTTGATGTTGAACCATCATTAAATATAGTTTTATTCACTCTTAAACATTCTTTTGGACCAAATAAAACTCTTATTAAGAATTGGGACATCAAAATTTACTTTGTGTAAATTTCTGCTATCTTTCCGATAAAGTTCTTTTTTTTAATGAATAGTGTAAAATGTTGTATTTTAATTCAAAACCTCTTTTTAATATAATTTATTTATATGATTAGATTATCTTTTGAATTGGTTTTAAAGTTAAATTAGAATATATTTTTACCATTAAATCCAATAGTGGTCGTTGGAATTAATTTCACTTTGAAATCAGACTTAAACTAGTGTCCATCTTTTGATACTTATTGTTTCATAAAAACACGCTATTTTCTCTGACAGCGGCAATTAATTATTAAATTAATTAATGTGACTAATATGTTTTGGATTTTTGTAAAATGTACTTCATTTTTGAGTTCATAATATCAAATATATCTTAGGGTAAATTTTTGGTAATTTTCTGAAAAACTTCAATTTTTGATGAATAGTGAAACCACTAAGTGGTACTTATAAAAGCTGATTTTTCATTTAAATAAAATTTTACCACTTCTGTGTTTTGATTTTCAAAAATCCGACATACATGGTTGTAATTAAGAAGTAAAATGTGGTTCAATGGGATAAAAATATTTTTTTGGTGAATAGTAACTTATTAAGTTTTTAATTGCGATTAGTGGTAATTAGTGTAGTTTAAGGTAAAAATGATATTATAAGAATGTGAAAACACCATGACACATGTCCTACACCTATTGGGTGAGTCATGGACGACCAAGAAAATCCATTGGCCAACTTGGGGACCCCATGGATCCACTTTAGTTGGAAAATGACAATAATATATTTTTATTTAATGTTAAAATTAAAAATGACACAAACATGGTATGTTTTACTAAAACAATTTTTAAGTGTGGTTATACAAGTCATCTTTTTGATTATAAATTGTCATTGGAAAGATAAAAAGATTTCCTAAATCATAATATTTTGTTTATAATTTTTAGACATTAAATAAATTAAATTATTTATGACATAATAATGATGCAGCGATGACATCATTATTTAACCATTAAAATAAAATGGAAAGATAATGTAAAATATATGAACTACACATGGCCAAAACTTATTGGATGGGTGGATTTCGAACCTTTATAACCTTATCCAAGAATTATATCAATGTGGGACCTTTTAAAAACGAAACACATTTTCAAATAAAGTAATATTTCCTTACTTTCCAAAAGTGCCCCCTCTCCTCTTATAAAAGGCCCCCACCTCTACCTCATTTCACACACTCCTCAAGCCTTTGGCTCGGCCAAACCCTGCCCATTTACTCTCTCCACATGCCTCTCCTCATCCTAGAGGATTCCCTTTGGGCAGAATCCTTTCAAAGGAAGCCTTTAGGGTCAAATCAAAAGGAGTTACACTTTTAAAGGTAATTCATTCTCTCATGTTCATTTGTTTTATTTTTCTTCTCCAACCCCAAAAACTATCTTTATTTACTTCTTTTGTAACAACACCAGTATCTTCAATATACTAGGATGTTTTTATAATATTTATTAGAGCTACACTCTCACACAACTACATCAAATGGTTAAAGAACATACGGTTTCCGTGGATGGTGAAATTCAACCTCCCGAAACGATGATTGTTCAATACTCATCTAACACCTTCAAAGGTGGCAATTATGATGTCACTATTTTTATATGTGATATATAATATGTTTATTCTTTACTTAAGCTTCTGTATTTTTTTTATTTGTGGCTTACCTTTAAGGTTTCCATTATGGGTAAACGCGATATCTTCATTTAAGGAAGTGCGGACTACCGCCCCATCAAAGTGATTTGATTCGTTAAATACCATATGTGGGACGTATAAACGATGGAACTATGATATTATATATTATATTATACTTTAATTATAATATACCTTTATATAATTATTATTACATTCTATAAAATACAAAATAGAAATGAAAGTAGCGTTCATGCGTACGTACGGCTTACCGTCTCCATGAACGGTGCATTTCATTTCTTATCCACAAATGTAATGTTATATTATAAATACATGAATATTCTGGATATATATGAAATATATGATATCTACATCATGAATAAAATTCTGGATATAATAATCATTTGGCCACACGAACAACATGTAATTGTAAGAAGTCCACTTTCGACTTAAGAACCAAAATATCGGCAAAACAAATATTATTAACTTAAATGATGACATAATGTTTATGACTTGGTAATAAGTGATATAAAAAGGAATAATGAACTTGAAAAAGGTTCTTAAGGATGTATAAATTATCTCAAATTTATTATTCATGACGTTAAAGAACGATCGAGTCAAGTCGGACCCGAGGTAAGGGATCCTACTCCTCTCTTTCTTTTTAAGTATACACTTTTATGTCATTCCTTTTAAAGATCATATTTCTTGTTATTGGGATGATCTTTTATATTAAACATACTTTAATTTTTATGTTCATGTGATGAGAGACCCTATTCTCTCTCATCAATCCATTTTGGAAGTTTTGAGTGGCGCCGTTAGGCTGCCGAATTTTCGTAAGGGATTTTTCATCTCACTTTTATTCTCGTGAGATTTATGCTACATTTGCCACAAATTCCATTGAGTGGTGTATGTAATGCCCATTATTCTACTCTTTGTGAAATATACTTTCTTTTATGAGTATTTACATCAATGATCTATTGTCCTTCTTTCATGGGGTGTATATTTTGAAAGATACCCAAGTCGGTAAGGGAACCTTTCACCCTCCTCTTTTTTAAAAGACTTCTTTTGTTGGGTCTTTTGTTTTACATATTGTTATGTTGGGATATGTTCTCATATATCCTTATTGATATAAATTTTATGTCCAAGTGATGATATACACTTTTTATCTCTCATCAACTCATTTTGATGTGATGCCGTTAGGCTGTCAAGGGAACTTTTTTACCCAATTTCGATTTCTTTGGGTTGAACATGTAGTCATTGAATATGTCATCCATTGAATATGTGTGAATGGACTTTTATTGTTTTACACTTAATATCCACTTATATTGGGTGTATTTATATTTGTCACACATATTTTCGAGATTGATTTATCCTTGATTTAAGGATACCTTCTTTATAAGGGATTTCATCACATTTGACATTTCTATTGAGGGTTCATTGTTGTTATGCACCAATTCACTCTTATATGGTGTATATACTGTCCTTTGGAGTATTATATCATGAATCCATTTATTCTCATGATATTATAAAGTTCTGACTAAATGTTATTCCTCAATCATTGTATTCAAGTGTCTCTAATTTTGGTAAAACCACTTTAACCAAAATGTCATTTTAAATGTTTTAATTATTTGTTCTTATTAATATCTATGTTTTCAAAATGGTTTTAAGAATTTATTTATAAGGATATTAATGGTTTAAAATTTTATGCTTCAAGGTGGTATGGGACACTTTGATTCAAAATCTCTTTATTAAATGTTTTAAATGGTTTTGAAAATGGTTTTGATAAAGGATTCTATTATGATATATTGTGATGTGGAAATGTTATAATTCCTTTATATTGGTTTTATGTTTTATGATTTTAAATTGGTACTTGGACATTTTAACGGGTGGTTATGTTATAAACCATATGACGGGTGGTTCCGTGAATACCAGGACGGGTGGTTACGTTATAACCTCCAATGCATTGGGTATGGAAGTCAGCCGTATGGCTATTCCATTAAGTATGTATGGAAATTGGCCGTATGGCTATTTCATTAAGTGATATGTGTGGGAGTCAACCGTATGGTTATTCCACTTAAGTATGTTTATGTCCAAAGTTACCTTTATATATGTTATGTGTTCTTTATATGGGTTTTATGGTAATACTTTGGTTACAAAAAGGTAAGTAATGATATTTTATTCAGTGAAGAGTTTTTACTACTTCATAAAGGTGAAAAGTATTACCTTGTTAATGTATACATGGGTTACTTTTTGTTTTGATAAACTAACAGTTTTTATGCTTTTTGTATCCCTTACTGAGTTTTTATGCTCATCCCAAGTTTTTGAAATGTTTTTCACAGGACTTAGCATGGAATAGGGTCAAGGATGGGATCAAGGGAAAGTCATGCTACCGAAAACATGAAACTAGACATGTTTCTTTTTTAAGTGTTTTCCTTTTATGGAAATTTAGTAGGAGAGACTACTTTGTAATCTTTTGAGATGTAATAGTTATGTCCTAATTCTCTAAAACTCTAAACCTGAAAAGATCCTCAATGTGTAATCTTGTAATAACTCAAGATTAAGTAAGTTTTAAGGCTGGGGCCTTATAGTTGGTATCAGAGGTCGGTTTAGATAACTTTAGAGGTTAGGGTATTCTTTACGTATAAGTGACATTACCATAATGGTTAGGATTTTAGACAGAGTCCTAGTTTTAGATAAAGGGAATGAGTAAGAATATATTAGTGTTTATCTTCCTCATTAGTACATAATAGTTATGTTGATATACTCACACTGACCTTTTTTGTTTTAGTAAATGGCTGGATCTAGCAGGCACCAAAGTGACAACAGGTTTGAAGGAAACTGTGGTGGTTCTATGATTAAGATACTAGATAAAATGGGGGATTCAATGAAGAAACTCATGGTTGTTCTAAACCAACAATCAAGGAGTCATGATCAACCACTTCAAACATGGTGAGATCTCTAATGCATCATGTACGAGATGGCCAACTCGATGTGGAAATTTAGGTAATAATTATTAAGGTAACCATTAGGGTTTATATGATCCTTACTTTTGAGGTAATTATGGGTTATTATATGTTATGGTGGAAAATGAAAGGCATGAAATAAAATTGAGGTTAAAATATGTTATGATCATCGTTGAAGATTTTATCCCTTTTTGGGGAATGATTTGAGAATTATATAGTTTTGGAAAAAGGACAACACGTAGACCGTGTGACAACCCGTCGCGTCGGACAAAGCTGCGGGAATCGAACCCACAACCAAAGTGCGACTGGTATTTATCACCTACCACAGGACTACGTGAAGTCCCTGGTTATTTTGACTGATTCTTTTTAGTTATATGATTTTATGAATTAAGAGTAAGTTGATTTTGGGTTATTTATGAAAATGATTAACCTATCATGAAGGATATGTGATTAGGTTAATTACTTTTCAATACGAGACTTTAGGAGAAACTGATGTTGTTTGGAGATAAATGTCACGATTTAACTTAGAAGACTATATGACTAAATCCTTCAAATATTTGGGTTTCAATCTTATATTGGTTTACTTTGAATAATTTTATGGAAAAATTGTTTTATCGGATGATCCTTGTTGAACTTTGGGTTTTGTTGGACAAATTTTGGAGATTAAGCATGGATTTTATTTTTAATGGGTTATCCTTTTCTGGATTATCTGACATTGTACTATCCTTTTTGGTTTTGGTTTTGGTTAAAGCCTAAAGACATGGGATGCATATAGTTCTCTTTTTTGGATTAGGTGATTCTCTATAAGTTGATTATAGTACTCTTAATACGAACAAGTCTCCCTAAATACTCGTCTTTTGGAAAAAATATGAGTTTGATTAAGGAATCTAGTAAAAGATGAAAGTCAACATGATAAGTGATTATCTTTACTTATGAATAAATTCATCAATAAAAAGTAACTTAAAACAAAAATGTTATCTATTAACTTTTCCTACTGGGGAATCAAATACCGTTTAACCCATCACAAGTTTGTGATTTTCTTGTGGTTAACTTTCTCCTAAACATGTTTTCTATCACTCTCCATCCGAACACGACCCTTTGTTTTTTCCTCCATGTCCATGTTTTCATACTTGGAATCCTAGTCTGGGTTAACTCGGGTGACCTCTGTGCTTATCTTTCTTTATTTTAAAGTGATTGTTTTACCGACTCTTGTTCTGATATGGGACGTTCAAGGATGTTTCCATGCTCAATTTTAAAAATTGCGAGGACGCAATTCCCAAAAGGGGGGAAGGATGTAACACCCCAGGTAAATAAAGAATATGACATTTTCATATTTTTCCATTTTTGTGAATAAAATATTAATATGACTTTAAAGGGGATGCAATGCTCGATGGCATACCCAACACGCAACAACGAGTCTCTTGGGAATCTTACGTTGCACTCTAATAATAAAATAATATTATTTTAAATGGTAGTTAACATGTAGCCATTGTAATGGAGGGAATGGATATGAATAACTAAAATATGATTATATATGTTTTTAAATGTTTTTACTTTTATCCAATAAAGGATAGAGGCTTAAAATACGGAATGAATTCAATTTTAGGCGTATATGCCCTAGTTTTCACTAAAGGCTCACTTATAACCTTTTGATGTTGAACCATCATTAAATATAGTTTTTTTCACTCTTAAACATTCTTTTGGACCAAATAAAACTCTTATTAAGAATCGGGACATCAAAATTTACTTTGTGTAAATTTCTGGTATCTTTCCGATAAAGTTCTTTTTTTAATGAATAGTGTAAAATGTTTTATTTTAATTCAAAACCTCTATTTAATCTAATTTATTTATATGATTAGATTATCTTTTGAATTGGTTTTAAAGTTAAATTAGAATATATTTTTACCATTAAATCCAATAATGGTCGTTGGAATTAATTTCACTTTGAAATCAGACTTAAACTAGTGTCAATCTTTTGATACTTATTGTTTCATAAAAACACGCTATTTGCTCTGACAACGGCAATTAATTATTAAATTAATTAATGTGACTAATATGTTTTGGATTTTGTAAAATGGACTTCATATTTGAGTTCTTAATATCAAATATAGCTTAGGGTAAATTTTTGGTAATTTTCTGAAAAACTTCAATTTTTGATGAATAGTGAAACCACTAAGTGGTACTTATAAAAGCTGATTTTTCGTTTAAATGAAATTTTACCACTTCTGTGTTTTGAATTTCAAAAATCCGACATACATGGTTTTCATTAAGATGTAAAATGTGGTTCAATGGGATACAAATATTTTTTTTGGTGAATAGTAACTTATTAAGTTTTTAATCGCGATTAGTGGTAATTAGTGTAGTTTAAGGTAAAAATGATATTATAAGAATGTGAAAACACCATGACACTTGTCCTACACCTATTGGGTGAGTCATGGCCGACCAAGACAATCCATTGGCCAACTTGGGGACCCCATTTATCCACTTTAGTTGGAAAATGACAATAATATATTTTTATTTAATGTTAAAATTAAAAATGACACAAACATGATATGTTTTACTAAAACAATTTTTAAGTGGGGTTATACAAGTCATCTTTTTGATTATAAATAGTCCTTGGAAAGCTAAAAAGATTTACTACATCATAGTATTTTTTTTTTATAATTTTTAGACATTAAATAAATTAAATTATTTATGACATAATAATGATACAGCGATGACATCATTATTTAACGATTAAAATAAAATGGAAAGATAATGTAAAATCTATGAACTAAACATGGAAAAAACTTATTGGATGGGTGGATTTCGAACCTTTATAACCTTATCCACGAATTATATCAATTTGGGACCTTTTAAAACCGAAACACATTTTCAAATAAAGTAATATTTCCTTACTTTCCAAAAGTGCCTCTCCTCTCCTCTTATAAAAGGCCCCCACCTCTACCTCATTTCACACACTCCTCAAGCCTTTGGCCCGGCCAACCCCTGCCCATTTACTCTTTACACATCCCTATCCTCATCCTAGAGGATTCCCTTTGGGCATAATCCTTTCAAAGGAAGCCTTTTGGCTCAAATCAGAAGGAGTTACACTTTTAAAGGTAATTCATTCTCCCATGTTCATTTGTTTTATTTTGCTTCTACAACCCCAAAAACTATCTTTATTTACTTCTTTTGTAACAACACCAGTATCGTAAATATACTAGGATGTTGTTATAATATTTATTCGAGCTACACTCTCACACAACTATATCAAATGGTTAAAGAACATACGGTTTCCGTGGATGGTGAAATTCTGCCTCCCGAAACGATGATTGTTCAATACTCATCTAACACCTTCAAAGGTGGCCATTATGATGTCACTATTTTTATATGTGATATATAATATGTTAATTATTTACTTAAGCTTCTGTATTTTTTTATTTGTGGCTTACCTTTATGGTTTCCATTATGGGTAAACGCGATATCTTCATTTAAGGAAGTGCGGACTACCGCCCCCTCAAAGTGATTTGATTCGTTAAATACCATATGTGGGACGTATAAAGGATTGAACTATGATATTATATATGATATTATACTGGAATTATAATATACCTTTATATAATTATTATTACATTCTATAAAATACAAAATATAAATGAAAGTAGCGTTCATGCGTACGTACGGCTTACCGTCTCCATGAACGGTGCATTTCATTTCTTATCCCCAAATGTAATGTACTATTATAAATACATGAATATTATGGATATATATGACATATATGATATCTACATCAGGAATACAATTCTGGATATAATAAACATTTGGACACACGAACAACATGTAATTGTAAGAAGTCCACTTTCGACTTAAGAACCAAAATATCGGCAAAACAAATATTATTAACTTAAATGATGACATAATGTTTATGACTTGGTAATAAGTTATATAAAAAGGAATAATGAACTTGAAAAAGGTTCTTAAGGACGTATAAATTAACTCAAGTTTATTATTCAGGACGTTAAAGAACGATCGAGTCAAGTCGGACCCGATGTAAGGGATCCTACTCCTCTCTTTCTTTTTAAGTATACACTTTTATGTCATTCCTTTTAAAGATAATATTTCTTGTTATTGGGATGATCTATTATATTACACTTACTGTAATTTTTATTTTCATGTGATGAGAGACCCTATTCTCTCTCATCAATCCATTTTGGAAGTTTTGAGGGGCGCCGTTAGGCTGCCGAATTTTCGTAAGGGATTTTTCATCTCACTTTTATTCTCGTGAGATTTATGCTACATTTGCCACAAATTCCATTGAGTGGTGTATGTAATGACCATTATTCTACTCTTTGTGTAATATAATTTCTTTTATGAGTATTTACATCAATGATCTATTGTCCTTCTTTCATGGGGTGTATGTTTTGAAAGATACCCAAGTCGGTAAGGGAACCTTTCACCCTCCTCTTTTTTAAAAGACTTCTTTTGTTGGGTCTTTTAATTTACATATTGTTATGTTGGGATATGTTCTCATATATCCTTATTGATATAAATTTTATGTCCAAGTGATGATATACACTTTTTATCTCTCATCAACTCATTTTGATGTGATGCCGTTAGGCTGTCAAGGGAACTTTTTTACCCAATTTCGATTTCTTTGGGTTGAACATGTAGTCATTGAATATGTCATCCATTGAATATGTGTGAATGGCCTTTTATTGTTTTACACTTAATATCCACTTATATTGGGTGTATTTATATTTGTCACACATATTTTCGAGATTGATTTATCCTTGAATTAAGGATACCTTCTTTATAAGGGATTTCATCACATTTGACATTTCTATTGAGGGTTCATTGTTGTTATGCACCAATTCACTCTTATATGTTGTATATACTGTCCTTTGGAGTATTATATCATGAATCCATTTATTCTCATGATATTATAAAGTTCTGACTAAATGTTATTCCTCAATCATTGTATTCAAGTGTCTCTAATTTTGGTAAAACCACTTTAACCAAAATGTCATTTTAAATGTTTTAATTATTTGTTCTTATTAATATACATGTTTTCAAAATGGTTTTAAGAATTTATTTATATGGATATTAATGGTTTAAAATTTTAAGCTTCAAGGTGGTATGGGACACTTTGATTCAAAATCTCTTTATAAAATGTTTTAAATGGTTTTGAAAATGGCTTTGATAAAGGATTCTATTATGATATATTGTGATGTGGAAATGTTATCATTACTTCATATTGGTTTTATTTTTTATGATTTTAAATTGGTACTTGGACATTTTAATGGGTGGTTACGTTATAAACCATATGACGGGTGGTGCCGTGAATACCAGGACGGGTGGTTACGTTATAACCTCCAATGCATTGGGTATGGAAGTCGTCCGAATGGCTATTCCATTAAGTATGTATGGAAATTGGCCGTATGGCTATTTCATTAAGTGATATGTGTGGGAGTCGACCGTATGGTTATTCCACTTAAGTATGTTTATGTCCAAAGATACATTTATATATGTTATGTGTTATTTATATGGGTTTTATGGTAATCCTTTGGTTACAAAAAGGTAAGTAATGATATTTTATTCAGTGAAGAGTTTTTACTACTTCATAAAGGTGAAAAGTATTACCTTGTTAAAGTATACATGGGTTACTTTTTATTTTGATAAACTAACAGTTTTTATTCTTTGTGTATCCCTTACTGAGTTTTTATGCTCATCCCAAGTTTTTGAAATGTTTTTCACAGGACTTAGCGTGGAATAGGGTCAAGGATGAGATCAAGGGAAAGTCATGCTACCTAAAACATGAAACTAGACATGTTTCTTTTTTAAGAGTTTTCATTTTATGGAAATTTAGTAGGAGAGAATACTTTGTAATATTTTGAGATGTAATAGTTATGTCCTAATTCTCTAAAACTCTAAACCTGAAAAGATCCTCAATGTGTAATCATGTAATAACTCAAGATTAAGTAAGGTTTAAGGCTGGGGCCTTATATGCGGGATTTTTTTTAGAGAGGTGAAGTTGTAGTGAGTAGTATTTCCATGGAATACAACGTGACAGACCCCTTGACTTAATAATTGACTCAGTATAAACATGATCAACATGGGAAGTCTAGCAGAATGAAAGTCATAGGCAGTTGGCTCTAGTCCAAGTGGGAGGTTGTAAGAGTTAGTTCCCTATAACCAAAGGTTTGTTCTTTTATTACATTTATATTTAATGTATTTAAATATTAATCATCTTGTTATATATTTTTCATTATTCTTCATGACTATGATGTAACAATGTATTAGAGTATTTGTTGCTTTGACAAGGTCATGGAAATTTTTTTCTATGATGAGAACTTTGAAATTCTATAAAAATATTCTTAAATATAGTTATATGGTTGGATGAAATACTACGAAGGGAAACATAGCATGCATACCATTAGGTGAGAGTACTCGTAAGCAGATGAGACTTCCTCCCATAAAGTTCTCACTAGGTATTCTCTAATACATGAGATTATGAGAACAGACCCACATGTATGTATTCCACTTGTTTTTGTGTCATCAGATATTTCTATCTGAGATCATGTGTAATGATCCTTAGACATTAATATTATCATTAATACATGTCATGACTCACATAATTTATTTTACTGGCAAAAATTGTCACACATAAAATTGGCAGGAAGTATGGTATGTTGGGTGTGTCACAACTGAAATGATATTAATGGATATGTCGCGGAAATATTTGCACCTTCCATATATGGAAGTTGATATCTTGACCCTTTTATTGAAATAGAACTATCACACATAATTCCATATCCATGGTGTAATGACGAGATTATTTTATGTAGTCAATGAATGGAGTATCACGTATAATGGTTGATGAAACTATAATGAAACCTTCTGGATGATATATTGAGACAAAGGGATTATATTACCTAGTAAGAATTTGAATATGGATGTTGTTGTTGCAAATTTATGTTATTTCTCATGGGTCCCTTGCCCCATTACTAGATAGTACTCATGGACTTTAGAAAATCCCATATAATTCCAAAGAGAAAGGATCATAAAGGGTCACACAATATTGGCATTTGGTGGTCTCGTTTGAACTCTATTGAATAAAATCAATGAAATAAATATTATTCGCAAGACTGTGGATTAATTTTATTCATGTTAATAAGATATCATAAATTAAATAAAATATATTTATTTATTTTACTGAAAATTTAATAAATATTTATTTAGAATTTTGTAAATAAAATATTTATTTAAGAGAATAATTTTTTTTATTTATTCGGGTGTCCAATAAATGGAAGTGGAGTTTGAGTGGACCATGGCAGTTTTGGTGGTAAAATAGTTATTTTCATGATGATAAATAATAATTAGTTAGCGCAAGTTAAAATAATAATGACGTTGCTAATATTTTTTGATGTAGAATATTATTCATAATTCCGTTTTTCACATGTTTTCTCACAAAAAATAATGAAAATATATTATTAATATGAGCATGGTATTTCTCTAAGTTCATGAATGTACTTAATTTTTATTATGAAATTAAATATTTTAAATGATGTTCCATGCATATAAATAGATAATTATGTCTATTGTGCCAACCTGAACACACCGCATGCTTGGAGAATTGATAATTGTTGAGCTAAACAACATCTCTCCCAAATCCTCTTCCCACCCCTCTTAGGAACGAGAGATGTTTTTAAGGCCAAAAAACAAACAATAATGAACGACCGAAAAAATAAACTCGCATCACTGCGCTAGCACCCGAAGAAAGAGTGGTGTCAATGGGAGGCCATCATAGCTTGCGTGGATCACTTTTAGAGGGATTCTTTTTGGATCCTCGCAAGCACAATGAGATAATAATGAAGGGTAATTCCAAATGATAAACATAATCAATGAAGTAAATACCAACGATCCCGGCATTATTTTATTTATGATATTAATTAAATTAATTATAAACATGTTGTGCAAGATCCACTCTAAAGGTTTTAGGAATCTCTTTTCTTTATCAAAATATTTGATTCTATTTCATGGAAACATGCGTTCATCATCGTATTCATCCCAAAATAATCATTGATTATGGTAAAAATTAATGTTGGTGACGTCTCAACCACTCTACCACTGTACACAGATCCTTTAGTTTTGAGTACCCATTACCATTATATTTTTCATATCATTATGTCAATAATCACATTCCACATCACATTGATTATTGGAACTTGTTATTCTATTTCCATCCATTAAATAAGAAATTAATTTACTATTCTGGGGCTTTAATACTTATATTATAAGAATATAAAAATGAAAACATTGAACATAAAAGAATAAACTTGTAAATAAAAGTATATCCTAACTTTTGATAGACTAAGTTTCAATCTTGGTTCTTCATTGTGATAGGATTATCCCAAGGTGTGACATCCCAACCAGGCTTAACCTCAAACTGGTAGCCAAACCGGTCAACACATGACCTCAAGTGCATCTCCTCGTACACTAGAGGTTGCGACTAGAAGAGAGGGTCTATGAATAGTTAGTGGGGAGACGATACCATCATATTCAGAGTGCACAATAGAAATAGATAATAAAATCAGAAAACAGTAGAAGCATATAAAACAATATTCATCTAGATAATGGGAATTTCCAGCGCCAGTTTATACAATGTATGCATGTCATGGTGGTAAATATCATAAATCATTAATAAAAATAGCATGAATTAATTTATAAAACCAGAATAATGAAAGGACTCAATCCCCAATGGCAATATCCATGTGAATCCCAAACTCTCACTCAGTCCTTTGCTCCAAACTGCCAAGTACACGTAATACCCACAGGAAAGGGTCCATAGTCCTGCAAATAGGAAAGTGTACGTGGGTATCGCGGTGCAATGGATGCCTGAATAGGTCGTGAGATATACATCTCAGTAGGCTGGGACCACCAGTTTTCTAGCTCAATCAATAAAAAGTAATACAATAAATTATGTGCAGATATTACAAGGTACTAACATAACAATATAGATAACCAATAAACCATCTAGGTTCCAAAGGGAAACCTAACTGTGAAACTTTCTTCGGCCCGTGGCCAGAATAAGAGTCTTCTCAATAATCATACAATAAAATTTATGAAACATAAATACATTTCAGCACTTTACCATTTATTATCTATTTAATAATTTATTATCTCTATGGTTCACAAGGTATCCATAGCCTCAATACCAACTTCGGATCATTCCAAAACTCTAATCAATCTCAATATTTCATTATTTACACATATTCACCTCGATAATGAATCATATCTCTCATTCATTACATAATTCATTCATATAATATAAGATTGATGTCGAAATCTATGTTTGGGACCTAAAATCATGATTCATATATATATATATATACTGTTGGTGTTTGAACGCAATTTCTAACACCTATTTCCCATTCAGTGTAGATCGTCATGTCTAACACCATTACATCAAAGAGATTAGATGACAATTGTGTAGGAACACTATGTACAAGTCCCATCATCAACACCGTTCTAGGACACCATACTTAGCACCATATTCTCATTCAATTACATTGTTTGATAACTCAAAATAATTAGACATGTTATCCCATTACTAATCCCATGATTAGTTAATCATTTCAAATTCCATTAGTTATCTCAACAATTAACTAATCACGAAACACATTAATTAATTCACCAATTAACTAATCAATCAAAAATGTTATCATTCGATAATTAAATCATCAAAATTAATTCTCTAAGACATTACTGCAAGAGCACATAATTAATACACTCGTAATTATCACATTTTATTGAAAGCATTATATCACTATTAATCCACCGATTAATTATCTCAATTCTCCAATTCAATATCTTATAATTAATCCCCCAATTAACTATCTATATTTCATGGTCAATCATATAATTAATTCAAAATTATTTATTCTATTCTAAATATCATCTTTTAATAATTAATTCTTCAAAATTAATTTTCCAAATCAAATATCAAATTATCATAATTAATTATCATAATTAATTATCATTTATCAACAATATGGAACATGAATAATTCACCATTATTTATCTGATATATCTAAAAAACATCTCATAATTAATTTCCCCCAATTAATTAACTTAATATAACTAACTCAATATTTCAATTTAAATTATCTACATTCATAATTAATTCCAAATTTAATTATCTTAACTTATCCAATTAAAAACTAATAATTAATTCCCTGATTAATTATCTCAAATTATCCTGCCCAATACTCATAAATTTCGCTTAACCCAAGCGAGTCAACCAAAAATCGGTGAAATAGTAATTCACATATCTACAAGCTAATTGAATATGTCACATTAAACATTATGTTTTTATCATGAAGGCAGCAGAACTTCGTTAGAGGGATTTTATTTCAAAATTTGATTTTGAAATCTAACAAATTATAAGAACTGAATTTTCACCAAACAAAAACATTATTGAGGACCCTACCTCATAAACTGGCTGAACCAACACTTTCTATCTTAAAACACAAACAGACCATGCACACGCACCTCCACAAAAGTGTGCGCACATTCAGAATTCATCACCAAACCAAAAAA
Organism: Viscum album; assembly: GCA_963277665.1. NCBI lineage: Eukaryota > Viridiplantae > Streptophyta > Magnoliopsida > Santalales > Viscaceae > Viscum > Viscum album. The sequence goes on along the minus strand of OY728123.1, from coordinate 996,427,812 downwards.
AAATTAACCGAAACACATAAATAGTGTGTCAGAGATCACCACACACCCAATTAAATCACCGAAACTCAAAATACACTATAATCACAAATTCGATGTTAATAATTCAATTAATGAGTATAAAACCTTACCCAAATATGATTATAGTGAACTAAATCGAGAAAAAACACCATTCTTTTTGCAGCGGATGTCCAAATGTGGACCCATGAGTCTCAATACATCATCTACACCACCTAGAATCAGAAGAAGGGAACAAACAAAATTTATCCTTAGACATTGGTTTTCATCATCACATAGAATGGGAAAAGAAAAGAAAAAATGTACAATGTGATGAAACAAATATATAGATATGGAATTACATCGATGAGACAAACTACATTCAAGAATAAACCACCATGATCTGGCACACGGAGAGGGTGCTGCGTTGGGGGTGGTGCGCCTCACCATGGGAGAACAGGGGGAGGGGGTCTCCCCTCACTTTGTTGTGTTCCTCCCTTTTATAACCTCAATGGATTAATAATAATTAATAAAATAATTATAATAATAATAACCTCCATATTATTATTATCTTTTTAATTTAAATAATAAATTGATGAACCACATATTTCTCCCATTACACATCATTTAATTAAATTACTCTCTAATAAATTTAATTAAATAAAAAATCTTATTTAATTAATTTAATTAAATTCCCATCAATGAATTTAATTAATACAACTCCAAATCATCGTTATTTAATTAAACATTTCCAATCTCAAACATAATTAACTCATTTCCCCCACTTTTTATTAAATAATTAAATTCATACTATCTTTGAATTTAATTTGTTAAAAACCCAACTCCATAAATATTCTTTATTTAATTAAATTACATTGACCAAGATTTAATTAAATAAAACTCCGACTATTTTTTATTTTATTAAACTCTATCAAAATTATTATAACTAAATAAAACCCTATTTTTCATCAATTAATTATATTCCCTTTTAATTATAAATTTAATCAATTAAAAACCCCCATATCATGACATTTAATTAAATCCCTCACAACTGAGAATTTAATTAAATAAATAAACCTGAAAACAAAAACTGGGTAAGCCTCATGGTTTTTCACACATGGTCTAGAAAACCATGAACCAACTATGCGGTACCTTCATTCTAAGGAATCTACATCGCACGTTTAGTCCCATACGGTTTTTCTAACACTGTGCAAACTGTGAGAGTGCCGTTGTCAGGTTTGGTCCTCCCGAAACCCATTGAGCAACATATAAAAGATATTAAAAATTTACCCAAGCCTTTTATGAACACTTTTAAATGGTCCAAACTATCAATAAATCAACCTAAATATTGGTTTTATGAACTACCCATCCAATAAATGAAAAAGTTCAAAAACTTTTTTATTTTAACCTGGTTCAAAAAAACGGGACATTACAACTTACCAACCATAAAAACTTTTCATCCCTGAGAAGCTAATGGGAACTACTATAGCATTAACTAGCCCACCATGGTCATAATTTCTCATTTGATCAATTAAATTGTGTTTCTAAATACCAATCACACCTTTAACAATATCACAATCCCAACAACTTAAAACTATTAAATTGGATCCAAATATCTGAATATAACCCAAAACATCAAAAAGTAACATATCCAATCCCACACTACTAAAGACACGGTCTTTTCATTGTCTCCTCAATTGATATTTCTAACCCAAAAACCTACAGTGACCATTAACTCAGCAACATTCCTTTAAAAAGATTCTATTACCAACCACAAGTAACCAATGTCCTCACTCGACTTTTGGTGACCTCTCTAAGTAAATCCATCTCATGTCTACATTAAAAAAATTGTTTCCCAACATGAATAAATGTGTAACTCAAAGAACCACACATCACATGTACAACCCAATTAAATACCACTTATCGAGTTCAAAATTTTTTACAAATTTAGCACAATGTATGGCAGACACTATCTTAGTTCCTCTAAGACAAGGTCATGATAGGGTACATGCTCATATCATTCTAAAGCGAACACTAAGAGTAATCCTAGGTAACAAAAATATCAGTTGAACTATCACTGATCAATTATTTACAAAATATCATCTTCTCCTACCAACATATCTTCAACCAAACCATGATGCATGCATCTCCCAAGGCATCCTTGTTCCTTCAAAGCATACAACTAGAACTCTTTGAAAAACATGCTGATGTGACATTAGCCTCTATAGGAGTTTCTATGTAATAGAATAAAAGGTCAGTTTCACATAATAGAACTATTTTAGAAACAACTTAAATGCATGTGTGACATTCCATGAACCACAATCACCACGTCAACATGTCGTATGAATGCCACAACTTAAACATATCGACATGTCAAAACAAATGAGTAAAAAAATTTATAGTAAGGGCAACGACACTATAATGGAACCAACATCAAAATTTTATAGTGGAACAAAGCATATTAAGCTATACAGGGTTTACCTACCCAAGATTTGTCCTTTACGAAGCATACTCGTCACCGAAATCTCTTCGTTCTAAAAAACATAAATCACTAGGCTCAAAATCCCCCGTTTCATTTTATTCATTTCATTGAATTCATTTCAACCTATAAAAATTGAATGAATTTTATAAAATCCAAAATAAAATTCCATAATAAGGAACATGGTCTTTAAACAACAATCCTTGTCCAAAATAGGCAAGCCATAAAAAACCTCATCTTAAAAATTTAACATTTTGTGTAATTCTATTTATAAACAGGAAATTTAGCATTTAAATTCCTTTTAATCCAAAGGCGACCTCTGAGGGTCCCATTTAATTCAAAACATATAGGTTCTTAAAAAGACAACCCTATAATAGTTCATTTCAATAAAAAATCAACAGTTTCTCATTTATAACCATTTTCAAATACACTATGGTTATACTAGGCATAGACACATGGGATGCCATCTACCAATTGATATCTCACTAATACGCCTTACCACAAGGATTTGGATACCATTTATCACAATTATTTTCCATTTAACATTTTTTTAAAAATTTAACATCCATTGTTTCAATCAATTGAATACTCGGGTTGCCCTTTTCCCAGTTAGAAATTTCCCATACACCTTACAACTGAAATAGTATCATGTTAAAGACATAATCAATCAAAATGTTTCTATACTCATGCTGTCATTTACACATAAAAACAACTCTAGCATGTTATCATTACTAATAACACAACATGTTATAACACAAAAGCATGTAACAACCTCAAAAAATGATAATTAAAAAAGAAATATGGCATATAAACATCAAAAAATTTCATATTGGTCACCAAAACATGCTATCTAATGGGGAATTCTAAAAAAATCGAATAATGGAATTCTACCCAAGGCACATAATCAAAATTAGCTAGAACACTAATAAGGAAACTACATGGAATGTGATATGTATGTTATTTAAATATATAAGTTCCTAAATTGATACATATAATGTAATTTCATTTCCATATCAGGTCAAGGAAATTTTTCAAAATTATCAAAATCAATATACAATTGAATATATACCAGTCACTCAAGGTGAAATCATATCAAGTGTAACCTCAAATGCTATAAACATCAATTTACATCCCTTAAAATGTGGTAATTTCCCATAAAAGAGGTGATCAGTCCCATGCATGGATATTAACCATGCGCTGACACTTTCCTAGTCTCCTTTCTACGATCCAAAAACAAAAAGACAATGAAAAAAAGAAAGAAAACATGAACACTTGATACTATATTGTAACATCTCGACCCCACTGACCCATGAACTGGTAGCCGGACCAGATGCCACACCACCTCATCCGTGTCTACCCACATGCAAGAGTCTGCCAACTAGTAGCGAGGGTATATATATTTTTAGTGGGGATACTATACCCTCACATTCAGAGTGCACAAAAAATATATATAATAAACTCAGAAAACAATGGAAGGATATAAAACAATATTCATCTAGATAATGAAAATGGAAAAATCCAATTTATAAAAATCATGAATGTCATGGTGATACAGATCATACAGTAGTATACATAAAATCTTTTCTCACATTACAAAACATATATAAAGAAAGGACAAAATCCCCACAGGCAATCTCCCTGGGCATCCTGAACTCCCGCTTGGTCCTTTTCTCTTAACTCCAAATGACATGTAACACCCAAATCCAAAGGTCCACTTTCCTACAAATAATAAATTCTACTCTGGTACCCCATTGAAATGGTGACACGAATTGGATGTTATATATACATCTCAGTTTGTGGGGTCCACCAGTTGTCATGATAAATCTATAAAATGAAATATAAAAAAAGATGTGCAGATATAACAAGGTAATAACATAACTGAATGATTTACCAAAAACACTAAGATGTTCCAAAGGTACACCTAAAGGGGATACCTATTTCGGACTGTATAGGGAATAGAATTCTGGTAAAACATCATACAGGAATATTTATCAAAAATATATACATTTCAATACTTTACTATTTTTTTCCATTTAATCAATTATTATCTCCATGGGTCCCATAGTATCTCAAACATCAATAACAACATCATGTCGTGTCAGAATTCTAATAAATCTCAATCATTCTTTATTTAATCACATTCATCTCAAGCATGATTCGTATCTCTCATTTATTACATAATTGATTCATATAATATACTATTGGTGTAAAACTCCACATCTAGAACCTAAAAACACGATTCATATATTTATAATATTGGTGTTAGAATGCAATGTCAAACAACTATTTCTCATTCATTTTAGATCATCATGTCTGACACCCTTACATCTATGCACATAGAAATCTATTGGGTATGTATTCCATGTCCAAATCATCTTCTACATTAGTATATGATGTCAAATCTAGTTCCATATTCTCATTCATTTACATCATTTGATAACTATTGGGAATGGACGTCTTCTCCAAGTCCCAACATCTACATTGGTCCAGGATGCCATACCTAGCACCAAATTATCATTTATTTACATTATTCGACAACTCAAAAGAATTATCCACGTTATCCCATTACAAATCTAATGAATATTTAAACATTTGAAATGCTATTAGTTAACTCAACTATTAACTGATCATGTAACCCATTAATTAATTCATCAATTACTTATTCAATCAACCCAATTATCATTTGATAATTAATTTTTCATAATTAATTATCTAATACATTACACCAAGAGCACAAAATTAATACACCCTTAATTGTCTGATTTTATTCCAAGAATATATCATAATTAATCCAACAAATAATTACCTTAGTTATCAAATTGTAAATCTTATATTTTATCTCATAAATAATTATCTATATTTAATGGTCATGTATATAATTGATTAACAATAAATTATTTATTTCTAAATCTCATATTTCTATAATTAATTCTACATAATTAATTATCCAAATCAATATCAACATATCATAATTAATTCTGAAAATTAATTATCTTTAATCAAAATCATGGCGCATAATTAATTATCAATTAATTATCATACATATCCAAAAATAATATCATAATTAATTTCCCCCAATTAATTAACTTTACAAAAACAATTCAATATTTCAATTAAAAATCTCCAGGTTCAAAATTTTTTCAAAAAAAAAATTATCTTAACTTATCCAATTAAAAACTCATAATTAATTCCCCTATTAATTATCTCAACTTATCCCGCCCAATACTCCTAAATTCTACATAACCAAAGAGCGAAAAGAAAAAAAAGGAAGAAATCATAATTCACATAACTGCAGGCTAAACAAACATGTGACTTTAAACATTTTGTTTTTAGTAAGAAGGATGTCACCTCTGTTAGAGGGGACTGATTTGAAAACATGATTTTTTAATCTAAAAAATAAAAAAAAATCTCTAATATTGTATTCAACATTATAAAGTGTAATAGATTAACAAAACTGCAAAATTTTTTAAATAAAATCAATGTTGAGGACCTTATCTTAAGGAATTGGCCGACCAAACGATTTATAACATAAACAGAAAACTGCTATCGCACACACACCTCCAAAAAGGTGTGCACACACTTGTAATTTATCTCCACACCTAACAAAAATTGACCAACATGCATAAATAGTGCGGCAGAGACCAACACACACCCAATTACTTCACCGAAACTCAAAATACACTATAAGAACTAATTCAAGGTTAAGAATATAATTAATAAATATAAACCCTTACACAAATATGAAGATGGTGATCCAAAATTGAGATCAATCACCATGTTTTCAGTGGTAATTGTTGAAATATAGCCCATAAAATCCCGGGATAGCACTAGATCTAACTAGAATCAGAATAAGTGATGAAACAAAATTAACCCCAGGCTTTAGGATTTCAACCTAATAGAGAACAGAAGAAGAAGAGCTGAAATGGACTATGTGAAGATTGAAACATGTTTAGAAGTACATACCTCGACAATATGTACATCTTTCTTGAAGGAACCACCATTATCCTACATGCGGAGAGGGATCTTAGTTGGGGAGTGGTGCACCTCACCATGGGGGAATAATGAGAGGGGGTTGCGCCTCACCCGATTATGCGCATCCCCCTAATAACCAAATAAGTTTTATAACAATTAATACAATAATAATTAATATAATAAAAATTATATATTTATTATTATTTTAACTTAATAAATTCTATGATAAAACCCATACCTCCCCTACTATAACTCATTTAATTAAATTTCTCTCTAATGAGTGTAATTAAATAAAAACTCATCCTTAATTCATTTAATTAAATTCCCTTAAATGAATTTAATTAAAATAACTCCAAATCATATTTATTTAATTGAATATTTCCAACCTCAAAATTAATTAAATCATTTCCCCCACTTATCATTAAATAATAAAAGTTATCATATCCTTGAATTTAATTAATAAAATCCCCAACTCAACCTTTATTCCTACTTTAATTAAATTCCATTGACCTGGATCTAATTAAATAAAACACCAACTGATTATCATTTTATTAAATTCTCTCAACAATAATTTAATTAAATCGAACCCCATTTGGCATCAATTAATTAATGTTCTTTTAAACAACAAATTTAATCAATTAAAAACACTCATATCACAACATTTAATTAAATCCCTCTCAGCCAGTATATTAATTAAATAAATTATCTTGAAACCAAAAAATCGGTAAGAGGCCTGGTTTTTCTCACACGGTCTGGAAAACTATGCACCAATCACGCGGGGACTTCTATCTATGGAACCTACTTCGCACAGTTTGTCCCACATGGTTTTCCTAACAGTGTGTGGACCTTGTGAGCTCCTCTATTAGGTTTGGTGCTCCCAAAACCAATTGAGCCACCTGTAAAACATCTCCAACATTTACAAAATCATGTTATCCACACCTTTAAAATGTCTTAACTCCTGAAACATTACCCTAAAGCTTGGTTTTAAGATTGAGCCATCCAAAAAACGAAATGGTTCAAAGATATTCATATTTTTCCTCGGTTAAAAAACACGGGACTATACAGAAGGGCTCTTAATAAAATTATCTTTTCCTATTAGCCAAAAATATCTAGACCATTATCTGATGATAAATATAGATACCCTATTCTTTTACATATATTGTTACTTGATTTTAAGAATAATTGACCATCAAATTACAAGGAAATGATTTTAAAGTCTAGTTTCTTTGGCTAATTAAATACATTAAAAAGAAAACATGGAAATAGAATAAAATATAATTATTTTAATCATCCATTTATAGCTCATATCATCCATTGAGCTTCTACATTTTCATATGATATATTAGGAGCCTAGTTTTCTTACATTCTTATTAAATCATTTTATAGTTATACTAAAAAAAGGATACAAAACTAGTATTTCGAGGTTTAGTATCTTAATAAAATTAGGGAAATACATAACTTTGAAATAATAAAACAAAAAAATGTACATTATTAAGCATTCCACATAGAACTTATATAACTCATGAACATAAAATATAACATGCAATGAAATGTGATTCATTCAAAAAGAAAAATTTCTTGAATAAACTTTGGGGTTCACTAAATAAATTGAGAATAACATACTTGGTATATGAATCGTATGTCTATAGTGAAGAAGAAACAATATCATGATAAATAAAGTTGATTTTTTGGAATGAATAGATCTTTTGGAAATAAATCCATTTGTCATAATACCAGATTAGAAACATAAATGTTAAAGAAATGAAAATTTAATGAAAAATAATTGATATTTAAGGAACATTAATATAAAATATGTACAGGAAAATGGATTGAATGAGCGAAAACCAAAAGAAAGAGAGTTTGGTTTGAGAATACCGTTACCGTATATCTAGAAGATTTCATTACATTAATGTCCTCGATTATAAAATTTAATTTATTAATTAATTAATAAAAAACATTTTATATAATAATTTGTTTAATTATTTTTTTGTTATGTTCATTTATAGGAATTTTATGAGTTATATAGTTTAATTTCATTCTTCAAGACTGTTCGTTTTCTTGTTTTTCGTGATTGATTCAGTTCAATTTGATAATTGATGTTTATGTAGATTGGGAATAATTTTCCATAATTAGAATTATATGTTTTTAATGAAAATAAATAGGTTTAAATGGTTATACATATAATTTAGTTAAATTTTATGAGGAAGAATCATTAGAAAAAAGTCTAGTGATTATTATTTAGATTTATTGGCGGTTTTTCAAACATCACAAACTTGATTTGTTTAATTATTTATTATTTATTATATAATTTATTTTCAAAACAAAAGAGTGTATTCAAATAAATTTTAATATATGTACCAAGTATTATAATAGTTTTGTTAACATCATTTGAGGAATTAAAGGACAATTATGATGCATTATCAATGATGTAAGTAAATTGAGATATCAAAGGAGGTGATTTTGTACTCAGAATAAAAGAGAGAAATAATGAAAGGATTTTGATGATGTATTTTCAATTTAAATGATATTATTCATGTTTATAAAAGTTAAAAGAGTTATAATGATCATTTGGATAATGTAGGTGAGGAGATACTACGAAAAGGAAATGAATTGAAAAGATATTAATAAGAAAATAAATAGGGGTTTACAACATTAATTTATACACACTGAGAACCTCCATAGGGAAACAGATTTGGTCTTTTGATGAGACATAAAGAACATGGATGTGGGGATGAGGCTTGGTATGATATTTGGGAATACATTTTACAATGATAAAATCTTATAAGTTGTGATGATAAGAGGTGGTGAGTGGTGGTATTTATAGTGGATGAGATAAGTGTTTTCTTATTATTTTATTAATTATTATATTACTCGAGATCAAGACAATGAATATATTTAGAACTATCTTGAAATTTATTAAAATTATGACGAATATTTTTATATTTTGGGCATTCATACTCCTAACATCATCTATGACTCAATAATTCATGTATTTAGTTTTTATTATAAATTATCATTTTTTAATATATAAGAACAACTCAAATATATTAGAAAGAAACATAGATAAAACCCAAACAGTTTTCATCATGTAGAATTAGAAAATAAACTACATTTTAGGAAATAATTCTCTAAAAACTAATAAATTTAATTTTTTATTAAAATCTTAATTTACTAGGAATATACTGATTTGAAAATTATAACTAATTTTATGATACAATGAAAAATTACTTATAGTCTCATAAAAAAATCTTATCATCCTAAGAAAAAAGAATAGTAATTTATGAATAAATTTTATGAAAATATATGTTTTTTATTTAATTATGTTAATTATAAAATATTAAATAAACATTTATATTGTATAAAATTAAAAACATGCAATCACTAAATTTTAAAATATTTATATACTTATTATATAATATAATTATATCATATTTTCATTTTTAATATGGATAAATTTTATTTTTAACTTCATATATGAGGTTACTATTCTATTGTTCAACTTACTATTCCTAATTTTCACATTATTATTCCAAAGTTCAATTTATTATTCCATCGGTATGGGTTTCTTAACTTTTAAAAACACATATTTTTTCATTAATTCATAATTTATTAAGATTATATTCTGTATTATATGTAATTTTATGTGTTTTATATTATAATAATTTATTATAATAAAGTAACTTCCATTGATAAAATTTTGTGACTTTACATTCTTCCCCCCTTATGAAATTTTTCCCTTGAAATTTTGTTTTACATAATATTGTGAAAATGTGAGGTTACTTCTCCTTCATCACTTTCTTTGGATCCCATGTTGCCTATTTTCACTTATGGTTCCCCTATAGTACATTGACTGGGTGAGTAGTATTGTTGCATGAGATGTTATCTCAATGGATTAAGATTATCACTGGTTTGCTTCTTTTTATAGAGATCATTATCCAACAGCACCACCTTTGGATTCAATACGTATGAGAAATTTTTTGGGTAATTCCTCAATAGGGTTAAATGGAATACATCATGTACTTTAGATATGGTTGGTGGAAGTGTTAGTCAATGGGAAACATCTTCGAGTCAATCATGAATCATGAAGGGATCAACATACCTAGGTCATGGATTTCATTTCGTATCAAATTTTATGATACTCTTCTATGGAGATATATAGAGACATATCATGTGTCCATATTTAAAATCTAGGTCTTGTCGATGATTATAAACATACCTCTTCTTTCGACAATACGCCATGTTGTTTTTATGCTGAACTATTTTCTCATTTTCCACCATTTCATCATCCATTTCACATTGTAACATATTACATTCAATGACTTTATCCTAGTATGACAGTGTTATTCATCATTCCCCATAAATAGTTTTATGTTAATTCATTTGGATGCTCTAGTGGAAACTATTATTGCAAGACAACTCATCCATAGAAAGATATAGGTACCATCATAATCTAATGTCTATAGAACATGCTCTCAATAGGATTTTTTGTGTCTGAATAGTTTGGTCATATTGGCCATCATTTTTAGGATGATAATCCATTCTAAATTATATCATTATGATTTGAGCATGTAGAATGATTTTTAATAACATGGAGGTGAATCTTGGATATCGATTAGATTTAATTGAATGTGATACTCCAAATACCCTTACGACTTCTCTGATGTTTATCTATGCAACTTGATATAGTGAGAATTCCTCTCCAATTGTGATGAAGTGAGCTATCTTTATAAAATGATCGATAATTTTAAAGACTTTTAAATTTCAAGGATATTTTTTTCTTAAATTCATTGGGATTTTACGGGTACACAGTTTCTGACGGCACCTGATTCCGAGACCTGATGTGCTTGGAATCATTTTCTGAAGTTTAGCTTGGGTACATTCAGTGAATGAACGAGCGGGTTTTTCTATCATTTGAACCGGTGCTCGGAATTGAAATCTGAGGGCACTGATGAAACTGCAACACTGATAATTGCTTAAGAGGACTATTAATGTAAATGCGTTTGCACGAGAGAAGGAGTTAAAAATTGTGGTTTAAATATGAAGAGAATAAAAATGTGGATCAATTTTTGTTGTTTGACTATGGCGGTTTTATCCTACATGGGGGAGTTAGTGTGGGACCCACCAGCGTCCTAACTACCCATGTGAGGATAAATGTGAGGTGGGGCCCGCATGAGCCCCAACCCATTACATTCCTTAAACCCACCATCAAACACCTTGTATTTAAATGGGTAACTCTTCCTCTCCCCACTCTCCCCCATTAATTCATGCCAACACACACTAAATTAATTGATTAAACCATTTCAATTAATTTAACTAAGTGTTTGAATTTTATGTTTTTAAAATAGATGGAAAAGTAAAATAAAATAAAGGGGATGCTTATTTTATTTTTGGTGTGAGAATAATTGTGTGAGGAGGATTTTGAAAGAGATATCTAAAGCTTTGAAGAACTTCTTCCTCTGACGAAGAATGACCGTACTTCTTGATGAAGAACGCTTCCTAGTTATCCATCAAGGGAGGAGACACTGCCGTTGGGAATTCGCAAACGATGATGTCACCTTTTCCAACGTCAACGAACAACGCCACCTCTCCGAAGATCACGTCATGAGGTATGGGTGTGTTTTGGATTGAGAAATATTGGTCTTCATTCCATGTTGTAATTCCTCTTAAACCACTTGTTATCTGACTAATGCGGAAGGGACCGGACCAAACTAACATGGTCAGATTCCTCCTCCATTCTTGTGAATAAGTGGAGACCATCAACTATTCTTGAGTAGTTAATCAAGTTATGTTTTCGGAGCCGATCATAGGCCGTAAGACATCGAAAACGGCCTCAGAGCATCGGGGCGACCTAGAAGCAGATTTTTCGTATAAATCAGATCATTGGAACAAAAATGGACGTGTCGGGAGGTGGGCTAGCAAGAGGCATCATTTCTGGAAAATTCCAGAATACACAGTGTGTACTCCAGAAGCACACGCCGTGTAGTAAAAGCATATTGTGGCTTCTGTTTCGGATATTAGAAAAGTAACACACAGTGTGTGACTCTAGACACATGGCGTGTACTCTCCACACAGTTTTTGAGAGGAGACATCGATGCACATGGCATGTATTCCGGGAAAATAGACAGACACGGCTAGTAACACACGACCAATAGGCACAGCGTGTGCTTCCCTTAACATGGAAGAAGCGGCTTCATGATGACTCGGCGTGTAATCCAAGAGATACACGGACATGGGAAAAACCACACAGCCAAGAGGCATGGTGTGTACTTCCTTCACCATGGTAGAAGTAGCTTCGTGATGACTTGGCCTGTATTCCAGGAATACAAGGACATGGGGTGGAGTATACGAGCATGTAAACCACCACATGTCCATGAAAGGCCAGCGCACAAGGACCTGACCCCAGAAGATTGGACATGGCGTGTAACAATACCACACACCGTGTACCTACTTCTTACACGAAAATCCCTTCGACACAGGTTCTGGTTCACAGAAAGTACCTATGGACTGAAGACACAGTGTTTAACTATACCACAGGTTGTATACTTACTTATTTACTTGACCATCCCCATGACACAGGCCACTTACATAGGAAGTACCTGGAGTCTGAAAACACGACGTGTACCTTTTACCTACACGCCATGTACTTTTTTTGAAGTGACTTGGTCATCATTTTCTCTATTTCATGGACATGTTCTTCTTGGTTTTTCCCCAATGACGTGGGACGTAAAATCGGGATACATCATCTCTGGTCTTCGTGATGGTTGATGTATCCACCCCTTGGAATCGAGGAGTGGACCCTCCCAGAATCGAGTATTCTATGTGCAGGAACCCTAGAGCTGGCTGCGACTGCGACGACTACCGTTCTGGGATCCTCCGTGGGATTTACGACGATGACGATTCTACTTGTATCCTACATGGGGTCGGAAATGAGGATGACTATACATGGATCCTACATGGGTTCGGCATCGATGGTTACTATAATAGGATCCTACGTGGGTTCGGTAGCGCCGACTTCTATACTTGGAACCTACGTGTGTTTGGTAGGGGAGATGATTCCAAGGCTACATCTATCATCTCTACCCCTCTTCGTGAGTAGTATTCCTATGTGAGCTGAGTCTTGACTTTCAATCGTTATCATCGATGTGATTGACTTTCTTTCCTGTGTGGACTGGGTTGTGCTTTCCTGTATGGACTGGGTTTTACTTGGGCTCGTGAATTGGAACCGAACTAGAATTGATGACTTAGGTATATGTATGTGCATATACCTAAGTAGAGTTGGTTGATACTTCGTGTTTGTATTTTTCCTTTGTGGTTTATCCTTTGTGGATTTGTGAGACCTTCGGGGGACTCGGGGTCCCTACCGAGTATCGTATACTCACCCCTGCACGGGCTAATCCCACACTACGTTGTGTTGGATACAGAATACGGACAGCACTGATCGTGGTTGAGAATTGTGGAGCGGGACGGTAACTGAAGGTGGACCACTTGGCAGGATGTACACGGAGCGGACGGCTGGACCCGAGAAGCTGAGGAGACCATATGTACCCACCCTTCAGGTGGGATTTCCAGAGGATGACTCGGTGGTTTCTAATTACTTTACTGCTACTATAATTTCTTTTTAGTTGTACTGTACTTCCAGTTGGGTTTGTATTCTGGCCCATTTACATTCCATCACATACTTTTGTACTCAGTTTACTTAGTGGTTACTTCAGTTTGCATAATCTGTTGTGTTTGTTTACTTATATAAAGGTAATGACTTACCTTTTATCGGGATTTACACCTTTGGTTCTACTCGCCAGCCCCAGGCCTATGGAATGCGGGCTTGGGGTTGTCACTGAACGGGCCTCGTGGATGGGTCGTGACAAATTGGTATCATAGGAGTCGGTTCTACCGTAGAACTAAAGACTCTGATAATTTCTTCTGTGTGAAGCAATAGTGTTTAGGGAATTGAGTGTGGTTATCCGTCCAAGTAGTCCAGTGTAGGTGTGGCGGCCAACATATCTATACACCAAGACCTTGACTTCTGATTTCTGACTAAGTGCATGAAAACATTGATTACATGTGTGTTTTAAAAGTTTTCTTTGTGATTACTTTGTGTCAACTCACCAGGTATACTGTATTAACCGTGGTGCACCTATTTCTTTCAGGATGGCCCCATGACGATAGCCAGCTAGGGTTCCCAGTTAAGTGTGAGATGACATCCCACCGAGTGACGATGCCTTGGTGCAGGGCCCCATTACAACGGAGGCACCGGTGATACCTCTACCTGGCGAGCCACCGATGCCACCAGCCCCAGCAGCTGAGAGTGCATGTCGCCTGAGTGAACTGCACAATTTTCAGCGTCAGAGGCCACCCAGGTTCCATGGAGAGACAGACCCTCAGGTAGCCAAGGATTGGCTAGAGGCTGTTTTCCAAGGCTTCAGATTAATAGGGACACCAGTTGACCTCATGGTGATCCTTGCGGTGAGTCTCCTGCACGCAGAAACAGGTAGATGGCGGAGCCAGATGCTCCAGGTGCATGATGAGACCTCAATGCTTCAGATGGACTTCAAGATCCTCTTTCACACGGAGTTCCTTCTAGCTACGCTCTATTTGGTGCACATCCAGGAGTTACTACAGCTACGGAAGGGCCGCATTACAGTTTCCCAGTACTCGGAGAGATTTACTAACCTCTCGTGCTACTCCACAGACATGGGACGAGACCCATTCTTCTGGGCTCAGACCTTCGAGCAGGGACTGAGGCATGAGATCAGAGTTTCGATGATCTCCCTCAGCATTCCGACATAGGCAAGAGTACTGGAGCGAGCCTTACTTGTGGAGAGCTTCCTTGCTGAGCCTACGCCAGTAGCGAGGCCTACCGTAAGACCTTGTGAGCTATTCTATTAGCTTTGGTGCTCCCAAAACCAATTGAGCCACCCGTAAAACATATCAAACATTTACTAAATCATGTTATCCACACTTTTAAAATGTCTTAACTCACAAAACATTACCCTAAAGTGTGTTTTTAAGACTGAGCCATCCAAAAAATGAAATGTTTCAAAGATGTTCATATTTTTACCCAATTAAAAAACAAGGGACTATACAGAAGGGCTCTTAATAAAATTATGTTTTCATATTAACCAAAAATATCTAGACTATTCTCTGATGCTAACTATAGATACCCTATTCTTTTACACATATTTTTACATGATTTTAAGCATAATTGACCATCAAATTACAAGAAAATGATCGTAAAGTCTAGTTTCTTTGGCTGATTAAATAAATTAAATATAAAACATGGAAATAGAATAAAACATATTTATTTTAATAATCCATTTATAGATCATATCTTCCATTGAGCTTTTACATTTTTATATGTTATATTGGGAGCCTAGTTTTCTTACATTCTTATTAAATCATTTTATAGTTATAATAAAAAAGGTTACACAACTTGTATTCAGAGGTTTAGTATCTTAATAAAATTATGGAAATACATAACTTTTACATAATAAAACTCAAAAATGTATTTGATTATTATTTCTCTATCTATTTAGTGGTCTTCATGTTCTCCTTAGAAAAAGTATCCAGTTAAGGATATACAATAAAATAAGCGGAGACCTAAAAGCCGAGTAAGAGGATGAATAAGAGACATGAAACATATATGAGATTAATCATTATCATATGTAATGTATCTTCATCAATATCATGAGGGGATGAATTTGATAATGGAAAGAAATGTGGGAATTCCTAAAAACGAAACATAATTTTTTAGTGGAAAACCACCTCACATAGTTGTGGAAAATTATAGCAACCTATTCATGAATATTTCACATTATCTGATGAGATAAATCATATTAATAAACAAATTTGATCTCTATATAATTCTTAGTGCACATATGGCATCATAACATTTTCATGACCAATATAATTTCGGGTACACCAATCACATCATAACATTTACATTATCAAGCATAACAAATAGAACTTATATAAATCATGAACATAAAATATAACATGCAATGAAATGTGATTCATTCAAAAAGAAAAATTTCATGAATAAACTTTTGGGATCACTAGATAAATTGAGAATAACATACTTGGTATATGAACTATTAGTCTATAGTGAAGAAGAAACAATATCATGATAAATAAAAGTTTAATTTTTGGAAAGAATAGATATTTTTGAAAAAAACACATTTGTCATAATAACATATTGGAAACATTAATGTAAAAGAAATGAAAATTTAATGAAAAATAATTGATATTTAAAAAACATTAATATAAACAATGTACAGGAAAATGGATTGAATGAGCGAAAACCAAAAGAAAGAGATATGGGTTTTAGAATCCAATTACGTTATGTCTAGAAGATTTCAGTACATTAATGTCCTCGATTATAACATTTAATTTATAAATTAAATAATAATAAAAATTTTATATATTATTTTGTTTAATTAGTTTTTTTCTTATGTTCATTTATAGGATTTTTATGAGTTATATAGTTTAATTTCATTGTTCATGAGTGTTCATTTTCTAGTTTTTCATGATCGATTCAGTTGAATTTGATAATTGATGTTTATCTATATTGGGAATAATTTTCCATAATTAGAATTATATTTTATTAATGAAAATAAATAAGTTTAAATGGTTATACATATCATTTAGTTAAATTTTATGAGGAAGAATCATTAGAAAAAAGTCTAGTGATAATTATTTAGATTTATTGGCAGTTTTTCAAACATCACAAACTTGATTTGTTTAATTATTTATTATTTTTTATATAATTTATTTTCAAAACAAAAGAGTGTAATCAAATTTATTTTAATGTATGTACCAAGAATTATAGCAGTTTTATTAACATAATTGGAGTAATTAAAGGAAAATTATGATGTTGTATCCATGATGTAAGTAAATTGAGATATCAAAGGAGGTTATTTTGTATTTAGAATAAAACAGAGAAATAATGAAAGGATTTTTATGATGTATTTTCAATTAAAATGATACTATTCACGTTTATAAAATATAAAAGAGTTATAATGATCATTCGGATAATGTAGGTGTAGTGATACTATGAAAAGGAAATGAATTTAAAAGATATTAATAAGAAAAGATAGAGGGTTTTACAACATTAATTTATACACATTGAGAACCTCCATAGGGAAACAGATGTGTTCTTTTGATGAGACATAGGGAACATTGAAGTGGGGATGGGGCTTTGGATGATATTTGAGAATAATTTTTACAATGATAAAATCTTATAAGTTGTAATGATAAGAGGTGGTGAGTGGTGGTATGTATAGTGGATGAGATAAGTCTTTTCTTATTATTTTATTAATTATTATATTATTCGAGATCAAGACAACGAATAGATTTAGAACTATCTTGAAATTTATTAAAATAATGAAGGATATTTCTATATTTTGGGCATTCATACTCCTTACATCATCTACGACTCAATAATTCATCTATTTAGATTATATTGTAAATTATTATTTTTTACTATGTAAGAACAACTCAAATATTTTAGAAAAAAACATAAAAAACCCTAACAATTTTCATCATGTAGAATTAAAAAATGAACTACATTTTAGGAAAATAATTCTCTAAAAACTAATAAATTTAATTTTTAATTCAAATATTAACTTACTAGGAATATACTGATTTTAAAATTATAACTAATTTGATGATACAATGAAAAATTATTTATGGTCTCATAAAATAATCTTATCATCCTAAGACAAAATAATAGTAATTTATGAATACATTTTATGAAAATATAAGTTTTTTATTTAATTATATTAGTTATAAAATTGTAAATTAACATTTATATTGTATAAAACAAAA
The DNA here is from genome assembly GCA_963277665.1 of Viscum album. Lineage (NCBI taxonomy): Eukaryota > Viridiplantae > Streptophyta > Magnoliopsida > Santalales > Viscaceae > Viscum > Viscum album. Next base: position 996,409,544 of record OY728123.1, on the reverse strand, counting down.
AAAACTTAATCACAAAATTTTAAAATATTTATTTACTTATTATATGATATTATTATATCCATTTTTCATTTTTTATATGGATAAATTTTATTTTTAAATTCATATATGAGGTTACTATTCTATTGTTCGACATACTATTCCAAATTTTCACATTATTTTTCAAAATTTCAAATAATTATTCCATTGGTATGGGATTCTTAACTTTTAAAAACACCTATAATTTCATTCATTCATAATTTATTAAGATTATATTCTGTCATATAAGTAATTTTATTTGATTTATATTACAATAATTTATTATAATAAAATAACTTCCATTTATAAAATTTTTCGACTTTACATTCTTCCCCCCTTATGAAATTTTTCCCTTGAAATTTTGTTTTACATACTATTGTGTAAAAAGTGAGGTTAATTATCCTTCATCAGTTACATTGGATCCCATGTTTCCTATTTTCACTTATGGTTCCCCTATAGTACATTGACTGGGTGAGTAGTATTGTTGCATGAGATGTTATCTCAATGGATTAAGATCAACACTAGTTTGCTTCTTATTATAGAGACCATTATCCAACCGCACCACCTTTTGATTCAATTCATATGAGAAATTTGTTGGGTAATTCCTCAAGTGGGTTACATAGAATACATCATATACTTTAGATATGGTTGGTGGAAGGGTTATTCAATGGGAAACATCTTCGACTCAATCAAGAACAATGAAGGGATCAACATACCTGGGTCATGGATTTCATTTCGTATCAAATTTCATGATCCTATTACCTTGAGATATATAGAGAAATATCATGTGTCCACAATTAAACTCTAGGTCTTGTCGATGATTATATACATATCTCTTCTTTGATAATAAGCCACCCTGTTTTCATTCTGAATTGTTTTCTCATTTTCCACCATGTAGTCATCCATTTCACGTTGTAATATATTACATTCAGTGACTTTATCCTAGTATGACAGTGTTATTCATCATTCCCCATAAATAGTTACATGTTTATCCATTTGGATGCTCTAGTGGAAACTATTATTGCAAGAAAACTCAGCCATAGAAAGATATTGGTCCCATCATAATTTAATGTCTATAGAACATGCTCTCAATATGTATTTCTATGTCTGAATAGTTTAGTCAGATTGGCCATCATTTTAAGGATGATAATCCATACTAAATTCTATCTTTATGTTTTGATCATGTAGAAGGATTTTGAAGAACATGGAGGTGAATCTTGGATATCGATCAGATTTAATCGAATGTGATACTCCAAGTACCCTTACGAATTCTCTAATGTTTATCTGTGCAACTTGATATAGTGAGAATTCCTCTCCAATTGTGATGAAGTTATATATCTTTATAAGATGATCCAAAATTGTAAATACTTTTAAATTTCAAGGAAAACTTTTTCTTAAATTATTTGGGATTTTACAAGTACGTAGTTTTTTACAGCACCTAATTCCGAGGCCTGGTGTGCTTAGAATCATTTTTCGATGTTTAGCTCGGGTGCGTTCAGTGAATGAATGAGCTGGTTTTTCTATCTTTTGAACCGGTGCTCAGAATTGAAATCTGAGGGCACCAATGAAACCATAGTGCTGATAATTGCATAAGAGGAATTTTACTATAGATGTGTTTTCACGGGATAAGGAGTTAAAAATTATAGTTTAAATAAGAAGAGAATAAAAATGTGGATCAATTTTTATTGTTTGACTATGGCGGTTTTATCCTACATGGGGGAGTTAGGGTGGGACACACTAGCATCCTAACTACCCATGTGAGGATAAATGTGAGGCGGGGCCCACATGATCCCCAACCCTTCACATTCCTTAACCCCCCCATCAAACACATTGTATTTAATTGTGTAACTCTTCCTATCCCCACTCTCCCACATTAATTCATGCCAATGCACACTAAATTAATTGATTAAACCATTTCAATTAATTTAACTTAGTGTTTGAATTTTAATTTTTTAAAATACATGGAAAAGTAAAATAAAATAAAGGGGAAGCTTATTTTGTTTTTGGTGTGAGAATTGTTTTGTGGGGAGGATTTGGAAGGAGATCTCTAACGCTTTGATGAACTTCTTCCTCTGACGAAGAATGACCATCCTTCTCGATGAAGAACGCTTCTTGGTTATCCATCAAGGGAGGAGACACCTTCGTGGGGAATTCGCAAACAACGATATCACCTTTTCGACGTCAACAAACAATGCCACCTCTCCGCAGATCATGTCATGTGGTAAGGGTGTGTTTTGGATTGATAAATATTGGTTTTCCTTCCATGTTGTCATTCCTCATAAACCACATGTTATCTGACTAATACAGAAGGGACTAGACCAAACTAACACGGTCTGATTCCTCCGTCGTTCTTGTGAATAAGTGGAGACCTTAAACTGTTCTTGAGCGGTGAATCATGTTATGTTTTCAGAGCCGATCGGAGGCGGGAAATCCTTATAAACGGGCTCAGAGCATCGGGGTGATCTAGAAGCGGATGTTTCGTAGAAATCGGGTCATCCGAATGAAGAACGGACACCTCAGGAGGAATGCTGGCCAGAAGCGTCGTTTCTGGAAAATTCTAAAATACACAGTGTGTACTCCAGAAGCACACGCCGTGTAGTAAAAGCGTAATGTGGCTTCTGTTTCGGTTGTTAGAAAAGTAACACACGACGTGTGACTCTAGACACAAGGTGTGTGCTCTCCACACAGTTTGATAGAGGAGACATCAATGGACATGGAATGTATTCAGGGAAAATACATGGACACGGGTAGTAACACACGACCAAGAGTAATGGCATGTACTTCCCTCTCCATGGAAGAAGCGGCTTCGTGATGACTCGGTATGTAATCTGAGAGATACAAGGACATGGGCAGAACCACACGGCCAAGAGGCACGACATGAACATCCTTCACCATGGCAGAAGCATCTTCATGATGACTCGGCGTGTTTTCTAGGAATACATGGACACGGGGTGGAGTACACGAGCATGTACACAACCACCCATCCAGGCAAGGCCAGTGTACAAGGACCTGACCCCAGAATGTTGGACATGGCGTGTAACCATACCACACGCTGTGTACCTACTTCTTACACGAATAGCCCTTGAACACGGGATGTGGTGCATGGACAATACTAGTGGACTGAAGACATGGCGTGTAACCATACCACACATCATGTACTTACTTATTTACTCAACCATCCCCATGACACGGGCCTCTTACACGGGCAGTACCCAGTGTCTGAAAATACGACGTTTACCTTTTACAAACACGCAGTGTACTTTTTGTGAAGTGACCTGGTCATCATTTTCTCTGTGTCATGGACACGTTCTGCTTGGTTTTTCTCTTATGATGTGGGATGTAACCTTTGGATACATCATTTATGGTCTTCGTTATGGTTGATGTATCCACCACATTGACTCGAGGAGAGGACCCACCCTGAATCAAGAATGCTGTGTGTAGGATCCCTAGAGCTAGCTGTGACTGTAACGACTAACGTGCTGGGATCCTCCAAGGGTTAGACGACCATGATGATTGTACATGGAGACTATGTGGGGTCGGCAGCAAGGATGACAGTACATGGATCCTACGTGGGTTCGGCAGCGATGGTTATTGTACTAGGTTCCTATGTGGGTTCAACAATGAAGACTTCTGTACTTGGATCCTACGTGCGTTCAGCAAGGGAGATGATTCCGAGGCTACATCTATCATCTCCACCCCTATTAATGATTAGTATACCTATGTGAGCTTAGTCTTGACATTCAATCATTATCATCGATGTGATTGAATTTCTTTCCTCTGTGGACAAGGTTGTTCTTTCCTGTGTGGACTGGGTTGTACATGGGCTCGGGAGTTAGAACCGAACTGGAATTGATGACTTAGGTATATTTATGGGAATATAACTTAGTAGAGATGGTTGCTACTTCATATTTGTATTTATCCTTTGTGGTTTATCCTTTGTGGATTTGTGAGACTTTCAGGGGTCTCGGGGTCCCTACTGAGTATCATATACTCACCTCTACACGGGCTATGCCCGCACTACGTTGTGTTGGATGCAGTGGATAGACAGAACTGATCCTGGTTGAGACTTGTGGAGTGGGACGGTACCTGGAGGTGGACCACTTGGCGGGATGTACACGGAGTGGACGGTCGGACCCGAGGAGCTGAGGAGACCATCTGTACCCACCCTTCAGGTGGGATAGATGGGGGACCACTCGGTGGTTTCTAATTACATTACTGCTGCTGTAATTTCTTTTCAGTTGTACTGTACTTTCAGTTGGGTTTGTATTCTATCCCATTTACTTTCCATCACATACTTTTGTACTCAGTTTACTTAGTTTTTTACATCAGCATGCATACTCTGTTTTGTTTGTTTACTTATATAAAGTCAATGTCTTCCCTTTTATCAAGATTTATTCCTTTGGTGCTAGTCACCGGCACCTGGCCTATGGAAGGCGGGGTTGGGGTAGTCACTACATGGGCCCTATGGACGGGTCGTGACAAATTGGTATCTGAGGAGTCGGTTCTGCCGCAGGACTTAGGACTCTGATAATTTCTTCTGTGTGAAGCAATAGTGTTTAGGAAATTGAGTGTGGTAATCAGTCCAGGGAGTCAAGTGTTGGGGTGGATGGAAACGTATCCATTCACCAGGACCATGAATTCTGATTTCTGACTCAGTTCATGAAAACATTGATTACATGTGTGTTTTAAAAGATTTTTTTGTGATTCATTTGTGTCAACTCACCAGGTATACTGTATTAACCATGGCACACCTGTTTCATTCATGATGGCCCCACAATGATAGCCAGCTAGGTTTCCCAATTACGTGCGAGATGGAATCCCACCGAGTGACGAGGCCTCGATGTAGGGCCTCATTACAGCAGAGGAACCGGTGGTACCTCTACCCACCGAGCCACCGATGCCACCAGCACCAGCTGCTGAGAGTGCATGTCGCCTATGTGCACTGCATGAGTTTCAGCGTCAGAGGCCGCCCATGTTACTTGGAGAGACATACCCTCAGGCAGCCGAGGATTGGCTGGAGACTGTTGTTTGAGTCTTCAGATTAGTAGGGACACCATCTAACCTCATGGTGATTCTTGTGGCGAGTCTCTAGAACGCAGCAGCAGGTAGATGTCAGAGCTTGATTCTCCAGGTGCACGAAGATGCATCACTGCTTTGGATAGAATTCGAGAGCCACTCTCACTCAGAGTTAATTCTATCCACCCTCTATGAGGTGCACATCTAGGAGTTACTACAGCTGCGGAAGGGCCCCATGATAGTAGCCCAGTACTCAGTGAGATTTAGCAACCTCTCGTGCTACTCCACGGACATGGTACAAGACCCATTCTTCCTGGCTCGGTCCTTCAAGAGGGGACTGAGGCGTGAGATCAGAGATTCGATGATCTCCCTCAGTATTCCGACGCAGGCAGGAGTACTGGAGAGATCCTTACTTGTGGATAGCTTCCTTGCTAAGCCTATGCCACCAGTGAGGCCTACCGCAGGGTGAAACGTGGAGGAATCTTCTACAGCCTGCAGTAGACAGATGTCGCAGAGTTCCAAGCGGACCAGGCCATCAGGTGGGCGACCTCAGGATACTGGTTCAGAGGTGCGGGGCACACGCAGCAGAGCCATTCATACAAGAGGCAGACAGTGCTATGCATGCGGCGGCCAGGGCCACATGCCTCGTGATTACCTGACCCACCATTTAGAGGAGCAGCATACGGTTGAGGGACCACCCAGGAAGAGGTAGAGGTTCGACGGTGGCGGTCCTCAGGGAGAAGGCAGATGAGGTAGAGGAGATGGCCGAGCATGAGGTGGTGGATGATGCTTCGTGGCTCTACCACCAACACCACTAGGAGTTCCACCCTGACCATAGGGAGCTGGCAGACAGAGGCATGCTCAGCTTCAGGCAGTGGAGGAATACGACCATTGCATACCTGAGATGATTCGAGGTACTATCTGTGTCTACTCCACCCTTTCTATAGTTTCTATAGACACAAGTGCGAGTCATTCTTTCATTGTCGCTACCCTTTTTTGGAGCTTGGAGATTCTGACAGAGCCATTGGCTCGATCCTTACGGCTATAGACTCCTATGGGAGCAGACTTGATGATTACACACGGGTGCCGGTAGTGTGAGCTTATTCTAGAAGGAAAGAGATTCGGCTGGGATCTTCTTGTAGTGGCATTGAGGTATTACGACGTCATCTTAGGTATGGACTGGTTTTATATAGTCAATGCTCAGATCAACTGTATTAGGCGCAAAGTGAGGTGTGTCTTCACATATGGAAGCAGGTTCACCTTCACCGGTGAGAAGGGAGCCTTTGCAGCGTAGGATGGACTTACGTAGAGGAGAGGACAGCCGATCACTAATCAGTTGGCTAACCTCATCCTAGGAGCAGTTGATGTGCAGAGTCCGAGTTTTCCTATTGTGGCGGATAAGTATGCAGACATTTTTCCTGACGATGTTCCAGGACTACCTCTTCTCAAAGAGGTAGACTTCTATATTGACCTGTACCCCGGAATATCATCAATATCTACACTATCATATCAGATGGATATTGCTGAGTTTCGTGAGCTGTGGGTACAACTGGAGGACTTTCAGGGCAAGGGATTCATTCATCCCAGTGTTTCACCCTCGTCTTCCCCGATTTTGATTGCCAAGAAGGTGGATGAGATCTTGCGACTGTGTGTCGACTACCATCGCTTGAACTAGGTGACCATGATGAACAAGTATCACCTTCCGAGGATTGACGAACTCTTTGATCAGCTCAAGGGAGCATGCTAGTTCTTGAAGATGAACCTCCGGTCGGGCTATCATCAACTCAGAGTTCGAGATGATGATGTGCATAAGATGACCTTCAAGTGTCGATATGGCCACTATGAGTTCTTGGTTATGCCTTTTGGTGTAACCAACACTCAAGAAGCGTTCATGAGTCTCATGAAGATGATATACCAGCCTTAACTCAATCTATTTGTCATAGTATTCATCGACGACATACTGATTTACTCGACTACTGAGGAGGAGCACGCCTACCACTTGCGTGTTGTACTGGACACACTCCGAGAGAACCAGCTTTATGGTATGTTATTGAAGTGTCAGTTCTGGATTCAATGGGTCCACTTCTTGGGGAAAGTCATCTCTGAGGCGTGAGTTGCTGTGCATCCTGCATATATTGAGGCAGTACTTGCTTAGGAGCCACCCAGGAGCATGAAAGAGGTGCAGAGTTTCCTAGGTCTGGCTGGGTACTATCAGAGATTTGTGCCAAACTTCTCCAAAGTTTCAGAACCTCTTTCATCTTTTACGAAGAAGAGGGAACACTTTGTGTGGTCAGACGGATTCTAGTAGAGCATCCAGGAGCTGAGACAGAGATTGAACAGTGCACCCATCTTGAGGATACCAGAGGAGGGTGTAGGGTACGTAGGTTACTGTGATGCATCAGGGACCGGACTAGGGTGTTTCCTGATGCAAGAGCGGGCGGTGATCACTTACGGATCATGATAGTTGAGGTAGCACGAGCAGAACTACGCTACCCATGACATGGAGTTAGCAGCAGCGGTCTTCCCCTTGAAGATGTGGTGGCACTATCTTATGGGCAAGCGCTTTACAGTTTACTATGACCACCAGAGTCTCAAGTACATCTTCTTGCAGAAGGAAATGAACCTGAGACAGCGAAAATGGCTCGAGCTCCTCTTGGACTATGACTTTGAGATAGTTTATACTCCTATTAAGGGGAACATAGTAGGTGATGCTCTCTGCAGGATGTCGCGAATTCAGCTACTTGGAGAGGCGACCGAGCAGTTACCCTCTTTGCAGATATCCTTCATGGATAGAGATGGGGCAGCCTTTCTACCGTCGCTCATAGTCACTCATCCACTACATCAGTGGTTCAGGGAGGCAAAGAGTGGGTACGTTAACTGTGAGATGCGACGTGCTCAAATATCCACAGGACATGCACTTGATGGATTTTCTGTAAGAGGAGAGCACATCATCCTTTTCGGAGGACGTACCATGGTACCAGTTGCAATACAGGAGGAGGTGCTGATAGAGTTTTACACTTCCCCATTGGTGGCACATCCAGGAGTAGCGAATATGTACCAGGACCTCAGACGACAACACTAGAGGCTGGGTATGAAGAAGGTTGTGGAAAAGATTCTTTCACAAATCTTCACCTGAATGAAGTTGAAGGCGGAGCACCAGGTACCAGCAGGCTTGGTACAACCCTTAGAGGTCCCGGAGTGGATGTTGGATGTGATATCTATGGATATCGTGATAGGGATTCCATGTTCATCAAGAGAACACGACTCCATCTAGGTGATCGTAGACTGACTCACAAATTCGGCCTACTTATTACCTATCAGATAACAGGGCTCAGTGGGGAGCTTGGGATGCCTCTACGTTCAGGAGATCTTACGACTTCATGTTGTTCCATCGTCTATCTTCTCCGATCGAGATGCTCTCATTACTTTCCAGATTTGGAAGGGGTTGCAAGATTAATTTGGGACGCAACTACTTCTTGAGCGCCACCTTTCACCCTTATATGGATGGCCAGATGGAGAGGACTATTCAGACACGCGATGACATGCTTTGTGCATGTGTTCTTCACTTTGGTCACAACCGGGAGGATCACCTACCCTTGGTGGAGTTTGCGTACAACAACAGCTACCACTCCACCATCAGGCTGGAACCATACGAGGCATTGTACGACCAACCTTGAAGATCACCTCTATGCTGGACTGACCCTGGGGAGTCAGCACTCATAGGACCAGAGATGGTTCGGGTTATGATAGAGAAGGTGCTGATCATCCAGGAGCGGATGAGGACTGCTCAGAGCCGATAGAAGACCTATGCTGATAGGAGGAGGAGAAAACTATAGTTCGAGGATGGAGACCACGTTTTCTTATGGGAATCACCTTGATGTAGATTATAGAGATTTGGTCAGAGTGGCAAGTTATCTTCGTACTTCATCGGACCATTCTAGGTTCTCAGCAGGATAGGCAAGGTGGCTTATCACCTGTCTCTTCCACCTTAGTTACACTGGGTGCACGACGTCTTTCACGTATCCCAGTTGAGGAGATACATTCATGACCCGACGCATATCATCGACCATGGAGAGCTGGACATCAATGACAGGGCGACATTTTCAGAGGTCGTAGTGGAGATCGAGGATCGACATGAGCGGGTCCTACGTGGATGGTCAATTCCTCTAGTGAGAATTAGGTGACAACACGGGAACCTCCAGGAGAGAACATGGGAGCGGGAGGCATAGATGTGTATACAATAACCTCATTTTTTCCCAAGGTTATGATGTATCTTTATGGGGACGTAAATCCCAGAGGTGGGAGTAGTGTAATGATTCTTAAATTTTAAGGAAACTTTTTTCGTCAATTCTTGGGAATTTTACGAGTACACAGTTTCCGATGGAACCTGATTCCAAGACCCGTTGTTCTCAGAATAATTTTCCTAAGTTTAGATCAGGTATGTTTAGTGAATGAATGAGTGGGTTTTTTTATCCTTTGAACCGGTGCTCGGAATTGAAATCCGAGGGCACCGATGAAACCGCAGTACTGGTAACTGCTTAAGAGGTCTTTTACTGTAGATGCATTTGGACGAGAGAAGGAGTTAAAAATTGTGGTTTAAATAAGAAGTGAATAAAAATGTGGATCAATTTTTATTCATTGACTATGGAGGTTTTATCATACACGGGGAGTTAGGGAGGGACCCACTAGCATCCTAACTAACCATGTGAGAATAAATGTGAGGTGGGGCCTGCATGAGCCCCAACCCTTCACATTCTTTAAACCCCCCATCAAAACCCTTGTATTTAATTGGGTAAATCTTCATCTCGCCACTCTCCCACATTAATTCATGCAAAAACCCAATAAATTAACTGATTAAACCATTTCAATTAATTTAACAAAGTGTTTGAATTTTATGTTTTTAAAATACATGGAAAATTAAAATAAAATAAAGGGGAAGATTATTTTATTTTTGGTGTGAGAATTTTTGTGTGAGGAGGATTTGGAAGGAGAGCCCTAAAGCATTGAAGAACTTATTCCTCCGATGAATAACTACCATCCTTCTCAATGAAGAACGCTTCCCAGTTCTCTATCAAGGGAGGAGACACCTCCGTGGGGAATTCGCAAATGAAGACGTCACCTTTCTGACGTCAACGAATGACACCACCTCTCCGCGGATCACATCACAAGGTAGGGGTGTGTTTTGGATTGAGAAATATTGGTTTTCCTTCCATGTTGTCGTTCCTCTTAAACTACTTGTTATCAGACTAACACGAAAGGGACAAGACCAAACTAACACAGTTTGATTCCTCCGCCGTTCTTGTGAATAAGTGGAGACCTTCAACTGTTCTAGAGCAGTGAATCATGTTATGTTTTTAGAGCCGACCGGAGGCTCAATAACATCGTAAAAGGCCTCAGAGAATTGGGGCGTCCTAGAAATGGAATTTTTGTAGAAATCGGATCATCGTAACGATGAACGGACACCTGAGGAGGTGTGCTGTCCAGAGGCGTTGTTTCTGGAAAATTTCAGAATACACGACATGTACTCCAGAAGCACATGCTGTGTAGTAAAAGCATTATATGGCTTCTGTTTTGGATGTTATAAAAGTAACACACATCGTGTGACACTAGACACACGGTGTGTACTCTCCACAGAGTTTGACAGACGAGACATCGATGGGCATGGCATGTTTTCAGGGAAAATACACAGACACGGGCAATACCACATGGCTAAGAGGAACGGCGTGTACTACCTTCACCATGGCATAAGCAGCTTTGTGATGACTCGGCATGTAATCTAAGAGATACATGGACATGGGAAGAACAACATGGCCCAGTGGCATGGCGTGTACTTCCTTCACCAAGGAAAAAGCGGCTTCGTGATGACTCAATGTGTATTCCGGGAATACATGGACATATGGTGGAGTACACGAGAATGTACACCACCACATGGCCAGGCAAGGACAACGCACATGGACCTAGCCCTAGAAGTTTGGACATGGTGTGTAACCTTACCACATGCCGTGTACATACTTTTTACACAAACAACCCTTCGACATGGGTTGTGGTACACAGACAGTACCCGTGGACAGAAGACAAGGCGTGTAACCATAACACACATCATGTAATTACTAATTTACATGGCCAACCCTATGACACAGGCCACTTACACGGGCAGTACCCGGTGTCTGAAAACATGGCGTGTACCTTTTACCAACATGCCATGTACTATTAGGGAAGTGACTTGGTCATCATTATCTCTATTTCATGGACACGTTCTTCTTGGTTTTTCCCCTATGATATGGAATGGAACGTTGGGATACATCATATATGGTCTTAGTATTGGTTGATGTATCCACCCCTCTGACCCGAGGAGTGAACCCTCGCGGAATCGAGTATGTTGTGTGCGGGAACCCTAGAGCTGGCTGCGACTGCGACGACTATCTTGCTGGGATCGTTCGTGGGTTCGACGATGATGACGTATGTACTTGGATCCAATGTGGTTTCGGCAGTGAGGATGACTGTACTTGGATCCTACGTGGGTTCTGCAGTGATGGTTACTGTACTAGGATCCTATGTGGGTTCGGCAGCGACGACTTCTGTACATGGATCCTACATGGGATTGGCAGGGGAGATGATTCAGATGCTACATCTATCATCTCCACCCGTCTTTGTGAGTAGTATACCAGTGTGAACTGAGTCTTGACATTCAATCATTATCATTGATGTGATTGACTTGATTTCCTATGTGGACTGGGTTGTGCTTTCCTGTGTGAACTGGGCTGTACATGGGCTCGTGAGTTAGAACCAAACTGGAATTGATGACTTAGGAATATGTATGGTCATATACCTAAGCAGTGTTGGTTGATACTTTGTATTTTTATTTTTCCTTTTGTGGGTTATCCTTTGTGGATTTGTTAGACCTTAGGGAGTCTCGGGGTCCCCACTAAGTATCGAATACTCACCCCTGTACGGGCTATGCCCGCACTATGTTGTGTTGGATGCAGAAGACGGACATTGCTGATCGTGGTTGAGACTTGTGGAGAGGGACAGTACCTGGAGGTGGACCACATGGCAGGACATACACGGAGCAGACGACCGGACCCAAGGAGCTGAGGAGACCATCTGTACCCACCCTTCAGGTGGGATAGTCGAAGGATGACTCGGTGGTTGCTGATTACTTTACTGTTGTTGTACTTTCGTTTCAGTTGTTATTTACTTTCAGTTGGGTTTGTATTCTGGCCCATTTACTTTCTAGAACTTACTTTTTTACTCATTTTACTTAGTTTTACTTTAGATTGTGCACTCTGTTGTGTTTGTTTACTTATATAAAGGCAATTCCTCCCATTTTATCGGGATTTACGTCTTTGGTGCTAGTCGCCAGCCCCTGGCCTATAAGAAGGTGGGGTTGGGGAAGTCACATCACGGGCCCTGAGGATGGGTCATGACAAAAATGACCCATATAGAATTGTTTCCTTTAGATGTCTACTGATTTATAGTGACAATGTACATGGTGATGTTTTCCCTTTTACATTTTGATATGTGTAAAAATTTCAACATCCCGTTACACTTGTTCTCATTTATATTTTACTGACTAACATACTAGACAGTTTGATGATTATTTAGAAATATCCTTCTTTATATTTTCCCCCAAATAGCTCTCTCATAGAGATTGATAAATCAATATGCTCCCTAGGTGGATAGAGAATGTCGAGCTATCTGATTCATTTAGAATCTCTGAATTCATATCTATATCGGATGGTACACATAATCATGACCCATATCTTAAGATTCCATCCTCATAAAATTTAAGAGACGATGATTTCTCCTATCACATATCCTCCAACTTTTCTAAATTTAAACAAAATTTCTTTTATAATCCTTTATTTTTTCTATATTAGATGGTGGATAAAAAATTTGATAATGGATTTATGATTTTCCTTCTTAAAATGTTCCCATGTCTATCCTATCCATGTCTACGATGATTGGATCATTCTAAATTCTTATCATTGATAAAGACACATGATTCCCTCTACTTATAGAACCTTCCACACTATTAACATTACCTGGATGGTTATTGATTGAGAATTCAAAATCCTTGGTACGATTTATCTATATTTTATGGATCCTATTAATATCCTTCAATGTGAATATATATTTGAGGTAATAAGGATCAATGTATATTTCAAAGTTCTACCAACGTTGATAATGCCTCCATATTGGCAATGCTAATATCCCAGCTTCCATCTCCTTATAATTTGTGGTATTGTTTTTCTCATGAATTTTCAACTTCCTTAAGGTGTAGAAAATCTCTTTATCATTTTTAATCAGTAAATATCCACAAGGAGTTCCCTACTTGTTGGAAGTGTGAGTAATAGTACATTGGTAGGCATGTGTTTCAACTCTATGAAGAAATCAACAAATTCCCTGGTCTAGATAAACATTTCTCCCTTTCGAGTCAGGTAAATTAATGGGTTTGAAAATCCTAATATGCTCTTAAATATTTTTTGTAACACTAAGATATACCATGGAAATGATGAATATATGTTATATATGTTGGCTTGCGACACTCTTTAATTAATTTTCTCTTAGAAAGGTCCACATGTATTCCTTTTTTGGTGATAAAATGCCCCACGAATGGTACTTCCTCCATCTAGAACTCACATGCACTGTACATTGCATAAAATTTATCCCTTCACAATGTCTTTATAACATTATCAATGTGATCCAATTGTTCATACTTTCTCTTGGAATCATTATAACCTTAATAAAGCCTACCCAAAATTTGTTAAGATAATCGCGAAAAACCATATTCATTATGTCTATGAATATTGTAGCAGAATTTGTGTGTTTGAAATGAATCACTATAAACTCATAGTTTCCATTCATAATTTGAAATGTAGTGTTGGGAAAATCTTCCTTAATCCCCTATAATTTTTTATACACCTACCAAAGGTCTTATGTAGGTAAATACATGGCCCCATGCAGTTGATAGGGAAAGACATATAACCATTATAGGAGATAATTTTTCATTATAATGATTTTTTTGAGCGGAGGATAATCATTAAACAAACGCATTGATCAATCTTTCTTATTGATGATGATGACTGAGGAACCCCATGGAGAAGTACAGGGGCATATAAAACCCTTTTCCAGATTCTCTTGAAAATGCTTCTTCAGTTCTTCCAAAAAAATGGTGTTCAATCTATGATTTTTATTTAACATAGACAGAGATCCAATAATATTTTAAATTGAAAACTCTACATATAGATTAGAAGAAAGACCATTTAATTATTTAGGGAACACATTAGTGTGGTCACATTAAATTAACATATTTTCAATCATGACACCCTCATTTGTCTGAATCATTAGAGCCACACATTCTTTCTCATACGCCAAAACTATCCACACATGAGATGATGATTCAGAAGGAGACTCATCCACAAACTAACACTTGTACATAATTTGAGGATGCATTAGTATGTGAAGACTGGTATCCCTTCCCCAAAAGTAGTTCTTTTATTTGAATAAAGATAGACAATCCAAGCCAAAAAAATATTCTAACACAAAAAAGGTTGCATGACTATATTTTCTTGGATTTTACTCCACAAACCATAATGTGATGCATTTATATATTTTGGATAAAATAATTGCACCATTTTATATTATCATAGATAAATCATACTCCATATTTTTTGGTGGTGTTTTAATAATTCTATTAAACATGCAAGATAGGAAAAATGTGTAAAACCATAATAAAATAGTATTATCACTATTATTGAATGACTAACCAGAATACCTATCCCAACCTCGTTTTGGGGTTCCACCTAAGAAGAAATGATAGCATAAGATTTTACTTTCTCTCATTTTTTTGTGGATATTGTTGTTGATTCTGCCCATTGAGTCGAGGTTTAGTCCACTGACTTTTATAGATACATTTCTGACTATAGTTGAAACATTGTACGATGGGTGGTGTTCTCCAGTTTTTCACAACATTTTCCCACATACTCATGTCTCTTTGGAATTTATGAGCTTTTTGGCATTCTTTCCTAAACTTACAGCATTTCCCAATTCATTTTAGGTAGTTCTAATGAGACTTATTATATAATTTTTGACATGTGAGTGGTTGATATTGGTTTCCAACTCTCATTAGATCCCCCATATTGAAAATATAAATTTCATTTCATGCACCATATCAATGTCACCATTATCTAAACTCCATATCCACATAGAGTGCACATAAAAAAACTTCTAAATAACTCCCATTTTTTAAATTTCTAGATCATTTAAAATGCATGGTTTTAAAAAACTATATAATATATCAATTTTTAAAACATTATTGATAACCAAACATGATAAGTACCAATAACAAAATGTGATTTTTTATTTCATGATACATTCACCTACATTTTGATTTAGCTCAATCGATTCTATGTCCATATTTTTACAAAGAATTCTAGGTAAATTCATGTTAAGAAACAACATATTATTTTTTACCCACAACATCTATTCAATTTCATCATTAAGATGGGTGTTTAATTAATTACCATAATTGATAGGCCTCTACATATAGAAAATAAATTATCTGGTTAACCTTCTCTACATTAAAAAATTGAATCTCATATAAGATATACTTTATCAAGTTGAACCATTATTCCGCGATAAGTGGATCAGACAATCCACTAAAGGTTGATAGTCTTTTCTGGATAAATGACTCAAGGGATAGTTTCTCAATATTAGGTGAATGTGTATGTTCCAATTTATTCAGGTTATTGTTCAAAACTAAGTCAAATGGGTATACATCCCTATAAAATGTTGAAATCCACCTCCCAAAGAATTAGAGATGTTTTTTGAGAAATTATTCCATTGTCCGTTTCATGGAATGTATTCCTAGTTTCTCCTAGTTCCCACTATTTTCTAAAATATAACAGGATACAAAATAATATTAGTCCACATTTTATTAAAAATTAATTTACTCCTTCATGAAATTATGTCTAAAGGAATATCTTGTGGGATTCCATTGTTTATAATTTTTCAAAATCAAAGCATCATTAGTGGTTAATTATACTTATTCCCAGGAAAAGAGTTTTCACTATGGTTATCTCATCATAATTCCCAAATTAACTAATATGTGTTCTGATACCGACTATATCGACTCAACTTTTCTTACATTCTTATTACATCATTTTAAAGATAAACAACATAAAATGTTACACAACAAGTATCTAATTGTTTAGTATATTAGTAAAATAATGATAATACATAACATTTACCTAATAAAAGACAAACACTTATTTAATTACTTCTTTACTATATTCTTAGTGGTCATCATGTTTCCTTAGAACAAGTGTTCACCTAAGGATACAAATCAAAATAAGGGTTGAGATAAAATCATACTAAGAGGATGAATAATAGACAAGAATCATGTGTGAGGATAATCATTATCCTAAGGAATGTTTGACCAAAAAAATAATGATAGGAAAAAATAGATAAAGGAATGGAATGTGGAAATACATAAAAACAGAACATCATATCTTATTGGTTAACCACCACACATTTTTTTGAAAAAACATAGCATCATATTCTTATATATTTTAAATTATATCATGAGATATATTACATTACCCAATGAATTAGAGAACTGTATAATTCTAGGTTCACCCATAAGATCAAAAAAAACATTGTACTATATTATTTTGGGTGCACCAATCACACGATAACATTGACATTATCATGAATACACATAGAACATATATCATTATTGTAAATAAAAATATTCCATATAATGAAATGGGATTTTTTTCACAAATTATAGTTTTTTGAATAAATGTTGGAATTCCAAATAGTCATAAATAATATCATACTTGGTTTATGAACCACCAATCTTGAGTGAAGAAGAATCAATATCAAAAGAACTAAATGTTCTATTTTTTGGAAAGAATATTTTTTGAGGAATAAGCATTTCATTTGTCATAAAACCAGATTGGAAACATGTATATACCATAAAATATATTTAAGAAAAAAATTAATGATATTTCATGAACAGTAAACATCTATAATTAAAATTGAGTGAAATAGGGAAAACCCCAAGAAAGAGAGTTTAATATGAGAATCCCCTTACATTATGTCTAAGATAATTATTCATATTAATATCTAGGATAACAAAAATTAATTTATTAATTAACATATCTATAAAATATTATAAATTAAATGGATTCATTATAGGTTTTCTTGGTTCATTTATAAGCTTTTATATGTGTTATATCATTTAAGATCATTGTTTGGGAGTGTTCATTTTCGTGGTTTTACTGATCAGTTCAACTGAATATTAGTATGGATGTTTATGTATAATGGGTATAATTTTATATAATTTGAATTATATTTTTTCAATGAATGTAAAAAGGTTTTCATGGTTATATATATCATTTTTATAAATTTTGTGAGGATGCACTATTAGATAAAAGGTTCATCATATTCATTTAGATTTGTTTGGCATTGATTCAACATCACAAAAAAGTTCTCTTTAGTTATATATTATTGTGTAAATAATTTAGTTGTAAAAATTAAAAGGGTTATTACATAAATGTAATAGTATTTACCTAACATTATAGTTATTTTATGATCATAATTTATGGTGTTAATGGAAAATGAAAATGCATCGTCCACAATGTTGGTAAATTGACACAACACAAGCAATGAGTTAATATTTAGAATCTAATAGAGAGAGAGAGAAAGGATGTTCACAATAGTAATTAAATTAACATTATACAATTATATTATATTAATTATAATAGTTTTATCATTAAAATTTTTATAGGGGAGGTGAAAATAGAATAATTAAAGAAAAATAAATTAACATAAATTAAAAGAAAGAGAAAGAGAATTTTACCTCTTGAATTTATCCTATTTTAGAACCTTGTTAGGGAAATAATTTTGTTATTTTAATGGAACATATGGATATTGGATGTGGGGAAGGGGATTTTAAATATATTTGAGCATGATTTTTATGGGCACAAATCTTGTATGGTTCAAGGAGAAGAGGTAGTGAAGTGTGGTATTTAAACGGGAGGAGAGGGGTGTTATCATAATATTTTATTTATTAATTTATTATTTTGGATCCAGAATTTTAATATTTTATGAATTATCACGAAATATATTAATATAATGAATTATATTTTCATACTTTTGTCTTTCATCATCATTACATCGCCTATGACACAATAATTCATGTATTTATGTTTTATCATAAATTATTATATTTTACCATTCCCCAAAAAGTTATCTATTTTAGAAAAATATAAACTATTCACTATAAACATATTTTGATGTTTAGAAATAGAAAAGTAAATATATTTTTGAAAAATTATTTTTTGAATCTTGAGAAATATTATTTTTAATTAATCTCTATATTTACTCAAAAATACAGATTTAATAATTATATCTAAATTTATGTTATATTGAAAAATTATGTAAGGTCTCATAAAATTATCTTATAATTATATGACAAAATAATAATTTTTGAATACATTTTATGGAAATATATTTTATTTTTATATAATTATATAACATATAAAATTATATACATACATTTATGTTTTATAAAAATACCAACACTAAATCAATAATTTTAAAAAGAATTTCCTAAAAACAGAAATTAAATCAATGTGTTGAATTCCCAAAAATGTCTCCAAAAATATCCATTATCATCATAAAATATCATCACATAAAATCATAAAATGGTTATTTATTTCATTAATATTATGGTAAAACATACAATTTTTAACTTAATAATGTTTATGATAATCCATAGAAATTAATGTTTTTCATCTATTCAAATATTTCATAATGATATGTAAATAAAATGCGAATTATCAAAAAGTATACCTTGTTGTGTCAAACCAGGTGTGCCGTAAGTCCCATTTTCATGTAGTAGGCAATGATTGGTTCAACCCTAATGTTCTTTAAATAGTTATTTCCCCTTATAATATATGTTCTATAACCGTATCCACAAACAGTATCCAGATATAGATATTTTTATAGTAAAAATTACATAATCTCTACCATCCCAAAAAATATGGATTTTATCATTTGTATAGCCTCATTGTATATCATACGGTTATGTTCCCAAATCATGTTTTCCAAAATATGGTTCCTAATGTTTCTAAAAAAATTATCTAATACCAAGAAAAATTACCCAAAACAATGTATCCCACAACTAGTTTATTCATTGTTACATTGGAATTAGATACAATTGATTTCATCCAAAAAGGACCTAATTGTTTATTAGTCTTGGTATACTAGATACATATAAGATTCCCTAATTACTATAAAAAAATACAACATAATTATTTTCCTAGAATCTGATTATTCCCTCTTGTATATCCTTGGATATCATTATTAGTTCACTTATTTGATTAAATTTAAGGGGTAGAAAATAATGGTGAACTCAACTACTAAGGAGGGATATTTAAAACCTTTTATTTCATGAATAAATAAGCATAATCAATATAGAATGGTATATATATGAACAAAAACTCCATTTAAATAATATAATATCCACAGTTAGATAATGAATAATAAATATGGAATAGTTAATAACTGAACGATTATTACATTTAGTCGACATTTTGAATATCATAAATACATAAAACATTATCAATATGGAAGGGTGAACATGTAACAAGAAATTCCATTTAATCAATAACTAAGAATGAACTCCATTTTTATATAATATAACTATTAAAATATCATGGATAAACAAAACGAAATTACTAATAATGAAAATGATTATTTATTTAATGATGTGTTATCATGCATCATTATATCACTACCATCATGAGAATTCCCAAAATGTTTTAAAATTATTTGTAGAAACCTATTTTTTTTCTTAATTATTCACCTCATGTGATTAATAATGTAACGAGGTAATATATAATTATAATCTCAACCATCGTTGCCTATATAATGTATTTATCATATTTCAAATAGTTGATTTATTTAGTAAAAAATGTTACATATCATCAAATATATATATGTATTAAGGAATATATATTTATCAACATTTACCAAGGTAAAAATAGTCAGTGTAAAAAGTCATTTCTATAAATTATATATTTTATAAGAAATAAATACATCCATGATAAATAATATTAATATTTTGGAAAATTTTAATATCCAATGATCATTGAAAAGATAATATTTCAATGGAAATGAAATGAATACCAAAATGAATCAATAAATAGAATGTTAGTATAGTCCTTATTCAACATGATCACATAATACCTATATAAATAATGATGATGATATTAATATAACATATTCATGGTGTATTATAAGTAAAATAATGGGTATTTGTAGTTGATGATTAGAAATATTATAAAATAATATAAAACCATCTGGATAAAAATATCCCTTCATTACATCGAAAATACTTATAAAACCAAATTATTACAAAATAATCTAAAAATTATTGTCTTTAAAAATATACATTTAATATTATGAAGGAAACATTATATAATTGAGTGGTTAGAATGATAGGATTTCCATACATTCAAAACACGTTAAAATGATGAATTTATTGAAATTGTAGTTAAAACCTAATTAAATGGTTTTTGGAAAATTAAATGAATGTTACATTGAAAATTTTTCATAATTATAAATGTTTACAAATTTATTTAAAAAATTAATTTTAAAATCATAAAGAATTTTTTGAAAATATTTATAAAAACAATGTATTTGGATGAAAATAGATTTTTGAATGAAGAGATAAATAATGTCTGATTTTCATAAAAATGTATTATCAAGAATTATAATTATCAATTATTGGAAAAAATTAACTACTTCATGAGAAAATTGGGAATAACAAGAGGATAAGATAATATAATGTGGATATAAAATAATGATTAGATAATTTTTTCAATGGAAATTCAGGAATATACAATCCAGATTAAATTGAGATTGTGATATAAACCCTTACAAAGACCATAGGATTGAAGTAAAAATTATAAAATGAATGTATTTTTTTGTATCAAATGTAAATAAAAATTGTATAAAAAGATATAAAATATAATATATTCAGAAATCAATACAAACATACTAATAAAATATCAAATAAAACAAATAAGTAATGAAACCAAAAGAGAAGAAATGGGGTAATGAAATTCATCAACACCTCATAACTATTATTTAAAATATATGTAGATGAAATAATAATATTTTTATCTTAAAATATCATTAAATATTAATGAGTAATGATATTACATGTCAATGTGGAAGTATATACACCATATTAAAAAATAGGTGCATAACATTTCAATATAACTCAATGAAGGTAAATTGAGATGAAGTCCCTAACATTACACTTAATTTTTTCTTAACATTACTAAAACTATTATATAATTGTTTTGTGGATTAAATTAATTTATATCATGACCATATTCTTATAATATCATATATTAACATCTTATCACATGTTCAATAATAATATTTTATTATTTTCGTTAATTTGAGTGTTGCTTAATTTTTTTATATGGAAAGATTTGTGATCAGAGTAACAATTATTTCATGAGTTATATAGTTACCTAATATCAGTTATGGTATTATTTTCCTAAATATATTATATATATATATTATTATTTATAATCATTATTTATATTTTTAAATTCTGAATCACTCATATCTTTTTATGGAGATGGTTGGTCAGAAGTGCACATGATTGAAATTTTCATTCACTTAATGGGTGAAAGTGTAAGGAGGTGGATTAAATGTTAATTTTTCTATAATCAATATAATTTTATATATATTACATTTATTTAGTAAAATTATTTGTATTACCATCTATGTAAATATTTTTGAGAAACAAGTCACTTCACATAATGAGGCACTAGTCTTCCATATACATGTGTGATGTTATAATATTTTATATGTACTGGATATTAAGAATGTATATGTGGAAATAAAGTTAACAAATTATAATAATATTATAAATAACAAATAATTTTTTTAATATTTTATTATATCTTGAATTTAAAGGTGGTAATGGAAAAATAATTACACTAACTCATGAGGCGGTAGTCCACCATACACATGATCTAGAGTTTTGGTTCCTATTTGAATGATAAGGAGATCAATATAAGGCATGAATATGTAATAATAATAAAATATATGTGTATATATTATAATGGGTTTATTATATAATCATTTTCCAATATGATTTGATGTAGGTTGGAGAGGAAATAAAATTAAAACACTTTTTTATGAACATTACCTATTATATGTACATCATCTTTATGTTTGTACCAAAATCAATATTATGATAGAATTATGAGAAAAGAAAGATATATTATAGTTTGGGAGGGGATTAATGAAGATATTTGGGAATTTATTTGTGGAATAATTTTCAATTGGATTTGGGAAAAATATGGTGTGGTGGTGGCCTTTTTTAGATTGTCTATGAAAAAACATAGGACTTTTGAAAATAGTCCGTTAAAACCATGATTTTATCAAGACAGAAGACTAAAAATGATATTTTATTGACATTTATGTGTTATAAGGTGAACATATTTCTATAAAATTACTTTTGGACAAATTAATATGTCATATTAACCACTAACAATTAGTATTAACAACCCAATAAATCACTTGTTACCGTTACCGTGAAGATTAATTTTTACTGATTTTACTATTATTATTGGTATAAATATATGTTTCCAAATAATATAATATAAATATTAATTATTGAATATATGGAATTGATTTTTTACAAATTCAAATCATAGACGTGTAAGAATCACATTTAATATTATTCATATAGATTCAATAGAAACAAGTTTATAAAGAGAAACTTATCTTACACGGACAATGCATTAATATCAATGTTAAATATAAAATTTATAATATTAACAATAATTAGTTTAACATTAATTTATATGTACATATTTTACTTTCAAACATATTTAAAATATAATTTATCCTTATAAATTATTTAATCAAAAGAAATCGTTCAATATAAATATGTATTATTCATTATTCATCAAAAAATAAACATTCATGAAAAATATAAAACAAATATAGAAAAGATAATTTTAATATATTTATTTAAAAAATTAATTTCATTTTGTTAAATATATTTTCTAACTGTGGGAAAATTTAGATTTAAATTTTGTACCCAAAGAGAAACTAAACTGTTTTGTAGAAAAAATAGGGGTCGTTAGAAATTATTTGTTTTAAAAAATGATCATTAATTTATTTGTCACTATTATATAACTATTTTTTTGATTTAGTTAGTACCATACATCTAGACAATTTAATGGATTTTTCATAATGGTTTACTTTATTTTAGTTCATTTAGGTATGGAGTTGAGTGTTCCCTAAGCTATAAAATATAATAAATTTAAAGATATATATTTTATGGGGGTTTAATGATTGGTGTTTTATGACACAAATGTTATAGAATAAAATTTTATTATTTTTAAATTTGTAGTATTATATATATTAATTAAAATATATTTTTCATTTCATAGATAAATATAAATACATTAAAAATTTCCTAAAAACATTTCTTGGTGAAAATAATCTTTAAAATCTAATAATTAATTTATAAATAAAAGCTCATTTATTAAAATTAATTTCATTGAAAATGAAATTTTAAACATTAATTGGATTATTTAATATAGTTGTGGTCATGATTGTGGGATGTTATGTTCATTTCGTATATGTTAAAAAAACATTACATTCATACTGTTGTAAAACATTAAAAAACACCTCATTTGGAACAAAATAAGAAAATTCAATTGAAATAGATTTTTAGAAAAAAAAATTAATTAATTAATTATTAACTAATTTTTATAATTTTAAAAAGAATTAATATTATTTTTAGAAAAAATTGATTTTTAGGTAAACATATTTTCGAGATAAGAGATAAAAAACAATAGTTGTCCATTAAGAAAATTCAAATCAGTTTTGGTTCAAAATAGTGGAAAATTGTTCTATTACATGAAATTTTTTAATAATGGCCATTGGAGAGTATAAAAAATTGATTTTATGATTGAAATATCTAATAATTATCTCAATGGAATCGTAAATATAAATAATCACATTTTTTTATTATATTGTTAAATAAACCCACACTTATATACTACTGCATGAATAATAAGCTTATAGAATGAAATAAAAAATCATAAAATATTTTTAATATATATATATATATATTAATGATAAAACATTAAAATGTGCTCATATATATTAAAAAAAAGAACAAGTAGTAAATGTGGACTATGTATTTTGTAAGTAAAAGTGATAATATAAACTCTTACACTTAGATTGACATCCTTTATAAGTTTCAGAAACACCCCATAATAAATTTTTTTATTGTAAATATATTTAAATCCCATTAAATATATCTAATACCATATATAATTTAATTTTAATCTTTTATCAAACGTTTATTAATAATTATTCAATAAACTTATTATTTTAGGTGAGAATTTCATTGTTTTTCCATCTATGATTTGGTTTTCTAATTTCAGTCCTTTTATATTTTTCTTAGTTATATTATATCCATAATTTTACCTATAATATAAATATCATATATATTAACTATATTTTTTATGTTAATCTAAAATAGTTAGAGACATAAAATGGAATACACCGTTCATGGAGATGGTAGACCATACGTATACATGAAAATTGTTCCCATTTTAATCGAAATACTGAATTAAATTATGTTAAATAACATATCACATTTTCTAGAGTCATTATGATTCAATATATATATCATAAATTAATTAAATATATCTTAATTATATTCATTTTAAATCTTCAATTAAGAACATTTCGCATTACATTATGAGGAATTATTCCTCTGTAAACATGAGAGATGTTATTATATAACCCATAAAATAGAATGTAAAAAGGTATATGTCATATAATAATTCAAAAGAAAAAATTATTATATAAGTATTATATATATTAATTTAATCGGTCTTTATTTCCATCTATATAAAATGGAAATGAGAAAAAACACATCGCATTAGTTCATCAGGGGGTAGCCTGTTGTACACATGAGAGACATTATTATTTGACAATGGGATAGATATTACTAAAGTAAATTTTATATAATAACTCATATCCACATTAACTTTATCATGATTATATATATTTTTTAAATCCATCAATACATCTACCTGTGAGATGCATCGATGGAAAATAGATAAAATTGGTTCATCATGTGGTAGTCCACCATACTCATGATCGATTATTTCATTTCCCATTTGATGGATAAGAAAATTTATATTGGTAAGGATATAAATTTAATAAAATATATATATATTTTATATATTGAGGAGATTATATATCATTTTTAATAATATTTTAACTAGTAGAAAGAGGGGAAAAAAATCAAAACCCTCATTTAAGAAGGTTAGATTTACTTGGGAAATGTTCATTATTATTTCTCCAAAATCATTCTATGGATTCATTAATTATTAAATAATTCACTCAAGGATTTAGAGAGTTATTTATGTTAGGTTATATGTGGGCATTTTATAAACGAAATGAATTTGGGATTGTAAATATGAGGGGAGAAGCAGCTGGCTTTTATAAGTGGGGAGAGAACACATAGAATTATTGAATAAAAATAGTGATGTAATTTTTTCATCATTAAAAAATCATTAAAATGGTATATTTAGAAACCATTAAGGTAAAATGTATAATATGATCAAAAAATTGGATATAGAACTATTTGGGTAATTTTTAACCCTTATATTTTATGTTTAACCCCATCGTAAACTGATTTTAAACCTAACCAATGTAATTTCTTAACATTTTTTTGTATTTATTATTAATAAATTAAGGAGGTTTTATTATATAATATGAATTATTATTATTTATAATAAGGAAATAATTTTCTAAAATTCTATTAACAGAAGTGGTGGAATTAAATTTAAAATTAAACTAGTAGAGAAGTAAACAAATAGGTTTTCAAAATAAAATTATTCAAAAGAATAATGGTCTTGAATATATATTAATATTTTAATTTAGTGTCATTAAAAAATTGGATTTCATACATAAATTTTTTTTTGAATTTATTTAAAAGGAAATATCTTATAAAGTATTACAATATATCCTAATCTTCTAGGATTGGTTTTTCAATTCATATAATATATCAAACATGATTTTACTTTATTAAAATTTTAGGGTGTTACATTTACGTATCTAAGGATTACTTAATGATAATATAATTAATTTTACCCAATAATAAAATCAATTATATAAATGAAATTTAAATTTCATAAAATAAATTTTGTAAGATTCATTGTAAATCATTATCATATGTCCCCTTAAATTAATATGAGGTTTTATATGTTTATAAAAAAAATACACTACACATTGGTGAAATTGTAGATATAATAATAGTGGGAGAAATCATTAAGAACCACAATCATTAATTATTAACTTAATTATAAAATGTATTGGTTTATATGAAAATACAGACATTAATAATGAATTATTACTACACGGGGTAAATGAATCTATACATCAATGTTATATAGTTACAATGTTATAAATAATAGGTTTTTATTGATATATAATATATCATAATTTATTATATAATAGGATTGAGCATTTCCATAAAATCTAAATGTCCTAGTTAAGGATTTTCTATCTCATTTTCACTTTATTGAAATATGATTTAAATTATACATCTATTTCAATTTATATGGTTTATTTAAAAAATCATTGAAAACTTATTTCCTTAAACTCAATATACATATTATATTTTAATTTCATTATTATTTTTAAATTCAATGTTTTTATATTTTAAAATTTGAAATTTTGATTAATTTTAAAAACATTTCATTATATATTTTGTAGTATTTTTAGAAAAATCTCAATCTTTATATGCATAATTTCTATTTATCTAATAAAATATTATTATTGAAAAATTTATTATTATTTAATTTCATTTTCAACTATCATTTACGTTTAATAATGGTATAATAAATAATCATATTTAATTTATTTTATAGGTTTATTATTTGAATTTGATTACAAAATTTTTAAAAGAATGCCTTTTAATATCTCTAAATTGATAAAATTTTCCTAAAACAATGATAGTAATTAATTATGATGTGTCCTTTTATCATTATCATGTGTTTTCATTGATAATATAGTTCTTATTATTTTATGAATTTCTATTTATTAAATGTTACCATTATAAAATGTTGTTTCACCTGGTTTTAAAAAAAATATATTTAATGTATTTATAATTATTTTACATGTATATCTACATACTTTAATAATTGTTATTATTAATTGGAGATATTAACTTATTATACCATAATCCGTACTTATATAGATGGGTTATGATAATTTTTTAATGAAAATATGATGAAACCCTTTTCTTATCTATGGGTTAAGTAATTTGTGCTATAATGATGAGTTCCATTATGGTAATGTGGAATATATATAAACATTATTTCATTAATTTATGGGTGGATAATTTATATTACTCTGTTTCATTGGGTAAGGTTTTATATATAATAAAATAAAAATGGTACATGGGCTATCATCCTAAACCATAGGGTATACAGGAATTTGGCCTACGCCAAAAAGTTTCAGAGTTGATTAACTAATTCCTATTATAATTTTCTAAGGAGATTATACTAGACCACTATTTGAGGAATTACAATGTAGTTAATCTTTTCTAGTGTAATTATTACTATTAATTTTTTTATTTCACACAGTTATTCTATATCTTAATCATTATGTTATCATGGATTATAATTATTTACTTTTGTATCATGAATATCCCCAAAAGTTTCATTCCATGGTTTTATGATATGTAACTGATTTATTCCTGGGGTGATTATGATATGTCATGATGTTTCAATTATATTGTGTTCTCATTCAAAAATTCTATCATTATTCTCAATTATGATATTTTTTTAATGTCACTCATGCATACCGATATTGGGTTTCATATATCATATTTTTATTATATTTCCATATCCCATGTTATGAGAAATAATACTAAGAGTATTATACATAAAAACAAGGTATTTTGGGAACACAGCGAATTTAAAATTATATATATTTGAAAATATACTAGTTATGTACCTTATCATTACTAGAAATAATACATTATATTCCATAAAGAAAATTATTATGTGATATATTGAATATTCCTCATCACTATATTTATTATTATTATATATTATGATTGGGTTTCATCATTATAAGATGAGTTTTATAAAGAATGGATTGAAAAAATAGAGGATACATATTATTATGAATTATTTTCACTAACAATTAAGTAGTCAGTTAATAAAATATTTCTAAGAATATATGACATAAGTATTTTATTTTTGAGTAATTGATAATTGAAGTTGTTTACATCATAAATAAATATATTAAGTGATTTAAATTGATTATATATGTATTATTATAGAAATTAATTTTTTTATCTAATCTATCAATTTAAATAGATAATATATGGGCTTAAAATGTAACCCTGAAATAGGAATTGGACATTCAAATAATTATTGGATGAATATATGTTCATTTCGAGAAATGAAAACTATTAATATTACATTAAGGTGAATAATTATGGGAGCATCAAATTTTTAAATATCTATTATGTTGAAGTTATATTTTCCAGAACGTTTAAGGATATTTCTTAGGGTGATTGAGTTTTAATTTTCTTGTAGTTTTGAGATGAAGGAGCATGGTCTCAGAAAAAATATTTTGTTGAAACTAATTTTAAGGAAAATATTGTTTGTAAATTTATTACCAAATCCAGATGCAAAAATTAAAAATTATGAGCAATGTTTTTTAATATGTGGTGTGAATAATTTCACAATATTAATTGTTAGGTTCTTCAAGAGGAATAATGAGAAGAATCCTGAACTATATGAATATGATTATTATATCATAATGGTCCTATAACACCCTAATATTTTTATATAGGACTATCATATTAGATAAAAGTTAAGACCCAAAACACCATTAAAAGTTTACAATATAACACCTAGTGACTTTCTGAAATTTTATTTATTGAATAAATTTAATGTATTTGATAGATTGAGATAAACCCAACACTAGGTTTCTACAAAACATTACTGCCTATTAAATTATTATTCATTAAAATAGACCATTATAACTGAACCATTAAGTGGGAGGAATGAATTAGAGTAAACAAATTTGGGGAATTATATGGGTTATAATTATGTATATTAAACTCAACGGCTATCTATTAAATATAAATAAAATAAGAACAATTTGATACTAAATGAATTTTTTGAGAACATATGTTTTTAGAAAACGATGATGGGATGTGAATTGTGCTTATAAAATAAAATTAAATATAATAAATTTTTGAAATTGATTTTATTAATAAACATCATTTTGTATTCCATATATCAAAATTATCTTATGCTTTAGTTTTTTAAATATTATGAATATTTTTAATTTCTGATGAATAATGAATGACATTGAACATTAACTAAATACATCGATGTAATTTAAATTATTTATTGAGTTATATTATATTTACAATTTGTTTTAAAGTAACATTTTTTAAATCACAACTCTATTAATCCAATTGTGGTCAATTGAATCCCCATTTTCTCATCATGTCTACGAGATTAATTCTAAATCAATATTTTCAACTAATGATGTTAGATATGGAAAAATTGGATTTTTTCTTTGGAATAAAAATAATTTATATTGTCTATTTTGCTCAAAATAATTTTTTTTACCACAAATGATTAGTGAATAGAGTTAAAATTAATTTTCATGGTTAAGGTAAAAATAGGTTTACTTAGTGTTAAACTAATATGATAATGGTTAAAACAACATACACACATGTCTAAAATTTATTGTATTGTAAAAAAATAAACCATATCATGTATGATTCATGATAATACTCTATTTTATCCCTTTTTCATTTTGAAAACATGGTTAGATAATTTTTTTGAAAAATACATGTCTTTCTTCTCACATCACATATAAATGGCCACCCACTCTCCTCTATTCTGCCCACTATCAATCCCCTTTAGATCAAAAACTATATTCCCATATAATATAAAAAATTATATAACCTAATCCTATATGACATTTTTTGGTAAAAAACCCCATTCTAAAATAAATTTGGAATAATCTGAGAAATTGGTTTTATGAGAAGGGATTTAAGTCCTAATAATGTTTTTTTGTTTGATTTCTGCTTACTCCACCACAAAAAGTTAATTATTTTTTATTATTCAATGGAAATAGTATCTACTATATAATGATATTATTTTATGATAAGGTAATGACCTATATAGATACCCTCCACCCACAAATGGGAAACATTAATTTCGCTATTATGTACAACGATCTACCACCTCACAAATTGATGTGACTTTATTTCCATGAACACCTTCCACCATTGGGTATCATTATGAATATAAAGTATATGTTTGATATCTAAAACATAATTATTCCACTAGATTCATTATACAATAGTTAATATTACTTTACATTATATGTGGGATACTGTAATTGTTTGGCATGTATTGTCTCCACAATAATCTATAAATATTATAGATTTAGATGCTCACAAATACCATTGTTTTACAAATTATTTTTCAATAATTGTATTTCATGAAATTAATATTCTTTAAATTCCTTAATTAGAGAAATATTTTCACGATTACTCTTCACGTGGAATACTAATCAAAGTGTTTGGAATGCTCCTAACCGTATTCTAGAAACATTGATCATACCATATGTTGATGAAACATAATGTAAGTAACAAACTATATGTTATTATTATAACTTATGTTGAATTATCAAAAAAAAATATGGTTAATTAAACAAAATTTTACATAAATGTATGGATTAAGAACCTTATGCTTGGATAAAACCTTTCATTTTCCAAAGAGAAAAAGTATGGTTAAAGAGATATGTGTAATTACAGGACTATATGTTTGAGAAACAAATGGATTGATAATCACCCTTAATTTTGCGATCAACCATATATTTTCAAAATTATGTTTAGAGAATTTATGAAATTTATTTGAACCCTATATTTTGTATTTTTTTTCTTTTTGTGAAGGAACCTTATGTTTTACATCTCATCACTGGATATTTAAATTTATGATTTTATCAGATTTTCATGCAATGAACATTACGAAAAATTAGAATTATTTGAAGCTCATTTTCAAATGATCCAAATCTTGTTATGTTTAATTCATATGAATCATATTAAGTGTAGAAATTATCTCACAGTCTTACGGGAAGACACAACTACTCTGAGCTGTCCCATGAATTTAAATTATTAAGACTTCACAAGAAATTATTTTGGATCTTTATTTAAAAGACATGCTATCTATTTTAATTCAATCCATATAATTGTTCTATATATATATATATCTGTGTGTAACATTCAAATAGACTAAGATATCTATTGATATATATTATGATATATATTACGACATGTATTTATTATAGAAATTGCATTCATGTGAATATCTTTAACAGGTCTACTAAAACAATCGATCAGACTCTATTTTTCTACCAACGACGATACAGTGGAAATATTCATAATCAAAATTTAGTATTTACTATAAGACTACTTCTTATATTCGTTTTTTCTTTTATTTCCATGA
The DNA here is from genome assembly GCA_963277665.1 of Viscum album. Classification (NCBI taxonomy): domain Eukaryota; kingdom Viridiplantae; phylum Streptophyta; class Magnoliopsida; order Santalales; family Viscaceae; genus Viscum; species Viscum album. Next base: position 996,377,886 of record OY728123.1, on the reverse strand, counting down.
TCTATTTCAAATGGATCATTTCATAACGGTTATTTCCTAAAGAAACTATATTCTGAATAAGAAGATTCATCTACTATCAGTTATTGTTCAATTGTATAGTTTAGATAGAATCCATTATAATTAATATTTTCTTATTAAGAGTTTCAACTGCTTGAACTCATTTTTGGGGGAGTATCTGCTTCTTGGTCTAAGCTACAGTTTATCAGTTCTCCATTATAGAACCAGAAGACACCATTTTTAGCCTTGTTTGTAAAGATGTCAATTTCCCACACTTAGTTGGGGATTAGTCTTTTGATATGAGGACCTGACATGTGAAATTCACCAAAAATGAAGAGAGAGTAATTAGTGGAGTGGACTAGGGGATCTTTATTCCTCGAACCACTATAAATAACTGTGTTCTATATTTTTGTTTCTATCTGCTGCTCATAATTTCATACAGAAGTCAAAAACCGCTCACCTTCATAATCATCATTCGAAATCAAGAAGCATAATTGTAAATAAATTTGGAAAGACACAATTCACACCCTCTGTTATATATTTTTATATTCCGACCTAACAATAGGTATTAATGGAGTGATTCTGGAAAAGGCTATAACATGCTAAAAGTAGAAGGCCTATATAAAGATGGTAATGAATGATCATAGAGAAGGAATGACAATGGATCATGCTCATTATTTAAAAGGTGAAAAATATGGATGCTAGAAATCATGTATGATTATATATTTTAAGTTTCTCAAATTCAAAGTCTATTGTAAGATCTTTATTCTTTATATAATTCTTCGAAATCCAGCAACTTGGACTGATATTTTAATGGCCAACTAAGACAAGATTTCTAAACCTAGGAAACACTATTATATATGGTTTTGGACCTGATGAATTCAATTGTGTCTCACAATATCCTATAACTTATGAAATGTGGAATAACATTGTAGTTTACAAATAAGGAATATGAAATGTGAGACAAATGATGTATGATAAAACAAAAATGAAATTTGATACATTCAGAATGCTAGATGGAGAATTTATCACTCAAATGAATGGAAGTTATATAGTGATTATAAATAATATTACAGTCTTATTTGGTCCTATCAAACATGCATATCATGCTTTGAAAGTAATGATATTACTATCCACTAAATAGAGTGGAATATCAGTTACAATTCAGAAATCATCACCTTTTAAAAACATGACCATGAGAGAAATGATTGGGAAATTGTTGATTTATGAAGATGAAATGGAAGATGAATCTGAAGATCATAATGACTTAGTAAAAAAAAGAATAAAACATATATAAAGGTAATATCATAGAAGAAATGAAAAAGAATAAAGAAAGAGGTCATAGAAAAAATAAATTTAGATACATATGATTAGGAAATGGAACTGGATCACTTAGCTATAATGGTTAGGATATTTTATAAGAATAAAAGTATATTCCCAAAGCCATTAAAATGGGATGATAAAGACTCCATAGAGGTTAGATGCTGTGAATTCAAGGCATTTGGTCATATAAGACATGATTGTACCCCTCTAAAAGATGAAAAGTGAAAGATATAAAAGAGATATCAGAAAAATGATGATTATGAACATAAAGTTATAAGAGTAATAAAGGCAATATGGAGTGTCAATAAAGACTACAACAACAAATAAAAATATGATTCAAAAAAGTAATAATTAACTATGAAAGAAAATATGTAATTCATGGTAGAAGAAGATAAGGTACAAACCTATTATTCATCAAATTTTTATTTTCATTCAAATTATTCAAATAATAAATTCGTTTCATACTGCAAATTGATCGAAGGAAAATATGACTCCTTTTTACAGAAACTAAAATATTTTAAAAAATATTCGCAATTCTATTTTAGGTAAAATAGATTCTTTACTTAAACCACATCATGAGTAAATTGAAAACATTAACTCATCTACGACCAACAATGCTGGTCATAAAACTAAGATTAAAGAAATAAAAGATGACATAAAAATATACAAAATTTCTTATATTTTCTTTACAAATGAATAAAATATTATGAAAGAAATTATTTGTAAAAATTTTATTAGAATTATAGGATTTGGTATAGGATATAAAGGTGAAAAATATAAACCAATATTAGAATTATTTTATTCCAAACTCAAAAAATTTCACCTTTCATTTTTGTGGAACAAAATTAAATATAACAAAAAAAATGTTATTTAGGAAGTATTAAAACAAGTGTAATTAAAAAGGAATTTATTTCAAATAGCTTATCTAACATAAATATGAGTTAAAAAAAACAATAAAGATCTGGATACCCAAATATTTTCTAGCTAACACTAATAGACCCAAAATTATATGGGTACAAAAACAAACTCATATTTAAATTACCTTTTTATGAAATATTTCACTAAAAAATATATGATATATGGTATACGGATAGTGGATTATCCAGTAATATGATTGGAAACTCATTAAACATCTATAAACTAAATCAAATAGACAAAGGTATATAAACATTTGGTAATAAGGCCAAAGGAAAGATAATTGGTCATAGAATCGTTTGAGATCAAAAAACATTCTCAATCAACAAAGTAATATATGTATAAGGTATGAAGCATATCCTAATAAGTATCTATCCACTTTTTGATGATTGATATTTTTTTGATTTTTCTAAAAATACTTTTATATGTTTAAACAATGATTATGTTTACAGCACCTTGAACTGATAATGTGGACACTTTGGTTTAAAACTACGTGTGTAAATAGAATGTGAAGTGTTTAACTACTGATATTAATGAGTCTTGGATATGCAATAGAATTTTTGGTCATTGTAATATTTACAGATTACAAAAATTATCAAATAAATATTTAGTTCATGATTAACCTAGTCTTAATATTGATAGTGACAGGTTTTTTGATGAAAGACAAATTGGTAAGAAACACAAATCATCCATCAAGTCTATTAAGTAAATTTCTACATTAAAACCTCTAGGACATATACACAAGGATCTATTTTGGACCATAAAGTGGATAAATTTTGGATGGGAAATTATATGTATAGGTTCTAGTTGATAATTAATGTATATTTACTTTGATTTATTTTCTAAAACTCAAAGGTGAGGATTTTACTTTTTTTGAATGTTTTGGTAAATTTTTTCAAAATTAAAAATTTTATAAGATAATTTCATTATGAGGTGATCATGATAGAGAATTTGAAAACCATGATTTCAATTACTTTTTTTTCAAATATAGGTATTAAATGCACCTTCTCTAAACCAAGTACATAAGAAAAATATTGAATTGTCGAAAGAATAAACATAACTATTCATGAAATAGCTAGTACTATGCTAAAATAATATATCATACCTACCTACTTATGTTAAAAAGCTGTAAGTACTACCTGCTATATCAGGAATAGAGTTTTATTTCGGCATATTAATAAAAATACACCTTATGAGATTTTATATAATAGAAAACCTATGATAATGTGCATTAATGTTTTTGTATGTAAGGTGTATATCATGAACACCTAGGATAATCTTGGTATGTTTGATCTACAATTTGATGAAGGAATATATTATGGATATTCTCCTACCTATAAATCATATCGACTGATTAATAAAAATTCAATGATTATTGATGAATTTGTTCATGTGATGTTTTATGAAACTACCACTTTTATTAAAGAGAATGATCAAACTGGATAAACTACTAACTTCTCTAACAACATGATAAATGAAAATATGAAAAATGATTTTGAAAATAAAAGAAATAAAATTCAACCCAATTCAAAAGAAAATGATACTGATGAACCAAAAAGTGTTTTACCAATACAATATACAACCTTAACGAACCATTCTTTAGAAACTATAATTAGATTCATAGACATAACAATAAGAACTAGAAGAAATACATGAAACCTTTTTTAATTATCTACCATTATATCTCAAATAGAACCTAAATATTTGGAATAATCCTTACAAGATGATAGGTTGATATTAGTATTTCAAGATGAGATAAATCAATTAAAAAAGATTGAAGTTTGGAAATTAGTTGAAATACCATCAAAATATCTAGTTATAGGAACGAAGAGGGTCCTTAGAAATAAATAATATGAACAATGGATTATGACTAGAATAAAAATCATGATTATTAGCTAATTAAATAATTAAGAAGAAGGTATAGATTATTATGAAACATTTTCCCCTGTATCTAGATTTGAAGAAATTATAATTTTTTTAGCATATAAATCTTATATGAACATTAAATTTTATCAGATGTTTGTTAAATCTTCCTTTTTAAATGGCACTTTAAGGGAGGATATTTATGTTGAGAAACCTCATTGTTTTGATACCTTTCATAGACCAGAATATATTTTTAAATTTAATAAATCACTCTATAGACTTAAAAAATCACCTAGATCATGGAATAAAATATTATGTTCTTATCATTCAAAAATGGATTTACTATTGGAAAGGGAGATCCAAATCTTTTTAAGAAAACCATTTTCTATAATATATTATTAGTAAAAATCTTTGTTAATGATTTTATTATTTTGTTTATCCAATGAAAAACTTTGTAACGTTTTTTCAAAACTTATTAAAAAATAATTTGAAATGAGTATGATTGTAGAATTGAATTTCTTTTTAGGAATTTTAATTGTTCAAATTTTTTTTTGAAATGTTTTAAACCAACTAAAATATAGTACAGATTTATTAAAAAAGTATAGTGATGATAATAAAACATATATACAACTCCAATTTGTGCCAAAATAAATCTTGATTTGGATGAATCTAGAAAACCAATGGAAAACTAGTTATAAAGAGTTATGATGGGTACTTTATGATTTGTTATTACTAGGAGACCTGATATTATATTTTCTGTATGTTTATGTGCTATATTTCAAACAAATCCAAAATAATATCATTTTACTAATGCCTAAAGGATTTTTTTGATATTCAAGGGGAACTATTTTTCAATATCTTTTTTTTCCAAGAAATATTGATATTAGTTTAATATCATATTCAGAAGCTGATTTTAGAGGTTGTATATTACATAGAAAAATAACCTAAAGTTCATGTCACATATTAGGAAAATCATTAGTATCATGGTCAAATAAGACACAACACTCAATTTCTCTGTCAATAGCCACGGTAGAATATGTATCTAATGGTAGTGGGAGTGAACAATTATTGAGGATGAAAAACAAACAAATGGACTTTAGACTAAATTTTAATAGTACCCATATTTTTTGTGATAAAAAAGTACTATAAATATTTCAAAAAACCCAATAAGTAATTCATGAACTAAGAATATTAATATTTGGAATCATTCTCTAAGAGGTAATGTTCTTTAAAAAGATATATATTTATAATTTATAAATATTGAATATCAAATAGTTTATATTTTTACTAAACCACACAAACTATAAATTTTGAAGTTATTTAGGGGGAGTTAGTTTTATTTAATTTAAAAAATGGTCATATTTTTAATATTTTCAATTTTAAATTTTTATATTATTCTATTTAATTACTCCAAATTATTAATGTTAAAATTAATTACTAATTACATTAAATATATATTTTTTAATATGTTCTTTTCATTGTATATTTTATTTAATTTATTTAAATCATTAATTTATTCGTATCATGTGCTTTTAGAAATTTTAATTATTATCTTACATAATGAAACAGGAAAAAATGGATTGTTAGAAATGTTTAAAATACCAAAACCATTCAACTCTCAAACCATTTTCGAATATCAAAACCCTCCTTGTCTAACATTCCTTACTACTATTTTCCATTAAAACCGTAAAACCCCAATAATCTTATACCTTTCGTTTCTCATAAATGACAAAAAAAAAATAAGAGAACCAAAGAAGGTGAATCCATCAATACCAAGAGTTAGAAGGTTTTTGGAAGAATGGTTCTGCAAGGTAATGTAGTTGATTTTGAATGGATCTATCAGAAAAATTTACTTCTTAAGCAAGCACTAGTTTTTCTTGGATGGGAATATGTCTTCAGCGAGGAAGACTCATAATTTCATTGTGAGGTAGAATGGAATTATATCAATAACAGTGTTCATTTTATTTTTTATAATACATAAGATACTGCTTTTTCAAAAATAAAATGGAATTGTTTTTCGGTTTCTTCGACTAAAATTTCTCAAATATTGAACTGTCCTTATTAAAGAGTGTTTCATTTCAATCTATGTTCTATCAGAGATAATGTCTATAAATCTGAAGACATTACATCCTTTTTCTTTTCTCAATAAATTTTATAAAAATGTTATCCCAAGATCTCAAGGTCGACCGTCAAATCATAGTTATTTTTATTCAAATAGTAATTTCTCCTAGAATGGTTGTGATGGAGAAGATTATATGTCTATAAATGAATATCATGTTTCTATATTTGAGTGATATAATGATGAATTTTCCAAGGTGTATGTTCTGATATTTAAATTACTACCTTCAACAAAATTCTATGATGATTTTTTATCATTATTTAAGGACAATTTTGAAAATATTTCTTAAGAAAGTACTAATTAGATTAATATATTCTCAAATTAAATTTTATCATAGCAACATGATCTATGCGAGAACCTTAAGAAAGATAGGTTTTTACTGTAGTACCGTCAAAAGAAAAACTTTTACCTTTTAGTCTACATAGCCAATAAAGATCATACTCTTTTCCTTAGGGTGAGAAAAGAGCAATTCGGAATGAAGGGATTGGCGAAACCCATGAAGAAGGACATTACAATCCAATATAAAGAAGATTTTAACTTGTTTATGAATAAAAAGGAGAGAAAAAAGATTTTGGGAAAGTAGAATTGGTTGTAAAACCAAGAAAATTTAGATCTAACATCTGTGGAATTAGTGTTGGGTTTGGGTGAGGCTGCTATGTTTGTAAATATAAAAGAGACGTTTCTTGAGGAAGATCAATAGGTTATAAGTTAGATAAGTGATTTGTAGAATTTTGATTTACCAATTACTCAAAAGAATGAACTAGCTATTCTGGGAGAGAAACAGTTGATCTGAATAAAAAATGTGGCTACAGATATTATTGAGAATTTACATTTTTTTTATCATGTGGATGAAAGACATCAATCTGCAACTGAAAATAAAACTAAAGGTCTTTATAGATTCTCTAGTTCATGTGATAAATAAATTGAAAAACAAGAGGAAAATTCAATTATTAAATATCCTTCAAAATCTCTAGAAATTTTGACAGTCGGTTAGTATCTATATCAAGAATAAGTGAAATCTGATTCACAATCAAATCGGGTTGAGGTGATTATAATGATGTTTATTAAGGCTTGGGAGTGGAATGAAAATCATCGAGAAGAGTTGGAAGTTATAAAGAAAAAAGTTATAACATCTTCATGAAAATTCTATTTCGAAGAAAGAATTTGATGATTCAAGAGAGAGATAATAGATGATGTTGGATTGATAAGATTATAAGTTGGTTGTATGAAAGGTATTTCAAATCTAAATTTGTATTTGGGGACACATTTTGAATTGATCAAGAGTACTACTGGTCAGACCAGTACATCTACCTCTTCACCTACTACCAGATTAAATGTGATTTGAATATTTTAGGAAATCATCATTGTCATGGTTGATATGATTGATCATCATAAATATATTCAGTTTAATTGTTCCCCTCATTTTGTGTTGTTGAAAAATTATAAATTTCTATTTAACCAAATTACACAGAGTGAACCAGGTATTCGATTTCTGGTGAACAAATTCACAGAAAATTTAGATCAGTTTATGCTGCAAGAGTAGAGTTGTTGTGACTGTTTGGAAGTCAATAATGTTGATAATTTTCATATCATTCAAGATTCCAGAATTTTTATTATGAAATTAGGGGATAGTCAGATGAATGCGTTTTGGTTAAAGATGACTGAGTTAAAATATAGGTTTTCTGTTGCTCAAAATCCTTATATCTTTAAATGAGCTAACTCATAATAAATCATTTTTAGCCAAACCACTTTAGTTGACTAATCTTTTTTCATCGTAACACTTATTATTTTATTTATCCAAATTTTTATCAATAAAATTTCAAAAAAAATTTATGTTATTTCATATTATTTTATATTTATTTATAGAAGAAAAAAAATATAGCCTTATTTATTTATACAGATTACAATATCATTAACATACATATCTTTTTAAAATTAGATTTTTTTATTCATTTCTGTAAATTATTTTTTATCTCACAAAAAACTGGGGAACATTGGATAACACAACATTTCTATCATTCAAAATACTTTTCTAAAATTAAATTTTAATTTTTTTTCTTTTCAATTGTTTTTAAAATTCAAAATTAAAATATTAATTTTATGGGGTATGTGATCATCATAAGGGGTTTATTGTTGGTATTGTATTGTCCCAACCATACTCCATATATCTTATTTATTTTGATGCTAAAAAATACCCTTTTTTGTTTTAATATTGATATTACATTATCTATATTTCTTGAAATTAATATTATTTACATTCATTATTATTGAAATATTTTAAAGCTTATTATTCACATGGAATATTCATCACAGTGTTCAGAATTATCCTAATCGTATTCTGAATCAATTTTTATACCGTACATTGAAGAAATGTAAAAGAATAAAAAACACTACATCTTTATTATACATTATGCTGAAAGATCAGCACGTCTAGTTAATTGACCCTAGTTTAATAGAAACATATGGATAAAGAACCTCACGTTTGGATACAACCATAAGTGTGAAAATGAGAAAAGTATGGTTAAAGAACCCTACTTAATTACAGAACCATTGGTTTAAGAAGAAATCTTATAGATTATCAACCTTACTTTTATGATCAATCTTATGTTTCTATCCTTATGTCTAGAAAATGAATGATATGTAGTTAAACAATATTTCTGAATTTTTTTCATTTTCTAAAGGAACCTTAAATTTGAATTTGCAGGTCCGGTGATTTTAGTTTACAATATTAACATATTTTCATGAAAAACAATTTGCAGAATATTATGAAAATTTAAGGATCATTTTTAACGATATAAAGATTGTTATGTTTAATTCAATGAATCATATTAAGTGGATAAATATTATCCTATTCATAAAGGAAGTTTCTACTACTCTACGTTGTTTCAAAAATTTAAATTCTTACGATTTGCCAATATATTTTCTTCAATGTAGAATTAAAAGATAAGCTCTCTATTTTACTTCTATCAACAAATTATAAATATATGTGTGTATATTATTCAGTGAAAGAAAGATTTATGTTGATATATATATTCATATATATATATTTCTACATGTATTCATGATTGAAACAATATATTTGTGAAAATATTTTATATATCAACTAACTAAATCGATCAGATAATATTTTTCCATAAAAGGGTTACTATGGAAATATTCATGTTAATAATTTAGTATTTTTGTATGTCTACTACTGCTATTCGATTCTGTTTTTATTTCAAATAACTATTGCAACAAGATCACATCAGAACCGTTCATTTCTAAAGAAACTATTTTCTAAATAATAGTATTTATCTACCATCAGTTTGTGATAAAATATAACGTAACAATAAAATAATTTATAATTGATACGTTTTTCTATGATTTTCAACTTCTCATCCTCAATTGTGATGGAGTATCAGCTTCCCAGTCTAATCTGTGGTTTACCGGTTCTCTATTGTATAACTAGAAGAATCTTTTTTAGTCTTTTTTGTAATGGTTTCAACTGCATAAACTATGTTGTGGATTGGTCTTATGATATAAGTATCTAATAAGTAAAATTAACCAAAATCATAGAGAGAGTAATTGGTGGAGTGTATTGGGGGATCATTATGTCATGAACATTTATAAACAGTGGGGTTATATATTTATGTTTGTTTCCACTTCTCATAATTTCAAATAGAGGACAAACACTGCTCACCTGAATAATAATTATTTGACATCAAGAGGAAGAATTTTAATGTAATTCTAAAAGTCACAATTCACCCCCTCTTGTGTATATTTGTATATTCATACCTAATAATAATTACACTCATGTGTACGGTAGAGTACCGAGTAACATATCGATGGGATTCGTTTAATAATAACACTTTTAAGGGAAGGTATTAGAGATTATGTAAATGATTATATGATATATAAATGAAATAATTATAATATTAAGTAAATATTTTACATTCTGAAAATATAATACATCATTTTATTTCATACATAATGATATGATAATGTCATTCACCTATGTGTGGTCTACCACATTCAAGAAGCAATGTGAATCTATTTTAACCACCACACCACATGGATGATATATATAAGTATATTTAAAAAATAAGGTATATATTGTATTATTGTAATTTGATAACGATAAAATATTAATTACAACCTTTCCATAATTATTATGGAAAAATGAAAATGGTTACTTTCACCTATATAAGACTTACCATCTCACTGATTGTATCGTAGTTCATTTTTCAGAAAAATATTTAATAATTGGTTTTAAACTTATTTTTTTTGTTAAATTTTGATAAAAATACAATAATTATTATTCTAGACATTTTTAAATAATGACCTCTTTAAGTATTGTCAACCTATGAAATAAATTTTTTACACATAATCCACATATCACTGAAACATATAAATTAAACATAATTTATTATGTAAGAATATGTATATAATTCAAATAAATGAAACAAAATGAACAAAAAATTCAGTAGGGTTATTTAGAATGTAAATAATTAACATAATTTCATTATTATAGAAGATAATTAATGAATGTGATGAGGTCGTCTCATGGTATGAGTCACTCATCTAAATTTTACATCATGAGAGATACCCCATTTTCACCACATCATTATTTTTTGCTGTGTATACTGCACTTTTTTGTTATATTAGTGAATAAATCATCATCATAGAATTTTATGTTTCAATTAAAACTATTTAATTTAGGGAGATTATGATTTCAAAGTTAACAAAGTTATTGTGGTTTATTTTCAAATATCATCATTATTAGGGATTGTTTATGTTTATGCATCCCTTGGGTAAATTATTTGATAATTATTTAAAAATATTAATATTTTATTATACTCTATATTTAATTTAATTTTTTCAATAAATAATTCCATATTTCCTCATTTTTAATTAATATTATTAATGTTTTTTTAATTCTAACATTATTTTCCACTTCACTTGAAAATAAATTTTCATCCAATACTTCATTGTCTGGAAAAGAAATTAAAAAATGTTTTAGTATTCTATAAATTATTTATTCATGGAATCTTTACCCAATATTTAATTTTTAAAAAACGTTTTGTAATCAATATTATTTTCCTTTTCTAAATGTGTCACATTTTTATAGTTTTGACATTGAAAAAAGAAATTTGTATTTACCTTATACGTCTTGAGAATAATTACCCACCATCATGACATTATTTTCTTTGAGGGTTACATTGAATTTTTTTAGTGTTTTTTAATAATTTGGTGTCCTAAAATTCTATAAATTGTTTTTAATTTAGTGTTTTAACAAAAATATTTTATCAAATATTTTATGCATTTTATAACTTTAAATCAAAAAATAGTGATTTTTAAAGAATGGGTATTTGATTCGAGAAATAATCTGTTGGATATTTCAAAATAATTTTCCATATAAAAATATATTCATTGACAATAGATATTCATTAATTGGGATATAGACTAGTGATACCATCCATATTATATATCTGGAAAGATTATGATTAGTTTGATGGGAAATTTACTATATTGGAACAATTAATTTTAGTGAATATGGTTTGTGGTTTGGTTTATGGTTTGGGAAAAGTATTTTAAGTTCATATTATTGATTAAATATGAATTCTTATGTTCATTATGATACCCCTTCCATATGAAAAATTTATATATCTTAGTATGTGATGGGTGTGTTCTAGTATAGACTATCTATGTATCGATAATTCTCATTAAAATACTATATTGGTTTTTGGAACATGAATTACCCATTTATATACATGTCTCAGAATAGGTCCTCGATGATAATTAAATATTTTGGGACAATGAATTTTTGGTATGTTTTAGACTTCCAAAATTATTCATTTCATCATTTTTAATTCCTTTATTGATATTAAATGTTATTATTCAATTAAAAAAAATAATCCCTGTAGGAATTCTGGTTAATGTGATTATTTATATGGAATTAATTGATAATAATTTATTCCTAAAAATTTAGTCACAATTTATTGAATAAGTGGAATTTGATTAGGTTAATTATAATTAAATATTGATTACACCTTGTTTATTGATAGTTTTTTTGTATTCACACCCTTATCGATAGTCTAATATTACCTCTTTCTAATATGTTATAATCCCATGGTCACCAAGAATTACTCTATGGTTGATATGTACTGATACACTCTGTGGAGTAAGTGTTTTCCAAAAAACAACCTTTTTCCTTCTATGTTTTCAAATGTAAAATAATTTCATGTATGTATATAGTTTACCAAAAATATTAAATTATTTTTCTCCTTGAGATATAATTACTGGTATCATATGATAATGTTACAAAGTATACACTCATTCAAGGATATTAGGGGCCATGCGATATTTTTGGTATAAAAGGAGTTTTAGTAGAAATCTTGGGAACTAGATTTTGGAAAACATAGATTATGGAGTTTAAAATATGAAATACATTGAGTATATGTAATTAATAAAATCATAATGGTTTATGAAGAATGCTATTATGTTTTTTTTCTAAAATACATCTCTTTTTAGATAATATATGTGGACATGGTTCTGGAATAGATATACATAGGGGTAAAAACATTAAGAATGGGTAATTAGACATGACCTGATTTTCACCCTGTGTAGGAAAACTGGCATTACAAAGCAACTGGTTTTAAACATTCAAGGGATATTGTAGGTATAATTAAAATATTATATGGAAACTATTATAATTATTTTGATTTTTTTTATTTGATTTCATTTTAAAAGAATTTATATTTTTGATTTTGATATTATCTATGCATTAATTTTGTAATTGATTTTTAGTTTCTCACTAGTTTTGTTATTATAAAATATGTTTCATAATGTTATGATCTAATCACATTAATGAAATTGTTCATAAATGGATCCTAATGGATGTAATGTAAATTTATTCACTTATTGTTCTTTGTATATGGATTTTCCTCACATACTATATAATTAACTGGAGATAGAATTCTAGCTTCAACTCATCAAATTATTATAATATTTTTGTAGATACCTCAGGTTACAAGTAACAAAAAGTTCTCATATGAAGCATCATACTGATCCACTATGAGTTGTAATGATGTTAGACTGGTTCATGAAATAGAAACCACTGTCATTAAAAGGGACAAAATATATATTTTTACATAAGAAATGGATAAGTTCATTAGAGTGTATATTTCTCGCTTTGCAAAGTAGTAAATATGATAGCATTGTAAGGGATTTTTATCATCTCCCTGAATACATAGATTAATATTGGTCATTAATTAAAGAACCTTATGATATGGGGGAATATCAAAAAAATAGTGTAATGATTTTGGGGAACTCTGGTTTGAAAAAAATTCCTAAGGAGAAATGAGAGGATATTGGAAGAATTTTATTTGAGTCTAAAATAAAAAATTAGTGTAAAATGTTACAATTTATAATGCCAAATTTACAAGGGTAGAAAAGAATTATACTTATTACATACATAATCCAAAGGGAAATATTTATTATTTCATTAGTGGGATTACTCCAATCATTTGAAGGGAATTTATCACCAAAGTATTCTCATTTTGTAAGGAAATATTATCATGTTCTAAAAAATAGAACTATTGAATTATATAATAATTTTCACATCAATGTGAAGTAAGAGAGGAATAGGATAGAAATGAAAATCATTTATTTAGGGATGAAGGTAATGAATGGTTTTATAACATGTGATAAATGTTAAAATAAATCCACATGTACTTTTCTAAAGAGAAAGGGATTTTGATAAATGTGTGAAGATAAGGGACACCATACTCAGGATTGAAATGTATAAATTTTTTCCAATATTGAATACTTTATCTGTAAGGTTATGGTGAACTACACTAATAAATTCCGTAAGAATCAAAGGAATATACCTCAATAAGAGTTAAAGGATCACAATCAAGATGATGATATTACCACATGCGAATTGGACTAATTAATGTGAATTTTTATTGATAAACTAAATTATTTAATTATTTTATCAACAATATTCAATTTATAAGAATTATAAAATGTATAATTATTGTAATACAATCGGTTTTCTTTAAGGGTTTGAAATCATATGTTGAACGGTACTGATGAACAAAAAAAATGATTTAATGGAAATTTGTACTTCTTGGAAAAACATGTTTGAGGGAAATATAAACCATAATATGTTCTTAATGTTTGGATAAATATATATTTTATATGCATAAATTGAATTGGATAGTACTGACTACCCTGGAAGTTATTAATGATTTCACTACAATGTGGTTTTTGTTATCATTGGTAGAGTTTATAAAATTATTATATAAAAGAAATATACCCTATACAATCTATTTTATTTAATGAATAAGGAATCATGGAAGATTATAATAAGTTTTTATGGTATTATCTGTTATTACTAGGTTTAATGAGAATATATAATGATGATATTAAAATGTATGGTATGATATGATTAAGAGGTACTTCATGTTGTTTTGGGGATTAATGTTATGTTCTTTTTTAAAATATTGTGAACTTATTTCTATATTTTTGGATAATAATATTATGGAAGGGTCATAAACTAACCCATATATGGAATTATTTCTGCTAAAATTAATATAATATTATATAGATTAATGTATTACTTCCCCATTTGAAGATTTATGAAAATTGGATTGCATGTACAACCCACTTTATTATATTTATAAATATAGACCAAATTAATGACTTATAAATATATTATGGATATTGTGGTTCATTAGTGATTCAGGAATCTAACATGAATTTTTATTTCTAAGATTTCGAGATGAATTAATGTTGATCAAGGTAAAAACAATTGATGATATTTTAAATATAAAATTGAATTAAATCATGTATGTCAATCTTTTTTAGGAAAACTCATAATCTATAAGAAAATCATCATTAAATAAAATTTTCTCTGATTATAAACATTTAGTATGATATCAATTATAATTTTCACACCAATTTGGAATATGTTTTTTTGATTACTACTTTTAACATGACCACTATATTTATTTTGATCAATGATCTATGTCACTATCCATCATTTTTTATACATTACTATTTTCTTCTATGTCAAAGTGTTCAATTCCCAGATATGTTCTTCTAATTGTAAACCATGTGTGTATAATTCCAATAGACCATCACACATATCATTCATTATTATTAAGATTAATTTATATTTATGATTTCCATGATGTGGGGCTAGAAAAACAAATTCATAAATTTCAAAATCTTGATTACAATAATCAAGATAATATTGTAAGGAAATAATTTATTTATGCGGGGTAGAATGTAACACCATGAGATTTTAAAATATGATAATCATGGTTAATACTATGTATGACTCAAGACAAAATGCATTGAATAGAATATAATTCTATAAGTCTTTATGAAATACTTATTTTAAATAAATTTAATCTCTTCAATAGCTTCTGATGCATGAAACACTTGGTTTATAAAAAGCATCAAACACTTTTAAATTATTAGTATTTAGACATGACTATTATAAATATATATTTTTTGGTGGGTATGATGAATATTAAATTTATTATGTAAAATATATGGTTTTCAAATCTTGAAAAAAAATTATTCTTACCCATTGATTAGAAATATTATAAGAGTGATTTGAAAGAGAATGACATGTTTTAAAAAATATGCATTTTTAAGAAAGGAGAATAAGTCATGAATTTTAGAAATAAGTTAAAATTATTTTTTAAAAAATATAGTTTTTTTATGAAAATATAAAATTCATTTTTGAAATCATAAAATTATAATTATTATTGGGTAAATATTTTGGGTTTTTTGAGAAGGATTCATTTTATTGATGAATAGTTAAAAATACTGAATTATAACTGAAAACAACCGTTTCGTTTAAATTATTTGTAAAGTCGAATTACAATTTAAATTGGTTTTAATGAAAAATTAATTAAATTATATATATATATATATATATATCCAATTTAGGTAATTTAAATAATTTTTATTAGAAATTTTGTTATAAAAACATTTTCAACTTCTGAACATTTTCATTTTGAAATCTCACTTTCTCATCACAAATGTTGTATAAATTTTAAATGAAAATTTTATATTAAAAGGAATCAAATTTATAAAAAATGATTTGAATATTTAATAATAGTAATTTGTTTTACCTAATATGGTAACAATTATTTCTGACCAAAATGAGTAGTGAATACAATAATATTTAAATAAAATAGTTAAAGAAAAATTGGGTTTCCTAGCGGTTAAACTAAAAAGATATTGCCTAATATGACATAAAAACTTTTCTAAAATATACAGATGGAGATATTTATCTCTTATCATGTATAGGGAATTGTAATAAAATGTTTTAGACCACTTTAATGTGAATAATGTTTGTAAACCATTTTATTTTATAAATTTACAAGTGTTCCACTCACCTCACTTATAAAAGCTCACACAATATCATTTATTATTCACACCTTCAAACCACATTGGAAGTTATAATACCTACCCAAATCAGATCCCAAATTCCATCCCCATATTATATATTCCTTGTATTTTGAATTATTCTATTCTAGATATAATTTTCGTATAATCCAAGATAGGATAACCTACAATAAGTAGATATCCTCTCAATACGTTTTTCATTGTATCCACATCATTCAAATATACTTAATTTTATCTTTTATAAAAACACCATTTACTCCAATATTCTAATAAGTTATTATAATTATTTAATAAACTATATCCATATCTTATTTCTAATAATAGGAAACTATAATGTCATAACCCCCTCCATACAAATAAACTGTAATGTGGGGATAGAGAAAATGACCCCTGGGTCCTGCCTCATGTAGGCCCCAGATAAAGACTATCACAAAGGGTATATGAAGATCATGAAACTGGAGGCATTTACCTCTATAATAATATTGTATATATAGATAATATGAATCATCCAAAAAACAACATGGAATAATATAAAAATGAAACTAATCATTCCCACAATGCATGTATAAATAAATCTAATATAGGTAAATGAACCCAAAAGTAAATAACAAAAAGAAATGATAAATTAATGAAAAAAATCTATCCAAACATTTGGGATAGAAATGTCTAAAATATTCCACAAAAACCTCAGGAAAACTAGAAAATTAGTTTATATAAACTATGTATGCATAAAAGTATACTTAGTAGGAAAAACCGAATACTCTCTTGAACATGATAATGATGTATACAAATGAACCTAGAAGATAAAATAAAAAGCCGCACCAAAACATGTCAATTATCAATCCTTTCCTCACTAAGACATGATCACTAAATAACACATGAAATATAAAATAACATAATATGAATCATATCAATAATGTGCTCCCTGTACTGAATTCCAAAAATTATGCCACTCTGACACCCCAATATCGTATTTACTAGAAATCACATATCTAATATATGTCACACCAGCCCTTAATAATGGGCACATCAAATCATGCTCATAGAAGCCTTATATCAACATGCCACATTAATGGCTACATCACACATCACCCAATACACACTGGCCATCACACATAAACAACCATGACCAGTGTAGCAGGGTACTGTGAACATGGAAGGAAATAAACTCTATTCCCTTCTCCTACCATGCAAGACCCCTTTCATCAGACACCTCATACAATATCATTCCAGCCACAGACATCCATAATATGTCACATCTCCCCTGATAACACGTGGCCTTTCTACCTTATAATAACGACCACATCATCACTCTCTTGATGACACATGGGATATCAAAACCACCATCTAGTGCCCAAATATACCTCCATCCATCACACCCTTTAAAATACATGCGTAAAATAGAAGATAGATAGAAAAAGATAGGGTACCGATCCATCCATCCTTCTCTGAAGAAATCATAAAAAACACCCATGTGTGACTATGTAGGGGTTGGAACATAGTAATTGATATGGATGGGGTGAATATATAAATTACAAGTAATATACATCTATATAAATATAGTCACATGAAAAATACCAACCTATTGGCACACAACTAAACACTAACCCACTCCCTATTTCTCCAGTTCACTACCATCTATAAATATATAACACCAAAAAACATCCCAAAATCCCCATTTGATATGTCCATCCAAATTAAATTATATAGAAAATTCAATTAATTTTTTTAAAAAACCTAAATTTAACCACACCACCCAAAATTTATTTTTTTCATTAACCAGTTCCATTTTAATTAATCAAACCCACACCAATCATTTAAATAATTATTAAATCATTATTCCAATAATTATAGGGTATCCTTCATAAAGTAACCACACATCACAAGAATATCATTATACCAATTTCACGATCACTTACGAATCCCAAAAGTATGGATAATGAAACCCCACATTTCCTCCCTAAAAGAACACCTAAACAATAACCACCTAACCTCCCCAAAACCATGGTAAAAAACCATCTACATGCCACCCCAATAACATTTTAAAAAAACAACCTAACTATCCCAAAAGCATGACCAAACAATCATCTCCCCGCTTCCACAAAAGCATGGATAAAAAACAACCACCTCAATGCCCAAGAATATTAGAGACATCTCAACCATCATCCCCACCATACCATCCCAATCTCACATTTCTTCCTCCCAAGTATGGCCACACATCATAACACATCAAAGATCATTTTAAAAATTCATAAAAGGTTATTTTATTTTATTTCAAGTTATTTTAGTGGGGTTATCACAGAATCCATAAATACTAGGTAATCAATCCCATAAAATAACAATATAATAACAATAATAAATTATTGGAAAATGTGAATCAAAACCATTTACCTATCAATATCATTTTAACCAGTACATTATATTTAATTAAGGTATCAAAACCCTCCTACATAAAAAATACAACCCCCCCCCCCCGCCCCACTATATGAAAAAAAGAGAAATAAGTAATCCCATACATCAAAGAATTTATTTTTAACTCACTATGCTTCAAAGGGTGAAAAAGAAATTCCTAAAAACGAAAACTGCATGACAAGAAACCACAGATCTATCTTCACCTTTCTAAAAAATAATGAAAAATATTCCCCAAACATATAGATAACAAAACAATTCACTGATTTGTATCCCCAATAGAATAATATGATAAAAAATTAGATAAAGATGAAGAACTCATTATATACAATAAAAATTAGTGTCGACACCAACAGATCCATTAAATAGAGGAGATAGTGAGAAATCCTCCCAAGATGCCATGGGTTCAATCAAAATGAGCATGAGAGAAAAATTGTTGGGATGAATGAATAAAATTTAGGCATATAGAAGAACGGAAAACCTATATTCCCACCAATTTTCAATCATGTGCTCATTAAGAAGTGTGTAATAATCATGTTGCAAAAAAATTCCATATGTTATCAAAAATCATGTCACCTCCTCCCTTAGTTATTAAACATAGTGAATCACACATACATGACATGTAATCTATATCATGGGATCCTCCTCTTCTAATTTAAAAGTCATCATCATGTCTTCTACACAAGTCCATAACTTTCTTATCATAATTTCTAGACAATACACAATTTATTTTCCCTATTGCATCCTTACTACACCTCCAGCCTCCATAGAAAAAAACCAGAAACCTCCCCCAAAAACCTACAACCACAAAAACATGCAATGTAATGAATATTTTTTGCACATACCATTACATTAGATTCCTCTCAAACTATTATCTATGTTGTGAATCCAAAATCAAACCATGAATTAATGGGGTCTGATAAACCACCCCACGAGATACCTCTTATGGATCTCTTCATAATAAAAACACCACTAGCAGCCAAAATCCCAAACCTACAAAAAAACATCTCTTAAAACCTTATCACCACACATGCACATAGCATTAACCATCCATTCTCCTTAAATCTCAAACCATAACTATCATAACCATGAAATTGCAGTGTCATAAACGTAAAATTATTGTAATTCTATGATCCACATAAAGATAATATTCACTCTAGGTGAAACTAACTCTCCCAAAAGGGTTTAATTACATCATAGTTAATGCATAAGAATTAGAAATTAGGTCCTTATCATTTCATATTTCAAAAATTTATCATAAGTCATAAATCAAAATATAGGGGAAAAAACTCATCTCATAAAAGATAAGGATTCAAGCATAACAACACATGAAAAACAAAAAACATCAAAAAAGATATAAGTACTGGGAAAATTTATTTATTTATTTCTTATAAGTAATATCCCTTAGGACACCATGTCTCTAAAACATAGGAAACAATGTAATGGTCCATCCAAAAAAATCATTATTTTGTGATCATGGATCATCACTGGCCACTCCACAAATTCCATGTCATCCTTGATATCCTACTCTCCGCAATCAATGACATGGGAGTACTCGTAACAATACTAATGAATATGTGGCATGTAGTAGACATCATGGATCCAGTCTAACCATTTTGGAAACTCCAATCAATAAACCAACTCACCAATAATCTAGAACACCTTAAATGGCATGTCTATAACACTCTAAGTTTTTAGGAAATATTTTTTTTAATAAATTAATCTTCTTTGATGGATGAAAATACATGCTATGCCAATTTATGCATGAGATACAAGAAATACTATGTGTAGCTTGATATACACACAAGGATATGTTTTTACTTTTTTAGTCACAATACCAATTTCATTTATTAGATAGTAATATACTCATGACTGTTTTTTACAAAATTGCAACACCTTATTAATAATATTATTTAATATTATAGTTATCACATAGCTATTTGAATGGAATCAATGAACATGATTAACTAAATTATGAAAATATTGTTTTTACATATTTTTTTAATATTTATTGATTATAAATGAAATGAGGTTCATTTAATGAAAACAAATTTATTTATGGAATGAAATATCTTCTCTAAAAGATGGTTTAATCATTCTTGGAAAAACAGTTAAGAAAGAATTTTTCCAACATTTATAAAATCTATTGTAAAGCATTAAAATTATAAATTTGAATATAAAAATATCATATAGTTATTTTTATTTATTTTTCAATGAATATCCATTTTTTTAATAGTTAAAATAGTGAATTTCCATTGAAAACTGTGTTTTGTTTTAATTATTAATATTATTAAAAAATATTTTTAATTTTTTTAAGACAGAGTAGTTAAAGTATACATCTATTAATAATATTTATTTTATTGGATTCATTTTTATTTTGATCATTTCTGTTAAAATATTATATAAATATAAACATTTTCCCCTTAAAACATGGCTTTCTTATCACATAACATGATTAATTTTAAATTAAATGCTAATATTTCTTTGTATTAAATTTTAAAAAATGGTTTAAATATATGAAATAAAAATAATTTATCAATTAAAAATAGTCCAATGTAATTTATCACCAATTTTATTAGTAAAAAATATGATAATTAATTATAATGGTTATGGTAATAATTACTTTACATGGTGGTTATACTTAATATATAAGATGTAAAACGTCCTAAAAACATGTACAACGCCAATTTTGTAGACCTATTTAAAATTTTATAAACATAGGTTCTATTATTATGAGTTATTTGGATATTATTCATAGAAAATGAAGAGTATAAAAATTTAGTAGATAAAAAAATTGTACCACCCTTACTTTTAGTATTTATAAAGCATTGGGATTGGAGAAAACTAGCTTTGTTCTTTTATAAATACTAATTAGATTGTTAAATTAGTTTTTTATCATGATAATTTATTTTAGTTTTTTAACAGATTAAATAATTTATTTAAATATTTACAAAATGACAGCACATGTATAACTTTGTTAGTAATTAACTAAAATAAATGTTACAAAAATTATTAGATGAGAAGTAAATTTAATGAATTATTTTCATAAATTAATTTTGTAGATGAATAAGTCATTTTACAAAGGTTTTATCATAATATATTAAAATTATATTATTGTCTGACTATTTTTATCTACAAATAAAATAAATAATTCCAAAATTTACATTAATATAATTTTATAATAAATGTGATTTTATTAAATGATTTAAAATTACATAAATTACTATATTCTTCTATGGGATCTATAAATATTAGTAAATATAATATATGGCCCATTAATATGCCATTTGATCTTAAAAAATGAACATATTTACCCTTAAATTGTTAAAATAAGTTATCATGGGTTGGGTTAAATTAGTGTTTTTGTGTATTACACGTGATTCTGTTAAAATTCATTTTGATGCATATGTGACTTTTTTAATTTTATAAGTATATAATTTATTTTAAAATAAATGGGTTTATATTTTCTAATATTCATCAATCCAATTTCGTATTAATAGACAAAATAACTATGTTAAACAATTAGTTACCTTACAAAAACCCAATAATTGATAAAAAAGTAATCTTATATGTCAATGAATGATATTATAAAAAAGAACATATTATGGTGTTTCGGTTGGGTTTCTTGACCGAATAAACCCTAAAATCCATTATTATTCAATTTTTATTCACATGATTTTTGGGAGACCTTCCAATAGTGAATACATTTGACTATTTTCATGGATGTCACTCCTCAATAAAAAGGGCACTAACTCTCGCCCATTTTGCACAACTCTAAATCCATTCAAATCGACAAAAATATTCTCAAAAAAATTACCAAATTAACTAATATAATCCTATAATATATTTTTTGGGATTAAATCCAACCATAAAATACAATCAATTGAAACATAAGGAGGATTCCTAAAAAAGATGTAACATTCTTCAACATGCGTTTTTTTGTTTTTTTCTTCGAAAAACCCTATCATATATTTTCATATAATTCATAAATATTATACTTAGTATCTTAAATACACTTTCATATTTTTTATGTTATGTTTAATACCTTAAAACACACAAACTTCCGTCAATTGGGTTACAAAATAATCTTTTGTGGGTACGGTGGACTATGGGATCATGAACTAATCTCATTTTTCTATTACCACCTTTCATTATTTAGCATAAGGATGAAAATAATATTTATATAAATTATATATAATATTTATGATATTAGTATTCTTCTTGAATAATTATATCACACATAACTTAATTATTTCCATTTTTTGGTATATGATAAACTCGTTCATTTGTACGGTAAACTACCGCCTCAGAAAGTAATGTGATTCATGCACACATTTCATGGAAAATATTAAGTGTGTGATTAATAAAAACATATAATTTATATGAAATAAATATTATAATAAAATGATAATATATATATATATATATCATTTATGTTTCCTTCTATCAAACCATTAAAAAAATGAAAAAAATATTTATACGTACGTTAAGCCTACCGTCTCCTAGAATGGTGCATTTCGTTAGCTGTCATTAAATATTATAAATTACCATAAATAAATATATAAGTATTACTTATGATATTTATATCATCTATAAAATTATATATGTTATAAAATATTGATCTATGTATGGGGAACTACAATAACATGTGAAAAAATATAAAATACAAATGGCGATTATTTTCCAAAACATAAATTTAACATGGAACCGTAAAATAAAAAATTAATATAATGTGATAAGAAAATAATATATTTATTGATATATAAGAATATTTCTATTATATTTTTTTACAAAAGACCTATATATTTATAATGGATATTTGAAGGAGTATGGGAGAAGTAAAGACTTAATGTCAGCGATTTTTGACTCACTTTTTAATTTTGCAGGACACATACTATATTCAACATATTTTTATTTTATGTAGTGTATATGCTTAACAATAATGTATTTTATGATTATTATAATAAATTATTTATTATTTAAAAATCTATTGTATGATCTATATTTTATTGGAATTACTGTTAAAATGTTACAAAATCGATGAAGGATGTTTCACTCATGTTGACTTCTTTGAGAAGTACGTTATGATAGGAAACTATATTATATCATGAGGTGTATATAAACCTAATTTTACATGTAATATCCTTAATTTAGTTATTACAATGGTAATTTATGTTCAATTTTACATTATTTATTCGTCTGGCTTGTGATATAATGTTATGAAAGAGGTAGATATTTTATGTTACAATCTAATCATTTTTCAGGAATAGTTTTAATATGTCTGAAAAGTTTAAATCTCATGATATAACACTAAATAATTGTTATAAATTTTCTTATCCTCTAGTAATTCATTATATCTTCATATAATGTTACTAATTTTCCAATATTTGGTACTTATGATAATTATAAAAATGTTTTTAAGAAAATCCATCTATATTTGCCTATTTGATTAGAAAACTATTTTCTTTCAAGACCATGTTATCTAAAAAAATAAAAAAAAATATTAACATAATATGATTTTTAATGAATTTTTTACCATTGAATGATTTTTTTAATAAAATTAAATTAATATTTAATTCATTTTACAAAAAATGTAATGATTAATATTTTAATGAAAATTTGAATGGAATATTCATTTTTACATTTATGAAATGAATATAATTTTCCAACCTCATAACCAATATTTTATTAGAAGCGTGATTTATGTTTTTTCAATGATACTTTAATAATTTTGTTTCAAAATTTTATTATTTTTTCAAAAGAGTTTTTATCCGTAAATGATATTTTCCCCATGATAATTTTTCAATGTTCTTTCAAAAAAATTACTTCTATATGCATCGATTCATGTTAAATATGACTTAATGGGGATGTGATCGAAGTTTAACATTAATATTGATTCTCAAATTGGCTTAATATCTAGTAGAATTATTTGTAATGAATATTTTGTTCTTCGATAGGTTATACCATGATATAATGATTATGACACCAACTTATTATAATGGGTTATGAAATAGAAAAATGATTGGGAATCCTGTCACATTATCATTATTAACAATATAACAAACATTTTTATACGAACAATTTTTTTTATTATGATATTATGAATTTTTATGATCATTTCTCACACATATGTATCATTTTATTATTTAAATAGTGCGACATATTTATCCTTCAAATGTATTGGGTAATGATAAATGTTATATGAGATCATAGGGTACAATGGTGATTAAGAAAATCCCAAAGATGATGGTACATGGTTGTTGAGACCATGCACAAAAATGATGGTACATTAGTGATCAGAAAAATCCTAACGATGATGCAATATAAGTGGTCAGACCAATCTTGATGAGGAGAATATATCGGTGTTCCACCCATGTTAAAAAAAGTGATTTGGTTGTTATCTGAATCATAATATGTTATGAAGGTCTTAATAAGAAAAATTGAAATTAAGTATTCAGTGATTATGTGTATGTCACAAATTCTATGTGTTATACCAATGTATTTCTCCCATGGATCATGTTCTTTGATTCCATTTTGATCATTTCTGAAGAAAATCTAATATTTATTCCATGACTCATGATTATGATAATTGATATGAAGTGTATGGGTTTTAAATGTTATTCTGATCTTCTCATACCACTATGTTCATGTTATGCTAACATAACCCCATTATTTTCCTTTATTGAGAATATTACATCACCCATTATTATTTATCCTTTCCACAAATGTTTTTAAATTTGGAGAAATAAATGATATGTTCTTTTTAGAAAACATTGATTATAATTCACTAGATTATAATATTGGGTTTCATGTTTCCAAAGACCATAATATATTACCTTCCTCAAGAATGTGTTTAGGTAATGTGAAGTATATTATTCAAAATTATGTAATATAAATTTATGTGATGCATGTTTAACTATTGTGGTATCAAAGGAATTTTTTAGTTAACAATTGGTAACTAGGATGAGAAAACAATATAAGGATACCTATTGATATTTCTAGGAAAATTATTGGGATGTATCTAAAGTTAAGCCTAAGGATGAATACAATTATTGGAAAATGTCGTAGAATTTTTGTAATGGTTAGTATAAGTGGTTTACAAGAAATAAATATTTTGTTGGATACCATAAGTGTATATAGCTTAATCCTATATTTACCTAGGTGTAAGAACCCCAAGACACCACATTGAGTGAGACTCGATCAGAAATTGGTGCATGATAACATTTCATTCTGCATTCTTGGTTTGACACTCCTTGGTTGTATGCTCTGGAAATTAAAAAACACTATAAGAATCATCACAATTAATTAAAATATATAATGATCAGGGATTATATAGGGTAAACATAAGGTATAATGGATTAATAATAAGGTGTCTTGATTTTGATCAGCTAAATGATTTTTCCATAGTGTGTGATTTTCTATATTAATGAGTATTTCTCACACTATTAACTATGATCATTGTAAATTGGAAAATATATAAAGGTCTTCTTTAACATTGAATGTGATAGACCATTATCTAAAAAGGATAAAAATGGTATGATTACTAGAGTGAAGGACATTATGATTATGAAAATACATTTTTAACGGATGATGACTAACAATGTATATCATTACCAACTCTAAAACCTACAAATATATTGAAGGAAAGAGTAAACTAGTGGTTTTGGTTATGGTATCCATGGAGGAATGAAGATTAATTTTATATATGTTGATAATGTTGAAAAATATACCCAAGAGAATGTATTAGTGGAACTGGTAAATGTTTTGACAATGGAAAAAATGACACAAAGAATGGAGCTTCCAAAACATGAATTGTTCAGATAATGAAATGGGTGGTACTATTGTGATTCATAAGGTATTATCAATGGAGTAATGTTTTCAATGTATAATGTATGGTAATTATGTATGTAAACTTCATATAAAGAAATATCATGACGAAAATCATCAGGGTTGTACAATTAATGGTTATATTACTTATGATAAAGAGACTAAAGATGAATTGATAAATGAAATAGGGTTTATGTAATATGGTGATGAATCCTACATAGTTATTTGTGATGGAATTAAAATTAATAAATTATGTATGTATTGGAATTCAAATATATTTTTATCAATATTATGAGCTATATAAGTATTTTTCAGTAAAATTGTTTTCATTAATTATTTAAAAAAATATGTTTAATTGTATTAGTGTACTAGAAAAGTGTTTTAGTGGGGGTTATATTTTATGATTGAATGAAGTTATCTCTTAAAATTTTCCTAAGTATGTTAAATAGGTTTTTAATATTGATAAATAAATGATTTATATGGATTAATTAAATTAGATAGTATCGATGGCCTGAAAAATAATAAAAGATTTTCTAAAAATTAAGTTAATCATATTAGTGATAGTGTTATAAAAATTATATGGTAAAAGAAATATATTAAATATTTTTTGGTTTTTTAAGGATTGAGGAAGAATTTATTTTTCATTAAGGTTATATAATAATTTAGGTTATTTCCATGTTTTAAGTGAATATATAATGAATGAATTCACATATTAGGTAGGTGAATATCAATACCTACTCTATATAAGGGGGATTAATGTTATGATTATTTTGAAAAATCTGGTACCTTGATTTCTTATGTTTTAGATTTTAGTCTTTTCAATGTGTCAGAAATATAACCAATTATGTAATGGTTTAAGTTGATATTCGAAAGAGTTTTTAGAGATTATTTTATTACTTAACTATATGTATATTTATGAATATTGGATAATATGATATTAAAATATTGGTATTGGAAAATGGATAATGATATACATAAAGTCTTTTCACACTGTTATTGATATCACTATCCCTTAAGTGTGTATTTTAGTTCATTATCTATAAAATGATTTATTCATGTATATTCATTTATTGGGATAAGGGGTGAATGTGAAATTGTTTGAATCAAAACAGACTTATGAAATTATTCTTATAAAATAGAAATTTTTTAGGAAATTATATTTCTTTATTGTTATATATATTAAAAGAATTCATCATCATTAGTAGAAGGGTCTTGAAATAAAAAAATTATTGTAGAACCATATTTTCTAATGAATAGATGGTCTTTTAAACCATAAAAAATTTATGTATTTGATCCCCTTAATATTACATTGATCTTTCACTTTCTTATAACAAATGAACTCAATCACTATATATAATTACATAATCATTTTTTATGCCCAAATCTTCTTGTTACACCTTTGTTCTCTTATATTAAAACCATGTTTTGAGTACATTTATTAACCATTATATTTCAAAAATTTCCATTTTAAAGGTAGTAATAGTATTCATTTTATTAAGGTGAGTTTCTAGAAATATATCTTTCAGTTATTAACTATTTGATGACATAGTTTAATTTTTATAGAATTTTTTTAGGCAGGGTACAATATAACACGCATGTGTTTTTATCAATTGTTATTTTTTGAATAAACAAAAAACTTTTACATCTTACATTTCATGTTACAGAATATAAATAGTGTCCTACATGAAACAATGGGTTTATATTTCAGTACACAAAAAAAAGTATTTATATCTTGTGTTATGCCCAGTACTAAGCTCATTTTATCACTGGTGTTACCTGCAAAATCGATATTTATTGATCTACTATATACAAATAATTTTATTATTTAATATCAAAGGTATCACCTATATATTGGAATGGAGGAAATAAATAGGATTATATATATTATGAAAATATATTTTTTAAAATATTTTTATTATATATCAATTAATTTTTAGAAAATAATAATTTAAATGAAAATGATTTTTTTAAGAAATGGAATCTTCCTTAAATGACGGTGTATTCATGAATGGAACATGTAAATGAATATTAAATTTTACCAAATTTTAGAAAAATAATTTTGATAAAAAAACATATTTTTTAAAATCATTGTATATGTATTATCCCAGGTTTAACTTTTATGGTATTTTTTTAGAAGTATCAATTTCTGACAAATATTGAAAAATTACTAAATTATAATTGAAAAAATCCTTTTCATTTAAAAAATATTATGATTAAATTATATATTTGAATTTAATTTCCAATCATAGTTGTTTATATATATATATATATTAATACATATAAAGTTATCATACTCATTTTCATTTTGAATTTGGATGTAGAAACATTCGTAAACATTAGAAAATGTTCACTTTAAAAACCAGTTTCATCCTAACATCTTACAGATTAATTTTAAATTAAAAGTTTCTCCATAGGTGGATTTAATTTAGAAAAACTAATTCCATATTTCTAATCTTCTTATGTTATGATTTCTTATAAATCAAACTTAAATTTTTTTCCAATTTTGTTTTTCAAAATAGATGAAATAAATTGCAATGAATAATGGAAAATGAGTATACATTGTGGATAAAGTAAGATTATAAACTATAAAATGGCATACTAACTTTTCACACAGACATTGGATGGAAATATTTCGACCATAAAACATTAGTCTCTATTTTTATGAGTTATTTGGGTTATATTATAGGAAATTGAACATTATAATAATTTATGTAGTGCATTAGAAAAAGGGAACCGTCTATGGATTTATTAAAATTAATATATATGATTGGGAATAAACCTCATAAGTTCAATTATGAATATTATATTGAATGTTAAATGATTTGTTTTTTATAATTTATTTTAATTTTTATTGATATTAAATAATTATATTAATAGCTTATGAAACTTCAATGCATGAATTATATTTTTAGTAATTAAGTAAAATAAATGATACTAAAAATTTAAAATGTGATTTACATTGAATGATTCATTATATTACACTAATTATGTAGATTAATATATAATGTTAATTTGGAAATTGATTAATATATTTAAATTCTATTATTTTATTGATATTTTAAAATTTAAATTAGGTAAATAATTCCTAAATTCACAAACAAATTGTTTTATAATAAATGATATTTTATTAAATTATTTATAATTAATAAATATATTACTTTCTACAAAGTTATTAGTAAATGTTATGTAATATTATATAGCGTACATTAATGGAGTATATATTTTTAATGATCATATTGAACCCTAACACAAAATAAAAATTTTTTGTGGTTATTGTTAATGTAGTGTTTCTCACATTATGTGCACTTCTATTAAAATAAATATCCAGTACATGTTGTTTCTATTATCTAATAAATTAAATAGAATATTTTAAAAAATTGTTCTAATGTTTATAATATTGTTAAATTTGATTTATTATATGAAGATAAATTAACTAGGATAGAAAATATGATACCATAGTGAGTACCTAAAATAGTAAAAATAATGAAACATAGACGTTAAAGAATAACATTACAAAAAATGAATTTAATTTTTTGTGTTAGTGGTGTGTCTCAACCAAATAAATCATCTATTATATTACCATTCAATTTTTGGGGCCACATGATGCTAGATATATCTCCCAATAGTTAATACTTTTGAGTAAATACAAGGATTACACTCCTCCTCAAAAATATAAGGCCACTCACTCTCCCCCATTATTTACACATCTTAATCTATTTGGCTCGACCAAAATCATCCAAAAACACTCGAAAAACATATTTCATTTTAATTATTCCACAAAAACCCTTAAATTTATTTATATCATGATTATATAACATCCTCAACAACAAAAATATATTTAGTAATTTTTATGTTGTTAGTAAGACATACAACAACACAGTTCTGTAAAATGGGTTACAAAATAAATATTCATGTGAATGGAGGACTACCGCCTCATGAACTGATGTTGTCCATTTTATATTACAAACATTCATAGTTGTTAATAGTGATGGATATAATTTTTATATATAATATTCATGATATTAAGTATTTTATTGATACTATTGTATCACACATACCTTCATGATATACTTTTTTTGGGGAATAAGATTACATCGCTCTTGTGTACGATGGACTACCTCTTTGCAAATATACGTTCATCATTATCCCATTTTAAGCAATGTATTAAAGATGTTTTAAAAAAATATGTGATAATTATGGAATATAAATTCTAATGGAATGATTATATATATATATCATTTTTTTATTCCAAACCTATAATAAAATGAAAAAAAATTCATGGGCATGTAGGACCAACCGTATCCATGAACAGTTCATTTTATTTACCCACACTAAATTTTATGGATTACTATAATATCCATATACTAAAAATATATGATATTTTTATCGTTTTTCATATTTTTGAGATGTTTAAATCATGTTTTATGTAATATTACACATAATAACAAGTCTAAACATATAAAAAAACCAAGGCGTTATTACATGAAACATAACATTAATAAGGAATTGTTAAAAAAAGTAATAAAAATTCCTAAGGATAAAATGTATATTATAATATATATTAACAAATTTCAACAATTTATTTAAAATAAACTTATATTTAAATACAGGATGTTTGAATGTGTTCTACCGTATTAAAGACATAATATCTAGGATTTCTCTCACAATTTTTAATTTTTTTGAGACACATTGTATATTCATTTTTATTTCATCTATGTGGTGTATATAATTAATATAAACTTATTTAATGAATATTTTACTAAATTTAATTCAAATATATATATCCATTTTTTTTCTCTCTCTATCATGGGGTTTATGTTTTTCATGTTTCCATTTTGGTAAATGGATTTTATCCCAATTTTCCATAGTTGATACTTATTTATGTTATGAACAAATATTATTTTATAAGGTGTGTATACATAAATATTTTACATGTAATATCATGAATTTATTTATCCTGAAGATATTTTTACGTTCCATTTTATGTTATTCATCCATGCTCTTATGATTCAATGATAACAATGTAGTAAAGATATTATATTACAATCTCATCGTTTTTCGAGATATTTTTTTATTATGTATTGAATATTGAAATATCATGATCTCCCTATAAAAAATTCATATGGATTTTCTTATCAAATTATTATTCATGATATCATCATGTAGTGGTAACCATTTTCCACTATTTTTATTTATGATAATTAATAAAATGTTTTTAAGAAACTATTAAATTATTTGTCTCTTCAGTCAAAAATCTTTTTTATTTCTAGAATTTATTTTATAACACATTAATAAATATTTATGAATCACTTATTATTTATATTATACATATTACCCATTTTTAATTTTTTTAATAAATTTATAGGATTATTCATTTCATTATACAAAAAATGCCCATTAGGATTTTAACGAAAATCCTAAATGAATATTCAATTTTTTAAGTATGCCATGAATTTTGTTTTGACATCATAAAAATAATATATTTTATTATTAAATAAAATTATTTTAAAAGTTATTATAAAATAAAATTTTTATTATATTTTTTTATATTTTAAAATGTAATTTTTCCAAAGTTAAGGTTATATTCCTTTTGAAATATTTTAAATGATATTTCAGAATTGATTAACAACTATGATGACATCTGTTGTTGTTACCCATGCCTTACATGGGGTGTCATCCACAGATTGTGGTCTTATTCTTTATCATAATGGTTTATATTTTTATGGAATGATTTTTGTGAAACCCTTTTATCTTCCATGAGTTATTCCATGGTAAAATTATAATGAAATGGACATCTTTTCATGGGTTACGCTATGGGGAAATGATTCCAAAACATATATATTTTCCATATGTTATGGTATGATTAAATTTTTATGTCTCCCATTTCATTTAATGGGTAATTATGTGATGATTTTTTTTATTTTGTTTCCCACATATGTATGATTTCATTATATGACTAGTGGGACCTATATCTCTCTCGAATGAGTCAGGTAATGATAAATGTTATTGAGGTCCCAAGGTGAATGGGTGATTATAAGAAGCCTATATATGATGGTACCAAGGTTCATAGAACAAGACTAATGATGATGGTACATGGGTGGTCAGCCCAATCCCATAGATGACAGTACACATATGGTCTTCCCGAACAATAATAGTAGAGTACATGGGTGGTTATCCAATATCAAAGATGGTACATAGGTGGCTTGCCCAAGCCTAACATGTTATAAACATCATGGTGGGTAATCTGGACATACGATATTATTTTCCTATGTTTGTGGAACAAATTCAGTTACATATAACTTGGGATGGTTTTATGGATCATGTTCTTTGATTCCATTATAAATCATGTCTTATGAACTACCAATATTTATGTTAGAATTTTTTATCATGGTATTGGATATTTTGGGTACAGTTTTAAAATGTTATCATCATGTTCTCACACACTTATGTTAATTTTAATCGTATATATAATCTTTATTTTCCACTATTGAGCATCTGAGATCACCCTTACTTTTTTTTTCATATCTCTAGGTTATGAAGAATGTTTTTAATCTAGAGTACTAAATGGTATACTATTTGGGAGAAGAATTAAGTATATTTCATTAGCATAGAATATTGTGATCCAAGATTCCATAGAAACTAACCTATTATGTTCCTCAATAGTGTGTTTATGTGATGTAATTAATATTAATAAAAAATGATGAAAAATCCATTTATTAGAATCTTGGTTCTCTATACCACAAAAAATTAGATAACGATTACTCCCCATGTAAAACCTAAGCTGCCCATGTCAAACGTATCCATTTTAAAAATTGTGGATCCCAAACGAAAAATCCATGGACCTCCAACAATGATTAGAATAAGACTTCATCCGGGAATGAAATACATTAATCCTCTCATAAAAAAGCTGAACCTTCCCTAGTGTTATCTTGACCACATCGAGTTGAAGGATTGAGGCCTCCACAAACACTTTTTAACATATTGGATAATGAAAAGTTCTCCCATACAATGCCTTAAATGAAGACATACTAATGTAAGAGTGATAGATATATCTATTTGAGAACATATTCATTGGAATAGGTTATACCCATTATCCGAAAAATTTATATTAATGCATATAATATATCCTCTAATGTTGGGATCATATTCTCTAACTACCCATATGATTGAGAGTGGGAAGTAGTGATAAGGTGTAAATGAGCCACAAAATAATTGTATAATCCCATCTAGACTCATGTGGTAAACCATTCATCCTAGTCATAGACAATAGACCTCGGATCACCATACACTGCACAACCACATCCACATACCCCTTAGCCAAAATACCCACTTTTTAGTCTCCTTGATCACTAAAAAGTGGGCTGATTTCCTCAAGTGATCCTTGGTTACACAGATAAAATCAAAACGTGCATGAGATCCGGGTATCCCTTTGATGAAATCCTTTGATATGTCAACCCATTTAAAATCAAGAACATCCACATAGTGATACAAACCTCCCATACTATAGTGTTCCACTTTAACCTATTTATAATGAAGACAAAATTCAATAAGCTCCTCTACTGACATTTTCATCACCTACCATCAAATATGTCTCCCAAAGCCGAGATACGTCTTTTTTACACCAGGATTTAATACTAAGGGTGATATATGAAACTCATATATAATTAAGTCACACATTTCATGTAGTACCAAACTCATTTATTGGACCAATACATGGTTTCTACCATCCCCTGACCATCCCTCAGGAGCATCACCATAACCAACATGAACATGCATTATCTCCATATCTTATTCTCCCCATCGATAATCCTCCACATAATCCATCAGATAAAATTTAACCATTATCTAAAAATATAAATATACTATCATAACACCAAATTTTATCAATTTTAATTTTTTCCAAATCCTCCATTTCTATCCATGAATTCCTAGAATCATGAACAAAAACCTTCGTTGACTTCCAACTCAAAGCATCAACCACATACTTCTATTATCCCATGGTGTATGAGATCTCATAATCTTAATACTAAAAAAAGTCAAATGACCTCCACTATCATAGATTCATATGACGCTAAGAAAATATGTTCATCAAGAACATGTGATTAGTGAATATCATAAAGCGCTCACCAATGTGGTAAGGCATCCCTATATTCTGCAGAAACACAACTGATGCTATCTCCAGATCATGGGTGGGAGATTTATATTTAGGATACATAATATTATAGACCTTTAATATACTACTACCCTCTACTACATCAAAATTCCTCCCAATACTAGATGTTAAGAATAAAAAAACCTAAAACATCGCACCCTTATTATGAAACTAAATAACTAGGTAACTATCTAACTTCCCATTAGGTAACAAAAAAGTTCATAGAATTGATCAGTAGAAAACAATAGTTATCCTTATTTTTAAATTCTTTAAAAGGGGTATCAACTTGATAGAAAGTGTATAAAATCATCCTCTTTTAGCATGAAAGACGAATAAAAATGTTAACCCCAAAAAAATTCATGTGTACTAACAAAAAAACAACTAATTAGAAATTAAATGGGTCTACCACCACACACTAATGAGGAACCACATGACCATGTAAATAAACCCCTATTTTCGAAAAAATAAAAATATAAAACTATCCATAATGCTGGAGATGCTGAAGAACCTGCAATATTTCATGGATATTGTCAACATGATCCTTTTTGGACTACAAGTATATCAATATTTCCGTGATGAATACAAAGAAGAACTAGTATAGAAACTCATGAAACATCGAATTTATAATCCCCATTACCATGGATGGTGAATTAATATCACTAAAAGACATGAATACTAACTTGGTGAGCCCATACATGCATTTGAATGCAGTATTCGATATATATCCATCCATCAACCTCATGTAGTGATATACATACCATAGATCTATATTAGAAAACCATCATTCCCCACTCCACTTGTTGAAAAAAATCACCTATTATTAGAAGAGGTTAATGGTATTTTACCATATCTTAATTCAACAAATAGTAGTCTATTCACACCCTCATCCTACTATCTTCCTTCTTTTTGACCAACACTAGAGTACCACACAATGACACATTGAACTAAATTAAACCCTTCTAAATCAAATAACATAACTGAATCCAAAAAAATC
This sequence comes from Viscum album, assembly GCA_963277665.1. Lineage (NCBI taxonomy): Eukaryota > Viridiplantae > Streptophyta > Magnoliopsida > Santalales > Viscaceae > Viscum > Viscum album. Next base: position 996,341,880 of record OY728123.1, on the reverse strand, counting down.
ATAAAACAAAATGTGAAATTCGATAAGGATACCTCAAAATAAGAGAAGTACTATGTAGAATGTAATTCCCAAAATCAGAATCACATCGATGGGGTATCACCATCACATACTTAGGGGAAACATCCAAAAACACCCCAATGCCCCTAGCGTCAAAAACTTTCCAAGAAAAAACTAATTAATAAACTATATGTGACTAACTAGATCATATTATTGAAACTCAACTTCCAAGGACACACATAGATAAAAACACGAGCCATATACAAAAAGGGATACAAGAATATACTAAACTCTATAGTTTGGAATTTTATTTAGATTCATTTTTAATCTCTTAAATAATTTTAAATTTCTCCAAAAAAACCAATTAAAAAATGAGATAATTTCATCATGATTCACGTGCCTATCATATGTGTGTATGCATTAAATAGGTCTACCATTCATTGTTTTCTAATAAGCTTATAGTATTTTTGAATGGATCACTAGGGGACCTGAAATCCAATTTAATAGCTTATCTATATAGATAATGTCATGTTTGAAGGTCAATTATAACTACATCCATAGAAACAGATTCATTCAACACTGTGCCCAATCCAAACCCCACCATCTCTCTCAAACATCCCCTTTGTTAATACTCTATCATGACCCCCTCAATCAAAATATAAAACAATGATGGGAGATAGATAACCCCCCCTGAGTCTTGCTTCCAGTAGGTCCTGGGTTGGTGACTACAATTGAGGGTATAAAAATATCATAAAATGGGATGAATTTTCCGCTATAATAATACATGATTAGAAGTTTAGATAAATCAACCAAAAAATAATCACCACGTAATAATATTAACAATAAATTCAAATCAATACAACAATAAATATATAAAAAACTGATAAAAATAAATGTATCCACTTGAAAATAACGAAAGTTAAAGATGAAGTTACAACACAGAAGCTATCCAAAGATCCGAGCTATTAATGTCAAGAATTAGCCACGTAAGTCCCTTTGAAAACAAAAAATATGATTATATTAATAGGGTTCACATATGATTATACGCAGTTGGAAAAATGATGTATCTCATGACATGTGAAACAAGCATACTATTTTACCCATGAGAAAAAGAAAGCACAATAGCACTAAAATAGGTCAACTATCCATTTGAACCTTTCAATGGCATGTTAAAAAAATTACACAAACCAAATATGGTAACATAATAATGATCATGTAGATAAAGGGTACCATACACCAATTTCCCACTAGTATACCCCTATCACACCCCAACATCATACATCCTAGAGCTCACATATCTAACATATACCATGCTAATCCAATAGAACAATTACATCATTCCATACCCCTAGAAACCTATGATTGATTCCCTAGAATAACTAACACATCCCATCTCACCTGAAAACACATGGTCCATCACACAACCATGAATATGACAAGTGCATCCTGGTATCTTGTGTGTGATAGAAATCAACCTCATTTAATCCTCATACCATGAATATCCATCACCATAATCCACCTCCTCACATATTATCCTACCAAATACACATACGCTATGAAACATCTATCCTGAAGACACCTGATCTCACATCCCAAAAATCACTTCCGCATCAAAGATCACCTCAAAACCCCTTGGCTATCATTTCCACCATTTAATACACTAAATACATTTGACCATTAAATAATTTTAAGTACCTACCTAACATGGATTAGATAGAGGGAAAGAGATGGTCCCACTCCATGCATCATCCTCAATAGTTGTCACAAAAAACACCCATAACATTACTATACAGGTTTTGACACATAGTGATTAATGTGGGTTGGTTGTGTATAGAAATAAAAATGGATATATAAGTACATAAATATATGCACACACATAATAAAAACCTATGGGTTCAAAAATAAACACTAAACAACTCAAAATATCCACACTTCGATGCCACCTCAAAATGCATAACCCCACACAACAGGACACAATACACATTTCCCATTTCTAATGGATTACCATTATCTAGCCCATTCATATAATTATTTACCATCTTCCAAATTTAACCACACATCCCCTAATTAATTTTATCATAAAGAAATTCTATTCTAAATAACCAAACAATCCAAATCAATTTCAATAATTATAAAATAGTTATTTTATCACTACCTAGGTATCTAGAACAAATAAAGAACACATAAAAAGAAGTATATAATACCCATTGCACCATTACCACATCATCAAAAAAGAATAGGCAAAAAACACCCACTGACCACCCAAAAATCACAACCAAACAACCATCACATCACCACCCAAAAGCATCGAAACAAACTATCACAAAACTCCCTAAAAGAATGACTAAACAACAACCACCTCTACACCCTTAAGAATGACCCAAAAACCATCACCCTAATACCCCAAATAAAAAAGTACAGAACAACCAACTCAATTCCCTAAATGAAAGTAAACATCTGACCCATCAACCCCACATCACATCACAATCACTAATCATGACCTCACAAGAACAACCACACAACATGATAGACCAATTTTTTTAAAATATTTGAAAATATGGATTTTATAAAATTTCAATTTATATTAGGGGTGTTATCACACAATCCATAAATCCTAGAGAAACTATTTCACTAGAAAAATATATTTGGTAATTAAATTTCCATTTTCGGGAGATATCACCACAATAGGATGACATGGGTTCTAGAACACATCTCATTTTAGGAAATTAAATCCCTTAATGATGACAATTTTTAGTCGATCATCAAGAACATACAATCAAAATACCAAAATAATACCATAGATATAATACCATGTGAATCAAACACCATTTCCATCTAAAATACATTTATCTAATTCATTATCTTTAATTAATCTAGCACAACCACCCTACATGGAAATATTAATGTATATGACTCTAGTATGATACATAATATAGAGAAATTAGTGATTCCCTACCTCATAGAATCTTATCCCATTTGTTGTGCACTACTAGGAGAAGAAGAAATGAACTCAAAACCCAATCACACAACAATAAACCCAAAATAGACCTATAATGAACCCAAATATTACCATAACACATCCCAAAATAAACCATATACCATGAAAAACTCACCACAATAAATACATGGGTTATGAATGGATGAAAAAAATGGTAGAAAAGTGAATCACTCAATTGGGATCCTTAAAAAACAACATCCTGCACCAATGGATAAACGAATTGGAGGAGGGGATATAACTATTCCATGATCTGCATTGGGTTCTTACACCCTGTGATGTAGAGATAAAAATTAATCCAAATGAATGAATTTTCAACTGAGAATACAACATAAAACATATTATATCATCAGTTTCATGTCGTGTAAACATTTAAATGAGTGTAATTTTATGTTTTGGGAAAATTTTAATCATTCATTTAAAATCATGTTTCATAATCCATTAATTATTTTACGTCATGAATTGAACCCTAAATATGTTTAATAAATCTCTTGGTCTCCCCTCACATGACTTTTAAATGGCGATCCAACTGACTAAAGATGACGTGAACTTCCATTTCACATCATGTAAATAATACGTAACATGAATTCCCTATAGCATCACCCAAGCACCTCCATCTTCCTAAAAAAATCCTAAAACATCCATATAATACTTACACCCACTAATTAATAGAATATCATGGAACAGGAATGGACATAAAATTATTTACAACTTCACTTATATTTATGGAACAATGCCTCCTCATTAATCGATGTGACAAATTTTCCTTCCACACCTCTCAGAGTTGGGTATAATGATGGAACTAAATTGTATATGTCATATTTATAATATTATTATACATATGTGTTCATTATTTCATAGATAACTCTACATTCCATTTTATATGGGATATGATAATTCCACTCTGGTGTATGGTGTACTGCTGTAATATGATGTAATTTGACTTGTTAATAACTAAAACATTTTGGGGAAGGTAATAAGTTTAATTTTGATGAAAATTTCTGATATAAGTGAAATAGATTTGATATAAATGAAATATTTATCATTATAAAAACTAAATATGGAATTTAATTTCTTATAAAGAAAAATGATAAAATCATTCCTATATGTGTGGGCTACCACCATTACTATGAAATATGAATCTCTTTTCATCACCACCCAAAATTGATGATATTTGTAATTATATTTAGATAAATAGAATGTTATATATTATATTATTATCATTATATAATAATAAAGAATTATTTTCCCTCTTCCCATAATGATCATTGAAAAATTGAAATGTTTCTTCTTTGTATATATGAACTACCATCTCAATGGTTATGACATAGATTAAATTTCATAACCATATATTATGATTGGGTTTAAAACTTTAATTGATTTATAAATATAATAAATCATTCATGATTATTATTAATGTTATTTTCAAATTATTAAATCTTCGATTATAGTCAACCTACCAAATTGATTTTCAAAACATTAGCATAATATCATAAAAACATCATATATAAAATTAATTTAATAATTAATGATATATAACACATTCATGATTGGTTTAATAGGAATAATAAACATAAAAATATCTTAGGAAATTAAATATATAATACAGGTTAATTATTCACAATGATAAATAACACATATGATGAGTTATACTCAAGGTATGTTTTTTGTCTCACATTTAGTTTAATGAGACATATACCATTTTCACGAATTATTTTACTTATGTGGTGTATATACTTCCATAATTTTATGTTACATAATTAATCAATTTTTATTCACTTAATTATATGTTTCATTTGATGTTATATATTTCACTGGGCTTATGATACAAATGTTACTAATGTAGTAGGGATTTATTTCACAATATCATCATTATTCGGTAATGTTTTTGTTCAAATATCCCATTAGATAATTATATTATATTTATATAAAAAATTAAATATTGCTTCATCTCATCATGTTATTAAAGAAAGAATTCAATTAATGGTATCATTTTTCGTATTTTTTCCCTTACAAGGATTTAATTTTTTTAGGAAAATCACACTTTATTTATCTCTTCTATAGAGAAAACATTTTCATACAAAACCAGGTTTTCTAAAAATGTTTTCAGAAATGTTTTATCACTCTCTAAATGATTTATTTAAGTCTATTTAAATAAATATATCTTATTTAAAAATTCTTTGAAAGTAATATTCATGAATTTTTTAAAAATGATCCAGAATTTTTACCTTTTTACAATGAAAAAGGAATGATCTTTTTAACATATAATATATATACCAAATTTATTTCTATAATGACCATAATTTATTTTATGCTTCCATTTCTAGATTAAATGGTTATTTTTGAAAATAATTATTGATAATATATTGAAAATTATTATGTTTTTAATGTTATTTTAATAGAAAAATATTTTGAAAATATATTATGAATTTACATGTTTTAAAATGGAAGGTGTGCTTTTTAATGAATGGTTATTTTATTTATAAAATGTACCAATTGAACAATCAAAATCATTTTCAATATAATAATACATTAATTGATATTAATTATTCTTTAATGGGGGACATACTCTAATGAAACCATCCATAATATTTTTTCATATGGTTCGTAATTAGTTTGATTAGGGATAAACTATGTTGATACAGTTCATTTAAATCTATATGGTTTATGATTATTTTTAAATATTGAGGAATGTATTTATATTTCATATGATTTATTAAATATGAATGTTTATTTGCATTATTCTTCACCCTGTTCAAATAAAAAACTAATTTGTCTTAGTATGTGATGTGATAGGCCCATTATATCACTTTAAGGCATGGTAGGTCTAATGAAAAAAATTAGATTGGGTTTTGATTGAGGAATTACCAATTTATTTAGATATATTGTCTCAAGGACATGAAGATATTTAGATGTCTATGAATATGTATTCATTAGATTTGTTTATATGTCTATCATTATGCATCCATCATTTTGAAATCAGCTATTGATATTCATTGTGATTATCTGATTTGTTAGAATATGCTTGGTTACATTTTAAAATGTTGTGATTATTTATATAAGATTATTTGATAATTATTTTTTCCTACCATAATATGTTCTTGTTACTAATTAAATGGATTGTGTTTTTATTATTTACATTTACATATTGTTGATTCCTTATATGTTAATAGATTTAACTTTACGCTTACCCTTACTATTAATCTGAGGTCACCCAATTCATATGTTTTATTTTATCCACAATACAAAGATGTATTTTATAATTGATATTAATGGAAACAATTGGGGTAATAATAGTGCACTCAAAGAAACAATATTCTCTATGTTATGTTTTCACATGTAAAATGAATCTCATGTATTTACCAATTCTAACAATACTAATAACCTATTTTGTCACATATGATGTGATTCCATGTATCATATACCAATGTAAACAATATAGAATAAATATTTGGTATACTGGGGTTGGGGCACAAAATGTTCCATTTGCCTTGTTTATTAGAGGACTGATGTATTCCACTGTTTATATAATTCTAGAATATAATATTAGGTAGTTGTAGAGGGGTTGAATTGGTATCTTAGTAGTTTTATAATATTATCCCTCTATATAATAATGAGATGACTATTATAGTGGAATATTAATTTCATCTTTATAGGTGGCGTAGACAGTTGGATGAGTAAAAGTAGTTATGTGTTAATATACAGAGATAAATCTATGTGTATGATATTGAAACAACATCCATTAGTTATTCTTCCAATAATAATAGGATGAGTACATATCATATAGTGTAAATGAATATGATTTGATATATTTTGCATATTTTGAGATATTTTAAGATGACATGTGGTAGGTTTATATTAAATGGTACCCAATTTTCTATGTAGTTTGAATACAAATATAATATCTTAATCCACGATGAATCATAATATGTTGATGGATCACTTTTTATTTAAGCTACTAGAGTGTAATGTGTTGGATATCTGAATGGTTGATATTGGTCAAAATTTGATTGGAATGTTATTGAATGTCATATTTTCTAAAATTATCGGTATCTATTGTTCTAAATTGCTTCTCAGAAAACAAGACTCATACTTGGTCCTTTTTTAGGATAGGTTCTTTATACATATATGAATCGTTGATTGATAGTAAAACATCCTCTATCAAAATGACATATGAATAGTTGTTGATAAATATTTATAGTTTCTATTGGGACCATTTTCACCAAATGATCCTATATTTCTATGTCCATTGGGGATCCCATTAGGATGGATAATGATATTAATTTTTTTTTTGTAATTTTTTTTTTGTGGAGTTCAACCTATGTTCTAATCTTGTATATAACATTATCCTTTATGTTAAAAATAATAATACTCAATTGAATATTATTCATGTTAATTTTCTAAATTTTAATGTTCATTATAATGATATTATACATTCAATGGAAAATTGTTTAAGTAACCTAGTCTATGGTATTTGTTCCTAATTGGAAATTTAGATAAGGACAATGTTTGGAGGAAAATGTAATTAAATTTGGTGACGTAGGGTTCTAAGATATTAGATGGTCTAAATACTATATAACTCATCCTAATTTAGTTCTAGGAACCTCATATATGGTTATATTCTCTTATGATGAAGATAATACATCTATAAAAAACATTTAGGGACATATCTTATGGGTTTCCAAGGCTAGCTCCTCTCCTACGGTGGTAATGGATAAATCATAGAATATTAGTCATGGTACTCATTATATATGGTTTTTTGTAGTTATAATTTAAGTTTTACCTAATCCTATGGGATGCAAATATGTGAGGGGTGGTAATATTACTATTTTTATGTTAATTATGAACATGGATACCATTTGGATATTGGTGGTCTCACTATTCTATAAGAGGATGATTTTTCTAGCGGGGGATTCTAATATTCATAGTAGGTTTGGGTTTCTAGTTTTTATGTATGAAGGTATTTCATGGAATTGTGTGGGGGTGAGGTCTCTAAAAAAGGGATTCTGTTTATTCTATATGGGATTTATCAAAAAATGTCTAATACATATCTTGGGTTGTTTAGTATGTTTTTCGGTAATGTTAATGTTACCGATTGGGGGCTTGAAATTGTTAGGCTCCTGAACATTTTTCTAATTAAAATCTTGTTTCTAAAGATATTGTTTCTTACATAGACCCTTGTCATAATGGGAAATGTGAGGACTTGTGGAGTGAGAATTAGGTATTATATTTCCACAATGTTATCCAATATAACAGATAATATTCTAGAATCATCAGAAATCAGAATGATATCTCAAATAAAAAAGAGGAAATAGAGGAAAAGTCTCATAGTTGGTCGAATTTCTATATAGATGTTAATTAAAAAAACATAGTGGTTGAAATATTTTTTATAATTAAAAAAATAAGACATGGATGAAGAAGGCCCATTCTAATCTAAGGCCAACTGGGAGAAATATATTGATCTCTCTTGTTTAAGGGTGGTTGATAATCGTTAATCATTTTATTAATATGTTTTATTATTCTAATTGGTATGATGATTGAACATATTTTCATCAATTTTACTTTGATAATTGATGTTTATTTCTTTTTGTTAAATTTTCCTTGCTCTAGAATGTGGGTTAGATTTTTTGTTTGAAACCTTTCAACTCCTCATTGAATTTTTCTTCTCTTAATAAAGTGTCATGACCATAGCTTGTTGGAAAAAATATAATGGGATACATTAGATTAATTTGGAGTAGTAAATTTATATACCATCATGTTTATTATAATAAAGAGTTCTGTAAATATTTTTCCATGACCATGAAAAGCGATACCCATGAATATTAGATCCATTCGCAATGTTCTCTGTGAATATCAAAAGGTGGTGGAAATTGACTGAATTGAAATATTATGAAGAAATTTTAATTTAAAAAATTATATCTGGTTGTGGTAAATTTTATTATTAACTATTTTATCCATCTCCTATTTATGTATAAACTTTTTGAGTAGTCCACTTGTGGATTAGGTTGAGGTTTGAACCATGTAACTCATTTTTAATGTATTATGCTTTGTCCTATTATCACTATCTATAAAAAGTTATTTTCATTGGTATATGGAATTATTTATCATTGATGTGGTGTGTCTTCATATAATTTTAGGATAAATAAATAAAATGGTTTTGATCTAACTTAACAGGATAAAAAAATTGTTCTATAAATGATAATATTTAGGGTAATTCAATTTTAGAGGTTTTAGGCCAACAGAGATTTATAGTTTTCCTCCATAGATTCTATTACTACAACTAGATATCTATTCATAGATATTCATTCTACCATAACCCTTATCTATCAAAAATTACTATTTACGTTTCTATCTACCCATAAGTACTTTTATTGTTTCTAGATTTCCACACACGATGACTCTCTCAAACTCTTCATTGTTCAGCATCATTAAATCCCCATATATCAACTGTATCTCTATAGTAGGACTACTCTACACCCTCATAGACTATTATTATTTTTAACTTCAACTTTTATAGTAATACCCAAATCATTATAAGTCAAAAAAACCATATTTCTAAATATCAAAATCATGTAATAAAAATTTTATTCAGATAGACACAATATTTGTTTCTTCATCATCATCGTCGTGATTTCTAAATGTTTCAGAAACCAAATATCCATTAGTGAAAAACATAATTGAGAACCCATACTTAAATATAAAAAAATCTAAAAACCCAAATATTCATTATATTACCCACATAATCCTAAATACAAGAAAAATTTCTTAGGGAATATACTCATTTATATGATCTTCCCTATACTACAACCTAATTGAGGGAAAACAATATCATTTTAATTTTTCAGCTACATCACTAAAATTCATCATGTTCTGTACTAAAAATAATTCACCATTTCCACTAGTGTCATAATAAATTGTGAATATTCTATAAAAATATTCTATATACTCCTCACATCATACCACATATTCGATTATTCCATCACAAAAGAATAAATCCATAATTTTGATAAGCGTATATCTCAAATGATTATTTTTTACAGCCACATTATATAGTTCAATGAAACTTTAAGAAATTACACTAGCACTATAATCATCAATAAAAAATTCACTTAAAAATACAATGATTCATGGGACCTTGAATAAGTTTTAAATTTAGCATGATTTACTCTCAAATTTTCACACAATTTCATAAATATGTATGTAAATTTATTATGACTGTGTCTTGGAACCATAATGATTTATGAGTGACCCATTCCAATGTTTTTAGATTCCTCATTCATGGCACTCAGTGTATTTTTAATAATACATCATTGAATTTTGATAAAAATTTAGTACGGGGAAATATTAAATAATTTTCATATTCATGAGAAATTAATTATCATTAGTTTTTTTATAATAAACATATCATGTAAAATTTTATTTTCATGGTTTACAAATCTGATCATCATCATCAGTGATAGTAAACACAAATAAGAATCAATTAATTATATATTTTAAAATTTTATTATTTCATCAATTTTCTTAAGTATCCAAGAATACCACATCTAATAATTTATTAAAAATGAGTAATGATAAGAAAGTGAATCATTACAGGGGGTTTAAAAATTAGAAATGAGATATACCCTACCTATTTACATCAAAAAAATAAAGTAAATCATCAAGAGTCCTGAATGACCACATCAAAATCCTCACCATAATTCCTTTAATTGATAATGAATTTGCCACTTTATTGGATTCCCTACATCCATTTGAATCCACTAGGATGAGATGGATAGATACTTGAATTCATTTAATTCATTATCGATGAACTATCAATGAAATATTCAACTCATAATCCACTATAAATAATCTCATAATCAATTAAAATAGTCATATAATATATTTATTTTTTCAAACTCATTCATTATATAATACCTTAATATTCTATAATAATATTTTTCAATAATAGTAATAATTCATTCTACCATTATAGCATAACTAATGTAGGCATGACTTACATGAATTGTTTCGAAAAAATGACAATCTATAAAAATTCTAAAAAAAATTAATAATCGACATCAATACTCAGTCACCAAAAATTACTCATCAATATTATGTTCTCAATCAAAATTATTTTAAAATGATTTTGAAACAAAAAATTCAAAAATAATATAGAGTTTATTGATAATTAATTGGACAATTTCTTATAGTGAATATAATGTTAAAAATGATAGTTAATATTGTATTTCCAACAACACACCATGTCATTGTACCATAAAATAATATATTAATGACATGCACATTCAAATTCTCTCATAAACACTTTTACATGAGATTGTTCAAGAAACTTTTTTTTATTAAATGTCCACTCTTGATTTCACCTATTATATTTTTGTTATTAAATATCACAGAACGAATATAAATAATTCATAAAAAAAATTAAAAATTGGTTATTTAAAATTAAATAATTAAATACATTCTTTCAACACAAAAAAATTATTAAATATTCCAAACCCAAATATAAATATCCATGTTTGAACCTGTGAAAAAGTATGTGTCTTTAATCCAATTCAGTGATCATGAATTTCGATCTAAAAAATGAAATATTATTATGTTACCCTTCTTATTAAAAATATAAAGTAGCATTGATTAATTAAAAAAGTAACAACCATCCAATTTTGGGGAAAATCTATTAGTGAACCCTTTAAAATCATTTCAGCCCCTAAAACATTAATTACTAATCAGAAATTAGAAATAATGAAAAAATAACATCGTCTCTCATTAATAACTAATGAATTATTCTGGGAAAAAATAATATGATCATCTTAAAATAATGTAGGGAATTGTTCTCAAAAATGTGATTTCCATTCACATGTTCTCTCTTACACTCGATAATGATTCCAAATAACTCATAGTAATGAAATAACATATCCACATAGGGTTTCCTATTTGTCATCTTGAATCTACAATGCATAAATCCCAATACTGTTATCTTCCCCAATTTCAATGTAACCAAAATCAATTACATGAAAGGGTTCGGGAAATACTTCTGCTATTTAGAATCATTGATAACTAATGAATCTATTCCAAAAATTTTGTTTGAAAAAATTGATATGTAGCTTCTGCAAGACCCTCTAACATAATAAATAAGCCAAAGAACCACGATTAAATAAATTTTCAATAGAAAATCATTTTACCCCATGTTATGGAGAAACATTACATACCACACAGTTGTAAACTGGAAACACTATTGGTCACTTACAAAGATTTACAGGGATTATATATGTACTCTATGTCCTCACATATGATTCAGAAATATCATTAACGTGTTTTATATCAGTTGATATTATACATTAAAAAAATTTGATTTCACCATCGATATATAGAAACATAGAAGAAAAAATAGTTTCTCATAGAAATGCCTATAAGTGTCCTTTTGAATAGATGATTGAAAATTATTATTTTATATAAATAACACTAATGATAAATTACATATCCATGATTCTCTAAATTGAGAAATCCCCATTATCAGCACAATATCAATTATTTGAATCATTAAATCCAATTATCAATCAGTCATTAGATGAAATTATTGGAAAAAGGACACATTGATACAAAAAAATGAATTTTCATTTTCTATACATGAGACATTAATCATTTATAATGATAGGATGCGAAAATTATTCGTACTCCAAGAATATTCACTTCTATCATCACATATTTATTTAACAATCATTCAATGATTCTCTATTCCATGATTAATATGAAATTAAAAACTATAATTAATAAATATTTTATTACTAAAATACCATCAAAATCACTTGTACCAGTATCTAATAAAATAAAAAAATCAATAAAAATATCATCACACATACAATGGAAAACATCTATGGGATGAAATAATCCAACAATTACATTGTCCTCAGTATTCCCAATTTATCATTCTCATTATATACAAAAATATATCGATTATATTTTTCATACATGAAATCCTAGAATACATCATAAAAAATATAGTACACTTTTATAGAACCCATTTTTACCATTATAGTGAAATTTATGAAATGTGTACACAATAAATTGCTATATAATTTGATTAATAAAAAACACATCGAATATTACCTAATGTTCCTCATCTTCAACCATCCCATTAGAATCATCATCATTCACTATATAGTCTCTCTTCCACATTAATTCATGGTTTCCTATCTATTATTTCATAATCTTTTTAACTAATATTTTTGTCCCCATGATTTGATAACAATATTTTCCATAAAAATACTTCTCAAAACCAAAATGTAACGATTTCCACAACACCATAAATCTGTATTATTATCCTTTAGGAGGAATAAGATCAAAAATGACATACATTTCAAGTAGTTATATTATATATTACCAAATTAGGGAAGTATGTGCTTTTAATTTTATAGTTTTAATGAAATTAAATTCATTATATGTTTTTGAAATCCATATCCTTCCATGAAGATATTTTTTCATACTTTTATGATATAAATTAATTAAAAATAGAGAAAATATGACATCCATTACATAAATGTAATTAAATCCAATAAATAATAAAAATAATGTTTTCTATTGTTACATTAAATATTAAATGTACATCTATAATGAAAAGAAATTTATTATTTATTAAATTTAAAAAGATTTATGGGATTCTCCTGAGATTAATTATGATATACCATACAAGGAATAACCATTCAAAGTAATTTAAGGATTGGATGACGTGGAAACATCAACAAACATTAAAAAGAAGTGTCAAAATAATCTATCATGGATAAAATGTTTCATTTATTAGTCAATGTGGACTATATTTATAGTATACATGAAATTTCATGTAAGGATATTATATAAAAACTAGTCAAACATACTAAAATATAAAATTGAGAAACCTTTTTAGTGCATTACATGAAATAAACACCATAATATATGATTGTCAATATATAAACAAATCCAAAAAATATAATGAGTAATAAAATACAATCCACATGTCAATAATCAATACTTAGTCAATTTGTAACAAAATTGGTGTTTTTGTTGAAACACAAAACCTTCCTGATATATTTGAGATAATACACCACTGTCTTCAAAAGAAATAAAAATTACTCTATAACGAATATAAATTAATAATCTAAAGCATAAAAATATTACATATTCAAATTTTTAAAAATTTGAACAGTATAATCTTCTCTTCAAATGTTATCTCTTGAAATAAAAATTTCCATAAAGACATCTGAAATATTTCTTAAGAATGTATTTCACTCTCATATGGTGATACATTGATAATAAAAAGATCTTATAAATCCATGATTTTTACATTACTTTGAAAAATAATCATATATCATTGGAGGAGTATAATGATTCATTGCTGTTAATATTTTCTAATTCTATTAATATATAAAAACTAAAAAAATTGACTTTATTTTGATGGGAACTATAACATCCCAAGTTAGTATCCACATATTCTATTCCCTGATCTGGTTGGACACATGGAATCAAGCACAACTCTCCTTACACCAGAGTCTATCGACTAGAAATGACAGTCTAAGATAGTACATTTGGTAGATTATACCCTCGTATCAGAGTAGAACATCTAGAATAAAAAATAAACATAAAACAAAAGAACCAAAATAATGTAGATTGAATGGTGAAAAAAATGAAAATCAATCACGTAAATATAAATAACCAATAAAAATTATTAATTGAAAGACAATAGGATGATTAGTGTACATGATAATGTCATGAAATATGATATAAAGGAACTAGATTATATAGAGGATAGGCATATACAAAAATCTACCCAAAAATAAATAAATTCCAAAATACATATCATCTTTCATCACGAGAATGCACTCATTCCTTTCCTCACATTATTGAAGCTATAAGTGAAGCATATCAGGAATAAATTGTAGAGAGATTTCCCTTATAGATACATGTTGACCAATTTTATACTCAGGTACCAATGGAGGGTAGAGTAACATGTAAGATACACTCTACAGACCACCAAAAATGGTTCATAGAAATAATAAATCTAGTGAATATAGTTATGCAATGTGTAGGTATAATGAATAACAAACAATGTTTAATAAATAATACAAGTCATCAGAGGTTCCATCTGGACACCAGGAAGACTCTACCTACATCGAAATAGGATGTAACATGTCAAATTTTAATACCATTTATATATAATTATTAGTATATATATATATATAATTATATATAGTATACATATATATGAACTAAATGCACGAGGACATATATAGGAATATACATTGATAATATGTGCAAGAGGGACCATGGGTATGACTCAAGATTCAGTAACTAGTCTAAGAATGTATTGACTACAATAATGGGTGTATTCCAAAAATTTCATGACGATTTTTTTATGTATTTCTCATTATTTTAGATAGTGGTGAGAATCTTCATGAGAAATACCATTTATAGGTGAATGTGAATCTTTATTCTCATCAACCAAAATAAAAATAATACGGTGGGAGTCATCATGCTCGACACATAATATAATGGATAATGATAATTCATTATCTTCGAGTCCCTTATCCTTCATTACAAAATTAATGTCAATAGAGTGCCAATAAGAATAATGATAATGACGAATCACCTCTAAAGAATTATAGTCAATAAGGCCAATATGTCTATGGGTGTCACCATTCATATAATCCATATGTAGAAGCATGAATCACATGGAATTTCTTTTCTAGTGAATATAATTAATTGTATTTATAACACATAATTTAATCTAATAAGTATGATTAAATGATTTTAGATTCAATAAGAACCACTTAAGACATATCTACGTCAATTATCACTTATATCATAGTGTAAATTTAATTCCATGGTAAATCCAAATATCTATAAGCTAAATCAGTTCATTAAATGTTTTTGTAAATGAGGGTAATTTATCATATAAGAAACACAGGGGTGGAAATGTTCAAGTTAAAGAAGTGTTCATTACTTATAAATAATCTAAGGGTGTATAAAAATGGGAGTAAATTTATTTACACTAAAAGGAAACATCTAAAGGAAAACCAATGACATTTGATGGAACGAGGAATTATAAAGAAGCTATAAAAAATTATAATTTTATGGAAAATTACTAGGCCACCTACCTTTGGTCCATTGATGACTCCTTTTCAAATATCGGCATCAAACATGATTTAGAATATAAAAAATCAGTTAAATTAATCAATGACTTCAAAATAGGTAAAATGGCCTTGCCCCAAAATATTTTATGGCATGGGAAGAGTAACTAATAATCAAAGTTATAGGATTAGGGAGCCTACATCATAATATAAAATCATATTAATGGTGGTATATATGGATTCTCAATGAAGGAACACTAATGATCCCTAGGAGGTGGAGGATGATAGATCATATGGGTGAGAAGGGAGTGTTTTTTTCACTATATAAGAATGTATAATGATTATTGAGGTTAAATATGATTAAGTGTAAAATGTTCTTTTGCCCTAGAAAATCATTGTCACACATTTTGTATGTATGGTTGGAAAAACCATTAACCTATCATTCTCTAGAAACATTATAAGTAGGGACCCTTCACATCTATGTTGTTGGATTGCCTATCACTACACAATCTATTTGAAGATTCTCTGTAAAAAAACATATGAAATCTTGTTTGGTCATATTCCATAGATCCTAAAATTTAATAAAAACTTTTTGGCCTATCCTATGCAATGGGTGGCTCTCATATATAAATAAATTTTTTATTACTAGCTGTACATTAACTCTGCATCAATTTTTTTCTCAATTTTTTAGGAATATAATCTCCAAAAAAGATCCTTGCTCTCCCAAAATCTTCCATTGTTCATATAGAATATTTACTGAAATTGTAAAATGTATTTAAAGTGAAAAACAAAAAATTTCTACCATCAAGTAAATATAAGCTTATTATAACCTATTCTCTATTATGTAACATGTACCCAAGATGTCTTTTTGAGGGTAAATATGGATCACATAGAAAATATCCAAAAAACAGTGTTCATATGTTATGTCGCCACTCTCATGTATCATCCAATAGTTAGAGGTTCTTCTTGAGAACACGTAATAATGTAATTGATCTGCATTAGAGCGTATTAACGATTCAATCAACAATATTCAAAGGATACTCTTCAAAAGAGGCATCAAAATCTAACATGACCCCATCTGGCTATAAAACATGTGACAAGTCTGGATAATATTGGAAAATCTACAATACCTGAATAGAATTCTTCATAGACTGTTAGCTATGAGGATGTTCAATTTGGTAAACCACTAATATGATTCTTTTCAAATTCTAATGGGATCTAATGAACCAAGGAGAAATATTAACTTTCCTTTGAATTCATAAATCGACCAACCAGGATGAATCACGTAGGAAAACCTAGTCCACGACATTAAAATCATGATGTCATCGGTGATGATTTTATTATGAATAATGTCTAGACTCATCTTTCATAATGTGGTTTTTTATAAGATAGTTCTACTCTAATGTCTTTTGGATTAGTCATATACTGGGATAAGCTTAATTTCCTTCCTCTAACTAGAAAAAATGTTATCACAAGGGCCTTCAATATATGGTTCCGTATGTAACCATATGATTGGAATAAATAAATCTATTATTATAATAGGATTCATCTAGGGGTTTGGGTTACTCCCATGAAACCCAAAAAATCAAGGAAACATGCATAGAGGATTCCCTTTAACACTTTAATCGTATTATCATTCAATTTGTTAGACTAAGGGTGACAGGGCGTCATTAGAAGAACCTATTTACCGAAGTTCATATATAACCCTTAAGAGAAATAAAACATGTAGTGATCATGCCTATCAAACATTTTAGAATTTAGATCTCCAATAATATGTATGACCTACCTAACATATATCCTCCCTAGATCATCTACTGGGAAGTTCTCTTGAATTGGTAAAAAGTGTGAGACCATCATTAAATGGTCAACTACAACCCAAAATGTTCTATTTCCATGATGTTATCTATGAAAACCTATCAATACATTAATGAAAAAAATTTCCCTTTTTCAATTAAGAATGGAAAATTTATATAATTTTCCTTCCAGTCAACGATGCTCTATCTTTACCGGTTGACAAATGGAACATTGAGTACTAACACTAGATGATTTTTATTTAATACTTGGCCACCAATATGAGAATTGTATGTCTAGAAACAAATTCATGAAAGTGAGATGTACCAAACAAAATGAGTCATGAATTTCCCAAATAATCTATACAATGATGCATGCTGGGACCCATACACTCCCCTGAAAGCATAAGGTCACATCCTCATCCACAATCCAGTAATAAGATGAATCTTTATCTGATATACATTCCATTAGATGTAATAACTTTGGATATTATAGTTTCATTATTCTCACCCATTCTAGAAGAGAATAAGTCACTATTTATGGTAATAAGATTGTCTTTCAATTATCCTCTGGAACATATGTATTTATTTATGAAAACAAGGCCATTGGCTGCCACTAACCACAAGCCTCCTGAACATCATATGTCTAAGTCTTTTTGCTCAGAGTATCAACTATATAATTTCTATTTCCCGGCATATGGGTAAGCTCGAAATTCAAGTATTGAAGGATGTCAACCAATATTCAGATCTTGAGAGTCATATCACACCTTTTAAAGATATATTTATGTTTTTTTGGTCATTAAATACCAAAAACTTCTTTCCAATCAAATTAAGTCTCCAAAATCATAAATCATGAATGAGAACTGTTAGATTAAGATCATGAAGTAAGTAATTATTCTCATGAGGCCTCAATAAACATGACTTGTGTGTGATGACTTGCTCAAACTACATCCAAATAGCTTCCATTCAGCCACCTGATCCATTGTTGTAAATTTTAATTCTCTTTACTAGCTCAAGAATTATTAGTATCGAAGTTGTAGTCAATCAACCATTCAACTCCTAAAAGGTTTGTCCACATTAATTTGACCATTTTAATTTTACACCCTCCTTAGTCATAAAAAAATGTGGCACTAGTATGTATGGGAAGTCCTAGAGGAATTTTCAGTAATTCTTGACAATTCCTAATAAACTCTATATATCAAAGAATTTTTAAGGATACTTCCACAAAATATAATCCCTCAACTATTATTGGTATACTAGGGCTTCTAACTCTAATATATTATAACACAGTATGTAAATTATGTTGATCTAGTAGTTGAATTTACTGAGTAGTGCATAATGACAGTGTTCAGTTAGTGTATTCAGTGTGATCTTACGATGTAGGGCATGGTCTTGTTTAGGGAATGAATAAACCATGATTTTATCCTTAAGGACAACCAAAATTGAATGTAGAAATGGTTGGAAAACCCAATTCATAAAATACATAAAAATATAAAACACATTTTTGATATTGAATGTAACTATCAGGTACACATAAATACTATAACTAATCTATGATGTTGTATGAGGTATTTATGAAGATCAGTATCACACTTGATGATTCCGAGACCTCAAATTAATCTTTGATAACACCCTCACTCCTTAGAACTGATCAAATAGTTTGTCTATATGGGATATTGGATACGATTTCTTTACCATAAGTTGTTTAATATTTGGAAATCCATGAAAAGACCATGTGTACCGTCTTACTCATATTGAAAAAGACTGATGTAGACTATATAGAAGTACTAGGTCAGATAAAGTCTAGTAACCAACTATTACAATAGTTTCTCAATCTCCATGAGAACCAATAGTATTATACATTATGTAGGAATGGTCACTTGTGTCTCTCCTAGAAATTACATAATGGTAAATTTAAAATCTATCATTGGATGTAGCCCTGAAAAGTATTTGTGGGATGATTTCCCAGAAATGGTGGACTGAATAGGGGAAAATGGAAAGTTATAACCCTGTATCATTCAAGAAAATAATTTTTATCCGGTCTATAACTATTCCCAGACCTTTCTTCTATGGCACAAATAGAGATTTATTGACATTCCATTCTCCCTTGTGCACATTCCTAACTATCAATGGTGATGCAAACATCACCCTATAGTGATAACAATTGATAAGATCTCTATATGGAATTAAAAAGTCCATTATAATAATTACATTGAATCGTGTCATTTAGAGTATGAAATGATTACACTCAAATAGATATCCCTCTATCCCAATGGGACAATCCTTTTAATGGAGAATTATCTTGGATAAAATAATCATCATGGTATTGAGTGTTGTTATGCCAAAAGATAACTCTATTTTAGGTCCCAGAAACTCCAAATGTGAGTCTTAAATGAAATAGTGTTATGATCCTATGTCAAATAATAAGGAATATAATATAGAAGCTCCTAGAATAGTAAATATAATAGTATATTGTCTCACGCTCTGTTCCCCCATCACATATTATACTACAAGTAACTTTCCCATACCACAAACCTATATCATAGCATGAATTCCCTGAGCAAGACCAATGCGATGGAGCAATAATTTCTAGGTCTAATTACCTCTACCTCAACTAACACCACAACATAATAGGTATTTGGTATTCCTAATACCTACCAAGAGTTATTCTACTATTCCCTCAGCATAATTTTTTGTAGGTGTAGATCCCCTCTTACTAGGAAAAGATGTAATAATCCTACTGAAGCACTCGATATCCCCCATACTTCTATAGCTTTTGCATTCAATTGGGTGTTGAATACACTTAGGTTTAGATAGTACCAAATTCCCATTCTTGTGACATATTAGGGAGTTTTCAGTACGAGCCATCAGACTATAGGTACCCCCACAAGAAACCATAAAACACTTCCTCATTACACTAGAAGTCCCACTGCTAGGTATGGGTGTTCAACTACCCAATATTGCAGCATATTATCCCCTCAAATTCCTATCAGGAATGAGGGCTAGTTTTAATCACTCAAAATTCATATCCATACAAAATACATTTACCTACAATAGTATTGTGTATTCTATCTAATCTTTAAAATTTGTGGATTTGATAAGATCATCATCCACTAAAGTCTTTTTTAAATTGTGTACCTTAATGAAATGAGTAGAATAATATATGAAAGACATGAATTTTGGACGTAGTTTCATAAAAACTCTATCCCAGTTAGCCCTCAGCATCATTGGAATGATGTAATCATAAAATTTCTTCTTGAAAACTGTTGAAAACATATCTCAATGTAATTATACCATGGAAATGGAATCCTACTATCTCTTGGAAGAATAATTAAGCATATAAGTAGTGAGGTTTACACTCTTTTCTATAATAATCCCCTAATATTGAAAAATAGAGATTATAGCCTCTATAAAGGAATCTATAACATTATGTCTGGCATCCCTTAAAAAGGTGTTAGGATGCTGCTTTAAGAACACCTAAGTCAACTATTCTATAGTTAGGGAGTGTCAACAAACACCTTGTATATGCTGTATCTTATGAAAAAACCCCATAAAACATGGATCCAGTGCCTATATTTGGATCAATCGGTGGTGAGATAGGTGGAACTACAAGAGGTATCACTAGTGGCCCTGGTACACCACCACTAGTGCATGGTCATTATAGCCTTCCAGGTATACAAATTGAGACAGTCATAGTTTTATGATTATAAAATACCAAAAAGATGCCTCAGAAAATAACTTAACTGTTGGAAAGATTACAAATATATAATTGGATTGGTACAAATCAACCTATAGAAAATATCACATCTCTCTGCATGCTCCAATATCTATGTCTTTGTCATGAGTAAAGATCATAACATGTCATAATATTGCAAGATACACTAATAACTACCAAAATATAAGATATAATTTGGGTCTATGTCACATGTAAAATGATAGGGGTTTCAATATATGGTGGCCCAATCACAAGTTATAGAAGAAAAAACCTTTTACATACCAATTTTTATCAAATTTTGTGTTAACCATTCTTCTAAAAATAATTAAATTATTTGGAGTATATAATATTTTATATATAATATACATGTCATGATCCAAAAATAGAAGTTATAGAACCCACGACATGGTATATTTGAATAACTAAGGTGTCTTCACCAATCTATACAAGAAAATAAAATTTATATTTTTGTAGTAACATTAATTAATACAATCACATTATCCTAGTAAGAATAATTGTCACATTTAATATATATTAATCATGTAACTAACCATATATATCTCGAAAATACACACATAATGTTTTTATGAAATGGGGAAACGAATGAATTATTATTCTTATTTTGGCCAGGATGATTCTTGAGATGAAAATTACTATGGTGAATT
Organism: Viscum album; assembly: GCA_963277665.1. Taxonomy (NCBI): domain Eukaryota; kingdom Viridiplantae; phylum Streptophyta; class Magnoliopsida; order Santalales; family Viscaceae; genus Viscum; species Viscum album. The sequence goes on along the minus strand of OY728123.1, from coordinate 996,319,624 downwards.
AATATTAAATTTAATAGGTGAAAAAAATAACAGTATCCCATCCTAGGTAATTTTAATTTCCCGTGTACTTGTGTTACCTACTACAATCCATAGGATCATAACCGAATTCCTTAAAAACCTAGTCACTTGTTGAATACTGGAAAATTAATTAAAAGAAAAAAACATACTTCATGATACCACATTGTAATGTACTGATCCAGGTTCTACATAGATGGGGCCATGAGACGGTGGGTCACATGGAATCAAGAACAAGTATATATATTCTTGAGCCTGTTGAGTAGAAGAGAAGGTGTAAGTTGGTATAGTATAGAGACTATAACATCATATCAGATTGGAACAATGGATATAATAAATAAATAGAGAATAGTGGATTCCTGATATAGAAGAATGCACAATAAAATCAAAATGACATTCAACTATGGAATTATAAAAAATGTGGAAACTGAAATAATAATTGGAAGCATGATGGATGAGTCATATACATGATGATGTCATCGAATGTGATATAATAAATTAAATGGTAAATTTCAATGGAATTAATATACTACATTCAAGAAAAAAATACAAAATAGAAGCCAAAATACTACTCCTCTAGCATCATAAGCATACAATCAGTCCTTTGGTCCCATAATCCATGCTATAAGTAAAATATATCAAGAAAATGTAGAAGTTTTTTTCCATTATCCATTTCTAAAGAAATTATGTCTATTAGTATAATAAGGTAATCCCTATTATGGTCTGAGATAAAATCAGTAGTCCACAACCAATGATGTCTAGTAATTATTTAACTAGTGTACATAACTAATAGTTGTACATTTATAATGAATAATAAATGAATATGAATAAACAATATCAGTCAAATTTGTCTTTATTAGGACATCTGTAAAAATTTACCAAATTGGGAATAGGTTGGACTATTTCTGATTTGAAATCCATATATATAGTTAATAGTTTATATATAGTAATATACTGAATACAAGTATATTTATTAAGCATGTAATGACATAATGTGTCATATACACGGATACTTGGTGCTATATAGACCACGGGAATAACATAGGCATCCATAACTAGTCAAACAATCTATAGGCTCCACTAATGGGAAAATTACTTGAATATCATGATGAATTCAAGAAATCTTGACCATCATTCCAGATAATGAGTTGTATCTTCATTCCCAACACCCAATAAATAGGAACATGATATGTCATGACCAAATCCCAAATAAAAGTATAATAATGATATTCTTCATGATCAAAACCCGATGTACGGGTCTATGAAACGTTCTTCTTAAAAGGTTCCTTATCCATTGTTCACATGCAATATCAATGGTGTGCCAATAATAATAATAATAATGATGGATCACCTCTCAAGAATTATAACAAATATACCCAATATTTCAATGCGTGTTAAAATTAATATTACACATATGTATAAGAATTAATCCTTTTGTGTTTCCTTTCCACCCATTATCATTTATTGAATAATGAAAACCCCATTTAATATTATAAAATAGTATATAAAATTTTAGATTCATCGTGAAACAGTTCATAGGGGTCATGTCCATTATCATTTGTATCATATTGGAAATTAAATACCATGATAAATCCAAACAATTAAAAAGTTCTTGGTTCCATTAATAAATTATTCTCAATTGGAAAATTAAACGTATAACACCCAAAGGGGATGAAATTTTAAATGTTTACATTTTTAATATTTTACTAAGTGTCCATGAGATTATAAGATCATGCCTAAATTTATTCATTATGAAAGAATAATTATTAATTAAACATATGGTAATGGATGGAATGTAACACAACATAGAATCTATGAAATCAAATTTATATTTAAGGAAAAATGAAAGACGATATACCTTAGGGACCTAGAACAAACTTCATCCGATATCATATTCATATTGGGTGTATAATAGAATAAATCAATGAATGTAAAGAACTCACAGAAAATATGGAAAATGAGCTTTCAATAAAATATCACATGAGATGGAAAAAGAAATAAATAACAAAATCATGTGGATTGAAGAGATTACCTATACCAATATAGTTCTTCCAAAAAAAATCTATTTGAAGTCCATATTATGGATCTATCATGATCCATATGATGAGGAGAAAGAGAGATATTATGGGATAAAAAGTGATTCTTTGTCCACTATAGAAGAAGATAGAATGAAGGGTGAGCTTTAGAGATATTTATTGGTAAAATTATCTTATTACCAAATAAAATAAGGGTTTCATAATTTGGTTTCACATTTTTTCAAACTGTTCTACTACCCTACACCCCCACTTACAAATTATGGAACACTCACTTGTGATGGACAAGTTTTTTATAACCTTGAAAAACCCCTTAATGAAAATCCTATGAAATCCACTAAAGGCATATTCCTTAGCTCTCATAATTTTTAGAAAAAGTGAGTACTCCCTTGAGGACATTGTATCTCGAATGGTTGAGTCACACTATTATAACTAACCATCTGCTAAATGAAATGTCCATTCCATTTTCATAATTTTCGAGAACTCTAGGATTTGATTAATCCCCAAAATCTCTTGAAACATTAATTAGACAATAGGGAATGTTTAAAAATATTAAACAAATTATTCAAACTGAATAAATTGAGCAATAAATATATCAAAAATATGAGGTATTATATGAACAACATAATAACAAACCATACTGATATTGTATGATGAATAAAACCTCAGAACAACAATACATCAGTTTTAATCCGCTTATAAAAAAATTTATAATTTTTATGTGATATATTTATATATATAAATGATATAAAAGAAAATCTAGCTCTATCCCAAGCACAATATCCATCCGTCAAAGAAAAAATTCAATTTCAACTGAAAAATACTTTTCCAAAATCCCTTAAAACACTATAAAACTCTCCAATCATCAACTGATATTCAAAATCGCCTAATTCAAACTGTAAAATTTAATATTAAATAGTTAAATACATATTTTCTCTAAAAATTAATCTCATTTTCAATAAATTATATATGATCTCCATTCAATATAATAAATTAATATGTTTTAATATATTTCAAAAAAAATAGCACAATGTAATAAATATAATTCTGATATATAATATTATATTGATTTTAAGATATATTTAAGGATTGATTGACATAGAATTAAACAAACCATATCATTGTATCATATAGCTAGTGCCTTACATTATTATGTTGGTATAGATACAATGAGTCCAATCTTGAAGGACATATCAATTTTGTAGTTTTAGGAAACTATATACAAACAGGATACCCTTTTTTACATTGGGAAAATAAAATAAAACATAATACACAAAAACATCAATTATATTACATCCTTGAGATATCATTCAATGATCTCTCCTTCAATATTGGGAAAGGGAAACAAATATAGGTAATATGTAATTATAAATAATGTTTTAGTATAGAAGAATCTATCATGAACCAATAATCATAATAAATATGTGAGGGTAAATAACAGATAACCTATGCCACCAAAATAACTATATATATATTATTTATTAGGATAATTTATATAAATGAAAACACATGGAATTTAACGGATAAACATAGAATGAAATGAATGCATAGATAATATCATTGTGAAAATATCTTGGATGATAATAATACAATTTTTAATAAAGTATATTATAACTTATATGATTTCATGTTTCATAAAAACATTATGAATTTATTATTAAAACCTTTCACAAGATAGTATAAAGCATATTAGTTAAAAACCCATCTGATTTGGCCAACTAATTCATCTATTGTGTCTACAGAAGCATTTATGGGGTTTTATTAATTGGTCCCTAATCTATATCATTCATGTCTTGATAATTCATTATATATTGAATATTTTATTTATTTTCAATATTATTTTATTTAAAATAATTTATATGTATTGAGTAAAGGATACATATATCTCAATAATTTCTTGAGTTAATCAGCTAACATTAATTATAAAAACCATATGAGAAAATTTTATATGGTTTAATATATTATAATATTCATCACATAGGAATATCAATATTTAATATCAAATTATTTCACAATAAAAAATAATCAAAATAAAGTGATGTTTCAAGAGAAAGTAAACAATCTCAAATGAAAGTGAGATTTCACAATAAGTGTTACCACTTTGTAATTTTATAGTCAAATTCACTTGGATAAAATAATTTAAATTTGAAAAAAAAATCCATTATTATTGAAATATTCATTATATTTCTTGTGAAATTGGAATTATATACATCATATAATATAAACTAGGTGCCTGAAAATAAAATATGCCATAATGAAATGAAATGTAGAAAAAATCCATTACCTCACATGTCCTTTTGAGAGAACATTATTTTACATAAGAAATTTCTATTTTAAAAAATTTAATAATATTTAACAGAATTATATTAATATTTATTATATCATATATATTATTTTTATAACATCACGTCACCTATTCATTTATAATATTTCCCTATTCTCATTGTTTCGGGTGTTAATTTCTTAGTTTTCAAATTCATTTATTATTAAATATGTTCTAGTTCATGTGAATATTATATAGTTGCCTCATCTTTAGAATAAAAAACATGAAATAATTGTTATATTTCTTCAGTAATTTTACTTTTAAAATCAATCCTGAAATATGGTTATGAAAAATGAAGTACGTGACGATCATAGAGACAGTTGATAAAATGTTTTCATAGGTAAAATTTCAATTTTAAATTGATAAATTATGAAAGAATTTAAGTAATATATAAAAATTAAATATTAATCATAATATCATATATGCCTAATTATATTCTTATATATATCACCAATGTTTTGTGGGGATGAAAAGAGAGTCACATCACTTTTTTAAGGTGGTAGTCCACGCGTACATGAATGATGTTTTTAATAAGTTCATAAAAAGGAATTAAATAAAATGATATATTATCATTAATATATGAAAATTATGAAATTAAAATCCTAGTTTTTTCATTTATATCAAATATATTCATTATATGTTTTCTTATTACCTTCAATTTAAATAGTTAGTGAAAGACAAATAACATCACATTTTGAGGTGGTAGTCCTCAATACACATGATCGTTGTGATCGTATCTCCTATGGAATGGAATGTAAAATGATAAATATGATATAATTAATCCATATGTATAAATATTTTATAAAAATCATATATATGATTTATATCCATCATCAAATCCATCTGGGAAAGGTGGTAGTTGACGAATAAATAAAATCGGTTTTTCAGGCGGTAGTCCACACTTACACACAGATAATGATTTTAATACCTATTTGATGAATGTGTAGATCAATGTAGGTGATTAAATTATTTTAAAAAGAATTTCATATTTAAGATATTGAAGTATTATTTTTAGTATTTATTCAAAATAATTCGATGAGGTAGTGGATGAAAAAAAATAAAAAACACTCTTTGAAGAACATTAACTCTTCTTTAGGAATCCTCCATTAAATAATAAGAACTCCTTCCTAATATTCCTTTAATTAAAAATATAATGCTTCTAGTGTGATTAGAGGGATATTAAGAAGTTATTTGGGAAGGATGTGTGTGATCAAATTATGTTTGGTGGTTTGAATAAGGGAGGTGTGGGGTGGCTTTTTATATGTTGGGTGGCTGGCCGACTTGTATTGTTTTGGAACGATTCAATCATACCCTGATTTTTTATCATACCAAAATGCTGAAAAATGGGCCATTATAGAACCTATAAACATTAAGGTAGAAATATATTTATAAAATGAATGTTTTTTTAAATTTTTAGGTCATTCTTAATACATATCCACTTGGTTTAACCCCTTAGTAAACTCATTTTTACCATAAAACAGTAATTAATTTTTACTCAATTTACAATTTATTTTAGTAAAAATTTTGGGTGAAATTTTTATTAATTATAATATACAGAGAATTAAAATATGTAATTTATTCTTCCAAATTCAATTCAAATAATTCAAAAAACATAGTTTAAAATTAATCCCATGGACGTGATGAAAATTGGGTTTTTAAAGAGAAAAGATCCCAATGTTTGCAATGGATTTATATCAATATTTTATATAAAATTTATTTCAGTGCATTAAATATTCTTAATTGATAAAAATTGACCTAATTATACTTTATAAACTACTGTGAATATAATTTATCTTTATAAATTATTTATATAATTTAATAGTTTTAAATTAATAATTACTATTTTGTATTATTAACCAAAAAATGTAACCATTCAAAAGAAAATCAAAAAAATTAATCCTAAAATATTTTCTATATGATGATTATGAAAAATGGAATTTAATTTATTATATAAATTTCTAAAATTTTTGGATTATTATTTTTACTTTATGTCTCATTTTTTGTTTAAACTTTTGGTTGTATGCATCAGAAGCTATTTACATAATTAAATTTATTATAAAAGAATTTTTTATTTTACAGTATTGAGGTATTGAATTCTACTATATTGAAAAAATAATCATTGAAATTTAAAAGATATTACCGTATTAATATTTCTATGATAATTCTTTTCCATGATATCATCTCATTCCAACATTGTTTCTACCATTTGTGATTTCATCAAAGTATCATTAATAGAATAGTCATCTGATTATTGAATACTTCCCACCTAGTATAAAAAATACTGATTGTATCTTCATAGTATGATAGATCAGGTGCCAAATCTATTTCATCATTTGTAATAACATGTGGTGGGTTTGTAACATAGTTCCTAATCAATAATAAATGTAACACATCGTGTACTTTTGAGAGAGATTTTTTTCATTTCCATATGTTATGAATCAACTCCAATTATATCATGAATTTCAAAGGGTTTTATTTATCAATGTCATAGTTTTCCATTCATAGAAAACCATATAATTTACTTCCATAGATATACATTCAATTAAACATTATATCCCACATGGAATTTAAAAAAAATCAATGAATATCATCATTAAATTTTTTCATACTTTGAACTTCTTTAATGTGAGTCTGAATTTCATTAACCATTTTTTTGCCTCTCCCAAATGTTCTGGGCCTACCATATTTTTCTCACTAAATCTTCTCAAAAAAATTTAGTCAAATATCTTAAAACATTTATTTATATATATGAAACCATTTGATTACTTTAATGGAGACTATTTTTATAACAAACATTAATAGTGATCAGCCATACATATATTTTTATGTGATAATGACCTAAATAGGTCATTCATTGTTTGAATATTCCTTTTAGTATATCCATCATTTAATGATGGTATAAAGTTATGAAATTAAGATCAATATCATGTGCCTTCAGAATAATCATCAATAATTTGTATATAAAATAGGGATCTTTATCAGAAAAATCTAATAGGGGGGTCCCCTCATGTCTCACAACATTATAAATATTAATCCCTATGAGGAGATCAAGTGGTAAATATTCTGTTATAGCATAGAAATGTAATGATTTGTTTAGGTGATCAATAATAAACCATATTTAAAATTTCAACCTATGAGTATTTTGTGGTCCTATAAAAAAATCCCATATGAATGTCATAACATTTAAATTATATAAATATAAGTGTTTGCATGACTCCTGTATGATTTTTTCTCACAACATTCACCTATTGAAAAACAAAACACCACTTTATGTTATCCCATTAAAAATGATCCCTGAAATTTCTATACATATTTTTTTCACCAGGGTGTATAGAGAAATTCAAGCTATGACTATCATCAAAAAATAGTTTTTTTCTCAGGTATAGATGGAACTCAAATTTCATTCTAAATTTCAGAAAACAATCTTCACAGTTGATGTCTACTAATTTCCCATCATTCAAATCCTTAATTTTTTTTATTTTTATCATCATAATATTTCAATCCTTTTAACTTTTCAAATAATGATGGTATCACTATAATTTGAAAATTATTGTTGTCTCTCATTCCATAATGATACTCATATGAATAATAACTAGATATATGAATATAAGATCCCTATAAATCCTTATTTGGTTTATAAATCCATGATATTTTTTACTCAATGCATCCACTAAATTATTTAAATTTATTGGGTGGTAGTGTGTTGATAATTAAACATTCTTAAGTCACTTGATTCATCTCCTTTTTCTAATATTGATCTATTTCTTTGAAAATTTATATTTTAGGCTCTTATAGTATATATATATCTCAAATAATTCACTATTATAATATTGTCTCCATATATTTAAAATAATATTACATATTTCAAATTAATATAATGGGTTGGGTAGTTATGTTATCGAGCCTTCAATTTCAATGATACATATGCAATAACAATATAATTTTTCATTTGGACACAACTTTGTCCCTTCTTTGATAAATCACTATATTTTGAGAAACTATCACTTTAGGATGGTATAATTGATAGAAGAACATTCAAAACAATATATTCTTTTCATCATAAAAAATTCTTCACATTTTATTTTCCTAAAAATTTAACCTCTTTATGTATAATCTTATTTAATGGGTTATCCTGTCAGAAAATATTCTGATTGAAATGGTGATTGTATCCTTCATAAATAATGACACAATGTACATTAGTAATATTAATTAGTATATGCTATTCTCCAATTCCCATTTTATTTATAGGATCATCTAAGATTTGATCCATTGAGAAAACATTTCAATAAAGGAATATTTTTAAATATAGATATCACACTTACAATATTTACCACATAACACATTCCATATAAGGGTCATTTTCGTGATGTACAAGTGATTATTAGGGTCTTCATAGCATTTAAAATACACCAAAATATCATCAATGAATACCAAAACCAATTCCTCAATATATTCCTTCAATTAAAATTTTATAGATATATAAAAATATATAGTCAAATAATCAATAAAAAGTGAATTTTTTTAAATTCATAATGAACACAACTCATTTGAAAATCTATCTTTGAAATATCTTCCTTCTTTACTCAAAATTGATGAAACATATAATGAATTCCATTCTGAGAAATTTTTTTATATTTTTCATGTTAATCAAAAAAGACATCAATGTGAGTAGATTATAATTATTCATTATTAAAACCGCATTTTGTTATTATAATCAATTCATTTCTTCACAGATCAATCTTTATATTTATTAAATATAATTTGGGATCACTGTGTTGAAATGTAGGAAAAATAAATATGTTGTCACTTAAATGATGAAGTTGTTTCTTAATATATACTAATCCCATTATGGCCGCTATATATAGAGACATTGATATTTCTATTGAATTAGGGATTAGTTCAATGTAAAACACAACTTCATTCTCTCAAGGGGGTTTCCGAGTAACTCCTTGGAAAATAAATCAGTGTATTCTTTTATAACATGAATGACCTCAATTTGAATATTACCTTCTTTATACATTATTTTTTATCTTTTTCCCCAATAATCTCATTCTGTTGAGATACTATGGTTGGATTTAGATATTATATAAATGATGAAGTCTATACCCTAAATATATGTAATTATACATCTTCCTAAAAAATCATAATTTCTATATTCATGTAATAATGTTTGGTGTCATATGTTTATATCCAGACAATACAGACAATTATTTTGAATTAAAACATATGTACGATAATAATATAAACAAATAAATCATATTTAGTGTCATAATGGGGACCTCCTGACACATACATGTTTCTATGAGACATACCTAAGGTGTTTTGAATGATAAATCACTTATTATAATAAAATCTAAAGGACTAATTTTTTTTGTGAAACTAAGAATATATAAAGTAGAGATATGATCTTGAATCCAATAATTATTTAACTAAATTTGAATATAGGATTAATGTACTTTCCACCAGATCATCAGGTACATTGACCTTAGTTGTAGTTATTACTTATGTTTTTTTATTCTCCCTTTATTTTCTTCTATGATAGATTCCTTAAACACTTTCATAATTCATATTCATAGATTCCTATCTCCATGTAGTTGAGATAATGAATTTCAATTTTTTCACCTTATCCTTTTATTCATTAACATGATTTCCCTATATTCTACAATTATAAAAAACTCCCATATAATTTAGAATTTCCTAGGTAGATTCTTTCGACATTTCTCACATGATGAAAATTTATTCATCTTTTTATTCTAAATTGAATTTTTTTTGTTAAGATGATCTATTCTTATCATATTTTCTTTTGAATGTGTATTATATTTATAATAAATTTTAAATTTTTATGTCTCATAAAACTATTTAATCTTGTGACAAATATTTTTGGGAGACTAGCACCCTTTTTAAGACCTGTCATAAAAACTTCAAATAAATGTCCCATATTTCACATTGTGTTTTTTATGTAAACCATATCATACATTGATATCCTTTTAAAGGTATCATCATAAATAAAAACACTTTATTCTTCCATTTTAGTAGATCTAAGGAACGACCACTTCATATCAATTTGTTTCTCATTTGAGAAATATTTATCAATGAATATGTCTATAAAATCCTTCCATTACATGAGTTTTATTTCCACATCCTCTATAGTCTTTTGGATAAAAAAAATGATTATAATCCCCTTTTATGAATTACATCTCAATTATAGCATTTCCCATTTCACTAGATCCCACGCCAAAAAAGGTATTCTCTAAAGAATTAATCCATTACTCCACTACAATCAGATTTTCAATCCCAATAAATGATGGGAAATTCTATTCGATAAACAGAACCACCCTAAAAAAATATCACTTTGGATGAGGGTTCTCCAATGTTTTCTGGTTATGATTCATAAAATAATTATGCCTTCCAAATATATCAATATTTTTATCAGTATTAATACCATTGGTATGTGTTTCCTAAGCTAGTAAATCTCTACATTTACCATTGTATCGAGACCCTTATTACTTCGATGGACATTCATAAAAATTGTAATATATTATATTAGCTCAAAAATTTATTAACATTAAATAATAATTTACAATTCTATATGATTTAACACATAAGATAAATTAAAATTCAATCATTGTTAATCTCATTATTATAATCTTTGTTTCATAAGAGATATATTTATTATCAAATAATTTATAATGGTTTATAAAGATTCATTGAATTATTATTAACATATCCTCCAGGAGTGTCCTACCAGGTTTATTTTAAGGACCATTATCATGAAACAAGTAATTATTAGGTATATCATAGCATTCCCTTTTCCTAGCTATTACCCCTAGGTACCTCTAGGCCAGAATTACATCCATTAGTTGTATCTAGAAATAAATATATTGGTAGGACAAACTACATAATATCTATATTAACAAAACATTATGATGTTATTATTAATATTTTTTCTATGTCTTATCATAGTTTTATGTTACCTAATCTTTGTTTTCCTAAAAAAAGTAGCTAATGTGTTTTTGTAAAACTTCCCTACTACCAACTGTGAAGACCCCGACCTAGTAGCTCAATCATGGTTCTTTAATTTATTACACTGTAAAAGATACTATGGGATGAATCAAAAAGATCTAATTAATTAATTATTTTGGTATAACTTGATACTTACATTTTACACATTTTACATTTGTATATGAAAATAAACCATACTCAAAATAGAAAATAAACTATATCATTGAGGACACATTAAAATATCACATCTTCATATCAAGGGGAAACAAAAGAAACTAATTTTGAGCTTCAATAATTAGTATGGGTTATGTGTAGTGGAAGAAATCATTATTTATTGAAAAAACATTATTTCATGGTTATTAAGTGAACACAACTACCATTTTCATCAACAAACAAACAATGAAATGCATTTAGAGATAATATAATTGTGAAAATATTATGGATAATAATCACTAAATTCTAAATGAAGTAAATTCTAAATTATTGGACATCGTGTGTCATAGAAAATTATATGTTTACAGCCATGACCTTTCTCAATACAGTTTCAAATATACTAGGTAAAAACCCATATGATTTAGCCAGTTGATTTATCTCATGAGACCAAAGATGAGCCGAGGGAATTTCTATAAATGGTTCCCAAAATGTGTCATTAATGTAAAAATAATAAAACATATATATTCATCAATTTAATTTATAAAAATTTACCTTATTTTAATGTATCCATATTAGTTAAAGAATAATTTTTTCAATAATTTTTTAGTTAACCAAATAATATTCAAATTAAACACAGCATGTAAAAAAGTACAATGTTTAGGAAATAATCATATATGTAACAAAATAATAAATACATTAATGTTATATGTGGTTCCCAATGAAAAATTATTTCAATAACATGAATTCTTCAAGATAATGTTAATTACCACAAAACAGAGTGATATTTCACAATTAATTTAACTAATCGTAATTTTATAGTCAAATTTATTAGAACCAAATAATTGACATTGAAACTAAAAATATAATAAATAATGAATTATTCATGATATTAAATTTCTAATGGTTATAATATACTCCATATAAAAGAAACATGGTGTGTGAAATTACAATATCCTCAATGAAATGAAATTGAGATGAAATCGATTTCCACACTTGTACTTTTGGGTTAATGTTTTTAAACCACATAAGTAGTGGTTTTAAAAATTTAACTAACTTATAGTAGATATATATTAGTATTTTTAATGTCATATATGTTCCTTTTAAAACATATAGTCACATGTTCATTTTTAATCATTAATTATTTTCATTGTTTTGGGTGTCAATTTCTTGGTTTCCTTGTTTGTGGATTATTATGAAGGTTCTTTTTTGTGAATATTTTATAGTTTTGTAATATCATAATAATAATGAAATTTTTTTAATATATTTATATAAAATTTACATTTAATACAAATCCTTAAATGGTTCAAAAAAATGACGTATGGTACGATCATTGATACGCTATGTTGTATGTACACTTCAGTAAAATATCAATTTTGCAACGATCATTATGGGAAATTTTATTTCATATATAAAACATAAATAATTATAATTAAATATTATATACCAGAATCTATACTCATATATATAATCAATGCGGTTTGGTGATGAAAACAGAGTGACATCACTTCGTGGAAGGGGTTGTTCGTACATACATTAACGATGTTATCATCTTTATATGAAGGAAATGGTAAGAAAGAAAATGAAATATTATATTTATATAATGATAATTATTTCAGGAATATAATAATTATATCATTTATATCATATTTATTTAAAAAAAATATTCTTACCACCCTCTATGTGATGTGTTGGTGATACACAAATCCAATCGCTTTGTGAGGCGGTAATCTACTTTACACTTTAGCAACATTATCATATATATCTATGGAATAGAGGTTAAAAATAAATATATATGTATATATTTTTTATATACTGAATATATATGTATATATATGTTATAAATATCATATATTTATTTTATATATATTGTCATACCCAATAGTGAAAGGTGGTAATGGAAGAAAGAATGACATTAGTTCGTGAAGCGGTAGTCTACCGAATGTTGATTTCATAACTCATTTGGGGAATTATCAACATTTGTATGTAATTAAAATATTATTTAAAAATCCAATAATATTAATCATATTGATATTATTCTATGTTAATGGTTTATAAAAAATGAAGGACGGTGTGGAAGAAATTAAACAAAAATGCTCATTGGAGAATGTCACACGTTTTTATAGTATCCTCCTTGTGTTTACCCTAAATACATCCTAAGATCGATTTCATCATAAGATATTTTTTAGAGTATGAGGGTAGTTATGTAGTAATGTGATTTGGATAAGACATTTACAAATAAAAAAGGATTGAATGTGTGAATTATGGATGAGAGGGGTGGCCTTTTATATTTGGGGTGAGTGGAACCACTCTAATATTTTCAAATGATTTCATCATACCCATGTTTTAATCATGAACAATTCTTCAAAATTGTAATTTATTGAACCTATAAGAGGTTTTTCCTAAATAAGTCCAACCAATGGATGCTGGAAAAGTTATTCGGAAATTTTTTACCCTTATCCTCTTAGATTAACAACCTAGTAAACTGATTTTTTTTCTTAATTGTAGTAATTATTTTATACTATATTCATTATTAAATTTGGTAAAAATTTGGGTAGAAAAAATTAGAAATTATTAATAATTATGATTTGAAATATATAATCATTTTTCCAAATTAAATTCACAGAATACATAAAATTTAAATTTAAATTAATCCCTCACCTGTGATGAAAAAGCAGATTTTAAATAGAAAATGATAAAAAGATTTAAAAAGGTTTAACACCAAAAATAAATATGGAAATTATTCAAAAAGATATAAATTGGATTAATTTATATAAAATTGACCAAATTTTACATTAAAACAAATAAAAATATTATTTAACATTATATATTATTTAAACTAAATGGATGTTTTCAATAATTTTTTTTTGTTTTTAACTATTTATAAGAATGAAAATTTTCTAAAATAAAAAATAAAAATAATCCTAATATAATATTGATTTTATTATTTCATGAATAAATTTTATAATTTCTAATAAATTATATAAATTGTATGAAAAAAAATAAATTTTTTATATCATTTTTTTAAAACCTAAGTTAGGTGCATCACAAGCTACCAACAAATTTAATTCATTCTAAAATAAATATATTGTAATGTCATGGGTTGTTACAAAAAATCTGTAAATCTAATTAGTAAAATTTAAACATTGTAGAGAATGGATGTAATTAATTTTGTACATTTCACCATTTTGATGACCACTATAACTTTTTCACCTATCCACATGTTTAGTGGAAATCCATTAGTATAATCATATTTAACCCTTCATCCATGATGTATCTGTGGGAATAAAAATATCACGAATCATTTGTTAGATACTCTACTTCACTACCAGAAATAACTATATATCATGTGTTAATAGAGGAATAACATGAGTTCCTTTTGAAAAATGGAACCCTAACTTAACCTAGGATTTTAATGGATAAGTTTGACATATTTTTATAATGGTATTCAATAAATTACCCACACACATTCTTGAGGATTGTAAATTATTAATTAATTTAGATAATAAGTACAGAATCATCTAATTTAGAGAATGATCTTAAAAATTTTATATAAATATCATCCATTTTAAATGACTTCACAAATATATAGTACATAAAACCATTATTCACAACCTAGGAAATGGAATCATAATAAAAGTGTGAACTCAAATGGCTAATAATCGTAAACATGTGAGATATAAAAGCATAACATGAACATGAGAGTATGATAACATGAGAATAAAATTTTCAAACTAATCATTACAAACCAATGATCATAATCATGAGTCATGGAAAAACGATTGGTAGTTTATTAGACATGAATAAAAAGTAAATAAAATAAAAAGAGTCATGATATCAAAACAATGGCTTATTATATGGAATTTTTGAATACACATAATAATAGAAAATAATTTCCATTTTATTCATGGATCACTACCATGGGAAGAATAGTGGAATGGTTTCACTCCCAAAACCATCATATTAGTCAAGGTTCATTTCTAACACCATCAAAGTGTATAGATTCCATTACTAAAACACGTTCACATACCATTATATTCATATCTATCAACTAAGATATAAATATTTAAAAATATCATTTGTAGGAGATATAGGTCCCACTCATCAGATAATCAGAATTAAACATTTTTATACCATAATATCATTAAAAAATAATCATAAAATAACCCATGAAAATAAATGAGTTTCATAATCATTTTATCATATTATAACATATGGAAATGAGAGAGGATTCAAGATCATTTCATCATTTAATAAGAGAGGAACCCTTGATAAAATTAAGTGGGTTTCAAAATATTTTATCCTGGTATAAGATATGAATGGGAAATATGTTTCATAAACATCTTTTCCCTATAAAACATTCAGATAAAAAATAATATTGGTATGTTTTGTTCACATCCTCAATAAAGAAGAAGTTACATAAAATTATTTCATTATCTATAGAAAATTATTTTTAAAGATAAATTACATGGAACATTTCATGAGGAAATAATTTTTTTAAAATCTATTTTTAACAATATAAATTCATTAACCATATTGTAAATTATTTTCTTTAAATATGAACATTGATACATATATAATAATATTTGAAAATAATATATAACATTTCAATGATAAAATATCCTTTCCACCATGAGAATACCTTTTAAAATATAAAATAGTTTTAAAATAATTTCTATTGATTGTAAAAATGAAAACATATAATGTAAGATTTAAAAATAATTTAAACCAATTAATGAGGAAAAAAATATTTTCACATTACAAAAAACTTTTTGAAAATATATATATTTTGAAATAATTTTTTAAAATAAATATGAAAGCATATATTCTGTTATTCATATAAAATAAAGGGCATGCTAGTGTAGAATACCAATCATTCCATAAACATTTAAAATAATGATTCCTTTCAATTTTTTTTTAAAATAAAAATGGTATTTATTTGGAAAATAAAATTATAATTTCATAGAAATTTTTTTTATAAAAAATTAATAAATGGGTAAAAATTCATTAATAAATTATTCAAACAATGGTAAAAAATTGAATTTTTATTACAAAATATTCTTCTAGAAGAAGATGGGTTTTGAGTGGAAGATAAAAATAATTACTATTTATATTAATAAACATTACACTAATTCTTTTAAGTAAATAAATGTTAAAATTAATCTATTACTTGAAAATATCACAAAAACCAGATGATAATTAATTCCCAGAAAATTATGAGAGGTATAGAATATGATTTAAATAATTGAGACTTAAAAAAATATCCTGATAAAGTATTTGATTAGAACACAAATATATTACCAATTAAGTAACATTTGAAAAATAATCCCTATGAAAGAGAGATACTAAAATGGATAGTTTTCCACATAATATTCAAAAGATGAATCATAAAATATATTCATGATAATTACATAAATCACATAAAAATATATATAATGAATATGGAGTGTGTTTCACTTAAGTAAAAGTGAGAGATTAATTACATGTCATTTTAGTAATATCAAGATCCTCATGCCCTAATAAATAATATCACAAAATGAAAATATAAAAATTATGAAAATAAATTTATTCATGGAATAACATGTTAAATTGGAAGAATAAATACCACAAAAAATTAATGATTAGTGATTTTTAATATACCTCCTAGTAATAAATGAGTGACTACAAATCCATTATCAGATGTTTCAAATTAAATCAAACACATTTTATCCTCCTATATAATAAATATACTTTTATAATCACTCTATTATAAAACCATATTTAAATAAATTATAAAATATATGATTTTTTATTACCTTATATGACCAGTTTGTTAACAATTTCTTGTTAAATTCATGTTTTGGGTAATAACAGCTTTGTTTTTCATATATATTTTAGTTTTATATTTTCATTAATATTACAATGATCATTGTTCCATAATATAATGAATAATAATTATGAAATAATTTTCAAATTTACACATCAATAATAATTTTATGACTACTCACAAATGATGATTTTGACAAATGAAGTATTTTACGGTCATCGACACGGTGGGTCGTACTTATTCGTGAGTAACTATAGTGGCCCCGAACTAATATACATGGATGTTAAATCATTTTAAATGAATATTTATTTCATTAAAAAACTACATTCCCAATTACCGAAATTGTGTAGTGGCCTTGGAAACATGGAAACAATTTCTTTTATCCCAGTGAATGATAATCAACATCTCCAAAAAAGATATAAACTTTTAAAAAATCTACCTGAAACCGTTCATTATAAAATAGGGAAAGGAAAAATAATAACTTGGTGAGATTAGATTCTTAGTATAGGAAAATAAATGAAATTTGTAATTATAACATGAATAATAATGTATGGATATAGATGATGACTTTTTAAGAATATACCGTGCTTATTATATATCTTAATAAGGATTGACAGTTCATAAGACATTAATCATAAGGATGTAAAAAACATAAGCTATGAAATCATAACACAAGAATAAAATAGGGAATTGTGGAAAACACATATGAATATAATAACCTTTTGTTAATGAGGCCCAAGAAGTAATTTTGTCACATTTTAGGCTTGTATTAATAATATATGTACTTGCTTCAATATTGGATTCCCTTCTATGTACCCTCTTGTTTGGGTCTTTGGATGTTCCCTATATACACTCTTGTTTCATCCTTGGGATGTACACCCGTGTACCATCATGTATCTGGCATTCCATGTCCTCATGTATACCCTCTTAATTTTTTCTTCTGATGCCCCCTCATGAACTATATTTCTTCAGCCTTATGATTTCATCCATTGTGCCATGTTGTTTTGTGATTAGGATACCCTCCTGTGTCCCATTTGATCTCATAAAACATTTATCAATCCCTAATATATTAGATGAAGATATAGGTACCACACATCTCATAAGGAAATCATGCATACAAGTGTTGACATGACACAAAAAATAAGATCATAACCCCTGAAATGGAATGGGTATCATAAACGTGTAATCATATCATAACATGTCGATAAAGATACTTGTTTTATAATCATTTCATCAAAATAATAACCCATTGAAAGAATAATGCTTGAAAATCATATAACCTATGTAATAAATACGTGTATCATAAGAATAATTCCATGTAAATATAACCCATTCCAAAAAATAATATTATTGGTGACCTTGGATCATTTCCTAGAAGGGTCTGAGTAACATCAAATGATGACATCATAGTTGTAAAATAACATTGAAATATTTTTTAAAAACATTTCGGGGAGAAATTATCTTTTCATTATTGAAAAATACCTTTTAAAAGATATAAACATTATTAAACCTACTTTATCAAAAAATCTATTTCAAAACATAAGAAGTTTCTTGAAATCCCTTTTTAAAACATTTTTTCTTAAAAACATATAAAAGAAGATCGAAAAAATTAGGCCATCAATTTTCATTGAAAACTTATAAACTAAAGCATGAATATTTTTTTTAAAACCATTTAATTGAAAATTACAATAATAAAATTTTCTAAAATATTATCCTTTAAAACATACAAATTAATATTCACTGATATTATTGTTAGTAAATTTATACATGTTTTACGAGATAAAAAGAACATTTTTTTTCATGGTAAAAAGGTTATAAAAAATTCATTTCTAAAAAACAAAAATATGATTCCATATAAAACATTGGTAAAATGAATAAGATGGTAAAAATTTAAATTAAATTATATATGATAAATGTGGAATATTCTTGTATACCCTTTTTAGAAAATAAGGTTTTAATGTAACACAAATTTCGAACTGATGACAGAGTAAGAAATAAACTTTCATAAAAACACTTTCTTAACAATATTATTTACTAAAGAGTTAAAAAATGGTACCAACACATGAATATATCATGAATAACTAGAGTAGTATAAAATTAATGTGTTTTATTTAGATATGGATCATAATATTTCATCAATGTAATGATAATCATAAATAATCTCAACAAGTGATGATATTGTTTCAACAAACTCTTATTAAATGGTAACTTTGAACAATAATCAAAATTAAAGAAAATGAAATTATGGTAATATTAAAATATAATGATTATATATTTATTCAATTTATAACATTTCAATGAAAAAATATCAAAATCATGTAAAAATATAGGTGTATCACATGTCATGTGTCTCAAAGAAGGAAAATTAAGACAAAATGATTATGGAAATTTGGTATTATTAGAAACATAGTCCCCATGGAAAAAATATTATCAAATGGATATGAGAAATACCATAAATTTTATTAATATAATCGTAGAATATATACATATAATATATACACACAACAAAAAAAGAATGGGTTGTGAATAAATCATCAATCTTATAGAAATAAAAAATGAGATCAAAGTCCCTTAAATAATGTCTTAAATCCCATTGTACTCCATAAAACAAGCTATATAATAAATATAAATTATTATAAATATTTTAAATATCCATACTATTATATATAATACCATACATTTTTTCATTGTGACCTTATATTAGCTACTTTTTTACAATATTATGTTATGGTTTCATATCTGGTAATATTCTCTTTGTTCTTCGCATGTGTCATAATTTTATATATCATTAGTTATTATACATTAATCATGATTTACATAATTTAAATAATGATATAAATATAATATATTTTTATCAGGTGTGTATTATAATATTTTCTGTAAATTATAATTATTAAATTGAATATATTGTACAAGGAGAGGGTAAGTCGTACGTACGCATGCATTCCCTATTCGTCTTTATTGTTGTTTCAGAAGAATGATGTTAGATGAAATATGTGTATATATATTTATATATAAATATATCAATATTTAAGTATCATTATTATCTCATATATATCATAAAGTTTCACTACACCCATCCTCAATACCATCTATGTTATGTTTGAACAAATCACATCACTTTGAGGGAGAAGTAGTCCACACTTCCTTAAACAAAATTATCATATTCAAACCAAATGAAAATAATAAATATGTGTGTTTTAAAAGAATTAAATAAGATTAAATACATAATAAATATATCACATATAGTATAGAAACCTTGTTTCCAATAAAATTCCCAAAATTAGGTGGGGTAAGTAAAAATGAACAATCATCGGTTTGTGAGGTGGTAGTTCATTGTACACATAAACAACAGGTTTATTACCCATTACATGGTGGTTTGTGTAAGTTTATATAAAAATATTATCCTTAAAACAACCAATAATATTAAATATACTGGATTGTTTTGTTATAGAAGTATGTAATTAAGAGTGTGGAGGGGTGGTGAAAGAAAATAAATTAAAGGATCCTGAGAAATTTTGTTACCTCTTAATCTGATAACTCATTTTGGTTGGTGCCAAAATGCATCCTTGAATTTATTCCTTAAAAAAATAGTCTTTAAGGAGAAATTTAATGATTTTGGGATACTTTTTTGGCATAGTTGGGGTCACCAAAAGTGTCTTGAGAGGTCTGAGGAAGGGCTAGAGTTCTTTCCTTGTTATAGTGGAGGGGTAGTGACACTATTGTAAATTCAAAAAGGTTTTCAATAAATGGAGAAGTAATTTAAAAAATATGCCGAGAATATTGTCATATAAATATGTAATGTGAAATTAGGTTCCAAAAAATATACACCACACAAAAATATTTTCATTTTAAATATCTGGTTCCATAAATTGTATGATTCCCTATTTTTAATAATTTAGTTTTTTAAAGGCATCTAGTTTATTAAAACAATTAATTTAACCGTTAATCCTTGATAAAGGGATATTTTTCCTGTATCATATAAACGCTTAATTATAAATACGATATATAATTTTTAAAATCAAAATATATTGTGTTTTAGAAATTAATTTTTAAAATCAGTGGATGTGACGCGTAAAACACTGCTTAAACACGAACTGTGAAAACAATATTTTTACAATATATGTGCCATTATGTTAATTATACAAGATCAATTTCTCTATTAATATTAAATATATAATATTTTTTAACATTTAAAAATTGCACTGAAAAATATTGTATTTCTAATAATTTCAAATAATTTAATAAAATATCATTTTTTGTAAAATAACTATAGTATCAATATTGACATTACTTATATATTTTTAATTTTAAAATATCAAACTAATATTGGAATTAAAATAAATTCTGTTTTTGATTTATAAAATGATAGATTTATCTTAAATAATAATTAAACACAATAATTAAATCAATTCAATTTACTGTTAAGATTAATACTATAATTTATTTTAGTTAATCGTTAATTAACTAATCACAATGTTTGTGTTTCCTAAGACTTTTATGTAAATAAAGTTTCTCTGAAAATTATTGAAAATTATTATGGGAATAATAACCCATTTATCTTTCTGAAGGATATCTATAACCAAAAATATGATGTTTGGATCCTCTTTTAAAGTCATATAAATGTTAATGTTAAGGAAAGTTCCCTTTTTTCCTTACTAAACATTTTATATTAGGAACACCCATTTAATAATATCCAAATAACCTATAAAATGAGAACTAAGAAGGAATATTTTTGATTTATTAGCTTCTAATTTCCATTTAACATGTTTTTAGGTCATTTTGTTCCTTATGGTTAGGTGTTAGTCCATAATTAATATTAATCATTCCTTAATCGTTGTGATTAATTTCAATGAAATTCAATAATTTTTTTGGTAAACAATTATTTTCATATTATTAGTCCGAAAATATTATATTGAATACAATTGCGTATGTTAGGTTTCTAAAATTCAGAAGATAGTTGTGTGAAAATTATGTTTAACGCTAATCCTTCATACATTGAGAGAAAGCGGGGTTTTAATGTGAATTTTGCAAAATTTCAATAAGTGATTAAATATAATTTCAATATAAATACTATTATAGTGAAATTAATTATTTTAACATAAAAATATAATTAATTTTTTTTAATCTAGAAACCAATTTAAAATATAATTTGACATTAATAATTATTTAAACGATGAGGTGGGTTTTAACAAAAATACAGTTTTTTTCTATTTCCATTAAACATGATGTTTCTCAGAAAAATATTAAAATTTCACTTGTAGATAATTTTCATATTATGATTTCAAAAAAAATTAGTTTGAAAAATAAAATATATAAAATTTTACATATTTACTTTTAAAATATGTGTTCCATTAAAAGGAGGTAAAACATGGTCTTAGGTGTAACATTTACTGAACACATTTTCCTGAATAGAGAATATTTACATTTAAGTTGTGTGTACTACAAGATTAAATTCATATTGTGTATAAATCAATACATTAATAGTAATATAATATAAAATAATCTATTATCAGTGTTTTGTTGGTCTCTCCCAAATTTACCCAAGAATTTAGGGCTAAGCGATCGCTTGTTGTGTAGATTGAGTTGTTCAATCCTTAAAAACCTAACAAAAAATCTACAGACACATAAATTCTATGGATTTTTTTTTGGATTTGATGTTCCCAAATTTTATTTGAAATTTTATGGGTGTTCTGATAAAACTAATAGGCTTAAGTTAATTCAATTTGAAAGAATTACTTGATCCTAGGTTATCGCTTGGGGGTGGATTGGATGATATTTATCTTTTAACAATTTCAACATCATATATTCAAGAATATGAAACAACTTCAACACTTATTGGATTAATAACAACACAAAATAATACTAATCACCTATACACTTGGAGGAGAAAATTTATGTTCACTCCAAGGTAAATTTTCGTATTAGCACTTGAAGTATGTGGCCTTAAAATTCAACAAGGACAAATAAGTTTCAATATCATCAAATAAATAAATCAATAAAAATAAGTGATTAGACATTAATGGAGTGATAAATAAAATCCAATACAGACCGTTGCTACACCATTGGATCAACCCATAAGTTTTTCCTCCCTCCGTTGACGTTATTGTTTCAATGGAAGCGGGAAGTAGGCACATGAGGGAGGAATTGAACAAGTAATAAAACAATAAAAAGAAAATGATCACTCCACCATTATGTGATTAATCTCAAAAGGTTTGGTGTGAATAAATTCACACTATGAGGCAACAATGTCAAAGTGAGATGGATGAAAATATAATAATAGGAAAAGATGAACTTTTATTAAGAAACTATGATGATTTAAAACAACATACAATTGAGGAAGAACATTATAAAGGAAAAGTAGAGAATAATATTACAATGAATGAAAGCATACAAGAACAATAAATCCTAAAAACCCACTTCCTTAAATAGGAATATTGTGATCCTTGGTTCGAACCTCCAAAAGTGAGTGAATCCCCATTGGTTATGGTAGTCCTAGGGTGGTAGAAAGTAAGGGAGAGTGGACTTCTTTATCCTTGACTCGAAGTGGAAGCCATCTTGCATTCACTGAATAGACGCACCTAGATGGCCTTTTAGATGTCTGAATTAGAGTGGTCCATAGAAGACAAAAGTGGATCTCTATATTTCTACTAGCCCTATGTAAAATATAAGCCCAAATGAATATATGGATGTCGAGATATGATTAAATTGGTGGGATGATTTTCTGGGTCATTGAATCAGGCCGAGAAGTTAATCTATTACATAGGCCACCTGAATAACTATAATGGAGATTTAATTAGCTCTAGATCCTGCAACATTATTTGTTCCCCCATATTTCTTCTATCATCCAAAGAAATTTGGACTTTAGTGGGTCTGTATTATGGGCTCCACATTTTCATTAGTGGGATGGTGTCCAATCGACCTTCTCCATAATTTTTTCCTTTCATCGCCAAAAATACCCATCATCTTTTATGAATTCTCCATTGATCCCTCAATTAAAAATGTTCATATTTAAGGGTAAATAAATTTACCCAAATATCAAATTAAAATATTGATAATTACATTACTTAAAATCAGATGAATCATTTTAGCATAAATTTGTGTACATTAGGCATGAGGTGAACAAATGATGAGAATGGATGTATATAATTAAAATACACTAAATCATGACCATAAGATAAAAAATGAACATTTAATACCATAAAAAGTTAATTAACATATGTATTTTTATTGTATAATCACACCCCCACTAACATGAGATTTTCTTGTCCCGAGAAAAATGTACCTCAACAATATGAAATTAGAATTTCTTTTTCCCAAAAACAATTAATACATAATGATCACAAAGAATTGTTATACAAAACAATAATTAAACCCATAAAAATATTTTAATTCCATATAGTTTCATAATTAGATCCCAATCACATGCCTAATCCTTTGTTCAAATTCATCTCCATATTTTATCCAATATCAATTAAGAGTGATGATGTGTTGTGCATCACATTATACATGGGCGTTCATCTTTATTCAAGAGGGAAATGATGGAAGTTATTAGTGGTATCACATTTCAATAATAAGATATGTATTAAAATTTTTATTCTATTTTTTTTTATTTTTCAATTTTTTTATGGTAATTAAAATTGCAGTCAAAAGAGTCAACCCCTATAGTGAGACTTTACTAATGACTCCCAGGATCAAAGACCATAGAGAACCAAGTGAATACCAAATACATGGGAATCATCTTGAGTTAACACTATCCTAAATGTGGATATTATAAAATATCAAAAAAATAGATTTGGTGGAGGATCTCGAGTTAACTCAGTCAAAAAAATCCAATTATCATAAATAGAGATAAAATTACTAACTATAGGCCAGAAAACTATGGAGTCATGATCCTCAAGTACCGAAATCCATGAATTATGTCATTTCATTACTCTACACTCAAATTTATTGTTTTCATAAAATTTTTATAGAATACTCATATTGAAACTAATATTATAACCAAAACTTTGTTATTTATTTGGGTGACCCCATGAACTAAGACTAATACCCAACTATCCAAAGGACGTGTGTTGTGATTTTTTTTATTTGGATGGATATATAAACAATTAAATATCACATTTGACATCCATACTTTCTAAATTCTATGCTCATTAAATATACATGTATTAATATTAGAATCTGGGCATGCTAAATTATTTGATTTTCAATTTCAAAGTTTACAATGTCTATTATCATGTTCAAGGTTAATGAAATTTTTTCCTTTCATTAAAGAACACATTTTTTCAAATAATTCATTTGTTTAAAAAAAAGAATTTATTTTTATTTTTTTCCCCCCAACATAAAATAACATTGCCCCCAGTGTTTAAAGAAATGAAAACTTAGAAGGGGGTAGAGGTAGAGAATGAGAGTTCAAAAAGGAAATTGAAAACAAGGATCATGGAATGAAGTCACCTGGAGGATGAAGATGAAATTATTGATGCTCTGTTTCAATCCCTTGATCTCCACATCACTCAAAGAATTCAATAATGGAAGAATAAAAAAACAAACAAACAAAACATAACTATATATATATATATATTATTTTATTCATTTAATAAAAAAAATTAATATATATGTATATATACAAAAATTATAGAATAATGATTCATCATAAGTCGTAGGTCAGTGTTAAGTGTGTGCCCATGTCTCCCTTAGGTCTCGGGTTCATGTCCCCACGGCTTCGCCGGTTGTGACAGGGTTTTCCCCATAACCTACGATGTGGTCTTTTAATTTTATTATTATTATTACTATTTTTTTTATTTTAACCTACAAATAGAAAATAATAAAATGAACCGATGATACATTGTCTCCTTTTTTAATTTCCGGGTACGGTATTACTCAAGGATCGCACCACCTGACATGGATGTATATAGAGCTCCTCTTTCATACCCATCCATACTCAAAACAGATGAACAAGTCAACAATATATTTTCTTAAAATATGAAAATGATTCATTAATCCTATTTAAAATATAATGTTGAATAAAACAACATAATGATTTGAAACTTGAATACCATGGGTTGCCTCC
Source organism: Viscum album (assembly GCA_963277665.1). Lineage (NCBI taxonomy): Eukaryota > Viridiplantae > Streptophyta > Magnoliopsida > Santalales > Viscaceae > Viscum > Viscum album. Next base: position 996,293,225 of record OY728123.1, on the reverse strand, counting down.
CATGTAGTTCTTTTTGTAACGTTGTTAGCTCAACATGGACTACTAATTGATCAATTATATTAATCATCTAAGGTAGGATCACAAAATTCTTCATCAACTTCATGTTTTTGGAATGGTTCTATGAATAGTTTGACTCTATGACAATTAAAATTAAATGTTTGACCATTGGTGGGATCTTTAATGTCAACAGCCCCATGGGAGTACACCTTATGCACTATTTATGTACCTGACCATCTAGACCACATCTTTTTTGGGTGTAAATGATGCTTATAACTATTAAAAAAATAGGTTTACCCAGTAAAATGTGTTTGGTTTTAAGATTTCGATATTATTAGGCATGTACTTTAGATTTATTGATCCTTGAATTTCCATAAGCCTCCATCATAAGTTCGGGATGTTCATTGAGATCATATTTCCTTTTTTTCCCAATGAGAGTTCATAATTCATTTTATTAATTTCCCAAAAAAACCTTATGTTCAATCTCCACTAGTATATGGCATGCTTTACCATAAACCCACATATATGGGGACATTCCAAAATTGTTTTATAAGTGGTTCGAATGGCCCAAAAAGCATCTAAGTGTTTTCTCGACCAATATTTCCATGATGTATTAAAAGTTTTCTCAAGAATTATTTTGATTTATTTATTGTATAACTCATGTTGACCATTTTTTGTGGTTGGTAATATGTGGACACTTTTTGAGAAATTACATACTTTTCCATGAGTGCTAAGAAAGGACTATTATATAAATGAGTTTCATGATCACTAATGATAGCCCTAAGAATTCCAAATCTAGAGAATATGATTTTAGTAATATAATCATGGTTTTATGATCATTGGATTTTGTGGGAATGACCTCAACCCATTTTGAGAAATAATCAATAGCTAAGAAAGTGTAATGATATCCCCTAGAGTTTGGGAAGGGACACGTGAAATAGATTACCCAATGGTCAATGATTTCAATCACTAAGATAGTAGTGAGTGGCATTTCTTTTCTTTTTTGTGATGGTGTAAAGACCCATAAACATCAGTGAATTTTTTCTTGCTTAAATTTATTGGGAGTTTACGAGTATGCAGTTTCTGACGGCACCTGATTCCGAGGCCCGGAGTGCCCGGAATCAATTTATGAAGTTTAGCTCGGGTACGTTTAGTGAATGAGCGAGTGAGTTTTTCTAACATTTGAACCGGTGCTCGGAATCGAAATCTGAGGGCACCGATGAAACCGCAACGACATTATTTTTCTTAAGAACACTTTTTCCAAAGGTGCGTTTTCTCGGGAGGAGTTGTTAAAAAATTGATGATTAAATGTGTTGTAAATAAAATTTGTGGAACAAATATTACTTCTAACCTAAGTGGTTTTATCCTGAGTATGTGAGTTGTGGTGGAACCCACTAGATCCTAACTCCTATTGTTAGTTTATTTGTGAGGTGGGGTACACACGATCCCCACCCCTTCAAGTTCTTTTAACTCCTCTAACCCCTCTTAAAGTTGGAAACACCCCATTAATTCGCAACTCTCCCCTCTCTCCTCTTTAATCATGCCAACACACTTAATCAATTAAGTGAGTTATGTGTTTGATTTTTATAAATTGAAATGCTTGGCATGTTATAATAAAATAAGAGTAAGTCTTATTTTATTTGGTGTTTTAGGATTGTTGTGTGGCGACATTGGGGGATAGAGCTCTTTTCTCTGGAAGAACTTCATCTTCCTCATCAAAGAACACCAAGAACAATGGTGCCAACCTCGGCTTCTTTCTTCTCGACGTTGACGAAGCGACGCTTCCTTTCCACGACAACATAAATGGAACAACGAAAGCATATCCATCCTTCATTAAGTGATCATCCATCTTGAATTGAGGTAGGGGTGTGTTTATGAAGGAGAAACTTTGTTTCCCTTTCATGTTATTGGTTGTCTCTAAACCTTTTGCTATCAAAATAATGCGGAAGGAACCGGACCAAACTAACACAGTCCGATTCCTCTATCATTCTTGATGTATGGTGTTCTCCATCCATTCTTGAGCAGTGAATCAAGGCAAATTTTCATAGCCAATCGGAGGACCGAAATCAACGAAAATGGCCTCGAAACATCGGGATAACCTAGGAACGGGGGTTTTGTAGTAAACAGATCATCGTAACAAAGGAAGGATGCCTCGGGAGGCGTGCTGGCTAGAGGCGTTGTTTCGGGAAAATTCAAGAATACACGGCGTGTACTTCCAAAGCACACGTTGTGTTGTACAAGAGTTCAACGATAGAAGTAACGGACATCAGAAGAAGTGACTCACGGAGTGTGACACTAGTCACACGGCATGTACTGTCCACACAGATTGATAGAGGAGACTTTGACAGACATGTCGTGTATTCAAGGGAAATACATGGACACAGAGAGAAATACACGGCCACAAGGCATGGTGTGTATTATCATCATTGAAAGGTAGAAGCCTCTCCCCGAGGCTCAGCGTGTAATCCAAGAGATACACAGACACGAGCAGAATCACACGGCCCAGAGGCACAGCGTGTACTACCTTCACCTTGCCAAAAGCGGCTTCGTGATGACTCATCATGAATTTCAGGAATACGTGGACACGGGGTGGAGTTCACGGGTAGGTAATCCACCACACAACTAGGCATGGCCAGCGTACACGATGCTGACCCCGGAAGTTTGGAAACTGCATGTAACCATACCACATGCCATGTACTTACTTTTTACACGAACATCCCTTCGACACGGGCTGTGGTACACGGACAGTACTTGGGGACTGAAGACATGATGTGTAACCATACCAGATGACGTTTACTTACTTTTTACATGACCAGCCCCATGGCACGGGCTGTTTAACATGGGAAATACTCGGTGTCTGATGACACATCGTGTATCGCTTACCTACACGTCGTGTACTTTAGGAAAATGTCTTGGTTGTCTTGCTCTCCATGACTTGGGAATTTTTTTCTTTTTTTCACCTATTACATGTGACGGAACTACAAGATACATTAATTGTAGTCTTCATGACGGTTGATGTATCCACCCCTTTTGACTCGATGAGCGGACCCTCCCGGAATCGAGTGTGCTATGTGTGGGAACCCTAGAGTTGATTGTGACTGCGATGATGATAACGATTGTACATGGATCCTATGTGGGTTCGGCAGTGATGAAAACTATACTTATATCCTATGTGGGTTTGGTAGAGAGGACGACTGTACTTGGATCCTACGTGGGTTCGGCAGTGATGACGATTATACATGGATCCTACGTGGGTACGATAGTAAGGACAACTGTACTTGGATCCTACGTGGGTTCGGCAGTGAGGATGACTGTACTTGGATCCTATGTGGGTTCAGCAGTGATGGTTACTGTACAAGTATCCTACGTGGGTTCGGCAGCATGGACTTCTGTACTTGGATCCTACGTGGGATCGGCAGGGGAGATGATTCAGAGGATACATCTATCATCTCCACCCCTCTTCGTGAGTAGTATACATGTGTGATCTGAGTCTTGACATCCAATAATTATCTTCGATATTATTGAGTTTCTTTCCTATGTGGATTGGGTTGTACCTTCCCATGTGGACTGGGTTGAACTTGGGCTCGTGAGATGGAGCAGAATTGGGATTGATGACTTAGGTATATGTATGGGCATATAACTATGTAAAGATGGTTGATACTTCGTGATTATATCATTCCTTTGTGGTTTATCATTCGTGGATTATGGGAGACCTTCAGAAGTATTAGGGTCCCTACTATGTATCGTATACTCACCCCTGCATGGGATATGCCCGCACTACGTTGTGTTGGATGTAGATGACGGACATCGCTGATCGAGGTGGAGGCTCGTGGATCTGGGTAGTACTTGGCGGTGAATCACTGGACGGGATATACACGGAGCGAATGGCTAGATCTGAGGTGCCAAGGATACTATCTGTACCCACCCTTTAGGTGGGATTTCTAGTGGATTGCTCGGTGTTGCTACTTTACTTTCCTAATGCAGTAATTTTTTTTTCAGTTGTACTTTACTGTCAGTTGGGTCTGTATTCTGGCCCATTTTCTTTCCAGCACTCACTTTTTCACTCAGTTTACTTAGTGTTTACTTCAGCTTGCGTACTCTGTGGTGTTTGTTTTCTTATATAAAGGCAATGCCTTCCCTTTTATCGGTATTTACGGCTTTGGTTCTAGTTGCCAGCCCCTGACCTATGGAAGGCGGGCTTGGGGTTGTCATGGAATGGGCCCCAAGGACGGGTCTTGACAAATGGGTATCAGAGGAGTTGGTTCTACCATAGAACTCAAGACTCTAATAATTTCTTCTACATGAAGCAATAGTGTTAAGGGTATTGAGTGTGGTTACTAGTCCATAGAGTTTAGTGTTGGTGCGGCAGCTGACATATCTATAGACTAGGACCCGAACTTCTGATTTCCAACTCGATGCACGAAAACATTGATTGCATGTGTGTTTCAAAAGTTTTCTTTGTGATTACATTGTTTCAGCTCACCAGGTATACTGTATTGACCATGAAACACCTCTTTCTTTTCATGATGGCCTCATGATGGCAGCTAGCTAGGTTTCCGAGATTTGTGTGATATGGCAGCCCACCGAGCGATGAGGCCTTAGTGTAGGGCACCATTACAGTGGAGGCACCGGAGGTACCTCTACCCTCCGAGCCACCGATGCCACCAGCCCCAGCAGCTGAGAGTGCACGTCACCAGAGTGAACTGGATGAGTTTCAGTGTCAGAGACTACCCAGGTTCCATGGGGAGATGGACCCTCAGGCAGTCGAGGATTGGCTAGAGGCTATAGTTCGAGTCTTCATAATGGTAGGGACACCAGCAGATCTTATGGCGATCCTTGAGGTGAGTCTCCTGCATACGACAGTAGGTAGATTGTGGATCCTGATGCTCCAGGTGCACGACGAGGCGTCTCTTCTTTGGACAGACTTTGAGAGCCTCTTCCACTCAGAGTTCATTCAATCCACCCTCCGTGCAGTGCGCATTCAGGAGCTACTACAGCTGCGGTAGGGGAACATGACAGTAGGACAGTACTCTGGAAGATTTATCGATCTCTCACGCTACTCCACGAACATGGTATGGGACCCATTCATCTAGGCATGGACCTTCGAGCAGGGACTGAGGCATGAGATCAGGGCATCGATGATCTCCCTCATCATTTTGACATAGGCAGGAGTACTAGAGCGAGCCCTTCTTATAGAGAGCATTCTTACTGAGCCTACACCAGCAGCGAGACCTACCGCATGGCGGCACATAGTAGAGTCTTCTGCAGGTGGAAGTTGATGGATGTCACAGGAGTCCAAGAGGATCAGACCATAAGGTTGACGACCTCAGGACACTGTTTCGGAGGTGTGAGGCACACACAGCCGAGCCAGTCATCCGAGAGGCAGACAGTGCTATGCATTTGGCGGGCAGGGCCTCATGGCTCGGGACTGTCCGACCCGCCGTGCAGAGGAGCGGCAGGCGGTTGAGGGACCACCAAGTTAAAGGCAGAGGTTCGACCGTGGCGGTCCGCAGGGAGTAGGCGGACGAGGAAGAGGATCTAGTCGAGCAGCAGGTGGTGGGAAACGCTTTGAAGCTCTACCACCACCACCATTATGAGGTCCACCCAGACCACAGGGAGCTGGCGGAAAGAGGTAGGCTCAGCTTCAGGCAGTGGAGGTTTACGGCCACGGCGCACCTGAGATGATTCGATGTACTATCTGTGTCTACTCCACCCATTATGCAGTTCTTATAGACACCAGATCAAGTCATTCTTTCATTTCAACTGCCCTTGTTCGGAGCTCCGAGATTCCGACGGAGCCGTTGGCTTGATCCTTACTGCTAGAGACTCCTACGGGAGAAGACTCCATGATTACACACTGGTTCCGTCAGCGTAAGCTTACTCTAGCAGGCGATAGCTTTGGCTATGATCTTATTGTAGTGGCGTCGAGGCCTTATGACGTCAACTTGGACATGTATTGGTTATCTACGGTCCATTCTCAGATCGACTATATTAGGCGCAAGGTGCGATGTGTTCACACCGATGGGAGTAGGTTCACCTTCACCGGAGAGAAGGGAGCCTTTGTAGTGTAGGATGGACTTATGAAGAGGAGAGGATAGCCTATCACTCATCAGTTGGCTAGTTTCATCCTAGGAGCAGTTGATGTGCAGATTCCATGTTTTCCTGTAGTGGTGGATCAGTATGCAGATGTTTTTCCTGATGACGTTCCAGGACTACCTCCTCACAAGGAGGTAGACTTCTATATTGAAATTTACCCCGGGACAACACTGATATCAACACCAACATATCGGATGGCTCCCACTGAGCTTCGTGTGCTACGGGTATAGCTGGAGTACTTGGAGGGAAATGGATTCATTCGACCTAGTGTTTCACCCTGGGATTCCCCGATTTAGTTCACCAAGAAGGCGGATGGGAGCTTGCGGCTGTGTGTCATCTACTATCTCCTAAACCTGGTGACCTTGAAGAACAAGTATCCAATTCTGAGGATAGATGACCTCTTAGATCAGCTCAAGGGAGCACGCTGGTTCTCAAAGATAGACCTCAGGTCGGGCTATCATCAACTCAGAGTTCGAGATGAGGATGTGCAGAAGACATCCTTCAGGTGTTGGTATGGATATTATGATTTCTTGGTTATGCCTTTCGATGTAACCAACACTCCAGCAGTGTTCATGAGTCTCATAAATAGGATGTTCCAGCCTTACCTCGATCGATTTGTTGTAGTCTTCATCGACAACATATTGATTTACCCAACCACTAAGGAAGAGAACGCCTACCACTTGCGGGTTGTACTGGACACACTCTGAGAGAACCAAATTTATGGTAATCTTTCGAAGTGTCATTTATGGATTTAAGAGGTACACTTCTTGGGACACGTCATCTCGAGGGTGGGAGTTGTGGTGGATCCTGCGAAGATAGAGCAGTGCTAGCGTGGGAGCCACCTAGGAGCGTGATGGAGGTGAGTAGTTTCCTAGGTTTGGCTGGCTACTATCAGAGATTGTTCCAGACTTCTCCAGAGATTCAGCACCAATCTCATATTTGAAATAGAAGGCGAAACCCATCGTGTGGTCAGATAGATGTCAGCAGAGTTTCCAAGAGTTGAGATAGAGATTGACCACTGCACCCATATTGAGGCTACCAGAGGAGGGCGTAGGGTACGTAGTTTACTATGATGCATCAGGGACGGGAATCGAGTGTGTCCTGATGCAAGAGCGGGCAGTGATCACCTATGGATAACGACAGTTGAGGCAACACGAACAGAACTACGCTACCCATGACTTGGAGTTAGCAGCAGTAGTCTTAGCCTTGAATATGTGGCAACACTATCTTATGGGCGAGCGCTTTACAGTCTAATCTGACCACCAGAGTCTCAGGTACATCTTCTCGCAGAAAGACATGAACCTGAGACAACGGGGATGGCTCGGGTTCTTCCAGTACTATGACTTTGAGATAGTCTATACTACTGTGAAGGGGAATGTAGTAGCTGATGATCTATACAGGAGGTCGGGTATCTAGCTACATAGAGAGGCGACAGAGCAGCTAGCCATATTGTAGATATCCTTCGTGGATAGAGATGGGGCAGCCTTTCTACTGTCACTCATAGTCACTCCTCCACTTCTTCAGTGGGTCCGAGAGGCACATCGTGGGGACATAGACTATGAGACGCGACGCGCACAGATATCCTCAGGACAGGCACCTGATGGATTCCCTGTAGGAGGAGATCACGTCTTCCTTTTTAGAGGATGTACCATGGTTCCAGTTTCATTATAGGAGGAGGTGATAAGAGAGTTTCAAACTTCCCCTTTAGCGGTACATCCAGAAGTGGTGAAGATGTACCAGGATCTCAGACGACAACACTGGTGGCTAGGTATGAAGAATGTTGTGGCAGAGTTCGTTTCATGATGCCTCACCTTCCAGTAGGTGAAGGCGGAGCAACAGGTACTAGAAGGCTTAGTACAACCCTTGGAGGTCTTGGAGTGGAAGTGGGATGGGATATATACGGATTTTGTGACTGGGCTTCCACGTACATCCAGAGGACACGACTCCATTTGGGTGATTGTAGACCGACTCACCAAGTCAGAAAATTTTCTACCTATTAGAGAGTAGGGCTCGGTGGAGAGCTTGGGAAGCCTCTATGTTTGGGAGATAGTACGGCTTCATGGTGTTCCATCGAGTATCATCTCTGATAGAGATGATCACTTTACTTCCAGGATTTGGAAGGGGTTTCATGAGGCATTTGGGACGCAGCTATGCCTGAGCACTGCCTTTCACCCTCAGATAGATGGCCAGATGGAGAGGACCATTCATACTCTTGAGGACATGCTTCGTGCATGTGTCCTTGACTCTGGTTGTATCTGGGAGGATCACATACCCTTGGTTGAGTTTGCGTAGAACAATAGATACCACTCCACCATCGGGATGGCACCATACGAGGCATTGTATGGCTGACCTTTCAGATCACCTCTGTGCTGGACAGACCCTGGGGAGTTAGCACTCGTAGGACCAGAGATGTTCAAGGCCATGATGGGGAAGGTGCTGATCATCCAGGAATGGATGAGAACTACCTAGAGTTGACAGAAGTCCTATGCTGACAGAAGGCAGAGACCACTAGTGTTCGAGGATGGTGACCACATTTTCTTACAGGTCTCACCTCGACGTGGATTATGAAGATTTGGCTGCGGAGGAAAGTTATCTCAGTGCTTCATCAGACCATTCCAGGTTCTCAATAGGATAGGTGAGGTGGCTTATCTCCTGGCTCTTCCACCTCAGTTGCACCGGGTGCACGACAACTTTAACGTATCTCAGCTGAGGAGATATGTGCACGACTCGACGCATATCATTGATCATGAGGAGCTGGACATCGATGACAGGGCGACTTTTGTGGAGGTCTCGGTAGAGATCAAGGATCGACAAGAGTAGGTCCAATGTGGATGGTAGATTCCTCTTGTGCGCATCAGGTGGCAGCACGGGAACCTCCAGGAGAGTACTTGGGAGCGGCCGGCTCATATTCGTGCACAGTACCCTCATTTGTTCCCCTAGTTTGGGATATATCTTTACGGGGACGTAAATCCCTGAGATGGGAGAAATGTAAAGACCCATAAATTTCAGGGAAATTTATTTTTTTCTTAAATTCATTGGAATTTTATGAGTACGCAGTTTCTGACGGCACCTGATTCCAAGGCCTGAAGTGCCCGGAATCAATTTTTGAAGTTTATCTCGAGTACGTTCAGTGAACGAATGAGCGGGTTATTCTAACTTTTGTACCATTGCTCGGAATCGAAATCCAAGGGCACCAATGAATCAACAGTGACGATATTTTTCTTAATAGGACATTTTCTGAATGTGTGTTTTCTCTGGAGGAGTATTTAAAATTGGGGATTAAATGTGATGTAAATAAAATTTGTGGAACAAATTTTACTTCTAACCTATGTGGTTTTATCCTAAGTATTAGAGGTGGGGTGGGACCCACTAGATCCTAACTCCTCTAGTTAGGATATTTGTGACTTGGGTCCCACACGAGCCCTACCCCTTGAAATTCCTTTAACTCCTCCATCCCCTCTTAAAGATGGAAACACCCCATTAATTTATAACTATCCCCTCTCTCCTCTTTAATCATGAAACACACTTAATCAATTAAGTGAGCTATGTGTTTGATTTTTAAAAATTGAAATGCTTGGAATGTTATAATAAAATAAGTGTAAGTCTTATTTTATTTGGGGTTTTAGGATTGTTTTGTGGATACATTGGGGGAGATAGCACTTTTCTCTGGAAGAACATCATCTTTATCATCGAAGAATGCCAAGAATGCTGATTCCAACCACAGCTTCTTTCTTCTCGATGATGATGAAGCGACACCATCTTTCCACAAAAACATCAACGGAACAATGAAAGAATCTCCATCCTCCGTCAAGTGATCAACCTTCTTGAATAAAGTATGGGTGTGCTTATGAAGGAGAAAAATTTTTCCCTTTCATGTTATGGGTTCTCTCTAAACCTTTTTCTATCAAACAGATGTGGAAGGAACCGGACCAAACTAACACGATCTGATTCCTCTGTCGTTCTTGTTGTTTGGTGTTCTCCATCCGTTCTTGATCGGTGAATCAAGTCATGTTTTCGGAGCCGATCGGAGGCCCGAAAACATCGGAAATGGCCTCAGAACATCAAGACGACCTAGGAATGGGAGTTTTGTAGCAAACAGATCATTGGAACAAAGGATGGACGCCTTGGGAGGCGTGTTGTCCAGAGGGTTCATTTTCGGAAAATTCCAGATTACATGGCGTGTACTTCCAAAGAACACGCCGTGTAGTACAAGAGTTCAGCAACAGAAGTAACAGACATCAGAAGAAGTGAGACACGATGTGTGACACCGGTCACACGACGTGTACTATCCACATAGTTTGACAGAGGAGACTTCGACAAACATGAAGTGTATTCAAGTTAAATACACGGACATGGACAGAAATACACGGCCACGAGGAACGGCGTGTATTATCATCATTGAAAGGAATAAGCGGCTTCACGAGGATCGGCGTGTAATCTAGGAGATAAACTAACACGGGTAGAATCACACGACCAAGAGGCATGATGTGTACTACCTTCACCATGCAAGAATCGGCTTCGTGATGACTCAGCATGTATTCCAGGAATACACGGACACGAGCTGGAGTACACAGGCAGGTACTCCACCACACAGCCAAGCATGGCCAACGTACACAGAGCCGACCCCGGATGTTTGGACATGGCGTGTAACCATACCACATGCCGTGTACATGCTTTTTACATGAATAACCCTTCAACATGAGATGTGGTACATGGATAGTAACCGGGGACTAATGACACTACACGTAACCATACCACATGCCGTGTACTTACTTTTTACACGACCAGCCCCATGACATGGGCCATTTCACATGGGCAATACCCGGTGTCTGATGACACGATGTGTATCGCTTACCTACACGCCGTGTACTTCAGGAATATGGATTGGTTTTCTTATTCTTCATGACTTGGGAACGTTTTTCATAGTTTTCCCCTATGAAATGGGACAGAACTACGGGATACATTAAATCTAGTCTTCATGATGGTTTATGTATCCACCCCTTTTGACTCAAGGAGCGGACACTCCCGGAATCGAGTGTGCTATGTGCGGGAAGCATAGAGCTAGCTGTGACTGCGATGACGATGAGAACTGAACTTGGATCTTATGTGGGATCGACAGTGATGATGACTGTACATGGATCCTACGTGGGTTCGGCAGCGAGGAAGACTGTACTTGGATCCTACATGGGTTTAGTATTGATGAAGACTGTACTTGGATCCTACGTGGGTTCGGCAGCGAGGAAAACTATACTTGGATCCTACATGGGTTTGGCCGCGAGGACGACTGTACATGGATACTATATGGGTTCAACAGAGATGATTACTGTAATAGGATCCTACATGGGTTCGGGAACAACATCTTCTATACTTGGATCCTACGTGGGTTTGGCGGGGGAGATGATTTAGAGGCTACATCTATCATCTCTACCCCTCTTCGTGAGTAGTATAACTGGGTGAGCAAATTCTTGACTTCCAATCATTATCTTCAATATGATTGACTTGCATTCCTGTGTGGATTGGGTTGTACCTTCCTTTGTTGACTGGGTTGAACTTGGGCTTGTGAGTTGGAACAGAACTAGAATTGATGACTTAGGTATATGAATGGGAATATACCTAAGTAAATATGGTCGATACTTCATGATTGTATCATTCCTTTGTGGTTTATCCTTTGTGGATTCTGGGAGACCATCGGGATTCTTGGGGCCCCTAGTGAGTATCGTATACTCACCCATGCATGGGCTATGCCGGCACTACGTTGTGTTGGATGCAGATGACGGACATCGCTGATCGAGGTGGAGGCTCGTGGAACTGGATAGTACCTGGTGGTGGATCACTGGATAGGACGTACATGGAGAGGACGGCTGGATCCAAGGAGCTGATGAGACTATATGTACCCACACTTCAGGTGGGATTTCTAGTGGACAGCTCGGTGTTGCTTCTTTACTTTTCTATTGCTGTACTTTCTCTTCAAATGTACTTTACTATCAGTTGGGTTTGTATTCTGGCCCATTTACCTTCCATCACTAACTTTTGAACTCAGTTTAATTAGTGTTTACTTCATCTTGCGTACTCTGTGGTGTTTTTTTCCTATATAAAATCAATGCATCCCATTTTATCGGGATTTATGCCTTTGGTGCTAGTCACCAGCACCTGGCCTATAGAAGGCGGGCTTGCGGTAGTCATGGCACGGGCCCCGGGGACGGGTCGTCACAGATGGACCCTACTTGTTGAAACCTTTAACATCTTTGAGAAAATGTGTAGGAGTCCCTTGTAAGGGTGGTCCAGAATAGACCACACTGCAGAACCTTAGCATACGTTTTCATAGAGGAAAAGTGACATCCACATGCCTCACTATAACAGAATTTTTGTATGGACTCTTGTTCAGATTCTGGGACACCCCTTCTAATGACTTGGTCAGGGTAGAACTTATAGGGTTATAGATCACCAAAAACATAGTTCCTAACATCACAATGGAACTTCCTTTGAACTGGATTCCCAAATATATTTTTGAATGACTAATGTAACTAAGAGGTTGTCTATGTCACCATACCATGGGAAGTCACTCACAGAGTATGGGTGGTCATCAATGAATGAATTAGAAACAGAAAGTTGATTTTAACTATCTTTTATTTCCATACTAGAGAGGTTATCAGATACTACATTTTCAACACCATTTTTATCCTTGATTGTGAGGTCAAATTCATGTAATATAAGGACTATCCTAATCAGTCTAGCCAAAGAATCTTGTTTTTAAAAGAGGTATTTTAGTGTAGAGTGGTCAGTGAACATGGTGATGGGGGTCCTAATTAGTGGGACATAAACTTCTCTAAGGCAAACACAATAGAAAGTAACTCTTATTCAGTGGTGGTGTAGTTGTTTTAGACATCATTTAAGTATTTTCTTGAATAAGAAATTACATAAGGAGTTTTGTCAGAACGTTTTCCTAACGTAACTCCTATAGAGAAGTCACTACCATCACACATAAGTTCAATGGGAATGTTTCAATTTGGAGATTTCATAATTGGGAGATAGGTGAGAGAAGATTTGAGGGTTGAGAATCAACCCTCAAAGCTTTCTGTCCAATCAAATGGAGTATCCATTACTAGGAGATCACAAAGGTGATGGGATGTTGAACTAATGAACATGATGAATCATATATAGAAACCAACGTGTCCTAGGAAAGACCTTACTTATCTAACAGTTCTAGGGGATGGAAGATGAAAAATGATTTCATCCTTTGCATTATCAACATAAATCCCCCTACCCAAGACAATATGGCCAAGGGATAATCCTTGTTTAACCATGAAATGGAATTTTACAAAGTTTAGGACCAGATTCGTTTCTTCACATCTGAACAAAACACTATCCACATTTCTATGATACAAATTAAATGTATCACCAATGATAGAGAACTCATCCCTGAATACCTCAAGAATTTCCCCTACCATGTCAAAGAAGATTCCCATCATGCACTGCAGGAAGGTTCCAGGGGCATTTCCTAACACGAATAACATGCGTTTGAAGGAAAATGTGCTGAATGGACTGGTGAATGTAGTCTTCCCTTGATCCTCTAGGGAGACATCAATCTGATTGTACCCCGAGTACACATGTAATAAATAGTAGAAGGCTTGACCTACCACTCTATCAAGAACATGGTCAATGAATGGTAAGGGGAAATGGTCCTTCTTGGTAAATGATTTTAGCATACTATAGTAGATGTAGACTCTCCATCCACTACTCCCAATTGTAGGAAGAATATCTCCATCCTTATTGGTTATCACTATGATTCCTACCGTTTTGGGAACCACTTAGATTGGGCTCACCCACTCACTCCTAGATAAGGGACAGAATATACAAGCTTTTAGAAATTTTATAAGTTCATTCCTTACTACCTCCATGAGATTACGATTGAGTCTCCTTTGAGGTTGATGACATGGATTTGAATTAGATTGTAGAACTTTCCTATATGTCCCAATTTATGGGTTGATCCTAGTAATATTAGACAGGGTCCAACCAATGGATTTTTTATGATTCTTATTGATATCTAGAATCATCCTCTTCTAATTGGCTTCAAGAGAAGTATAAATGACAATAGTAAGTGTTTGATTGTCCACTATGAATGCATACATGAGTGTAGCTGGAAGTTCCTTCAATTCAATATCTAGTTGGTTCAAAATTCCCCCAGAAGAATGGGACATTTGATCGAGATCAATTTTGTTTCCTAGAGTTTTAGATAGGATTGAATCCCCTCATATAATAGTTTTACTTAATAGATTGGCTTAATCAGATTTAGGGAAGAATGTTGGAGTGGTCTCCATGAAAGTGGTTTCTTGAAAGGATTCAATGATTGCTGGACTAAATACTTCATCAGAAGATCAATTTGAAAATTATTCAAGAAAAGGAGGTAAACATCCTTCATTTGAAAAAAATAAATCAATCTCATCCTCGCTTAAACATCCATCAAATATTCCATGATGTTCAATGGATTCATTAGCAAATATTTCTACAATGTTTACTTCATGAATTTTCTCGTCATCCCCAACTTGTGAGATTTCATTATAGATGATCAATTCTAGACTAATGTTTCAAACAGTTATGGTCATGTTCCCATTTCGGACTCTGATAACAGAGTTGATTGTTGCAAGAAATGGACAACCAAGGATGATTTGGGTTTATTCCATGTTACCAAAGTTATTATTTTTTCAAGTAAAATAAAGTCATAATGGTATATGGAATTTTCTTCTTTTACCAGAACATCATTTTAAATACCTTTTAGAACCCAAATTCTTTGATCAAGAAGTTGAAGTGTGATAGAAGTGGGTTGGAGCTCTTCTAGGCCGAACTGTTAGAAGAGAACATGAGGGATGAGATTGACAATGGAACTTAGGTCACAGAAAACTTTGACAACTTTGTTCTCTCCTTGTTCAACACTTATATAAGGGCATCCAAGGTCTTTCAACGTGGTGGAAAGGTTTATTGGATTGTTCTGCTAACATTTGCTGCTAGAAGAACTCGATTCTTCTGTCAAAATTTTATTTTGAAAGTGAAAAAGTCTTTGAGGTACTTTGAGTAGGTAGGTATGGTTTGGATTTCATCTAGGAGTGGAATGTTTAACTTTACTTGTGCAAATATTTCCCTCAACAATTCATTCAATTCAGGCTTGGTTTTACCCCTCATGCATTGAGAAAATTGTGTAGGTTGTGGGTTTATTTGTTGAAGGGTTATTTCTTTCACATTGTTATCAGTTTCCTCAGTTTGATCATGTGGTTCATTTGAATTTTCATTAGAGTTTTAAGCTACACATGGTTTATAACTTATTTTTTTTCAGGTTTCTCAAATGATTTCCCTCTTCTTAAAACTTTCATAGCCTTTAGTTGTTCATGAGCTGTTTGATTGAAACTTGACTATCCCATTACTGTTCGTTGCGGAATGACTTGTCTAAGAATGGGTGACTTTCTAGTTTTGATGGGTTTATGTTCTTGTTTATGGGAAGAGACTTTCGAGTTCAACCTTTCAATTTGTTTGCACAGTTATTCTAGTAGGCTTTGTGGGACAGTTTGGGATAGCGCTTGAGAAGATTGGTTTATCCTAGGGGGATATTTTGGAGGAGGTATGGTTTGTTAAAAATGGACCAGTGGATGTTTGTATTGGATAGGATGGGTTTGGAATAGGTTATGGTTTTGGTAGTTTTGATGGGGTTAAGGATTTAGTCCATGTGGTTGGATAGGTTGTTTTTTTATCATTCCATCAAAATACTAAGAGTTCATTATACCTTGGGTTCAAGGTGTTTTGGTATTGAGGCTTTTGAAATTTCAAGGAATTTACTTCCATTAGGGTTCTGCCTAAAAGAACATCATTGATTGATCGGATGGTTGGTAAGTTGTCAGTCTTATGTTCATGTTTGTCACAAATTATGCAAACAGTGTCTACAGTTTGGGTTTCATTGAATTTCCTAAGGTCTATCACTTCAACCATCCTAGAGAGTGATGCGATTTTTTTCCCAAGGATTTACTCTTCTCTAAGTGTATTAATTCAATTAGTTCATTTTGGATTTTCCAAATAAGGTGAATTTCCCCATGTTTGGTTTTGTTCTGTGTGGATTTCTAGATACTCGTAACCATCATTAAGGGATTTGTTTTTAATGGTTTCATTAAAAATTGTGCCAATGAATTGTTTGTTACCCGGGCCTAACCTTTCATTAAAAATTATCACTTTTTTAGGTATAAAAGATCCATATTTGGAACCATGTTTATGGTTTCTTTGAACCTCTCACATTTTTCATATAATGACTCTCTCTATCTTTCAAAAATAAATTGATGCTCTTTTTATGTAAAATTGTTTTGTGGTTGGGAAAGTATTATTTATAGAATTCCCTTTTTAATTAGTCCCAAGAGTTGATTTATGAAGGTCTAAAATTTTTTAACCAATTGTTTTATTGATCCTTTACTGAGGAAGGTAAGAGACTCATCTAAGTTGATTCTAGAGGATGTGGCAGGCACATGGTTTAACAATGTCGTTGAACTATTTGACACGAAGGTATGGAATCTTAGAATCCATCTCATGAAAGGATGGAAGGTGGTTTAGGAAATGGGGTTTAAAGATGTAATTGGTATCTCATAGGTAATGATGTCTAATGAATGAGGGGGAATTGGTCCAAGATGGAGTGAGGTAGTCATTCATGGTTTGATCAACTACATTCCCTATGTATGAAACTTCTTTATTTTGGTTTCCCATTTGGTTTCCCCCAGATTTATAATTTGATTTCATGGAAGACCCTCCATGAGAATTTATTCAATTTTGGATTCTAGAGTATCAAGAAGATTTGGACATAATGGAAACAATCCCCTAGGTTCACCTGACTCCCCTATCCTAGGACATTCCACCCTAACTAGTCTGTTTGAATTATCACAGGTGTAGGCGGACATGGGCCAAAAGGAAAAAAAGTGATAAAATGGAAAGATAAGAGATCATGGGTGAGAATAGAAGAATGGGGTGAGGAATAAAGGTTTTGATCTAAGGTAATTACTTGGTCCCCAGCAATGGGGCCAAAATTTGGTCTCTCCAAAATTTACCCCAAATTTTAGGGTTAAGCGGTCGCTTGTAGTGTAGCTTGGGTTGTTGAATCCCTAGAGGCATAATAAGACACCTACATACATGTACATTATATAGATTGTTTTGGATATGAAGTTACCAAATTTTTGTTGAAATTTTATGGGTTTTAATCTATAAATAATAGTCTTAAGTGAATTAAATTTTAAAGAATATTTTGATCCTAGGTTATCTCTTGGGGTGGATTTGATGAAATTATTTTTTAAATTGTTTCAGATTCTTATATTCGAGATGGGATTATTTAAGAAGATAAAAATACTTCATCACATACTAGTTTAATACCAACACAACATAATACTAATCAATTATACACTTGGAGGATCAAATTTATGAACACTCCATGTTAATGGTTCGTATTAGTACTTGAAGTATATGGCCTTAAAATTCAACAAGGACAATGAAGTTTTAAAATCTTCAAATAAAAATATCAATTATAAGAAGTGATTAGAAATTAATGGGGTGATAAATAACATCCAATCCTACCCCTTTCTACTACCATGGATCAACCCATAAGTGGGTTAGACCTCCATTGATGCTATGGTTTCAATGGAAGTGGGAAGTAGACTCATGAGGGATGAATTGAAGAAGTAAGAAAAAAATAAAAAGAAAATGTTCACTCCACCATTTTATGAATAATTTCACAAGGTTTGGTGTGAATAAATTCCCACCTTGAGGCACCGGTATGAAAGTGAGATGGAGAAGAAAAGAATAATAAGAAAAGAGTAACTTTTCTTAACAAACTAAAATTTATTAAAACAACTTACAAATGAGGAATAACATTACAAATAAAAAGTTGAATCATAACATTACAATGGAAGAAAGCATCCAAGATACATAAATCCATCGACACAACTGCCTTAAATAATAATTTTGAGAGCCTTGAGTCGATCCTCCAATAGTGATCGTATCCCACTTGATTATGGTTGGACTAGGGTGGTGGAAATTATGGGAGATTGGACTTCATTATCATTGACTCGAGTGCAATATAGCATGCGTCCACCGAATAGATGCTCCTAGATGGACTTCTAGAAGGCCGAATTAGAGTGGATCATAGACGAAAAAAGTAATGATCCTGATTTCTCCTATAACCCTATATAAGGGAATCCCAAATGAATTTGTGGTTGCAGATATATGATTAAATTGGTGGGTGGTTTTTTAGGCCGTAGAATCTGGCCCTAAATTTTATCTCTAATTTGGGACGCCTGAATAAAAAAATGGATTCCAAATTAGAACCAGCTCCAAAAGAATTATATGTTCTTATATATTTATTATATCTTCACATGAAATTTACACTTCAGTGTGTCTATATTGTGTGCCCCATATTCCCATCATTGGGCTGGTGTCCGATCTGCCTTCTCCAAAATTGTTTCCTTTCATCGCCAAAAATACCATAATCTATTATGAACCCTCCATTGATCCATGAATGAATAATATTCATATTGAAGTTTAGATCCATTTACCAAAATATCAATTTAAAATTTGGATAATTAAATTCCATAAAATCTAATGAATGATTTGGCTTAAATTAGTGTACATTAGGCATGAAGTGCACAAATTATGTGAATGGATGTTCAAAATTAAAATCCACTAACTCAGGCCCATAAGAACAAAAATAAAAATTTAATTCCATTAAAATTTATTTAACAGATTTATTTTTATTGGATAATCATTTGTGAAATTCAAAATATAATAAACATTAAATTAATTCAAGAAAAATTAACAACATCTTATGGTGTTACATTCCACAACCCTTAAAATTAATTTCATAGTTCAAATTAATTTGGGTTACCAAAAGGTTTAATATTTGAAATTATCATTCAAAGAAACCAACATAATAATAAAGGATACCCAAACATCCCTAAAAATGGAATATTGGAACCATAATGGTTACCCAGTGTACACATAATAGTGTTTCCACATAGGAGAACATTGGCGGTGATTGAAAATATGGAAATGGAAGGAAAATATAACTATCATGTTCTTGAGAAGAGTGATAGTGAACATGGACAGTAGAAATTTAACAATAAATTCCATCTATCAGTGATTATTTTAATATAATATTTGATTCATCGAAAATTAAGGTAGTAAGACAACAATTTTGGAATAAAGATTCTTTTACCTAAAGTTGAATAATTTTCAGGGAGATATATTATTTCATGATTTTAGGAAACCATCACCCGTTGTTATTTATTGATCAATTTCACTACATTCTCTAAAATGGTTTTTGGGTTTTTCATTTTTAATGTACTATCATATCATGAGATCCATGATATTATACCATATTCTCACAAATTATCATCAACACGAGTTAGTTTGAATGGGATATCTAAATGCATAAATCCTCCTTTGGAGAAGTAATATTACTGACATCATCTGATGTTTAGAATAAAAAAACCATAAATATTTAATCTTATTACCCTTACGAAATTTGAAAATTAAAAGTGTTTGAAATAAATTCATTATATAGGTATAGCATTTATACCGATATTTCTCAAATAACAAATTGATTATAACCTTCCCAACATGTGAATACTCTCATCAGATATTCCTATAATTACCATAAATACTTTTTGAAAACATGTGTGCTTACTTATTCCAATTATTAATAGATATATTCATTAAATCCAAGAATTTTTTAAGTTCATACTTGATGACATAGACCACATTTTCAATAATTAGTTCCTGGGTAATCATTACCATACAATTTACTTATTCATATTTATCATATCATTCTCCAAAACTAATTATCTCAATGTTAAGAATTAATTAAGGGTTACCTTCCCATAAAAAAATATCACCTCTAAATTAAATTGTATTTCTATGTTTTCATCACCTTTAAACATTTCCTTTTCTACCCTTAATGTAAAATTATACTTAAAGTACTTATATATTTTGTGATTAATATAACATAATCACAGAAATCAAAACCCTAAATAATTAATTAATCCAACGTTATTCATAATCCATTACTCAAGCTTCATCAACATATTCCATAATACCTCTTTCCTATAACATGAAATATAAATCATTCTTATGTTTCCTCAACCTCAATATAATCATCCTCTTTATGTTTAATTATACAGTACTGGATGAACATCAAATACCATTCACTTGTTATTTTTTGTCTCATTATCTTCACATGTATAACAAATAATCATACCATCTTCTTGATTCAATTTGTGATATTTCTACTTCGGAAATCGATTCACATAATTTCCATACCTTCCACATCTAAAACATTAATTGTTTAATGTTTTCATTCAAGTTATCTCTATTGAATAAAACTATAAGGAATAATGTGAGAACCATTTATCATATTGGGATACCATATAATCATTAAACAATACTTATTATGTCCCTAAATCATTTCTCAAACTTATTTAATATACGACACCTTAAGTTTATCCTAGGTTGTTCATAGGAAAATTATATTTATATATCTCATTAGGGATCATGAAGAGTTTCCAATTTCCATAATCATATCCCCCAGGTGTTTCAAATTAGGTGTGTAGTAAGGCATATTCTCGTGCACCAGATTACCCCATGTCATGGTCAGAATATCTTGTCAGAGATATTACCCTAGGTATATATATTCTAGAGAGACATCCACTTGTATTACACATAAATGGATTTATTTCAAGGAAACCACTCACATTATCTTTTACCGAAATTCTATGAAATTTTCCTAAGTGTTAACTCATCCATATACTTATACTTATAGACCTACCTAGACATATCCATAGAAATATACATTTTGATATCAATAATGTTTTTCTTATCTATATTAATAAAGATTGAATAAACCTAGCCTATAATACAAACTATAGTGACCCCCAGCTTAACATACATGGATATTACATAATGATAGACGAATATTCAGTACATTAAAAAAATACATCCCTGAAGACATAAATAGTTTACTGTATTAGGAAACATGGAAACAAAATAATATATCCAAGTTAAACATATTAATCATATACAATATAGATCTACAAAAATATTAATTCTACCTAAAACCATTCTTCATAAACTGGGGAAAAGAAACATAAGAAATGGGTGAAATCAGATTCTCTATAAGGGTAGAAAAAGGAAATGTGAAACCATAACAGGAACAAAAGGGTATGAAACAGGAACATAACATTTGAAGATCATACCCTACATATTAGAGATCCTAACAATGATCATAAGTTTATAATAAATTAATTATAACAAAATAAATAACAGAATCCCTAAATGTGTAATATTTGGATAAAACATGTAATTGTCTAAAAACATATGTATATAATAACCCAATGAAAAGGCATCATACCACGTCCATTGTAACATGTAATGCTCGGCCTAATCAATCGTGTACCTACATCAGCCTTCAGATTCCCTCCTGTGTACTCTATTATATTATTCATGGGGTGTCACCTCGTATACCCAGTTGTTTTAGGCTAGATATATCCTATCATATAACCTTTTTCATCAGACATGGAATACCCTCATGTATAAAATTTTATTTTTGGACTAGGATGTATTCACATTTACACTGCTAAATAGGTCTGGGGATGTCCTCCTTTGTAACCTATTGTTTTGGGCATGGGATTCCATCTCATGTACCCTTTGAGATCATAAAACATTTATCATTGCCAAATTAATTATAGGGTGATATAGGTCACATTCATCTCATACGGAACAGATACAATTAGCTTCCACAAAATCATAAAAACATATCATAACTTTTGAAATGAAATGGGTATTATTAAAATTTAATCATGTCATAACCATTAAAAAATATACATGTATCATAACTATTTCATCACAGGAATACCCAATGAAATGAAGTGGGTTTAAAAAGAATATATCCCATAGAAGATAAAGGGATTTCATAAGAATAATTTTATCAAAACATAAATCATTCAACAAATAATATTAATATGGTAATTTTGATAATTTTTTAAAAGGGAATGAGTAACATCAAAATATGTCATCTTAGATGTATAATCACTTGGAATGATATTTATAAAAATCATAAAGAAAATAAACATTCTTTTTGGGAAAAACTAATTTTTTTAAAAAATAAATCCTATTTTAAAACAACTCTATATTAAAATACATAAAAACTTATAAATACGGATTGAAATAAATCTTGAAAACAATTTTCTTGGAAAAAATCTAAAAGAGGGTGGAAAATATTTTGAAAAAAAAATTCCTTGAAAACCTATAAATTACGCTTAAAAAATATTGAAAAAATTTTCATTTAAAAATAATTTTAAAAAAATGTTTTCTTAAAATTACCCTTTTATATATTCAAATGATTCTTCAACAAAATGGTGGCGGGTAAATCCATACACATCGTGCGAGGTAAAAAACCGCATTCTTTTTATAGGACAAAATGGATAGAAAAAATTCTTGTTCGGTAAGAGGCCAAAATATTCCACTAAAAACAATTGTAAATAGGGAAAATGATAAAACTATATTTTAAATATTATATTATAATTGTATAATATTCTTTTAACCCATTTTTATAAAACATGTTTTTGAAGGAAATAAAATTTCCAACCAATGGGAGAGGTAAATTTTGACTTTCATAAAAACACTTTATATACAATATTATATTTCAATGAGTGGAAACTTTTTACCAATACATGAATATATATTGAATAAAAATAGTATAATAAAATTCATGAGAGTTATTGAGAGATGTATTGTAATATTTCATCAAAGGAATCATAACAAAATACAATCTCGAAAAGTGATGATATTGTTTCAATAAAATATTTTCATTTGGTAAGATTAAAACTGACCTAATTTAATAAAATGAAATTAAATTAAGCTTCAAATATTATAAATATTAATATATTCATTATATAACATTCTTAATTAAATATATACACCTCATAAAAAAATATAGTTTCAAAACATGGAATTTGTCTCAAAGAAAAAAAATTGAGACAATATCTTTTTAATCATTTGATAACTTTTAAAACATAGTCGCCATAAAATAAATTTAAAAAACGATATGTAAATATACATAAATAGATTTTATTAATCATATATTATATACATTAGAAGTATAAACTCCACACAAAAGGAATGGGTAGTGAACAAATCATTTCTCCCACTGAAATAAAAAGTTAGATGGAACTCCCTTATCTTGTGTCTTGACTCTCATCATACTCATTAAATCCACTTGTATAATAAATATAAATTTTTTATAAAACTTTTAAGATACTATATTATTATATTTAATACCATATGTTGTTTTATTGTGACATTATATTACTTTCTTGTTATCAATCCTATGTTAAGGTTTCTCTTTGTGTAATATTCGCTTTGTTCTTCGCATGTGTCTTAATTTGTTATATAATTGTCCATTATAATAAAAACATTTTTTAGAATGTAAATAATGATATAAATCTCAATTATATTCATTATATTTTTATTATAATAATTTTTTTAATATTGATTTTTGAAATAGAATACATCTTTCATGGAGAGGGTAAGTCGTCGTACGCACGAACATTGTTTCTATTATTATTGAAATATTGATAAAAATAAGGTAAATGACATATATATATATATCATTATTCCAGTATTATTATTATCTTATATATATATAATTTAAGTTCACTATACCCATCCATAATAAATTATATGTAGTCTGTGAATGAATCACATCGCTTGGAGATGGTGGTAGTCAACACTTCATCAAATAAAATTATCAGAGATAAGAAAAATTGAATGTATAATGATATGACTTGTAAATAGATTAAAAAATATTACGGAAAATAGAATGAAATATATATCATTTATTAACAATTTTACAATAATAACTCTTATCATGGGAGGCTGCAAAAAATGAACAATCCCCTTTTTATGAGGCGGTAGTTCATCTTACACATAATCATTATGATTATTACCCATTATATGGAGGAATGTGTAAGTTTAGTTTTAAAAATTATCATTAAAAAATACTAGTATATTTAAGGTAATGTTTCTCTAATAACATAATGTAAAAAACAGAGTTGATTAGGAGTATAATGAAAATAAAATAAAGGAGTTAGAGAGAATTCATTACATCATAATTTGGAAACTCCTTTTGGTTTATGCCAAAAGGATTCTGTCAAGTTATCAATGGTTGATGGTAGGATTCATAGAGGAATTAGGGATGTTGGGATACTATTTCGAGAGATTTTTTATGATCCAATGTGTCATGTGAGGGGTTAATTTGTGGTAAAGTGATTTCATTTTTATATTGGAGGGGGAGTGACATTCTTGTTAATACTAAAAGGTATTCAATAATGGGAGGTCTTATTTTCCTAATGTGCCTAAAAATTGAAAACTAATTGATTAATGTAAAATTATTTTCTAAAACAATCTACACCATACCAAAATAACCTCAATTTAACAATTTTTTTCCTTACCTTCTAGGATGCCCCAATTTTATTATTTTTGTTTTTATTAAAGTATCTAGTTTTATAACCAATGTAATTTAACCATTCAGACATTTTTTTGGATATATATTATATAATATAAAGATAATTAATTTTTAATGTGATACATAGTTTAATAAATCATATCTCATGTGTTTTGGAAAATAATTTTTAAAACAAGAGCATGTGACGTGCAAAACACTACTTAAAATCAGACCCTACTAATAATGATTTTACCATATATGGGTCAATAATTTAATTATAAAATATATATTGGTCCATTAATTAACCATATATAATATTTTTAACCCTTAAAATAAATTTGAAAATAATATTATTTTAGTTAATTTAAAACCATTTAATAAAATATCATTTATTGTAAAATAACAATATTGTCAATTTTGATATTATTTATTTTATTTTCAATTTAAAATATCCAAATAATATTGTAAGTAATGTGAATTGCGTTTAGGTATGTTAGAAATGATATATAAATATTCAAAAATAATTAAATACATTAATTCAATCAATTCAATTTTCTTTTAACATTTATAATATCATTTATTTTAGTTAATTATTAACAAAATAATAACTACGTTGGTGTTTCATAAGAATGAAAAGTATCTAAATCATATCTAAAAAATTCAAAAATTTATATGTTAATAATAAAAATTTAATATTTAGAAAGTATATATATAATTGAAAATATTTTGTTTTGTACATATCTCAATGTTTTACTAATATTATAGGTAAAAAGAGTTCCCTATTTTTCCTTTTTTCCCTTTATTAAAATTTTATATAGGAACATACATTTAATAATATCACAATAAGCTATAAAATTAGATGCAATATATAATATGGTCAAATTAATTACATTAAATGTCAATTGTAAAAGTTTTTAGGACATTTGGGTTTATATGGTTAATATTTAGTCCTTAATTAAACTCAATCTTACCTTAACCGTTGTGATTAATTTTAATCGCTTTGAGTAATTTTTTTTGCAAAAATTGAAGTAATTTTTATTATAAAAAAATAATATATAGATTATGACCATGTAATTTTATTCAAAACACAAGTAACTAAATTATGAAAAGTAAGTTTGACATTATCCCATATACGTGGCGAGAAAGTGGGTTTTTAAAGTAAAATATCCAATAGATCAAAAAGTGATTATATCTAATTTCAATATTAATACTATTAAAATGAACTAAATTGTATTAATATATTTATTATTGATATATTGTGACATTAGAAAGTTATTTAAAATACGATTTTACAAAATAAGTTATTTAAAAAAAGTGGCAGATTTTAACTAAAATACATTATTTTTCAGTTTTCATCAAAAATGACTATTCTCAAAAAAAAATATAAAACATTCTCCCTAAGATAATTTTGAAATTACGAATTCAAAACTAATTTTTTTAAAAAAAATAAAATTTATAAAAGTTTCAATATTTAGTTTGAAAATAAGTGTTCCATTAAAAGGTGTTAAAAACATTGTTTTTGTGTAACATAATTTAACCTCGTTGTTCCGTATAGAGAAATCTAAAATTTATATTGTATGTAGTGAATGATTAAGATTTTGTTTCATATAAAACAATCCTCACATAGTTATTTAATAAAAAATAAAATATTTATTGTTTTCTAAGAAATGAAAAATATTAAAAATATTAAATTAATTTGAAAAAAAATCCACAAAATCTAGGGGTGTGACTTTAACATTTCAATTTGGGAACATTCATTTTATATATGAGGTATGTAATCTTTAATATTTCAAAAATTATCATATAGTCATAATAAAAATATTGTTAATTTAAATATATTTATAAATATCATTCATGGGGTGTGGTGAGCAAATGAGGGAGTCAAAACACTTTTTAAATGTTGTCGTACAAACATACAAGACTTAAGTTATCATCATTTGGTAAGTGAAAATGTACACAATAAAAAGATATATTATTTGTTTAAAATTAATAAATATGTAAATAATATCATAAATATTTACTTTATATCACATATATTTGTTACTTTGTCTTTATTATCTTCCGTTTAAAGCATTGGTGAAAAAAGATCACCTCACTTTGTGGGGATGTAGTCAACCGTACACGCAAGTTATTTTCTCATATTGCCTAAAAAATAGAAATTAACAAGGTATATGTGATATAATGGATACATAGGAATAATTATGTTATAAAGGGCACATATATGTGAGCCTGTGGTTATGTGTGTGTGTGTATTACCAATCATCATACCCTACGATGAGATGTGGTAAGTGAAAAACTAATGACATCAGTTCACATGGTGGTAATCCGTTGTACACATCAATGATGATTTTGTAACTCATTGGATGAATGTAGATATTTTTTTATGTCATTACCTTGACATAAAATATATATATATATATTTAATATACCAAGGTTATTATATGTCAATTTTTTAATAATTATTGAATATAGTAGACAAAGAAATTAATTAAAAACACTCATTGAAAAGAGTTTCATATTCTTTCGAAATCGTCTATAAGTTTGTGGTAAAATCATTATTATGTTATATTTATGAAAAAATTAAGAAGTATAACATGATTAAAAGAAAAAAATTCATTGAATTGTTTATGGATTTTATTAACCAAAATGGATTTATGTTGTGATGATTCGAGGATAGGATAAGGCCTTATATAAATTATGTGAGTGGCGCGCTTGTAATTTTTTAAAACAAATAAGTCTTCAAAAACATTTAAAATGGAAAAAGTCCCTGAAATTTTCCATTATCAAACATTTATAATATAATTTATAACTATTTCCACCCAATTTGTTTTTAAATTTTTTCTATAACTTTTATAAGTTTACAACTTTAGTTTAACCCCCAAGAAAAACTATTATTACCTGAACCGCGGTAATTTATATTTACAAGTATCAAAATTCCTTTTGGTAAAAATGAAGTTAATAATATTTGGTCCCAAAAAAATAACTATAAAAATATGAAATCTAATTTTCAAAATAAAATTCATATAATTGGAAAAGTTTTATTTAAAATTAATCCCATAGACCGGATGATAAAGTGAGTTTTCAATAATAAAATGTCCAACATTTTAGAATTTTATATATAAAAACTCAATATAATGATTATTAATGTTGCATAAATTATATTAATTGATTTAATTTTGATATAATAATAATTTAAAAAAAATTATCATTACAAATAATTTGAATGAAAAATGTTGTTTTCGATTAAAATTCATTACTTTTCACTAGAAATCAAAAATTAAATTTTTAGATGAATATCCAAAATTAAACCTAGGATATTATTTACATTATTATTTATAAATGTTTTATATATTTTTCCCATTTTATTAACTTATAAAACTATTTTCAAATGAATATTTATAAAAAGTTGAAAAAAAATCATTTTTGAAAACTATTGTTTTTAAGTGTAGAATTCGATTTATTATAATCTGTCATATAAAAAACACATAATATGAATTTTAAATTGTTAATTTAATAATATATATATATATAGTTGGTATTATTCATGAAAAACAATTAATTTTTTTAAGGTAAAATATGATTTTTCTTAAAATAGTTTTTCAAAAAATGATTTCCTTTATATTCAACTAATTTTTATTTTCATTTTTTTAATTTTATGATAAATAATTTAATTTATATATATTTAAACACCATATATTATCATAATTTGTTTAATCCTATTTTTTTGCACCATTATAAAGAATGTTCAGTGAAAATTTTATATAATAATATTTTCATAAATTTAAATGTTTCATTTGTACTCAATTTTGTGTATAACTAAATCTAAACATAATTTTATGTGTAATGAAAAATATAAAGAATATTAAATACGTTAGAAAAATGTCAAGAATTATTGGGGTTTTACATTCTACCACCATTAAAATGAATTTAACCCTCAAAATTTATCACATTGGGGAAAACTATTGAGGATACTTCTAACTCTTTACATCCCCAGGTTCCCACAGAGCTTCCTCAAGGTTGTGGTTTCACAAGAAAACATTGAAAAAATAAGTGTTCTTAATTCGTAGAACATTCACTATTCAATCTAGAATATCTACCAGTTTTTACTCATAAAAAATATAATGTTCATATGGTATAAAATCTTAGTTCAGTATATGTGATTGATCCGGAACATACTTCCTCCAATGAGATATAAGGATTAAATATT
Organism: Viscum album; assembly: GCA_963277665.1. Classification (NCBI taxonomy): domain Eukaryota; kingdom Viridiplantae; phylum Streptophyta; class Magnoliopsida; order Santalales; family Viscaceae; genus Viscum; species Viscum album. The sequence continues at coordinate 996,264,414 of OY728123.1, read as the reverse complement.
GAAACTATGAGAGGTTTGGAGAAAGGGAAAATCAATAGGAATCTGTCCGGATATGGTCAACACTTTCAAAGGGAATGATATAACATGGTCTTAACATTTTTTTATAAAATGAAAAATTTCATCCCTTGGTTGTGCGTCAATAAACATCCAATTAATCTCTTAAATTATGAAATGAAGATGAATTTTTTTATACCTGAAGCACTAATGGATCTCAATATCCATAGGAAGATAGTAAGTCATTCTTTATATCTCTAGTTAAAAAAATTATTATCACTATTTATCCAGTTTGGAGAAATATTTATATCATGAAGTAATATATTAATCTATGAGACCAAACCAAAGCTCAACATAAGCAATTTCATAAGTGGTTTACCCTATGACCCTTAAAAATTTTAAAATACTAAACCTTATAAATATGGTCACTAATTTTCAAAAATAAACATAGCATGAATCCACAAAAAAACATGATGTAGCTATTTATTATCACCAAAAAAAATTTAATACATTTATCATATATTCATTTCAAATAATATAATAATCTAAATTAAAATAAAACTAAAATTAAGACATGAATGATTCATCATTCCTTCACTAAAACCACATATTATTGAAAATATTCCATAGATCTAATAATGTTGTAAAATACTACAATGATATCATAAAACAATTTTTAATAAATCATTTATCGGCTCGAAGGTCATCAATACTATCCAATTTACATTATCCTTGTAATCATCTCATTATCCAAACTAAACACCATTTTACCATCATTAAAAATATATTAAGGGTTACCTTCCCCTAATAATCCATTTTCAATAAAATATATCATATCCATTAACTCACATTTATATTTCATTTATATAATTTATAATATTCAATAAAATACTTGATGAAAAACACATACTAAAAAATCATTATGTTGTTGATAAATTTTGATTTAAAATACATAAAAAATTTAATTATTCCACGTCATCCTTAACCAACTAACTGCGCCTCCTCATATTATTCCTTAATACCTATTTCCAACAATATGAAATATGAATTATGTCTTTAATTTCATTAACCTCAATTTAATAATACTTATAACATTTAAAATAATCAATACTGACAGAAAATATCGTACATTTCATATGTCATTTATTGTCTCCTCATAATCTATTATGTAAACAGTTATCATAACGTGTTGCTAATTATCTTCATTTTCCTTCCCATTTAGAAAGAAATCTAAATAATTCCCTTATATTTCATATTTAAAACATTCATTTTTTTTAAATAATTTGGGTATACCAGTATTCTCATCAATTGTGTTACCAAACATTTCATTTTATCTATATAGTTAATTTTTTTCCCTTCCTTTCTACACCCAATACTTATTCTCATCCCATTGAGATATTCCCTTGAGTTATTAATATTGCATTCTCAATATATAGTAATAAAATATTTTCCCCTTCATGGACTCTAATAAATGAACACTCAGTGAACTATAACCTTCTATTCTATAGTGAGTATGTGAGTTATATAAGGGGAACATTGTTAATCATGTTCTGTGATAAAAAATTATGCATAATCACAACCTTCACCCTAGTCATCATCATAATTTTTCAATCATATATAATATTTCCATCACATTCATTTTTAACCTAATTCATTTTATTTCCACTAATTAACAATAAAATAATATTATGAGAAATCCAAATCATACTATAAAACCACATAATCATGATAAATAAAATATAGGATGTTTAAATAATGAACCTTATTTACAATCTATGAAACATTTTATTTTTCAAAGGTTATTCATAGTAATCCTCAATTTAAATCTTTCATTATTTTTTCTAATGTGCTTTAGAATTTAAAAAGTATATCCTCTATGAGTGTCCAATCATGTGTGTTGTAAGGCACATTTCCATGCACTATGGGATAACCGTGACCAGCTCAATTTACACTTTTTGGAGTTATTACCCATAGGTACATCTATCAGAGAGTCACATCCACTTGCAGTATCTCGGCAAGAATGAAATTTATTATAAACCACTTACTCTATCTATAACAAAAATATTGGGCAATGTCTTGTAAATTGACTCAATATTAGACATATCCTTAGAGAAATCCCTACACATACCCTAAGATATACACTAAAGAGATTTCACTATTGTTTTTATATACGAGTTTTTAAATATTATCTATACCTTTCCTATGGTAAAAAACTATAGCTTCCTAGATTTACATTCCTAAATTTTAGATCTATTTAGATAAATATTCAATACACCACACACACACAGATCTGAGGGCCTTATATGTTTAGTTTTTTGGATTCATGGTAAGAAATATTATAATTCAGTGAATGATCTTCAATAAATCCAATAAAAATCATCATTTTTATTAATTATAAAAAATAGTCACTAAATAAAACTATTCCCTCTAATATAGGGAGTGGAAACATTGGAAAGGGTGAGCTCAGAATCACATTATGGGTAAAAAAGGTTTATACACAATCATTAATTGAATATAATAGTATGAAATCATTAGCATAATATTTTGAAATCATGCCCTACATATAAAATTTAAAAAAATGGGTAATGGAATAAATATAGTCATTTCATAAGACATCAATCATAAAAAAATCAAATAATATCATACATGAGAACAAAATAATATTATATAAGATTGAATTTAGGCATATGAATAAGCAAATGAAATTATTTCTGTTATAGTTAAACCTAATTTTAAATGTAATCATAGTGGAATATGTTCACTCCCTAAACCATTATAGTAGTTAAGGTTCACTCCCAATACCATCATAATGGAAATATTACCTTATAAAAATGTTTTCACTCACCCTTCCAATACTATGTGTCTCGTTAGATATAAGATATTACCCAATTAATTTAAGGGTGATATTATTCTCATCCATCACATAATGAAAATAATATATATGTTCTCTATAACATCATAATAAATTTATTAAATGATAACCTATAAAAACAAATGAGATTTATAAAAATGTCATCATATCATAATATTTGGAAAAAAGGATAAATTTTATAATCATTTCATCATTAAAACCTTGCATAACCCAAGGTAAAATAATTGGATTTCAAAATAAATTTATAGTTCTATAAGACATTAATGTGAAATGAATTTCATAAAAATATTTTCTTCCAAACCCATTGAGAGAAATAAATATAATAGTATCTCGGGTTCATATCACCATAAATGAAAATGTTAAATCAAATAGAAGGAAAATGAATTTAAAATATAAATCACATAGAGCATTTCCTGAGTAAAATAATTTTTCAATGAAAACACTTTTTAAACTAAATATTAATTTAACAATTTGGATATTTTATTCCCTAAACATGAAATCGGAAACATATAATAGTAGATATAAAATATTTTTTTTTCAATTTCGTAAGGAAATAATGCTTCCAACATTGAATCCCATTTTTAAATCATAAACCATTATTTAAATATTTTACTTCTATAATAACCATTGAAAAAATGTAAAATAATCATTAAAAATAATTTAAAAAGATTTATAAGGAAATTAACATTTTCACCATGAAAGGTACTTTTTAAAAAATATTAAAGGAAAATAATTTTATGAGAAAAAGATAAATAAATATAAAGTATTATTCTATGAAAAATAATTTTCATGACAATAGAGAATGACATTCATTAAGTAAAATTTAAAAGAATAATTTTTGTCACATTTTCTATAAAAGCCAAATAGTTATTGTTTGGATGAGGAAATGAAAGTTCCTCTCAATTATTTTTCAAAAGAAATTAATACATGGGTAGAAATTTATTTTATAAATCAATATATTAGCTTCAAAAAAAAATTTGAAAATATTTTTAGAAAACATGGTTTGGTTAGAAAAGGGTTATCAACTAATGGGAGAACTAAAGAAAATTTACATAAAACAATTTTCTCAATTAATTTAAATCCAATGGGTAAAAAATAGATCCATTACATGAAAATAACATGAATAAACCAAATAGAAAAAAATAATTATTATTTAATGATATTTGTATAGAAAAATTTCATCACAAAAGGTTTATTCATAAAAATTGTGATAAATGATGTGATTATAATATGAATACATTACCATTATGGTAAAAATTGAAAAAACACCCCGATGAAAAATAGATTATAAAATGGATGCGTAATAAGAATATTTTTTAGGATATGAATTAGAAAACACATTACTGGTAATTATATACATTAAATAATATATATATATATATATATATTGAATATGGAATGTGTCACATAGAAGTAAAACATGAGACAAAACTCCCATACTGCATGAGAAATATTAGGAATTATATGCCACAGTAAATCATTACATCAAAATAAAAATTAAAAATAATGAAAATAATATTATTCATGATTTAATATTTCAAAGGGTAACTGTCTTCAGAACACACACAAAGACTATTGGTGAATTTTTATATGTCTTCATTCATAAAAGAGATGATAGAAATCATAATAATCAAATCGTGATAGATGTTTCAATGTACTATATAATAAATATATTTTTATTATAAATATATTTTATAAAAATAAATAAATATATATTCTACCATATATTACAAAATTATTAACATTTTTATGTGTTTATTACCAATTCCTTGTGAAAATAAGTTTTGGTAATAAAAACTCAATTTTTTGTATAGGTTATGTTTTTTATTTATGTTCTTTTTATTGATTATGGTTCCATAATATCTATAATTATAAAAATTAAATTATTATAAAATTTATACACTAATTAAACTTTTATAAATAATAATGAATGTTGTTTTTGATAAATGAAAAATGTTACAATCATAGAGATGGCATTTCATACGTATAGATGAGTACCATTTCACGTTTTCAAAACTTATTCTGGGAAGGAGGTAAGAAATATTTAATATTTAAATAAATATGAAATATCATAAATAACATATAAATACATTAAATATACTAATACATATCATCCAATATTAGTGGTGATTAAAAGTGAGAGTCACAACACTTCGTCAAGGAACTAGTCCACATGTACATGAGTGACATTAGCAACTTTTAGTGAGTGAAACGGTACAAAATAAAAAGATATATTATAATTTAAAAATGATAGTTCTCCCATATATATCATAATTATTTCATTTATATCACATATATTAATTTAATATTTCATTATTTTCATCTATGTAAAGCATTCGTGAGAAATGAAGCACATCGCTTCATGAGGAAGTAGTCTGTCGTACAAACGAGTGATGTCATCTTATACCCTAAAGAACAGAATGTTAAAAAGTTATATATATTATAATGACTCAAGAGGTATAATTAATTTATAAATATAATATATATACATTATATCCATTATCATACCAAACCTATTATGATGGTAATGGAATTATGAATGGCATCGGTTCGTGGGGTGGTAGTCCGCCAAACATATTAATAATGATTTCATAAAAAATTTAATGAATGTGTATATATTTATAAGTCATGAAATTAAAATAGAATATTCATTATAATAAATATAATATGGTGAAATGCCTGGATCGGTTGTGATCACTAAGAGGGGAGGGGTGAATCAGTGATAACTTTTTCTTTTTAAGAATTGTTCCTTTTGAATTAACAATTCAACCTCTGCGGATGGTTAAGGCCTATATCTACTCTTTTAGTGGTGCAGTTATAATGAAAGCGCAGAAAATAGAGATTTACAAGGTTCGGTACAAAGACCTACTCCTTGCCGTGTTGGTTGCACTCCCCAACACGGATTCTTCACTATGCCAGAAGATGATTACACAATAATTGGTTATACCCCCCAATTATAAGTTGGTTAAACCCCCCAACTCCACAGCATCATCTTCATCATGGATCCACTTCACTTCTTAAAAGGTGTTGTTCATAACTTCATGTAGCTTCAACGGTCTTCAAAAGATCTCATTGGTCTTACTCACCAAAAAACCAATCACTTAGAATGATCATTTTTTTGCATTCACACACTTATGTGTGTACTCCTCTTCTTCTCAAGGTTGGTCTTCTTCACTTGTGCACACACAAGGCTAAGCCTCGGGTCCTCCTCCTTGCACACACATGCCCAAGTGTGGTATATGCTTCACCCAAACTCAAACACCAAAAGAGGCACACAAGGGGTGTGGCCTCACTTCTTCAATAGCCGCGCAAGGTGTGCGGATGGCCTCTGTCGCGCAGGGTATGACACCTGTGGGCACGCAGGGTGTAACCAAGCGTGGGGTGTGCAAGTACACTTCCTGAGCTCTTCTTCCTGTCGCGTAAGGGGTAGCCCGCAGGGGACTTCCTCGGGGCCTCGGGTGGCTCCGGGATTCTCAGTCGCACAAGAGGCTGCGCAGAGGTACTTCGCGTAGCTCGGATGGCTTCGCGGGACACTCGAGTTCTCAAAGGATCATCACCATTCCAGAGGTCTCGGCCTCTCTTTATATAGGCAGAGGTCCTCGGTTCATCCTCGTGGGATAAATCTTGAACCAACGATATTTTCGGTTCTTTGAAAATCATTAAACGCGATCCGAAAATCACGTTTCGTTCTCTCTGTTCAATGCGGACTTCTTCTCCTTCTACTTTCTTAACGTGCATGCGATTTCGAACGCATGCATGGCCTCTTCTCTTCTATTTCATGAACAACACGAACCACTTGGCCTCGGCACATCCTTTTTCCTCGGCCGACCTTGAAATGCTCCCCTCATTGCATGCACACCAATTTTTAGGCATGATCGTGTTCAGTGTGGCCAGACGATCTCCATGGACCCTTCGGTTTTATCGGAGGTGGCTGGTAACTCAAAAACATTGCTCGGAGGCGCCACTGGTTCAGCGGGGACGTCGGGGGTTGCCTCGGGTGAGGTCGAAGAAGGAGACGACTCGCAGGCCATTGGATCAGATCTTTGGACGGCCGCGATCGGAAGATCTCACGCGGGATCGATCGTGCGGTCGAGATCTGGCGCACGATCGATCGGGCGGCCAGGATTCACTCCGCGGAAAAATCCTGCATCCCACATCGAAACGAACCGCGGATTTTCCGTGGTTTATCAACCAAGCACTCCTGACAACTTCTCAGTTGAACTCCCCCCTCCACGGTGCCGCCCCGCACCGTGTTCTCTCTGCGGGCACACTCTTGCGCCCACCCTTGTCACTCGGGCGCGCCAAATGCCAAATGTCAAGCCACTTCTTCCAAGCCATTCTTCCTCTTCTCCATTCTTCTTCAACATATAATCAACATTTAAGAATGGAATTCCCGAAGGGTCTTCCTTCAACTGATGCTCCTGAATCAAATAATTCATCAAAATTATTCAATGATCCAATCAGAGATCAAATTGGAACATCTTCAAATTCACATGCACTAAGTGATAGTGCAGGGACTTCATTAGCACCACTTCATCCACTTAGGAGTTGTGGATGGTTCTCCTCATCTCCTCATGCATTTTTAAGACAATGCATGGTCTTCTGATATTGTTGTGACATTGTATCCAGTTGATACAAGTTCTTGGAACTTTAAGATCAGCTCATCAATCGTCTGATGTTCTGATGCATCTCCAACTATTAGTCTTCATGCTCTACTTCATCAGTTGACACATAGTGTCATGTTATTGACAACAAATGCAATCACTTGGGCACAACAATCTCCCCCTTTGTATTTGGTTGTCAATACTCCTAAGCACATTTTGAAGAATGTCACAATGTGTATGTGCTAATTATTTCTCCCCCTTATTGGCCAACAAATGCAAAGGGATGAATAGGAAGTCATTCCCAAAATGCATAACTGCTTGACGCAGCAACTAATGCTCCCCCTCAAGGGATGCACTCATCTCCTTCAATTCCCTGCATTTCAGTACAAAAACATATAAATTTAGGGAATAAGGAGGGACCTTTCTCTTCCTCAAGTGAGAGGATAAGGCTAAACATGAACTTTCAGCCTTAGCTCAACAAATCTTTCTGTAGGCATAGCTTTGGTGAAAATATCTGCCACCTGATCTTGAGTAGAAATGTAGTCGAGATTGATGTCTCCACTGGAGACCCTTTATTTGATGAAATGATATTTTATATCAATATGCATGGATATGGAGTGTTTTATAGGATTCTTAGACAATCCAATTGCACTCTGATTATCACATAAGATCCTCAATGGTTTTTCAGCTTTAATTATCAAATCTGCTAGCTGCACCTGCATCCAAATCATTTGTGTACATTCATGTGTAGCTGCCACATACTCTGCTTCGGTTGTGCTCAATGTTACATAATTTTGTTTCTTGCTATACCAACTAACACATCCTTCTCCCAAAAAGAAGGTTCCACCAGATGTGGATCTTCTATCAGTCCAATCACCAGCCCAATCAGCATCAGTGAATCCCAACAACTTTATGTTTGTACTGTGTTTTTATAAGAGTCCATAGTTGAGGGTTCCTTTCACATATCTCAAGATTCTTTTAGCTGCTGATAAGTGAGATTCTTTTGGGTCACATTGAAATCTTGCACACAAAGTCACTGCATATGTTATATCAGGACTTGAGGCCGTGAGATAAAGGAGACTGCCAATAATTCTCCTGAAATCTTTCTGATCAACATTGTTTCCTTCTTCATCCTTGCATAGTTTGGTTCCAACAGAAATGGGTGTTGAGACTTCCTTTGCATTCCCCATTCCAAACCTTTTCACTAAGTCCCTTGCATAATTTTCTTGTGAAAGAAATATAGAGTATTTTCTTTGTTCCACCTGAAATCCTAGAAAATATGTCATTTGACCAATAATGGACATTTCAAAGGTTCTCTTCATCTGCTCAGCGAATTCTTCACATAGTCCTTCCTTGTCACCAGCAAAAATAATATCATCCACATAGATAATGACTATGAGAGTACCAGTGGCCATTTCTCTGACATAGAGATTATTGTCAACTGTTCCTTTGACAAACTTCATGCTCTTAAGACAACCATCCAACTGGGAGTACCAGGCTCTGGGAGCCTGCTTTAACCCATACAATGCTTTCTTCAATCTGCATACCATGCTACCATCTTTGTCTAGAAAAAATCCCTCTGGTTGTTCTATATACACTTCTCCTTCAAGATCTCCATTTAGGAATGCAGATTTCACATCCATCTGATAAACTTTGTACTGCTTGTGTGCTGCTACTGCTAAGAACATTCTGATAGTCTCCAGTCTTGCAACTGGTGCAAACGTTTCTTCAAAGTCGATTACTTCCATTTGTGAATACCCTTTTCATACAAGTCTCGCCTTATTTCTTGAAACTTCCCCATTCTCATTGAGTTTGTTTCTGAAAACCCACTCTGTCCCAATTACATTTTTATTTTTGGGCCTTGGCACAAGATCCCAAGTGGAGTTCTTTTCTATTTGATTGAGTTCCTCCTGCATAGCTTGTATCCATTCCTCATGTTCAACTGCTTCAGCCACTGTGTGAGGTTCCACTTGAGAAACCAATGCAGTGTGATCGTCCAATCTCAATATTCTCTTACTTTTTACTGAGGACTGTGGGTTAACAAGGACATTTTCTGTGTCGACATGTTTCTTCAATTTATTGTATCTCCTTCTTCCATCTTCATTACCTTACTCTTCATCACTGGTGTGTTCAGAGTTGATCTCACCAGAAGTTGTTGTTGGCTCAGTTAATTCTTCATTATTTTGTTCCAAGGTTGTGTCATTCATTGAGTCATCATTATCCACAGAGTATGGATTGGTGTTGTTTTCAATTATTCTGACATCACTGCAGTCAATCATTTTGTTCAACCTCTTATTCCAGAATCTGTAGCCTTTTCCATCAGGTAGGTAGCCCATGAAGATTCCTTCTTCTGCTTTTTCCTCAAACTTTCCCAGATTAATGTTTTTAATCTTGATGACGCACGTACTGCCAATGACTCTGAAGTACTTAACAGTTGGTTTTCTGTTAAACCACATTTCATATGCTGTCTTTTGTGTTTCTGGTCTCAGGAGACATCTATTTTGTATGTGTATAGTTGTGCATACTTTTTCGCTCCAGAAAAACTTAGAGATATTGTGCTCAGCTAACATAGTCCTCCCCATTTTGACTGTTCTTCGATTCTTCCTTTCAGCCACTCCATTTTGTTGTAGAGTATATGGTGTACTGTATTGATGCTTGATTCCATGCTTTACCAAATAGCTTTCAAAATCATCACAAGTGTATTATTTTCCATTATCTGACCTCACTTTCTTGATACAATGTCCTAGTTCTTTCTCAGCCTGCCTCCTGAAATTTTTGAACATCATTATTGCGTCTGACTTGTGTTTCATGAACATGACGTTGGTCATCCGAGTATAATCACCAATGAGGGTTATGAAATAAAGATCTCCTCTTGTAGACTTATGTCTCATCGGTCCACATATGTCTGTATGAATGAGTTCAAGGGGCCCAGTAGACATGATATCTACTCTGTGTGAACAATGCGTCAGTTTTCCCTTCTGACATGTGTCACAAATTTCATCTCTTTCTCTCTTTAATTTGGGTAGATCTCGTACAATATTGTACTTCTGAATTTTACTCATACTTCTTTGACCCAGATGGCCAAGTCTTCTATGCCAGAGATTGTTTTCTTCTTTGGAGCTAAGATAACAAGAATTGATGGACTCACCAATTTGAAATAGGTTTCCAGTGGTTCTTCTTCCTTGAGTGATGATTTTTCCATCCTTTGAGATCTTGATGATGCATGAATCCTTTTGGAACAACACCTCATGTCCATCATCACATAATTGGCTTACACTCAGCAGGTTGTGCTTTAATCCTTCAACAAACAACACATCATTGGATTTTAGATTTTTTGTTTCAATCATAGACTTTCCAACTCCCTTTATTTTTAGAGAACAATCATTTCCAAACACCACGGTTCCTCCCTCATGACATTCTATGTTGCCTAGAATTTTTGTATCACCAGTCATATGTGATGAGCATCCACTATCAAGAATCCATGACTTGGTTTTACTGCTGGATTTTAGTGAAACTTCAGATAAGCATGTGATTTCTTCATTTGGTTCCTGAATGCCTTTTCCTTTCATGTCTTTAACTCTTTTTTCAGGAATAGTAGTTATACATTTATCAGCTCTATGACCATGTTGGTCACATCTTCCACAAGCTTCACCCAGGGAATCATATTTGTTCTGAATTGGAAGTTTTGATGCTTTCTGTATTATACTCTGGGTTTCAGGATATCTCCCCCTTGAATCATGCCTCATACATGGAAGAGACATGTTATACCAGCATGTATAGGCCTTGTGTCCAAACACACCACAACACCAGCAGTAGCCTCTTAAACTTGACCTTCTCCGCTGATAAGACTCGTGTTTTAATTTCTTGTCCAGAATTTGAGTAGTCCTTCCTGGAGATTTCCTTTCTTCCATTGAAGATGAGTTTTCACTAGTTTTTGTATTCCCTATTTGTCTCAATTTCATCTTTGGACCTGCATTGTTAGAGATAACAGATGTATTTTGAGATTTACATGGTGGTAAATTGACTTGCCTCTGAGCACCAGCATGAGATGATTCTGCCTTGACCTCAACAACCTTATTGAAGTCTTCTCTCATCTTTTTCAAGCTATTATGTGCTTCAATCCACTTGGAATGTGTCACTGATTTCTCTTCTTCTTTGAGGTGAAGTTTCTCTTCAAGATCCTTTGCTATCTTATCCAGCTCATCTGTCTTTAGTTTGTGTCTCTTGATTTCATCAATGTACAATGTCACTTTCTTCATACACTCTTCCAACTCCTCAGTCATCCTTTTGATTTCCTTTTGTAATAGTTTCTTCTCTTTCTTGAGCTTGTTTTTTTTTCAAGTCAAGCCTCTAATTCATCTTTCAACATGTGTTCAAGATCTGTTCGTTCACTTTCATCATCTTCACTGCTGCAGGTATCAAACCCTTTTTCCACATGAGCCATAAAATTTGTTTCTTCTTCTGATTGACTGGATGAAGTGAAGTCTGATTCTTCTTCTTTGCTCACATAGCTTATTCTTTCACCTAGAATGAACCTTTTCTTTATCGAACCAAATTTTCTTCCTTCACTTGGGTTTCTACTCCATTTCTTCTTTTGTAATTTTTCTTCTTCAACTTCTGGAGCACTAAATCTTGTCTTAGGACAGTTAACAGCAAAGTGTCCGATGTTATTGAAATTGAAACACCTTGGTGGTAATTTCCCTTTTCCCTTGAATTTATCTTTTCAAAACCTTTTTGATAAAAGATAAATAATTTTTTTGAAGTCTTCATCATTTTATTCATTGTCAGATTCAATTGATTCTAAGACTTCGTCATCTTTTATCTTGAGTTGTCTCATGGCCTCAAAAGCCATATCATCCTTGATCTTCTTCTTGAATACTGGGATCTTCCTCATTTTATATGCAATGAGAATGTTGTGTAGTTCATCAAGAGTGAGATCATCTCTGTCTTCTAATGCTGAGACTTTGGGGTCAAACCTTTCAGGAAAATTTCTCATTAGTTTTTTAACAATAGTGGAGTCCTCCAACTTTTCTCCAATTCCCCGAATGTTACTGACAATTTCATTGACTCTTGTGAAATAATCATCAATATTTTCTTCTTCTCCCATATTTACATCTTCAAACTTGCTTCTCCAAATTTGTAATTTGGCTTCCTTGACTTTCATGTTGCCTTCATAACTACTTTCCAATTTGTCCCAAATTTCTTTAGCATTCTTGAGTCCCATGACTTTTGTGTATACCTTTTCTGAGAGTGACATAAGAATGACATTTTGAGCTTTACCATCAACTTCCATATTTCTTTTCTCATCCAGTGTCATAGCAGCTTCATTAGCAAGAGGAGGGAATCCAAATAAGGCTGCATCTCTAACTTCAAGGCCGAGAGATAGAAGGTAGGGTAACATCCGATTTTTCCAGTTGTGATAATTCTTTCCATCGAATGTAGGGACACCCCTACTATAAACAGAATTTAGATTGTCCATTTTCTTAGAAGTATATCCAAACAGAGGGAACCTCCCTCTGATACCACTTAAAATGCCTGGATCGGTTGTGATCACTGAGAGGGGAGGGGTGAATCAGTGATAACTTTTTCTTTTTAAGAATTGTTCCTTTTGAATTAACAATTCAACCTCTGCGGCTGGTTAAGGCTTAGTTCTACTATTTTATTGGTGCAGTTATAATGAATGCACAGAACACAGAGATTTACAAGGTTCGGTACAATGACCTACTCCTTGCTGTGTTGGTTGCACTCCCCAACACGGATTCTTCACTATGCCAGAAGATGTTTACACAATAATTGGTTATACCCCCCAATTACAAGTTGGTTAAACCCCCCAACTCCACAGCATCATCTTCATCATGGATCCACTTCACTTCTTCAAAGGTGTTGTTCAAAACTTCAATTAGCTTCAACAGTCTTCAAAAGATCTCGTTGGTCTTGCTCACCAAAAAACCTATCACTTAGAATGATCAGTTTTTTTGCATTCACACACTTAAGTGTGTACTCCTCTTCTTCTCAAGGTTGGTATTCTTCACTTGTGCACACTAGGCTGAGCCTCGGGTCTTCCTCCTTGCACAAACACGCCCAAGTGTGGTATATGCTTCACCCAAACTCAAACACCAAAAGAGGCGCACAAGGGGTGTGGCCTCACTTCTTCAATAGCCACGCAAGGTGTGCGGACGGCCTATGTCGCGCAGGGTGTGACACTCGTGGGCACGCAGGGTGTAACCAAGCGCGGGGCGTGCAAGTACCCTGCCTGATCTCTTCTTCTTGTCGCACAAGGGGTAGCGCGTAGGGGACTTCCTCGGGGCCTCGGGTGGCTCCGTGATTCTCAGTCGCACAAGAGGTTGTGCAGAGGTACTTTGCATAGCTCGGATGGCTTCACGGGACTCTCGAGTTCTCAATGGATCAGCACCATTCCAGAGGTCTCGGCCTCTCTTTATATAGTCATAGGGCCTCGGTTCTTCCTCGTGGGATAAATCTTGAACCACCGATATTTTCGGTTCTTTGAAAATCATTAAACACGATCCGAAAATCACGTTTCTTTCTCTCTGTTCAACGCAGACTTCTTCTCCTTCTCCTTTCTTAATGTGCATGCGATTTCGAATGCATGCATGGACTCTTCTCTTCTATTTAATGCAAAACATGAACCACTTGTCCTCGGAACGTCCTTTTTCCTCAGCCGAACTTGAAATGCTCCCCTCATTGCATGCACACCAATTTTTAGTCATGATCGTGTTCACTGTGGCCAGACGATCACCATGGACCCTTCGGTTTGATCGGAGGTGGCCGGTAACTCAAAAACATTGCTCGGAGGCACCACTAGTTCAGCGGGGATGTCGGGGGTTTCCTCGGGTGAGCTCGAGGAAGGAGACGACTCACAGGCCATTGGATCAGATATTTGGACGGCCGCGATCAGAAGATCTTGCGTGGGATCGATCGTGCGGTCGAGATCTGGCGCACGATCGATCGGGCAGCCAGGATTCGCTCCGCGGCAAAATCCTGCGTCCCACATCGAAACGAACTGCGGATTTTCCGTGGTTTATCAACCAAGCACTCCCGAAAACTGCTTAGTTGAACTTCCCCCTCTACGGTGCCGCCTCGTACCGTGTTCTCTCGGCGGGCGCACTCTTGCGCCCACCCTTGTCACTCGGGCGCGCCAAATGCCAAATTCCAAGCCATTCTTCCTCTTCTCCATTCTTCTTCAACATATAATCAACATTTATGAATGGAATTCCTGAAGGGTCTTCCTTCAACCGATGCTCCTGAATCAAATAATTCATCAAAATTCTTCAATGATCCAATCATAGATCAAATTGGAACATCTTCAAATTCACATGCACTAAGTGATAGTGCATGGACTTCATTAGCACCACTTCATCCACTTAGGAGTTGTGGATGGCTCTCCTCATCTACTCATGAATTGTTAAGACAATTCATGGTCTTCTGATATTGTTGTGACATTGTATCCAGTTGATACAAGTTCTTGGAACTTTAAGATCATCTCATCAATCATCTAATGTTCTGATGCATCTCCAACCATTAGTCTTCAAGCTCTACTTCATCAGTTGACACATAGTGACATGTTATTGACAACAAATGCAATCACTTGGGCACAACATATGGTTATTATATCATCATATATTAATAATAAAGTAAGAATATATAAAAAGAAACAAAGTAAAAATTCTTGTTGAAGAATGCCACCTCTTCTTCAGGTATCCTCCTTTGGTTTAAAAGTAATGTGTAACCAAGATGGATCCCTCCTCAAAATAAAGATTTCATGAATATGGGAGTAATTTTTGTAAGAAATTATGTTAGTTAATTATTAAACCAAATTGTTTTTATTGTGTGATTTGGAATATAAAGGGTTTATCATTTCAATAGTGAGGTGAGGCGCACACTTGAAATATTTTAATAGAAAAAGGTGTTCCCTCTTTCTTCACTTGATTAAGGATAAAAATTGGGTTATAAATAAAAGAATATATAAGTTCAATATATTTCAAAAAAAATTGAATTTTTTTATTCTTTTGTAACCTAGTTCATTATTGTTTAAACCACAGTAAACTAATTTTTACATTAACAGTGGAAATGAATTTATATGATTTTCAATTATTATTATTTTTCAAAACATATGTTGAGCCTATTAGATAATATTAACTATTTTCTGTATATATAATCCATACCAATTATTTACATTCACATATATTCGAATACATAATTTAATACTAATCCCACAGATGTGATAAGTAAGCATGGTTTTATAGATGAAATGTTCAAATGTTTACATAATGATTATATTAAAATTTTATAAGAAATGATTCAAATGACATAAATATTATTTAGAGATATATAATTTATATAATATAAATTTAAAAATGATTTTAAATATAATTTAACATTATATATAATTTAAAAGAAATGATAATTTTCAGTAAAAATTTATTATTTATCAATCTTCATCTAAAAAATAATATTTTCTGTAAATTGTAAAAAATTAATTATAAGATATTAATTGACATTATGATCTAAAAAATTAACATTATTGCCCAAAAAGTTTTCAAAATTATATTTTTAAAAATCAAAATGTTTAGAATAAACATTAATTTATTCTTATTTGTTGTCTACATGTGAACTACGATAAATATTAAATAATTTAATAAAAATATATAATATATTATTCACTAAAATAAATCGAAATTCGGTTTTTTAATTTATTATGTTATATTTTATTTTTTGTATCACAATATTTTTTTTAGATAACATATTTATTTTATTTTCAAATATATATTATTTTCATTTTTAGTTAAATTTTTTAAAATATTTCTATTTAAATACATTTGTCAACCATATATTATCACAATTTTTTTGATGTAATTTATAAATTGTATTCCAATGGTTATGTGATGACAACTATATAATACATTTTTTGTAATAGACCATTTTGATTGAATTTATTGCTTCATATAATTCAAGATAAACTAAGAGTGTAGTGTAACAAATATTTATATTAAAATTTATAAATTCATTTGAAAAAAATTTAAAAAAAATCAGTGTTTCACAAAAAACCTTGAGATTATATGTGTTTTTAATAGAATTGTAAATGTATTTTGAACCTATAATATTCTTTCAAGGACATTCCCATTTCATCAGGAATTTATTCGTCCATTAAAATCAAGGATTAAATATATGCATCCATTCATTCATTCATTTCATAAATGCATCAATCGGCTCATTTTCATCACCCATTAAAATACTAAATAAAGATAACCAGTATAAGATTATTGGAATGTTAACTCGTCAGGGTTCCACTAAAATTCAAAGTCTGTTCCACGATATCATGTTATAATCCTTTCAATATCCATAATATAATACCATATGGAATATAATCAAGTAATATTATATTCATTTAGACTAATTAATCCTATATTATAAAAATTGGCCAATCATAATGTATGTATTGATGAAATATATAATTTATATTTAGTAGGTTTTTTTGTATATCTCTAATGATATACCAAATAAACTAAAGCATAAATGACATAGTATAATTTCAAATTATATTATAAAATATACAATAATACAATAATACATCTCCATTTTTTTATGATATCGTCTAAAATACATTAGCAAAAAATTCTTCAATTTCACCATCAATCACACCATATTTAAAAACATTTAAACTCCCACCCTAATTGAATTTTTAAAAAATAATGATAACTTTTTATTGAATTTATCTATGTATAATTCAATCCCTATTCAATCAAACATAATATATAACAACATGGAACATTGTATCATTTCAATCCAATATGATGTATATAATTCAAAAATATTAGTAAGGGGACTATTCTTACAAAGACTAAATTTTACCCAAGAAAAAATTGATCAGATGTGATTTTCATCAAACATGTGTACCACTATACATATGTATACCAAGAGAAACATATAAAATTATTTATTTTTGTTTTAATTTTTTATATTAGACTTTTTTTATTGGTCAAGGAGTTTTCAATGGTATATAACTAAAACATGTGTTTTTGATTATAAAAGTTTATACTATACATGAAAATGATTACAAAGAATTTTAATTTCATTTTTTGGATGAGCATAACATATTCCACTCACTAGATATATTTGAACATAAAATATTTTTTCATCGTTTGACTATATATGTCACCTGTATATCTCAATCTGGGAAATAGATTTAATAATAGTATATTAGGGGTGGATTTTCTATTTTGGATATGTTCTATCAAAGTAAATGATCAACAACATTCCCAACAAACCCCTGATTTTATTATTAATAAGGGATTCATAAGAATGTTTTTAATGCATGACTATTCACTTAGAAGGTTAATAAATAACTTCACTTATTGTGAACTTGAAATTTGGGTAATTTACTACTAGTATAAATGTAACATTGTGTATAATACCCCATGTGATATACATCATGGGTCGTCAAGTGCACAAATCATTTTTTATGAATGGTGATCATATTTTATATCCAAATTCACGAACCAGACTTGTGAAAACCCTAAAAATCGTGATAATTAATAATTATTCATTAATAATATTGATTTTGGATAACTCAATGCCATTATTTTAGAGGAATGTTATCATTTCACTTTATATTATTGGTCAATATATATAGACAATGTGAATGAATGATAATGTAGTTATTATCATGTATATAACATGAGAAATTTAATATTATTATAATTATTTAATAATTTTAACACAACCACATATGGGAACCCATATAATCATATAAATTTTATATACGTATCGATTAGAGATATTTCATCTGTAGAATAGTGATATTTTTAAACTCAATACATCTCTATGAAATTCCTGCAACATCATTATGTTTTCATTATATAAAAATCCTACCAATAAACATACATACTGAAAAAAAAATTATCAATAATTTTTATTTACATAATAGTGAGAAAAAATAATTTATATTCCTAATATAAAACTCTACAAACAAAATATTCAATGTTCTTATTTTCACATCGTCCAAGGTTAGATTGTTAATATATTCTTTTTTCAATGTATAACTCTTTCTATGTATATCAAAATATATTGATCCACTTATATAATAATATTACTACAAATTTTGTTTATAAAATAATGAATATATTTTCATTAATAAAATTGTGTTATTCAGAAAACATTTTAGGGTATTTATGTGATATCATCATTGATTGGAATAATATTTCAATTATTAATAGAGAACATATAAATATCCAAACATACACACAATATCCTCTTAGTCACTATATTCACTAACTAATATCATTATAAATTTTGAAAACATCATTATGCTATGGTAAAAATCATAATTCCATTGTTGGGGTTAGTTAAAAAACAATTTTCTCAATATAATATATAGAATTTGATATGTTTTTTTAATTATTCTTAAAATTATCCATTATTATTTAAAATATTCCAATTATAGGAGTGAGATAATATCCACCTAAATTTAACAACTATCAGTATTGTCTTTTATATGGGACAAAACATTTATGTTCAATTATTCATTTTCGAGACTGTTTTATAAAGAGATGAATGGTAAACCATATGTTTAAAAACAAGTATCTTTAATTTTTCATTTCTAATTTTTGGAAATGTACAATATAACTTATCTTATAAAGGAATGTGATGAAAAATTTATATTTCTCTATGATCCATCAGATTTTTAATTATTCCTTAGTATTCCTCAAATTAATCAAAAACTTATTTCTTCATCATTTCAGAACAAACTATAGGCCTTATCAATCATTTACAAAATTTTCTAATTTTCTATATTTACAACCATTATAAAATATACATATGGTATGATATATAAATAATATATTTTCAATTTATTTTTATATTCTTAGAACAATACAACTAATACCCATGTAGATATCCAATCCTCTCTACGTGTTTTATAAAGTCAGTTTAAATAGCACATTTCATTCCCTTCATGATAACGCCAGGTTTCATTGAAATATATATATATTTGAAGATGTTTTACTAGAAACTCCCATTAATGATTCCATTCATATATCAATATTCTTCATCCTTATATTATTAATATATCACTTGAATATTGACATAACATATGATGTCTAACAATTATCAACACCTATATAAAATAATGTAAATATTCCAAAACCACAATCACATTATTAAAACATTTCAAAATATGGAAGAGAATGAATTTTGTAAAAATAATATGCCATAATGAATTTTATATTTATTTTAGTGTGTTATTTGAATATGCTTCAAAATACACCATTTGAAATACAGAAACACATGAATACTCCTAAATGTAAAAATTTCAACACATGTAACATTTCCTAAATTAAAATAAATTGATTTTTGTAAAACATTTCACTGAGATTTATTACATCACGATCCAAAAATTATTTATTAATATAATCATTATGTTTGATGATGATGATAATTTTATATACAATAAAATCATATTCCTGATTAGTATCATTTGTTTAAAATATTTAATAAAGGGTTTAATTAAATATTATAACATTTTAATGATTTTACTCTTTTATGAAGATCATATTCATTAGTGGTCCATGATCAAAATTTTGAAATGCATTGAGTTTCCATTATTGATTGTCTCACAACCTTATCAATTAAATATTCCATTATACCAATCTAATCATACATTACTCTTGGATAGTTAAATAGAAAACTCTATATCAAATCGACCATATATCTATATTCAATACAATTCTTCTTATATCCTTACCAATGGTTTCCCAACAATTAGTAACTGGAAAAAATTCTAGGAATATTTAACCTAACTATTATGGTCACCTGATTTATTTCATTCCATAAACAATATAATCATGTTTCACCCTACATTTTCATGATCTCAACCAGTTAAAGGATTTCGGTCTCGACAAGGTTTTACATTTGATGATATTATATACTTAGTTTTTTAAAATATATTTTATCCCATGACCTTATATCACGACCTTCACATGTGAATAAAAGTTTATAATGTTTTAACTTCTAATATTTTTCCTTTTAAAATATAAATATTTTAAAAGAATAATGATTTATAATTCATTACACAAATGAGTTCATTTGTTAATAATGAAAATTAAAACCCAATGATATTTCAACACATATAAAGTAATATTATGTATAATATAAATTAATCTCATTTTTGGAATGGATTAAGAAAAAATGTATCAATTATACCCACAAGATATATAATGGAGTACCAAATTCAAAATCCATATTTTTTTGATAAGTAATACTAATCATATCCAATGATAATCCTAAACAAAATTAGCCCTTCAAAAGGATACATTACTGAAGAGAAATAATAATTTCACAAATATTATAACACCAAACATATATAGTCTATAATTTATATATTATGTTAAATATCATAGCCCAATTATTTATATAGGTAATTTAAAATAAATGGAATTTATTATCATATAATATATAAAACACTTAATATACATGTATCTAATTATATAGAATAGGATTAACCATTTCAAATAAAGAATACCCATCATCATTTTATAAAACTTATATTCAAGAATAAATCATTAAATAAAAATATTAACTGACTAATTCATATATATGGACATGATATAACCCGTTATTAATAATTTATAAACAAATATTATCAAAAAAAAATTATATCATTCAAATTATTTATAGGAATTACAAAATTATATATATATATATATAAGAACATCATATTTAATTTCCAAATATTAAATTTTTCATATTATTCATTATAAAAATACATCACATAAATATTATAATTAAAATACAATTATAAAATTTATTACTTATCTTTTATTATATACACAATTACCATATTATAAAAATAAAAATTGTAATGTTATTTAAACCATAATCATACAAATGATGAAGAAAATGTTGGATATGATGTAAATTCATTATCGTATAAATAAAATAAATTAAACAACTAAAATTAATAATAATTACGAAAAATTTTTGACATTACAAATGTAAAAATTATATTTTACCGTTATTTTATTGTTAGAATTTTTTTATATTACCCATATAAATTCTATATAATATATTTAAATTCAATTCATGATTATTTCAATATAAATTTAAATGGAATATTTTCAATATTAAATGTTATTTTTTCTAATATTTATTTTATAATTTTTTATAAATAGAATAATTGTTAATTATAATAATTTTAAAATAATTAATTTAGAAACCCATTTATAATTTAATCAGGATCAAAAAATATTTGTTTATGAATTGTATATATTTCATAAATCATACATATCAATTCAAAATTGAAATATAGA
This sequence comes from Viscum album, assembly GCA_963277665.1. Taxonomy (NCBI): domain Eukaryota; kingdom Viridiplantae; phylum Streptophyta; class Magnoliopsida; order Santalales; family Viscaceae; genus Viscum; species Viscum album. The sequence continues at coordinate 996,242,620 of OY728123.1, read as the reverse complement.
AAATTAATATAATTATACTAAATCATATTTAATGATACTCATGAAGTCATAACATATTGTTGAAGAACAATAGTGAAATAAATCATTTATAATTATTAGTATTTCTTTTTATGATTGATTAATCTCACTATTTATATTTTTTATAATTACGTGATGTGTTGTCCTATGAATGAATAACTAGATGTTTGACATTAATCATAGGATATGATAGGGGGCTTTATAACATAAAAACCCCCAATTAATTTTTTATTTCCACATATTATATCCTTTTATATCTCAATTGAGATAATATTCTCTATTTTGTACTATGTTAACTTCTTAAATCATAATAAGTAATTTTCATATCATGTGATTTAATGCACAATAATCTAGTGGAATTGAACTACGTATCCTTATATTATATTATATATCATTTAGTGTGGTCGTGTTGTTTCCAAAGGAATATAGTATTATATGGATACATATGGTTAATGTTTCTTTCAAACATATATTACTGTATAAAATAAGATACAAATATCATATCTAGTTTCATATATATAAAAAAATTATCTTTAAAATCATACAATGTAGTATTTAACCCAGACCATTGATGGTTTTATATTATAATGACCGCAACCACAATACCCCAGAGTCAGTGGAAAATTTATTATATAGGTGCATGATACAATTTATCACATCCCCAAGTAATGATTAGTTAACTATTACTAAAAACATTATACATGCATGAGTTTTTTATTACATTTAAAAACATGAAATACAACATAGTTAATGTAAAAATTCTACATCCTTGAAATATGTATATGATTCATTCAACATGTTCAAGGGAAGTGAAACAAAATAATAGTAATAATTAGTTATCTATAAGATCTATGTAAAGGGGAAGTTATCGTGATTATATAAACCATAACCAATTATGAAAAATATATATAGAATGTAAAATATTTTTATATACAATCTATTTATTCAAAATCATGACTATATTAATTATATAAGGCATAATAAATATGTCATGGAAAATAACTACACAGAAATTCCATTCAACAAATAATATTATCAAAAAAAGAATCCAAGGATAATATCAATTCAAGAATCACATTGATAATAATAACTAAATTCATTAAAATGAAAATTATTAATTTTGAATGTTATGATATTATACATTAAAATATCTATACTATCCAGGACTTTCACATAATGGTTGAAATATATGGATAAAATCAATTAAATAATTTATTACTGATTCTCCTCATGAGTCTATTGATACATTGAGGGGATATATAATTTTTGGAACCCTTTATCACTGCATGTACAACATATTTTTCATATGCATATATTAATAGATATAATTACATAACTATATTATATATAATTAATGCCTAATGTTTGATAAAAAATACAATATAACTATATTTCCATATTCAAGGATACGATATTCAATGTAAGATACCATTTGTATAAATTATGAATAGTTTAGTCAATAATCATATGCATATTAAATGATATGGTTATTCTGGGGAACTAAAATATATAATTGTCACAAGAATGTTAGTATTTCAAGAAAAAGTTAATTATCTTAGAATTATAACCATGAATGATAATATCAACACATTATCTGGTCAAGATGATTTTTAACCATCCAAAGAACGAATAATAATTATATCATTACAGTGTATATATATTTTTTTATATTTAAAATAAATTCATTTTGTTAGTTGTGATTAAAATATCATAACAAATCATTAAAATCATTATTCTAAAATAATCGTCTCAGTTTGAAAATCACTTTTTTAAAAATATGAATTTAGAAAATATTATAAAAATATTTCATTAAAAAAAAGATAAAATTAAAAATTAATCTTGAATTTAATGTGTCATTATGAAATTGGAAGGCTTTGTTAACTAATAGTACATCAAAAGAAATAATTCCTTGTACATTTTTAAACTAATAGTCAAAAGTAACTTTTTTGGAAATTAATATGAATATTCCATTTTAAAATATTTTTTAAAATGTAATTATTTATAAAAAACAAATTTAATTAATGATAGTAAATAATTTTAAAACCTATATTTAAGAATAATGGATTCTGAAGAAAATACGTTTTTTGAATAAAGAGAGGATTGAAGTCACATTTTTAAAAAAAATATTCTAAAAAATTTTAAGTATCAAATTGATAAAAATTGTATCAGCCACCGATTTTAAATAATTACCCCTTTATGAATTTATATTGTAGAGACCCAAAGCATGAAGTACATGTACATTACATTACTTTTGCGGAATACTTAATAAATAACAAAAACAGACACATAAGGATCGTAATAGTTTAGTGTCTTTGGAAACTTGGAACATAATCTTCTAATCTTGGTGAAAGATCTTAAACATCTCCCATAAAGATCTTCCCTTTTTTTCTTACCTAAAACCATTCTTTATATCCTGGGGAAAATAAAACATATAATGGGTTATCTCAAATTCTCAGTAAGGGAAATCATAGATAACATAAGACAATCCATAAACATTTGAAAGCAAAAACTTGAACATGAAATTTAAACATCAAAATCTTGAGCAAAGACATAAATCGTGGAAGTACGTGAGGAATATATCATAATGGAACATTAACATTGATAAAATATAATGGGAACAAAACATGTAATTGTGGAAACCATTCCAAACAAGTTATGATTTCCATAGTATCCAAGGCATTGCTTCCAAGACCATATTAGTGGACAAAGACCCTTTATGAATCGAGTTCGCTCCTCATTTCAGTCCTGTAACAATGAACCGCCTTAACTTACCGTTCAAGCCATGTCTATCTCATGAGATATAAATCATTACCCAAAGAATTGGAGGGAGATATATCTCCCACCAATCTCATAATTAAATCATTATTACTTGTGTCACAAAATAAACATAAATCATCCATCATAACCCAAATAATAAAATGGGTTTCATAAAAATCATCCCTCATAACATAATCCATACAAAACAAAAGGATATAATTCATCATAAGAAGAATAAAACCATTTAAATAATGGATACATTATACTTGAAACATAATCATACTAAATAATGTCATATTATATGGAAAATAGTTTTGATAAAACACTTGAAATGAATTTATGAGGAAAATATCCTTTCTTTTTCAAAATCATTTTATTTTCACAAAATTCCATGCAATTTTAAAATAAAAGGATTATGTTGAAAATAATCATGAAATCTTATAGAGTAAACTACTTGAAAATAAGGCGTTATGAAACAATAAAAATATGTTCATGTCGTATAAGTTAAACAAACATTCTACTCGTACTTTTGCCAGAAAAGTCAAAAAGTACCTTATATGGTAAAAACAGAAAGAAAGATTCCATCCAACCCTTATGGTAAAAGTCAAAATGGGTAAAAATGACATTAAACGTACATGAAAGAATATTAAATATTTTATGAAAACATTTTGAGAAAACATGAACATGGATGATAAACAGAACCCCAGTAAATACTTATGAATAAACAATCTCAGATAAAATGAGATTGGAATAATTATCCCTTACCTTTGGTCTGATATGATTCGTACGTATCTGAAACTCTTGTATAATTATTTAAATAATTTCATTGACATATTACAGAATCATATTCCTTGTTATGATATCATATATGGTTCAGTTATGACTTTATTTTAGCTCTTCTTTTGTAAATCCGTGTTAAAGCAGCTTTTTGGGTAAAATCTTTTCATTTATCGTACATGTTTCAACTTGTTGTTCATGATATTATTACTTATATCCTAATTTCAATAATTTCATAATGTAAAACATGATTTAGATATAATAAATATTCAGCATATACAAATATATGATTGATTGATAAATGGAATGAAATACACCGTTCATGGAGACGGTAGACCGTATGTACGCATGAACGCTGTTTTTTTCCTTATTGAATTGAATGGAATTAAGTATATGACATCCATATATATACATAAATCCATTAGAATTATTATGTCATATATTTCATGATTACTTATTATATATAATTTATAATCACTCTTGAATTGTTAACATGGAAATTGAATCTCATCGCGTCGTGGAGACGGTAATCCGTACGTACGCACGAGCGATGATATCGTTCCCATATTAATTGTGTAGAATTGGATTGAATGATATAATATAATAGAATCAGTATGATTTTATAATAATAATATGTAGTTATTCTTTACAATATTATACCCATCTAAGTAAGGTGGTGATAGAAAAACATATTACACCATGGCGTGGAGACGGTATTCCGTACGTACGCACGCGCGGTGATTTTGTTTTCCATAGGATGGATAGAAGGTAAAATAGGGTTGTTTCATATTTATAATTAAATATAAGTATATAATTAATACTTATGTTATTACTTTATAATGAGACAACTAAATAAGAAGAAGTAGAAGAAGAAATAAACTTGAATGAATCGGAAGAAGAGATTACCTCTTCTTCGACGCACATCCTTTAAGCTTCCTCTTAAGGAAGTTGAGTTGGTCTTTTGAGAAGACCATAACCTCCATAATGTTACTAGGTAAGTGGATAAGGGAAATGTTCAGGGGTTTGCCGAGCATCAAGGCTCAAAAGGGGGTGAAGAGAATAGGGAAGGGGTTCTCTTTTTATAAAGGAGGAGAGGGGAACCTTTGGAATCCTCAAAAATATTAGTTTAATATAAATTCAAACCCCACAAAAAAACCTCAAACGAATGACTCAATTCGAATATTAGATTCTATAGGGTTTTAATCTCATCAACCAATCAAATTTAGACATGTTTTGATCTTATTTCAAACATTATAATTTTGATTTGTCCTTATTTAATCTATTTAATTTTATTTGTGGTAATAAAATTCTAAATTTTAAATGGTTATAAATAATCACTTATGTATTGTTCATTTTCCATAATTGGGTAATTTATAAAATTTTAAACAATATAAATTTATATTTCTATTTTTTAAATATTTTTTCTGATTTTTAAACAATTTAATAATATGTTATATTTATAAAATAACAATTGTGTCAATTTTGACACTATTCATTTATTTGAATTTAAATAAAATCCATGTAGAAATTATATTCAAAGTAAAATATTTAATAGGTTCCTAACATATCATATTCTTCTAGAAAATTAGTAAAGCACATTAAATAGTTCATAAAATATTTATTTTACTATTTTTATAACCATTTATTTGATACTTCTCTTAATAATATAATTTCTAAAACATTTTTGTATAATTGTTAAATATACTTATTTTTTGCATAACTATTAAAAATAAAATACTTGGAAGAAGATAAATCTTATATATTTCATAATAATACTTTTATTCAGATTTATATTCTAAAACACCTCACTTTTAAAATGATATATTTATTAAATTATGAAGGTGACAACTTTGACTTCATTTAAAATAAAATAATATAAGTGTCATAATCACTTTTAGAAGACTCCAAAAGGTCATATATTCGGTCATTGGATGATTCTAGTGTATATATACACTACCAATAAGTTTTGGTAAGGTTTTTTATCCTTTTAATTGGTATTAGTATTTTAATAAAAACTATATTACTTATTTTCCACTAAATAAATAATTTCTGCATCATTAATGTATAAGCTATTAAGGTAATTAAATATCTCTTAAAAATTATATACAAATTTCCATGATAAATAAAAACATTTTATCTTTCAAATGAGTATTTATAACCTAATTTATATTCTATATTAACTTATATTAAAAATAATTTAATTACTAAAGTTGAGTGAGACATATTTCACATTCCTTTAAATAAAATAAACTAATGGTCTTAATTACCTCCAAGTTGGTTCTAATGGATTCCATTTCGACCCAAATATGACATAGGAAGAAATATAATTATCCAATTGTATTAAGACAAGTGTTAGGTCAATTTTATAATATTATATTTACCCTTAATTACCCGATTTACCTTTTTCTATGGTAAATAAAATTTACCGTAGTTACTATTCATAATGCCCAAAAATAAAAAGTTGTCTATTAATATAATTTGGATGCAATAATTCCAAATATAGAATCCATATTTCCAAATTCAATACAAATAATTTTTAGAAATTAAATTAAAATTAATCTCATTGTCGAAAGAAAATGGGTTTTTTGTTTAAAACATTTCAAAAGATTGAATTGATTTAACCTATGAATTCAATGTAAAATCAATGATAATGACATACATTATTTTAAATGGTAAAAATATATTATATTTATAATTTAAAACCATTAAATATTATAATTTAACTGCATAAATTATTACGATGAAAAAAGTTGTTTTTAATTAAAAGATAGCGTGTTTTTACTATTCATTAAAATATGAAAGTTATCAGAATAATATGAAAATTTTATCCAAGGTTCAATTTTATTTCCTGATTTCAAAGAATAATTTTATTTTATAAAATTGAACTTATAAACATGTCAAAATCTATATTTAATGTGGGTGCACCATCAAAAGGCGGCAAAACTGCATTTTTTGAAAAATACTTATTTTACCTGAAAACTTTATTTTATTCTCATAACATGTTCTAGAAAATGAGTAAGATGAATAATAAATTCATAAAATTAAAAATGTAGTTACTACTATTCATAACGGCTAGTTCGTGATAATATTATAACCATATATCGTTGTTTAGTGAAACTTGGTTTTGTGTACAACACAAGCTATCGAGGAAGGTTGCGATTGCATGTAATGCAAGAATGGTTAGGGTTGAGTGTAGTGAAATATCCCTTTGGTGTTGAGTATAACATAATTCAAAATTTATTTCTTTTATACATTCATCAAAATCTATACAAAATTTTGGGTAGAATAATTTCTACAAAACAAACTTGAAATTTTGTGTAACACGATCCAAGAATAGTGTTGTGTATACTGCAAGCTAATACGGTGTCGCGTATGGCACAAGATAATTTTGGTGTAGTGTAAAACACAAGACATCAAATAAATTAAAAGAATATTCTTCATAAAATCTCGGGGTGTTACATTCTACCCCCCTTAAAATGAATTTCGCCCTTGAAATTTGTTGGGGTTATAAATGGTTTACTACTTGAATGTTTCTTTAATAGAAACCCACATCGTAAAAAGGAATACCAAAACATAACTTTAAAAACTAAATTTTGAAATGTAACGGTTACCCAAATTAACTAATCACTGGGTTTCCACATTGGAGAACATAGTTGAAAAATATTGATATGGAATAGATATATAGCCACCATGTTCTGATGGGGAGTTGTAGAGAACATGGCTTTGAAAAATCCCACAATCACAAAGCAATAAATTTTTGATGATCTAAGGTACCATTAGATTCATTGGACATGAGAGTACTAGGACAACATTTTTGGTTTTCAAGATCATTTCCCTAATGTTGATGATTTTTTGTATAAGGATAAATACTTACTTGATTTCAGTGTAAAATCATAATTGGTCATCTCATGACCAATTTCCGCGTAATCTCTTATTTAAAGATATGAAGTTGAATTTGATATTCTTGAATTATTACAAGAACATGCGATAGAATTATAGGCCATTCCATTTTTCTCTATCACAATAAAAGGTGAGTATAAGATATTAAATATACGTAAGTCCATCTATGGTGAGGTTAATCGTACATGGTTCCAATAATGGACTTATACATCATCTATCATTCCATGTAATACAATAAAACTAATTTCTACAAACCAGGGACGTCCTGTAGGACAGTTGTAGGAGATGAAGGACTATCGCACTTCGATTGTGGGTTCGATTCCTGCAACCTTGTCTGACGCGACGAGTTGTTGCCTGTTCTGCAGGTTTTACTTTTTTCTAAAACTATACGATCATAATATCAAAAAGATCTATCCTTACACAATACTATCTGATGTCCAACTTAATCCATTCCCATCTTTAGGATTTTCGAAAATACTTTTGTCTAATCTTATAGTATAAATAGAATGATTACTAAAAAGGTCATATAACAAGCATGTGAATACCATCATTTATCCCTCATATATCACAAGATATATCTTTTTGATCACATTCCAAACATGTGAATACCTTAATCTTGTATTCTCGGTAAAAATGAATAACCATTGAACATTACTAAAAATATGAATGCTGTCAAAAGTTAACTCTTTCCACATACCAAAATCCCAAAATTTCGATACACTCAAACCATGGTATCACTTTGTCCTTATATCAGTCATTAGCTCATTAATACCATCAAACATCTCATTATCTACTTATCCCTTCATTATGCGCATACCATATACTTTCCAAAAATATTTTAATAAAAGTTCATGGTTTCCGATATCATTTATCATATAATTTCAAAACTCATGCAGAGGAAATACAGTAACAATCCTTAGATTTTTTCTTTATTCCATAGTACCATACATTATTCTTGATAAACATACAATAATCACACTACCTTCTTAAACCATTGACCGAGCATCAACAATTATTTTATCTCACATATCATTTGTAGTCTCTTCATCATCATCAATATAGATTTTACCCATATGGCCATGATGATTCTTTTCATGAGACTTTCCCTTAGGGAATTGGTTTGCGTAATGCCCGTACATTCCACATTTAAAACATTTAACAATTGTTGATGTCTTAGCAATACCATTATCCTTGTCCATGGTGTTAACTGACCATTTTCCTTTGCACTTACCGAATTTGTGTCCTTCTTTTCCACACCAAAAGAATCTTCTAGTTCCTTTGAAACATTCTCCCTGATGCCTCTTCCCACATGATTTACATGAGTGGAATTGAACATTCATTCCTCTATGATCATCATGAAAATCAATCTTTCTCTTATTAGGTGAGTCGGGATACTTACCAAAGTTGAGATTATTGATCATATTATGAAATTGCTGATTTGGCATAATAATGATATGTGGAATTCCATATCCAATTTCATTTGGTTGCTCATGAAGAATATCATTCCACTGTCCATCATATCCTCTATTATCGTGAAACATCCGATTTCCAGCCATTTTCTAAAACCCAAAAAGAATAGTGTTATAGGGAAACATCATAATCAAGGGGGACTACCTTCAATATCTAACATCTTAGAATTAATTCTAATATCGTTACTGTAATTGTAGGACTATAACCTATATGTACACTTATCCTTTGGGACATCCCGATACATACAATAGAAATATCTCTAGGGATCTCACTAAAGTTTTTGTATCCTAGTTTCCAAAGGTTAACTAATCATTTTCTATGATACTAAATTTAGAGACCCAAAGCTTTACGTACATGGACATTACATTACTTTTTCGGAATACTTAATACATAATAAAAAATGACACACGAGGACCGTAATAGTTTAGTGTCTTTGGAAACTTAGAACATAATCTTCTAATCTTGGTGAAAGATCTTCAACATCTCCCATAAAGATCTTCCCTTTTTTCATACCTAAAACCATTCTTTATATCCAATGGAAAATGAAACATATAAAGGGTGAGCTCAAATACTCAGTAGGGGCAAACATAGAGAACATAAAACAATCCACCAACATTTGAAAGAAAAAACATGAACATGAAATTTAAACATCAAAATATTGAGCAAAGACATAAATCATGGAAGTACGTAAGGAATATATCATAATGGAACATTTACCATGATAAAATATAATTGGAATAAAAAATAAAATTGTGGAAACCATTCAGCACATGTTATGATTTCCATAGTAGCCAAGGTACTGATGCCAAGACCATCTTAGTGGGAAAAGTCCCTTTCTGAATCAAGTTCACTCCTCGTTTCAGTCCTGTAACACTGAACCAGATTAACAAACCATTACAGCCATGTCTATCTCATGAGATATAAATCATTACCCAATGCATTGGAGGGAGATATAAGTACCACCCATCTCATAATGAAATCATTCTTACTTGGGCCACAAAATAAACATAAATCATCCATCATAACCCAAAGAATAAAATGGGTTTCATAAACATCATCCATCATAACATAATCCATAAAAACAAATGGAAATAATTCATCATAAGAAGAATAAAAACATTTATATGATGGAGACATTATACTTGAAACATAATCACACTAAATAATGTCATCTTAGTTGGAAAATAGTTTTGATAAAACACTTGAAATGAATTCTTGAGAAAAATATCCTTTATTTTTCAAAATCATTTTCTTTTCCCAAAATGCCTTGAAATTTTAAAATAAAAGGATTTTGTTGAAAATAATCTTGAAATATTTTAGATTAAACTAATTTAAAATAAGGCATTATGAAACCGTAAAAATCCCCTCATGCCGTATAAGTTAAACAAACATTCTTCTCGTACTTTTGACGAAAAAAGTCAAAAAGTACCTCATATGGTAAAAAAAAGAAAGACTCCTTCCAAACCTTGTGGTAAAAGTAAAAAAGGGTAAAAATGACTTTAAACATACATGGAAGAATAATAAACATTTTATGAAAACATTTTTAGAAAACATGGACATGGATGATAAACATAACCCCAGTAAATACTTACGAATAAACAATTTCAGATAATAATGAGATTGGAATAATTATCCCCTACCATAGGTCCGATATGATTCGTACGTATCCAAACCTCCTGTATAATGATTTAAATAATGTCACTTACTTAGTAAAAAATTATATTTATTGATATGATATCATATATGTTTCACTTATGACTTTATATTACCCGTTCTTTTGTAAATCCATGTTAAAGCAGCATTTTGGGTAAAATCGTTTCATTTATCGTGTGTGTTTTGACTTGTTGTTCTTGATATTATTACTTATATCCTGATTTCCTTAATTTCAGAATGTAACTCATGATTTATATATACTAAATTTTCATCATATACATATATATGATTGATTGACGAATGGAATCAAATATACAGTTCATGGAGACGGTATGTCGTACATACGCATGAATGTTGTTTTTGTTTCCTTATTGAATTGAATGGAATTAAGTAGATTAAATACATATATATATAAATAAATCCAGTAGAATTATTATGTCATATATTTCATGATTACTTATTATATATACTTTATAATCATTCTTGAATTGTTAACATGGAAAATAAATCTCATCACGTCGTGGAGACAGTAATCCGTACATAAGCACGAGCGATGATATCGTTCCCATATTTATTGAATAGAATTGGAGTGAATGATATAATATATTATAATCAGTATGTTGTTATAATAATCATATGTAGTTATTCTTTACACCATTATACCCATCCATGTAAGGTGGTGGTGGAAAAACAGATTACACCCCGGCATGGAGACGGTATTCCGTATGTATGCACGCGCAGTGATTTTGTTTTCCGTATGATGGATAGAAGGTGAAATAGGGTTGTTTCATATTTATAATAATATATCATTATATATGTAATACTGATGTTATTAATTTATAATGAGACAACTAAATAAGAAGAAATAGAAGAAGAAAGAAACTTGAAAGAATCGGAAGAAGAGATTACCTCTTCTTCGACGCACCTCCTTTATGCTTCCCCTTTGGGAAGTAGAGTTGGCCTTTTGAGAATACCTAAACCTACATAATGTTTCTAGGGAATTGGAGAAGATAAATTGGAAGGTTGTTTCCAATATTAAAGGCTCAAAAGGGTGTGAAGAGAAGAGGGAAGGGGTTCACTTTTAATAAATGAGGAGAGGGGAACCTTTGGAATCCTCAAAAATATTAGTTTAATATAAATAAAAAAACCCACATAAAAACCTCAAATAAATGACTCCATTAAAATATTATATGAGATAGGTTTTTAATCGCATACACCAATCAAATTTAGACATGTTTTGATCTTATTTTAAACCTTATCATTTTGATGTATCCTTATTTAATATATTTAATTTTATTTTTGGTATGAAAATTCAAAATTTTAAATGGTTATAAATAATCACTTATGTATTGTTAATTTTACATAATTTGATACTTTATGAAATGTTAGACTATATAAATTTCAATTAATAATTTTTAAATATTTTTTGTTATTTTTAAACCATTTCATAATATGTTATTTTTATAATATAACAATAGTGTCAATTTTGACACTATTCATTTATTTGAATTTAAATAAATTCCACACAGAGGATAAATTCGAAATAAAATGTTTAATAGGTTTCTAACATATCATATTCATCTAGAAAATTAGTGGAGAACATTAAATCGTTCATATAATATTTCTGTTACTATTTTTATAACCTTTTATTTGATACTTCTCTTAATAAAATAATTTCTACAACATTTTTGTATAATTATTAAATATACTTATTTGTTGTATAAAAATAAAAAATAAAAATCTAGGATGAAGATAAATCTTATAGATTTCATAAGAATACTTTTAGTTGGTTTTGTATTCTAAAAAACTTAACTTTTAAAATGTTATATTTATTAAATTATGAAGGTGATAACTTTGACATCATTTAAAATAAAATAATATAAGTGTCATAATCACTTTTATAAGACTCCAAACGGTCATATATTCGGTAATTGGGTGATTATAGTGTGTATATACCCTACCAATAAGTTTTTTTAAGGTTTTGGAGCCTTTTAATTGGTATTATTATTTCAATAAAAACTATATTACTTATTTTTCACTAAATAAATAATTTCTGCATCATTAATGTATAAGCTATTAAGGTAATTAAATATACCTTAAAAATTATAAATAAATTTCCATGATAACTAAAAACATTTTATATTTCAAATGAGTGTTTATAACCGAATTTATATTCCATATAAACTTATATTTAAAATAATTTAATTATTAATGTTGAGTGAGACATATTTCACTTTCCTTTAAATAAAATAAACTAAAGGTCTTAATCACCTCCAAGATGGTTCTAATGGATTAAATTTCGACCCAAATATGACTTAGGACGAAATTTATTTTCTAGTTGTATTATGACAAGTGTTAGGATAATTTTTTAATATTATATTTACCCTTAATTACCCGATTTACCTTTTACTATGGTAAATAAAATTTACCGTAGTTACTATTCATAATGCCCAAAAATAAAAATTAGTCTATTAATATAATTTGGACCCACTGATTCGAAATATGGAATCCATTTTTCCAAATTCAATACAGAGAATATTCAAAAATTAAATTAAAATCAATCCCGTTGTCGAAAGAAAACGGGTTTTTTGTTTAAAACATTGCAAAATATTGAATTGATTTAACCAACGATTTCAATGTAAAATCAATGATAATGACATAAATTATATTAAATGGTAAATATATATTCTATTTATACTTTTAAACCATTCAATATTATAATTTAACTTCATAAATTATTATGATGAAAAAAGTTGTTTTTAATTAAAATATAGCATGTTTTTACTATTCATTAAAATATGAAAGTTATCAAAATAATATGAAAATTTTATGCAAGGTAAAATATTATATCCTGATTCCAAATAATAATTTTATTTTGTAAAATTGAACTTATAAGAATGTCAAAATCTAGATTTTATGTGGGTACGCCATCAAAAGGTGCAAAAACTACATTTTTTTAAAAAAAATACTTATTTTACCTGAAAAATTTATTTTATTCTCATACCATGTTCTATAAAATGAGTAAGATGAATAATAATGTTATTAAATTCAAATTTTAGTTAATACTATTCATAACGGCTAGTTCATGATAATATTATAACCATATATCGTTGTTTAGTGAAACTCGGTATTGCGTACAACACACGCTATCGAGGAATGTCGCGATTTAATGTAATGAAAGCAAGGTCAGTGATGCATGTAGTGAAATGTCCCTTTGGTGTTGCGTATAACATAATTCAAAACTTATTTCATGTATACATTAATCAAAATCTATACATAATGATGGAAAGAATAATTTCTACAAAATGAATTTTTAAATTTTGTTTAACATGAGCCAAGAATAGTGTTGTGTATACTGCAATCTAATACGGTGTCGTGTATAGCACAAGATAATATTGGTGTAGTGTACAACACAAGACATCAATGAAATTAAAATAATATTCTTCATAAAATCTCGGGGTGTTACATATATTACATTTTTAATGTGACCGAGAAAAATATGGGAGTGTTTGGAGAATTTTTTGAATTCTTATGGGGATTTTTTAGAGGTGTATAGGTTGATCATAGTTTTTAGAAGATATGAAACATATAAATGAACTAATGAAAAAAAGATAATGGTATCTAGGTAGCTACATGGTAGGCAGAAGGTTTTTCAAAACCCCGAGGCCACCTAAGAGTGGCTATATAATGTCGAACATAAGTGTTTTTCATGGTTGGAACAAGGGATTTCTAAATGTGCGAGCCAATGATATGAAGGGTGTTTAGATTTAGTGGCTAGTGAACATTTTTCATATAGTTTTCTTGAAAATGTTCTTAAATAATTAATTAATAAAAATAAGATATGATTATTTTCTATCTAATTAGGATTTGTTTCTTAATTACTATTTTTCCAATATTTCTACGCTAAAACATTTTTCTATCCATCCAAATGATGTGGACACCATTCCCATACATCCAGGAGATATCCATTCTAAAATGTTGCTTCTTTAAAGGACATATTTCTTGGTAAGTTGCAGTTCTTAATCATTTTTCATATATCCCTTCTTCTCACCACTCTTAAGTAAACTAGTATACTTATTTGGGGATATATAATTGATATTTCATTCCAATAATAATCAAATTTGTTTTTTTGAGGTTACGTAATGAGATCTAAGGTGGGTTTTTGAACAATCAATATATTTTTGTTGAAGAAGTTTTTATGTTCATCAATTTTTCGATACATTGTAAATAATGTAGATTCCCTCACAACTCATCCGGTCATAAATCGATGGAATGGTTTAGTTTTTTTGATTTCATTCAAATTGATTTTGAAATTCTTGTGAGAATATAGGTTAAAACTATGTTTAGTGATGTTTGGGGAATTTTGAAAAATGGTTGTTATACAGAGACCATTTGTTTATGAATTATAAAATGATTATTTTAAAATTTGAAATTTTTTGATTCATGGTTGTAGTATGATGGTAATTTTTCAAGAAAATATTTGTTAAATTACATGAAATGGACAATTTGGATTTTTTCTTTCGAATAATGGTTAGTGTGTGTTCATTTTCATTTCAGAAAGTTAGGGGTTCGAATTTTCCCCCATTAAATGTGGGATGGATAACCATATGAAATATTCCTCATACAAGTGGTTCATCATGTGATGTCTTTGAGAAAGGATGACTAGTCACATGCATGTAAATCAAGGTCCATGGATACATTCATGATTACTTGTTTGGATATGTTAAATATAATGACTTATCCTAAATGTAATTGAGAAATGAATTTGAGAAATACATTAATGGAATTCTTGGTTTTTGTCATGGAAAATGGTTTTAGTTTGGAAAAATATTTGGGTATGAAAAATGTTTTGGTTTGAAATTTCTTTGGCTTTTATATCAACTTTTTATAATATTATAAATTGTTATATGTAAATGGTTTTATATAAATATGTTATCTTGTTTAATTCTAGTGGTGTGAGTAGTTAAATCATTTAGAGAAAACCTATGTAGTTTCACTACTCACCCCTTTATTGGGATCCTTCTTCCATTTGAATATATTTATTATTGAAAAATATTTAATGGAAATGTATCTCTTTTATATATTGATAAGTTATGATACATTGTTTCCAGTTTGGTTTTACATTCATTTTTATTACATTGTTATCATTCTCTATGTAGTTTTTTTCCTTTACGGTTTTCTTGGTTTGTTCCATTTAGGTTAAAAACCGAAAATTGTCCCCTAACTGTAAATTAATACCCTTTATTTTTTTGAAATTAGTTTAGTTCCATTGGGATGTCTCTTAAGGATAAGTAATGTCCCACCTCCAATCCAAGCCAATGGAGAGGGTTATGATGTTAAAAATTATACCAGTATTGGTAATTCCATCATACATTTTGATATAAATTTCATTGGTTTTTCAATCTATTAGTTGGACAATTAATCAAGTTTATTCATTGAGTTCTGATCATAGAAAATTGTAGGGTCATTAGAACATGAAATTCAGAGCATAAAAGTAAAAAATAACCTATTTATTTTGAACCTCAAGATACAAGGGAGTTGGTAACATTTGTGGCTTTAGACAATTATAATATTTGTAACCTCATTATCTTGAGTTTAGATAATGAGGATAACATGAGATGGATTTATATAAATGAATTCCTATTATAATTGCAGATTTTATTTTGAGTAGTTATTATTTATTTGGTGAAAAGTGATATATTTTTGAAAATTAATGAATTTTTTTAAAAATATATATTTTGAAAAGGCATGGTTATGTTATTTTAAAAATGGATCGATTTTCAACGGAATAAATTATTTGTTTTGGAAATAATTTTTTTGATAAATGAGATGTGTTAGAATTATAAATTATTAATCAATTAGTTTCTAGAGAGTGGGACTTATGTTGTTTTGTTTGTTATATAAATGGACCCTTCTAGGAGTAATGGAAATGAAACAGAATAGGATGCTAATAAAGGGGTGTCACTTAAGCCACATCTGAACCAGTAGCTTGTTAAGAGTTTTTCATGTCTTATTATGATGTGGATAGATGGAACATAAGGCATGAACCAATTTAACTAGAGCATCCCATTCAGTTCTATATGTATAATGCACCCATCTTGTTGGGTGATTCATATCCAAAGAATATATATATGTAGATAAATAGGTATAATTGAAGCATTTGTCTCCAAGGCATAATAGAAGAGAAAAAATTCAAGTTATAAATGATGGTGATAGAGGATTGTTCAAGCCTATTGTTGGATTTAGTAGTTTAGGATAAATTAGACCATATAATTTCATCTATGGAATTTGAATAATGTTTTCAAAAAAATTCAATCTTTACACATTAAAGAGTGCTAAAATTATGGATGTTTTTAGTTTGATGTAGGATAATATCTCATTGATATATTATGCGGATAAATTCATGAATATAGTCCACCTTTCACACAAGGTCGTCTCAAGTATGAACATGAAGGAACAAATTTTTTAATAAGGGATATGGAACTTGATTTTCTCGAAGATTTTTGTTATTTATATAATAGAATATATTAATATGGTTAATAGTGAAATGGTTCAAGAAAGAGGCATGTCAGGAACTGATGGTAGAGGACGTATACTTATACCTTTGGGCAATGGTATGAACTCTAATTCTAGGAACAATATGAAGAGGGGAAACAATTTTCAAATTACTAGAATGACTCGAATCAAACAACTAGTATGGTGAATATTCCTCCTAAGACAAATACCAATCCAATATTTTTTTACACTTGATATTTTAATCACATGAAGTAATATTTTACATAATCTCCTAGAACATACCAAAAATGATATTATATGGCTAACATTTGGTGTTATTTTTATAGTGTTCCATTGTCGAGCATTATGGACACATATCATGGTGTGAAGACATCATATACATCATTGAGATGGGGGTATTAGAATACCACATATCACTATAGTATATCTAGATATGTTGATTCTATTTATACCCTGACCCCTCAACAAGGTAATTGGTAATCGGGTAATAAATAAAAATGTGCATCAAGTAAGAAATTCTATGGTCTTCAATAGGTGATTTTGTATGATCAAACTGAACCATCGATTAGGAGAGTTTATATTAATTTTAATTCAACCCTTATTCAATATTTGATTGAAATGTGTGCATCCTATTTTCTTATTTCTTCCCATTTTATTAATCTTTTTGGTTATCATGATGAGTTGATGCATTCTGTTATGAAACATCTATATCCACTTGGGCAAATGAATGTAAATCCATTATACTCAAATTTTGTTCTATAATAATAGATGGAGTGGAGTTGATAAAGTATTTCTATGTTATTGATATGGATTTCTATGACACAATTGTAGGTATGGATTGGTTGAAAATGTTTGTAGCGAAAATCGATGGTTATACCCAAATGGTTTTTTACGATTGTTGTTTGTATCGAGTAAATATTTATAGTGTACTAAAATGTAATTGATGGTGTAGTAAGCCTTATTTTAAGTAGTTTTTGGATAAATTGTAAACCATTTGGAAGAATTGATCTTTGTTGCAGTGGTGCAGAATATGGGTGACATTTTTCTAGTCATTTTTGATCAAGTTCAAGATTTTATGATGAGAATTTATTAGGGCTCCCAACCAAAATTTTAGTAGATTTTATGATTTATCAAATGTTTTAGAGCAATAACATTTCACTTCAATCATATTGTATGGTACAGAAAAACTAAGGTAATTAAATGTGTAGTTTGAAGAGTTGTAATGTAAAGGGTTCAATTTTAATACGACGTGTTTGTGGGCATCATTGGCCTTGTTTTTGAAAAGGGCGCATAGAACTCTTCAGTTGTGCATGGATAATCATAAAAATAAACATGTTACAAAAAATAATTGGGATCAAATTATATTCATTGATGATTATTTTGATCAATATAGGTGAGATAATTGGTTCTCAAAATCTAATACGTGTTTAGGATATCCCCAATTATAGGTATATAAGAAGGATATTTCAAAGATCACATTCATGAGTTGATATGGCCACTGTGAATATATTGTTATGACTTTATTTATTAGGAATTCACCATTGGTATTTTTGGAATTAATGAATAAAATATTTTTATGGTATATGGATTCTTTTATGGTGGTTTTTGTGGATGAAATATTGGTTTATTCAAGGAAAATCGACAATAATGAGCAATATATTGTGATGGTGACTGTAATCTTGTGGCATCATCATTTTTATGAAAAAATATGTGTGTGAAAATTCTGGATATAAGTGTTATGTTTCCTTGTACATGTAATATATGAAACATGTGTCCCTATGAATCGGGAAAAGGTAGATGTTTTTTTCTCTTAGAAACTGACCAATAATATATTTGAGATACAAAATATTGATATTTACATTTTCGAAATCTGGAGAAGGGTATGTGGTGTACTGTGATGCTTCACGATCTGGGTAGTTATGTTTTTTTTCATACATAGAGATCATTTTGTGATTTATAGATCATGTAAATTATAGTTTTATGAGGAGAACAATCCATTTTTTTAATTATATAGTCTATGTTTTGAATACATTACGTCATTACCGCTTTGGAGATAAATTATTGATATTTATATATCATAAGATCTTGAAACACATATTATCACCAAAATATTTGAATCATAGACAAATATGATGTATGGAATATCTATAAATGCTATAATTTTACATGATATATATATTATGTAAAGGAATTTTAGTGGTGGATTTATTAAGTAGAATGTCATATAATCAATTTAAAAATGTGGATATAGATGAGTGGATGTTGATTCTAATTATTGCTGACATGCTCTTGGAATGTAAAGACCATTGAATTCATGTTATTTTATACCCAATTTTATTTTCTCTTAATTTGTTGAATAATGTTAAATAAGAACATTCATATGATTTGGAATGTGTATCAATGAGGTCAATAATCATTGGTGGGTACAGAGTTGAGGGATGGAAGGTGAATAGGAGTTCAAATTTGTGGTTTTGGGGTGGGATGGTCATTTTTTTGACATTTTAGGAATAAATTATTCATGATTACCATCATTTGATATGGATGGTTCATCTTGGAATATACAAGATGTATAAATAAATAAACGAAATTTTATGGAGGTTTTCCTTGAAAAGAAAAGTGGTTGAGTTTCTGATGAGATGCCTCACCTGTTAGTAAGATAATGCAGAGAACTAGAATCCATAAAGTGACATGAATTCATTACCTCTTCTTGATTTGAAATGAGAGAATATATCCACGGTTTTTTGGAGAGGTATACCAATTATGGTTTAGAATCATGATTCCATATGGGTGATTGTTGATCGGCTCACGATGTTGTTCCATTTCATCCCTCATTCTAGAATCCCATATAGTGGATTACTATTTAAAAATCTATATTTGAGTGGTTGTAAGGAGGCATGGAATACCAATTTCAATAGTATTCGAAAGGGCCATGACGTTACCAGTCTAGTTTTTTTAGAAATCCTTACAGTAATCCTATTTGACTTTATTGACTACGCGTATGGCATATAAACCTTATATGGATGGCTAATCCAAAATGATAAAAAAAACATTCAATGTCCTATTTGGGGTATATGTAATGGATTTTGGTTGATCATGGTAGGAGAAAGTACAATTAGTGTAGTTCTTATATAATAACAATTATCATATTGTGACGCATATAAAACCAGCTCAAGCATTGTGTAGTCATATTTGTTGTTCTCCAATTTTCTAGGTGCTAACAGGTGAAACATTACAATCTAGGATGAGCCTTCACCAATAGGAAGTGGAAATGATTTAGTTGGCCAAAAAAAGGATAGAGATGGACCAGATTTTCAGAAATCATATGTGTATCATCATAAATTGTTCTTGTCATTTAATGTGAGTGATAATGTGTTATTGATAATATTTACAAGTAATGGGAATCATTATTTTTGGAAGAAGTTAAATTTATCTCTTTAATACAAATGCCCCTTGGATATTCAAGAATGAGTTGGTGAGGTGGAATATCAGTTGTATTTTCCAAACATTATTTAGTTCAGGGGATAATTTTTTTCATGTATATCTGTGGAAAAAGTATCAGCCTAATCTTGACCATGAGATTCAATGGTTTCACACTGACCTACATCTAGATTCATTATTTTTTCATATACTGGTACTAATTTTTTATTTAAAAAATTTATTTCTTGGGAGAAGAATCACTCTAGTGTAGGTTTTGTGAAAACAAGTTTTGATTCAGAATGAAACGTGTGAATAGTAAATGGAAATGATCAAATAGTGCCCAGAAATATTTCAAGGCAGTGGTTGTTTTCTAATTTATTGGGATGTAAATTCCAATGGTGGGTAGAATTTAGCTCCTCCACTTTCATGTAAGTATCTCATTATTTGTTTATTATATGACCATAAAGCGTGTCAGTGAATTTTGGGAGGGTTTTGTTGTAATTTGGAATGTTTTTTTGCGATTTTATTGATGTGCATGGTTTTATCACAGTTTGTAGAAACATTGAAACACCTAAAAGAAATCCTGAAACGATGTCAATGGGATATTTGTCGGTGCACAGTTATGCTCATGGTTTATTCAGTCTATTTAACCATACATGAGTAATGATTTAATGTAGAAAATATGGTTTCTACATTGTTGGATCATGGTTTTCTTACCATTCCAGAAAACCAAGCAATTGGTGTTTATAGGTAGTGGAAGGCATATTTTTTTTTCATTTTTTTATTAACCACGTGCCTAAATCATGCATGGTTAAAAATTATATTTGAAATTTTTTGATCTAATTCATATTTCCTCCATAACCAGTAGTTTTATACTATTACGACCCTATTTCATTTTTCTCTATCTCAAAATTTTTTAGAGACCCTTCCCTTCGCTTTGGGAGTGATCCATTAGGAAATTTTGGTTTTTTAAGGACAAATTTTTTAGTAAGTATTTGTTCTTGGTTATTTTTTTCATGACCTGTCCCCTAGGGCTTGTGTTGTGACTAACACAAGTCCTCCATCCACATGCCAGGGGCTGGAGACTAGCACAGAAAGGAATATTCCCTAAAATGGGAAGGCATTGCCTTTAAACCTAAATAAACACATGGTAGGAGAACACAACAAGAAGAAACTATGAAGTAAACTACTGTAGTAATGGAGTGTTGAACGTAAAAGGGGATGAAACACAAGCCCAACTAAAAGTACGATTACAACTGAAAAGTATGAATACAACTAAAAAATAGTAAATAGCTACAAAGTCATCCTTCTGGGATTCTACCTTAAGGGTAGGTACAGATCTCCTCCTCAGCAATCCATGTCTGCATATCTCCACTACGTAATGCCTAGTCCTCGCTCCCTCAAACCTCCTCCCAACTGCTCATAATCATCATAAGACACAACATGGTGTGGGTGTAGCCGGTGAATGGGTGAGTATAATGATACTCAGTAGGGACCCTAAGACCCTTGAAGGTCTCTCAGAATTCCACAAGGAGAACCTCAAAGAAAGATATCAACCACAAAACACAAAACAACAGACACAAATCAATTAGAGTCTTATCATAAACCAGTAATACAACTCTGAGAAATAGTATTATGATGCTGACCTACATAGGATTGCTATGAATTGTGATATCCAGCCATGATATTCTCTAGGGGTAGTAACATGTATCATTCCCAATAATAACATTGAACACCTCAGTTGTGGGAGAACTCCTTATCTAATGAGTAATTTGGGCTCTCCGCATCACACAGAGGCACTTCCCAATAACCTTGGACTACTGAAGTACTCCTCCTTTCGAGTATCGTGGTTCTTCTGTGTTACAAAGAGGCACTCCCCACTGTGGGTTTCCACATCACACAGAGGCGCTCATCCTCATGGCCTACTAAGGTATTCATACTATCGAGTACCATTGGTATACCTTATCACATAGAGGATCTCCTCACTGTGGTTCTACCGCGTCACACAAAGGCGCTCCCCACTGGGAATGTCGAGTCACTCCGAGTCGAAACGGTCACCAGTCTTCAAGTATCAGCCTGTCGCAGGGTTTTTTACATTGTGAACTTGGGAGAACCTCTCCCCAAGACATTTATCATATTTCAACCATCACTATGTTCACAAGAAAGTAACTCGATGATCCTCTAGGTCATAAGGTTTCTAACACAACAGACGACGCATCAACCAGACATCCGGTCTTTGAGTTATTGGCATTTCAGTGCCGAAGGCCTGAATGGATTCGGGTGTGATCCAACCCGGAAATACTCCAAGTATCTCCAAAAATATCATGGAGTAAGTCAAATGGAATGTCTCGATCCAAGGATCCTGATGCCACAGACGGTTCGTCAAACTGACATCCGGTTTTGGAGATAGGGCATGGTTTTTGTAACTGGTTGGTACTAGGTTAGGGTCTATTCTGTCATGGTTGGACTAGCCTGACCAGGTTCGGCAAGGGAAACCCAGATTGACCTGGTATGACTTGGGTCCAACCCGACCATGGTCAACCCGGCCTGTTGGGCCCAGCCCGACCTGACGGTACGTGCCACCAGAGATACCCGGACTTAGTGCATCTGTGTAAGGCTGACATGGGGTGGAGCCACATCAACATGTCAACCCTCAGGGGTTGACCCAATGCAGCACCATGGGGAGTCGTGGGTCCACTGTGCCGCGGTCGATGGGCCACAGATTTTCCACTGGGTGTGCCGTAGGAATGCATTCCATACACCGGCTTGCGTTTGAACCAACATCCCCCTTCTCATGTCGGGGGCGTCTCAGACCGCTACCTTGCACCTGCATGGGAATGACGTCGGGGCCTCCCCCACATCCGCTCTACCAGTTCCATCACTGATGGCTGGCATGCCAGCTGACCTCTCCAGCGGCGCATGATGGCGCACCCCACCATCTATCATGGCCAGCTTGTGTGTTATCCCCCTTCCTCCGGTGGCTGTGGCTGACAAACCGCACCCTCTCTTGTACATCGGAGGCACATGATGGCGTGTCGCACCTCCTCCGCGTTCGGTCGATGTCGGACACTATGATGACCACTACAGCTTCGTGTCATAGCCTCTTCTTGCAGCGTGTGTCGACGCGCTATCCCTAATGTAGCTGATCGGTATGTTCTTCACCATCAGTGTTCCATGGTGGTGTAAAATTAGTAGAGTAGAAGATGGTTAGGTCTGGGGTCGTTAGGCCCTCTCCCTCTCCGTTAGATCAAAAACATGAGGGGGTTTAAGGGTATGAAAAACTCATGGTATTTATGTCATGATAAACCCCAAAATGATACACCTCAATAACCTCCATCAAAAAATGAATGAATTGTGGGTCAACTCATAGTCGGTTGATCCGTGTTCTTTGTATTTTTCTAGAATGGGTAATATTAAAACATTTAAAAAAGATAAAAGAATAACCCTTATCTTGCAACCCATTTTTGAGCATCAGCATCTCGAAGGTGGGTTAGTGTTTTTCGTTCCCACAACTTGTTCCCAACGACACAACTTGTACGTTGCCCTCTGGTCCTTGGTTCGGTGTCGTCCAACACCACTTACGGGGTTTGGCTCTATCCCTTAAGGGTCCAGCATCGTGGTGCTCCTTCAGAACCTCATTTCATAGTGAATATATATCGGTACATCCCCCCAAGATCCATATATATAGGATAGGAAGAGGGTAAATAATGACGCAGTATTTTAATGTGGCTCATCAATTATGAAGCTTCCTAATTCCCCAACGATGTCATTACTAAGGGTTGGAAGGTCAAGCCATTTATTGTCTTGACACATAACTAGCCCCACCCCATTTCTTTTATGTAAAAGGATATGAAATTAAATAATAAAATTATTTCATTTCATTTCTTTTAAAAATTCACAAAACATAACTTTTTCTCCAGACATTCTGCAGTCAATGTAATTCCTCTATTAAGTGATTCTCGGCGATGTGGATTCAACGGTGCCCTCAAATTTATAATCCATGAAATGGTTCAAAAGCTAGAAAATTTCTCTCACACTTTTATTGAACATACCCAAAAAAAGTTCATAAATTCATTCCGGAAACTTCGGGCCTTGAAATTAGGTGGAGTAAATTTTTGAAGACTCGTAATAATTCTATATAATTAAAAAAATTAAATTTAAAATCTGTGTCTCTACATTCTCCTTACCATATGGCTTTTCTTACCCAAAATCCACAACATAGACTAAGAAAAAAAATGTTGGTACAGAGCAATAATCTAATCATCCAGCTCCCAAGTTATCTCTTAGAGGATGTCGAGCTGCCATTGAACATGCACTAGAGGCATCGACCACCCATGAAGGACCCACTCCAGTGGATCCTTAATCTCTACTAGAACCTCTATAAAAATCACCCCATCGTCTAAGTCCAGCTCTCCATAGCCGATGAGGTGAGATGGGTCTTGCAATTATATCCCTAGGTGTAATACATGGAAGACTTTGTGCACATTCTCCAAATACGGTGGACATTCCAAGAGGTATTCCACCATTTATATCCTCTGAATTATCCAAAATATCCCGATAAACCTCAGTTATAATATGTCGCCTAGGCAAAATATCTGTAGTCCCTAACGAGTAGTGACTCTCAAGAAAACATGGTCTCAATCCTGGAACATGATAGGTATGTGTATTCTATCGACATATGAGTTTTGTCTATTCTGTGCAGTCTTCATCCACTTATAGATTGTCTACACCTTCTTTGTAGTAGCCCTTACCAACTCTGGACACATTAGTGTGGACTCCCCTTGGTCTGTCCATCATAGAGGTGATCTGCAGGGTCGAACATACAAGGTGTCGAAAGGTGCCATACCGATGGTGGAGTGATAACTGTTGTTATAAGAGAACAACACCAAGGGAAAGATTTCTTACCAACTGCAGAAAAAAAAACTAGGACACATGCATGTACCATGTCCTCTAGTGTCTATATGGTCTGCTCTGTCTGACCATCCGTCTGAGGATGAAAGGCGGTGCTCAAACGTAGCTGTGTCATGAATGCCTCCTGAAATCTCTTCCACAACTAGGATGTGAAATTTGAACCATGTTTAGAGAGGATCATCGATGGCACCCCTTGAAGTCGCACAATCTCATGTATGTAGAGGCTCCCCAAGCCCTCTACAGATCCCTACTCTCGGATGGGTAGGAAGTGGGCCAACATGTGGAGTCGATCAATGATCACCCAAATGGAATCATTTCCCATAGACATATGTGGAATACCTATCACAACTTCCATGGATATTCCATCCGAAATCTTCTCCATCATCTTTAGTGGATGAGTTAAGCATGTTGGAACCTGATGCTCAGTCTTCACTTGCTGACAAGTGATGCATCGCGAAACAAACTCTTTCAGTGCCTTCTTTATCCCTGGACACCAGTACTGACACTCGAGGTCTTTTATATCTTCACAACACTATGATATACCTCTAGAGGGTACGTATGGAACTCCCTAGAGACCTCCTCCTATAGCGCCACATGTGCCATGGTATGTCCTCTAAAAGGATGAGGTGCTCCCCACCTTCTGAAAACCCATCATTTGTCTAACCAGGGAATATCTGGGCATGTCGAGCATAACAGTCAATGTCGCCAAGGTATTCCTCCCAGACACACTGAAGGACTGGAGGAGTGACTGTAATAGACTATAGGTATGCTACTAGATCTCTATCCACGAATGATATCTACAACACTACTAGCAGCTCTGTCGCCTCACTCAAAAACTGCAGACCAGACTGCCTGCTGATTGCATATGCTACCACGTTCTCCTTCCCAAAAATATAGACAATCTCAAAGTCATTGTCTTGGAGGAACTCTACCCACCACCACTGTCTTAGGTTCATGTCCTTCTGAGAGAACATATACATGATACTCTTGGGTTTAGAGTAGACTGTAAAACTTTCTCCCATCATGTTATGTCACAACATCTTCAATGTGAAGACCATTGGTGCTATCTCCAGGTCATGGATTGCATAGTGCTTATCTTGTTGTCTCAAATATCACAAGACATAGGCGATCATTACGCACTCCGGCATCAGGATACACACATGTCCGGTCACCGATGTGTTATAGTGGACCGCATACCCAACTCCCTCTTCGGGTACCCATAATATGGGGACACACGTCAGTATCAACCTCAGCTCCTGGAAACTATGATGGAATATCTCTTTCCATATGAAGGGCTACACCTTCTTCATCAACACTGACAAGGGTGATGCACCTCTGGAAAATTCATGCATGAATCTTCGGGTATTTGTGTATGGATATGTCAGCCACCGCACCAACACTGGACTTCCTGAAATGAAAACCACAATCATAATAATTAACACTTTTTCTTAACATAAAATATTAGAGTCTTAGTTACCGGGTAGAACGAAAATCCTATGAAACCACGTTGTCATGCTCCTTCCCCTGGGGCTCATTTCTTGACTACCCCAATCTCGCCTTTCATGAGAAAGGGGATGGTGACTAGCACTGAAAGGCGTATTCCCTAAAACGGGAAGGCCTTGCCTTTAAACATGTATAAAGACATTCTCCAAGGACACAATAATAAGCAACTGTAAATTATAATATTGTAGTAAAAGTAGTGTTGAATGTGAAAGGGGACATAATACAAGCCCAACTGAAAGTACGAGTAAAAATGAAAATATAAAATACAACTGAAAAAGAGAAAACAACTACTGAGTCATCCTCTATGGATCCTACCTGAAGGTTATGTACAGATCACCTCCTCATCACTCCACATCATACAATATCTTCTGTGTACCACCTAGTCCTAGATCCCTCAAACCTCATCCCATCTTATCATCTTCTGCCCAAAACACAACAAGGTGTGGGCATATCCCGGGCAGGGGTGAGAATAATGATACTTAGTAAGGACCCCAACACCCCTGAAGGTCTCTCAAAATTCCGCAAGAAAAAACACAATGCATGATCGCAATCACAATGAACAAAGAAATAGACACATATAAATTAGAGTCTCAGCTCAAACATGGTATACAAAATTGAGAAACAAGATTATGATTCTGACCAACATTGGATTTTGTTGAATGCTGATAGCCTTGTATAGTATTCTCTTCAGGTAGAAACAAGTAGCATGGTTAGTCACTACGTCGAAAACCTCTACTACTGGAAAACTCCTCCTCTAATGAGTATAGTGGACCTGCCACGCCAAATAGAGTTGCATTCTCACTAACCTATGATTGATGAGGTACTCCTACTATCGAGTACTATGGGTCCGCCACGTCACATAGAGGCGCTCCCCACCGAGGGTTTGCCGTGTCACAAAGAGGAACTCGACCTTGTGTCCTGCTGAGGTACTCCTCATGTCGATTACCCTGGGTCTTCCACATCACACAGAGGCACTCCCCACCATGGGTCTGCCACGTCACACAGAGTTTCTCCCCATTGGTCCTATCGAGTCTCTCTGAGTCGAAACGGTTAGTAGTCATCTAGTCTCAGCCAGTCGTAGGGTTCTATATGAAGAATGCTTGAGAGAAGCACTCCCCAATCCATCATTCATATTTCAAACAGAAATAAGTGTCACAATAAAGTAACCCGATGATCTGACATGACATTAGGGTTCTAATGTAACAGATGGCATGTCAACCGGACACCCGGCCTGTGCATTATTGGCATTTCAGTGTTCTGGGCCCGATTGGATTCAGGTGAAACACAACCCAGATATACTTCAATATCATCCAAAACTCTCATGGAGTAATTCAAAAGAACCTTCTTTCTCCCTGGATACCAACGCCACTAATGGTTTATCAAACGGATGTCCAGTTTGGGAGTTAGGGCATGTTTTGTGTAACTAGTCGGTACTGGATCCAGGTCTCGCCCGCCTCAGTCGGACCAGCCTAACCCGGTTCGGCATGGACCAACCTAGATCGACCTGGGATGACTCGGCCTGACCCATCTAGGTTGCAGGATAGGCCACTGGGCCTTGGGTTTGCCCGCTAATCATTGGGTCAGTCCGCTGGGCAGAACCGACGGTGCCACCCACCTAGTGTTGCAGGATGCTAGGTATACATGGACACGACACATCTGAGTAGGTCTTACACCACAGAGATCCCCATAATCTCGTCATCCCATGGCGGTTGACCCAACATAGCACCACGGGGTGCCAAAGGTACTCCGTGCCACAACTATTGGGCCGCGACTTTGCCGCAGGGCCCGTCACTGGCACGTGCCCCGTCTACCAGCCGTCAGTCGAACCGGCAACCCCGTACTCCTGCCACGGTCATCACACACTGCGAACCTTGAATCCATGTGGGCACGCCGCTATGGGCACACCCCACCTCTACTCTTCCGGTTCTATCATGGCTGGCAGGAGTGTTGGCCACCCAATCTAGCGGGATGCGACGGTGCATCGCACCGTCCCCGCGACCAGCAGCTATTCCGGCCACCTTCATTTGGTCATCACGACTTATGAGCCGTGACTTCCTTTATACATTGGTGGAATGCAATAGCGTGCCATGCCTCCTATTCAGTCAGTCGATGCCAGCCGATGCAATGATCATAGCGTCTTTGTGCTGCAACCTCTTCTTGCGGCGTGCGTTGAAGCGCTATCCCCAGTGTAATAGGTCAGTATTGTCACACCGTTGGTATTCTATGGAGGTGAAAAATTAGCAATGTAATGGAGGTTTCTGGCCAGTTTCATTAGCCTCATGCCCTCCGCGTTAGCATGAAAACATGAGGGGGATAAGGGTTTAACAAAATATTTGAATTTAAATCAAGAAAAACCCCCACAAAGATACCCTGCAATAACCTCCTGCAAAAACCAATGAATCATGGGTCAACCCATTACTCAGTTGATCCTCGATCTTCCTATTATTCAATAACGGGGAAGATAAAAACATTTAAAAAGAATAAACAAATAACCCACTACCTCATAACACATTAGAGAGAATCCATTCATTGAAGGTGGGATGGTTTTGTTTGTTTCAACAACCAGTTCCCAATGACACCACACATACATCATCCTTCGGTTCATGGTTCGGTGTCCTCTGTTACCTCTCACAGTGTCTTGCTCCGTCCTCTAAGGTTCCGATGTCATGGTGCTCCATGAGCACGTCGTTTTATGGTGAATCTATGTTGGTACCTCCCCCCAATCTCCCTATATATAGAAGAGGGGATGGTAACTAACGACATTGTAATTTAATGGTTCTCATCAATTAGGATGCTTCCAAATTCCCCAACAACATCGTTACATAGGGTAGGCAGGTCAAGCCATTTATTGGCATGACAAATCACTTGGACCACCCCTTTTATTGTCCTTCGTATGATATGAAATAAAATAATAAAAATATTTCATTTCATTTATTTTAAAAAGTCAGAGAACTTAACTTTTTCTATGGACTTACTATGGTCAAAGTAATGCCTCCCTTAAACGAATTCTGGTGCGGCATATTCAACAGTGTCCTCAAATTTTCAATCTGATCAACGGTTCAAAAGATGAAAATTCCACTCATTCCTTCACTGAACGTACCCGAAAAAAAGTTCAAAAAATCATTCTGAGCACTTTGGGCCTCGAAATCTGAGGCATTCAGTTTTCACAAACATCTAATAATTCAATATAATTAAAAAAATTACATGGTAAATCCATGTCTATAGAATTTTCAATTGATCTTTTATAATTCACTTTATTTTGTTAATATTTAATGTGCTTCGTGGATAGACCCATGATAGTTTATGTCAATATTGATGATCTTTGGCTGATTTGTTATCAGGTAATGAGATAAAAGTCTAGTTTTTTAGGCTTATACTCGGTTTTGTTTACGAATTTGGTACATTCTTTTTTCTGCCATAATTTCATGGGTGTGTCGCTTCAATATCAACTTATACTACTAGAACATGATGTGTTAGCTACAAATGGTTTAAAATTATTGAAATTTATTATGAAATTGATGATAAAATCTTCTTCGAAACCCTCATTAGTGAAGGTTTGTGGAATTTTTAAAACATTTTCTTGTGAAAAGAGCATTTTTTAGGGATTTTAAAATGAAAATTTTAAAAAGTATGCTTGTTTTGATTAATGGAAGTGTTTTGATGGAAATGAATTCAATAATAGAAGTTTTTTATTTAATCACTTTAGATTGTCTATTTTCTATTGTATTTTTTTAATAATTATTGGTTTGTGGTCTAGTTCATTTGGTACTGATAAGGATATAAAGAGTGCCCCATTAAACATATGAAAGATAAGGTTATGAACATTACCCCATAAAAATTAGTAACCAAGGGAAAACATGGAGAATATATGACTCACCACTCATGAGTATAGTGACTTCCATGTTTGAATGCACAGTAAAATGTGTTTATATTTGAAATGGAATTCTGAAATGGTTTTTTCAAATGGTTTAGACTATTTTTAGTGGATTTCATTGTAATTGGTTTTGGATTGTAAAACTATTTTTTAATGAAAACAAGTTTGGATGGGTATTTTTCTGTATTTAATTTCAATAACTAAAATGATTGTAAATACTTTTATATAAATGGTTTTATATAAATTTCATAACTTTTTCGATCCTAGTGGTGTGATTTGGGAAGTAATTTATGTAAAGACTACCGAGTTTCATTACTCACCTCTTTATTGGGCCCCATGTTGTGTTTGCATATATTGTTTGTCAAGACATAGGTAAAGGAAAAGGTTCACGTTTCTTTAGTGAAGGGTTTTTAAAATTTGAGCATGGATTTTGTAATTTGATCTTGGAGCATTTTGGGAGATGAGGAATTGGTCTATCTGGAGTCTTCTAATTATTTTTGTTTTACCTTCTTCATTATACTCTAATGTCAGTTTAAGTTTCCACTTGTACTCTGATATGTTTCTTAGTTATTGTTTGTATTATTCTCAGATTTTTTTTACATTGAATTGTATTATATTCTTATCATGATTCACGTAGTGGTTGTTTTTCTATTGATATATTGGTTTGTTTGGTTTATGTTAAAAATAGAAAATCTTCCCCCAACCAAGAATGAATCCCTTAGTATATATTTTTAGCCTTATTTGTATTGGTGATGCCACCCAATTCCATGTAACATCAGAACAACATTCTATGATAATGGGGTCAGAAAATATTTTACAAAAATTATAATATTACATTAAAACATAATTAAAATATAATAATAATGAAATAACAATATATTTTTATATAATGATCAAATAATTCCCTCATTTAAATTAATGTGTAAATAATCAAAATAAAAAAGTTATTGAAACATAAATTTATTACCCTCATGGTAAATTACGAATCACATGCCCCATGAAAGGAAAAAAATAAATAAAAAAATTAAATACCTAGAAAATAAATAGATTGATGATATAAAACATCAATGGGGTAGTAGATACTCCTCATTAAAATATATCAATGTATAATAAATCTTATATCCCAAAGAAGACAATTTGAGACGAGCAACACATATAGTGATCATACTGTTGATGTGAGAATTCATCAATAAATTGATTATGTCCATCAGACGGAAATCCAAAAAAAATTAAAAATAAAAAAAATGATAATCAAATTTCAATACACACATAATCATAAAATATCAAAGGAAATGATGAATAAATATTTACCCAATGAAATGAAATTGTGTAATTAAATTTTTTACCAATTGGTCGCATTCTTGTATAATCTATATGGATGAAATAATTAAAATTCAAACATAAAATACAATTATTTTTAGGTATTGAAGATACTATATGTAAACATGGTGGTATATACACTGGATTAAAAATTATTCACATACAATTACAATATCCCTCAATGAATGTATGTTGATACAAAATCCCTTTTGGTGGCTCATGAATTTATTAGGTGTATAACATATCCCATATAATTTCTATATATATTATTAATTTTTATTAAAAATTCTATTTTTAATCCCTTACATATAAATAATTTATTTTAATGACCAATTTAATTACATAATTTTTTTTCATGGTGGGTGTTTTGAGTATGATTGGTTTTTAATATCAAAACGACATCATAGTGTTGACCATGGTCAATGCGGTAATTATTCCATCATATCCTGAATATTAATCCATAAATAAAAATAATTTTTATAAATAAATTGTACTTTAAAAAACATCCATAAAACATGGTCACGAAAAGTGAACTATGTTAAATTAATTGAGATAGTAGGTCATATGTAGACAAGAGAAATTTTTACATTGTTTAACGATCATAATGTAATGAAGGTAATTGTTATTTTACCTTTACATAATGAAAATTAAATCATTAATGTAATATTATTTCAAAATATAAACATAAACAAACCATAATTGTTATGTGATAATAAATAATTAAACCACCTCACTTTGTGAGGGGGTAGTCCATTGTACACACGAATGACATTATCAATTTTCATTGGATGGTAAGTTAATAATTTATAAGATCTATAAATTTTAATGAATGTTTAATATATCAGTAATTTCATATATGAAAATTAAATCCATCATAAAAAATCCATTGGTAGGTGATGATAGAAATAAAATTAGGGATTTTTATGCTATGGAATTTTTTCGTACACATAAACAATGGTTTCATTTCACATTTGATATACATGGGGATAGATTTAGGAAATGAAATTAACATAATAACATATTAATATATGGGAGATATTGATGTTACTTTATTATCTTTATATTTTAATATTTTATAGAGGTGAAAGGATAAATTAAATGATGATGCTCGGTTAAGAACATTATCCATTATTCAACCACGCCATTGGATTATTTTTAAATCCTCCCTAGAATAAATTTATAATAAAAAAATGGATATAGATCATATGGATAGAATTAAGGAAGGTACTTGTTTATCTATTGGAAGAACTAATTGGTTTTGGAATTATGAATGGAATGGGAGTTGGGGTTCCCTTCAATAAGGTAGGACATGTGTAATTATTAAAAATAAAATAACTATTCAATAATGGGATTTCAATTTCAAATAAATTTCCACAAAAATGTAAAAATAAATGAGTATATTAATTCTACGTCCAATACACACCTCTATCATTCAAAATAAACATGTTTTATATAATTACCTTGAATCCAATATCCCATGTATGGCATATAGTTTATTACATTAACATATATACATGGGGTCGAATTCCAAAGGATACATCTATTTATTATTGTTTTTGATCTATATATATGCATGGTACACATTATACATGGGTAATAAAAAATACCACATAATAATGAAAAAATCAGTACCTTCAGACTCATTCGATGAATTCAAAATTCATATCATAGAGAAAGGATACAAAATATATAAGATATTAAATTCTAAGTAAGGGTCACATATAGCTAAATTTATAATGAATTAATAAGGAATAATAAATATGGGATGGTAAATAATAGATTATATATTACATTTAATAAATAACTATACTATCATAATTTGGAAAGTAATAATAAATATAGATAATTAAATAGATGACCACACATTCCATTTACTTAATAACATGACCATTATAATTAGATATGAAATTATTGATATGTAAAATGAATAATTGAAAATAAATTCAATTTTATAAATATCTATACTATCATAAATAGAAATGAAATTATCAATACCGTAAGGTAAATGACTGAAAAATCATTCCATTTAACATCGTGAGCACCATGTTCTGTCACATCTAATATTAAGTCCAAATTATCATCGATAAAAATAACTAAATTTCCAAGTCAATATCTGATTAATTTTTAACATAATAAAACCAAAAAATCAATATATTAATACATTGAAGACCATTGACATGGAAATATAAACCTATGGTTAAAAAAAATTAATTTATTAAATCTATTTGTTTGATGACACCTACTAATGGATCATGGTCAATATAATTACATTCCCCATCCATCACAACATGTCCAATTAATTACTCTTAGATACAAGGATATATTTAATAAATAAATAATATGGTTTATGATAAAATATCCCTATAGATAAAAGAACATATATTTATCAATATTTCCCCACTTTATAAAATAACATTCAATATAGACGTTTAATGAATAAAATTGTATATGGTTTAAGTAATAATAATATCAATGATAAAAAGAATATAAATATTTCTATAAAATATAACATCGAATTAATAATGATCAAAATACTATGAATTTCTTAAGAGATATTTATTAGTTACAAAATTATTAATGAAATTAGATGTTACCATCAGTTCATCATATAATATAGGCTTTTTCAATAAAATCACCCAACTAAATGAATTAAGAGAATATATGTGAGATTTTAAAATTATATTTAATTAAATAGTTTTCTTTTTAAAACATTTAAATAATTTTGAATAATATATTTATTTAAATGTTTATGATGGAGGGGATGTATGTTATCACTGAATACATTAAAAAGGATACTTATTAGTTTATTCTAAAGTATTATATTTTTAAAAACAATAAAAACATTCATTCAAACCCCTTTTCATAATTCAAGGATAACATATAATGTTTCTGATAAATAATTTGATTAAAAAAAATGTGTTTTTAAAATAATTTTGAGAAATAATGAAAAATAAGAACAATATATCAGAATTAAAGAAAAATAAATTCATTTCTTCTTTTAAACATTTCATTTATTGAATGAAGTTGAAAAGAGAATAAATGTTGAAGAAAACATAGAAACTACATGAATATTATAGGTATGACCAAGTTATTAGATTATATGGTGGATAAATTATTATTTTCATGTAATTAATGTTAAATCAATTTCAAAATATCGTGAGATTGTAAATTAGATTCTTATGTCTCTAGTAACTTTTAAATAGTAATGCCAGGAATGAGTAAAATTGAAATAAACCACAATACATAACAAATTAATAGTAATTAATGTTAAATATACTTATTTTGAGGTATATAAACTACATAAATGTTAATAGGTTCATATTAATGAATTGGCATTAAGGTAATGGAAATTGAGATGAAGTCCCTTACCTTATACTTTTGTTTGGATAAAA
The DNA here is from genome assembly GCA_963277665.1 of Viscum album. Classification (NCBI taxonomy): domain Eukaryota; kingdom Viridiplantae; phylum Streptophyta; class Magnoliopsida; order Santalales; family Viscaceae; genus Viscum; species Viscum album. Next base: position 996,207,112 of record OY728123.1, on the reverse strand, counting down.
AGATATTCACCTCTTATATAATGGTATTAATTATCTTATTAATTTATACCAAAAACGTATTTATGATCATAATACAATATATTTTCTTCCTATAATATTTTACCACATACTCCTTTACATTATTTTGTTGTAGATATTACTTTGGATGTTAATTTCCTTGTTTTCCCATTCATGATTTTTCTTGAATGTTTACATTCTTGGGAATATGATATATTTATATAATCTGTATAATTATATTAATTTTTTATATAACATATTTAATAATTGCGTTGTTTTCTCATAGCTATTATTGAATATTTTACATGGAAAAATAATTTCCCTTATTTGTGGATATAGTAGGTAGTATGTAGATACAAGCGACGATATCATTCCATTAATTGGTGAATGGTTATGGAATAGTATGGTATATTAATTTTAATGATTTAATTTAATTTAATATGTATCATATATATTATTTATTTTGATTATTATTTTAATTTTTATGAGTTAGTGATGGAAAAAAATTACATCCATTCACAAGGCGGTAATCCACAACACACATGATCTATGGATTTGTTTCCCATTTGATGTAGAAGAAGAAGGATATGTATTATGAAAAAATGAAAAAAAAATGTATATGGTAGATATTTTTATTAATATATTTTATGTGTTATTAAATAATTAATGGTAATAAGATAAAAAAGTAAAAGAAAAATTATTGTTATGATGATTGTCCTATCATAGAGAAATATCATTTGGATCTCATCTAAATTATCTTATATTTGTTCATTATAGAAGAAAAGAATACCTAGAATGTGTTTATGGTTGTTTGGTAAATATTTTTTTTTGTAATTTCACTAGTTAATGGGATTTGGATATGTGGATAAGTTTGTGTAAGGATTTTATTTTTATAACTGTGAAGGAGTAGATTTTTTCTAAATAAAAAAAACTATTGAACAATTATATGAAAATCACACTTAATATTCCCCAAAAATTTATAAATAATTGATTTAATGGATTTTAAGGTTTATAAAAATTCCAAAACATATTTCAAACATTTTAACTTCTGATCCTTACTTTTTACATCATTTTATCATTTTATTTTTCACCATTATAACATATTTGTAAACCATATTTTTAATCCATTAAATTGAAAATAAAATGATCGTTGTTTGATAAATTATAAATAGTTACTCTCAATAATAAATTTAATTCCAAAAATAAAAAAAATAATTTTCTAAATGAAAATAATATTTACATAATCTCTTGTTGCATGCAAAACATCCTTTTTACCATAACTGTGTTAGCTAGTTTATTATTATTTTTAATAATAATTATGAACATAATTATGTTGAACTGATAAAATTAAAGTTATATTTCAGAATATAAATAGTTAATCAATTTTATCTAATTATATTCAAATAGTACAAAAAATAACTTAATATAAAGCCACAAAACATATCAAAAAACTTCTTTTCATGAATTTCATTTTTCATGTGTAACATGAATATAATACCTATTTAAAAAAAATTATAATATGATGGATTGAAATTTATATATCTAGATATATAATATCTAAACATCATTTATATCGTTCACTATTTTATTTTATTTTAATTAATTGTTATTTTATAGAGATTATTCAATTTTTAAGAAAAAAATTTGATGAAAAATATTTAGTTTTTTTCAAACTATCCCTTTTACCTCTAAATAATGTTATATTTATTTTTATCAAATTTATTGTTAAAAATTTATTAATTATATATATTATTTTACATTTGTATAAATAATTTATTTAATAGTAATATACAACATTTTTAATTAATCCTAAAATAATATTTCATAAGAAAATTTCAAATTTTCAGTCTATGATTTACTGTGAAATAAGTTACAAATTGATATTCATCCTATGAAATTAAAATTTTATTCCATGAATTATTAGAATTAGATTTTTTATTTATTTAATCAATTAATATTATCAATTATTATAATACAATTTTGGGTTTTCATGTATCTTAGGCTACCAAAGAGACTTTATTTATTTAAATGAAAATAAAACATCATGTCTTGTGGTGCTTCAATATTCAGTAATAAAAAATTTATTTATTGAAATTTAATTTATATTATTTTATAAAAATTATCAAAGAATCTAATATTTCCAATACTGAATCCCCTATTTTATTATTTTTTAAAATTAACTTTACATGTTAATTGATCTGATACCTAGAAACATTATCTCTAGTATGAATAATCTTGATGGGCTCTTCAAAATATGATTTTTTTGGTTTTAATTAGATTTCATCAATGGTGAAATCATTTTTTTGTCTATCATTAATTCATAAAAAATTATATTAGAATACATCATGTAATTTAGAGTGTCTTGGTTTCAATTTTAATAAGTAAGTCATAGATTCAAACCATTCAAAACAATGAAAGGGTTCAATGTACTTGGGATCAGTTTTTACTTCCTACAGAACCATATGATGACCTTACAAGGAGACAATGTTAGTAAAATGTGATCTCTAACTTGAAATTAAATATCATTCCTATGGTTATCAACATGTCTCAGTTTTTTACTACAAGAGTATTTGATATAATTTTGTATAATCAATATTGTTTCCAATATCTCCTCTTGAATTTCGGGGCTATAATATTCCATTCAAAATATTCATCCCAAAAATTTTATGTATGGCATATCATTCCATATAAATATTTATACAATGAAATATGAATAGATAAGTCTCTTCTAAAATATGTTGGAACAAATTCAATAACCATAAATAAAAAATATTTGATCTAAAATTTGTCCCATGAAAACAGAAATTATCTCTTTATGTCACATACCAAAAATGTGAATACCTTGATTATATATTACATAGATTCATTATAATAACCTAAATTACAATAAACCCTGAATGAAAAAAAATATTCAAAACATTATCTATCACTAAATGTCTTATATAAAATAAAAAATTAATGAATACATTCCCTAAATCCAAAAATGATATAATCACAATTAATGTTAACATAAAACACATTATCATGTAACAAATATTCAGTTTCAATTAATCCAATAATATCCCATTTAAATTGTCAATTTTACTCATATCATTATCCAAACTAAAAATCATTAACTCCACATTAGGTGAAATTTATTGTTTATCTTTCTCATAATTATTTGTGGTGTAAAACTTTTTCCTTACCCCCAAATCACTTTTAATTGTTATCATTACAATTCAACATATCCATTCAAACCTATTTAGTAAAAATACAACTGTATAATTCATATAAATTTTATGATTCTTATAAAAATAATTTCATTAAAAAATACGTCTCCAAAATATTTATTTTATCCAAATACACATGTAATGAAATCATTATATAACGGTCGTCATAATAATGTAATATTTTCATTTATCCTTTATATTTATCTAATTATATTCCCATGATGATTGTGGAATTCGTTTTCATATTTCTCCATATCCATAAAATTTAAAAATTAAACATTAATTTTTTTCTTTTAGAAATATGAAATCACATTATTGTGTCATTTATTTTCACATTTTAAGAAAAAACCCATTCATATCAGGAAATTACCTTTTTCTTTCTTGAAAAAATTTCCATTTGATGGAAAATCCATCATTCGCGTTTTCCATTTACCTATTTTTATCTCCCACTATCATATTCACTTAATTTTAAATTATTATATTGGATATTGAAAATTACTTCTCGATTTTTATATCACATAAGTTTATTTCATTATATGATGAAAATGTTTGAGAAAATGCATCCCTTTGGATATTTGGTTTAATCCATTCAATGAAATTTTTACTATTTCATTCATAATTTTTTATGAAACTTGTAGCACACCTGACTATTCTTGTAAAGGTATACTAATAATAAAAAACAATTTCCTCATTATTATTCTTTATGATAAGTAATTTTCTATTTATTTGATTTCATTTTTCACAAGGGAAATATTTTTTGAAGATATTTTCGTTAAAACATGTCCATTTTATATGTTTTATTTACACTTCCAATATAGTATTAAGGATCAATAAACACCATCAATCTACATCACCTTTGATATTATACACATATTTTGTGGCCATTTCCTTTATACTATGTCATACGACTATAAATATCTACTGAATGGACATAATGAATTTCTCTACCGCCATAGGTTTAATACTCCCACTAAATAAAAATTTATTATATAGTATGAAATTTTCAACCAAAAGAAAATACAAATTTGGAAAAAATGGTTTCTCTATTTGTACAAGTTTATTTTTCAAAACATAATTACGGATACAAAATATATCAACGGGATTTTCTATTCCAAACCATGTTTTATTAGCTCAATATGTTGGAAAATATCGATATTGTCCATGAGTATTGATAACCATATTTCTTCGAAGTACCATTTCTAAAAAATGAAATATACTGAATTATCCTATATAATTATGAACTATAAATAATAATGTATAATTATAAATATTATGTAACACATAGAATAAATTAAAATTGTATTCATTATTAATCTTGGAATCAGAAACTATTTATATTTGTGAATATCATTATTGTCAACTATATCATTATTATTATTAAGGAAAATATAGAATATCCTAATAATAGCACCTGGGAGTTCAAACATGGTTTACAATAAGGTAAAACTCATTATTAACATGAATAATGTCCATGATATAGTCTACCAACTATTTTTAGAGATATTAACCATATATGCGTCAATAAAAACCCATGTCCAATTTATGAATCTAGATTGGGATTTATCTCTCTGAAAAAACACAAAATATATTCCTTAAAAAGTAATATTTTCTTATAAAGTTATCCTCAAATTATGTTATATGGTAATGTTACCTAATATATGTTTTTTAATATAGTTTTAAGGATTATACAAAAATCACTCTGATACTAACTAAAAAGACCCCTACTATTATAACATATTTCTTGTGTCTACATTATTACATTGGCATATATATAAGTTGTCAAATCCCAGAAAATCGATCAGTTTAGCAGGATTTGTATAACTATATCAATTCATGATACCCATTTTTTAATGGAAATGTAATATAAAACATAGTAATAGAAAATATTTTAAATCTGTAAACTAAAAAAATGAATTCATCTTCAAAAAATGGGGAATGAAATCCAATTTATGGAAACCTAAAATGATTAGTAAGAATTACATACAAGAGAAGCTATCATGAATAAATAATGAATAATAGATATGTAAATTGAAATAACTAAAAAAAATTAAATTGAATCAGTACAATAACTATCAAAATTATATAATTAAAAATAAATATGGAATGGTAAATAACGGAACACACATTCCATTGAATTAGGAAATTTACTATTATAATTATATACCCATAATTAATATATAATGGTAAATAACTAAACACAAATTCAATTTACTCAATAAAATTTCCATCATAATTATATAAGGAATATTAAATATGGAGAGGTAAAAAACTAAAAAACATTCCTTTTAATATCGATAACATAAAATATATCAGAGGATAATATCAATCAAAATTTCTCATGGATAATAAAAAAGTGATTATCAATGGAAAAAATTAATTTTTCTAAGAATGATGATTTCCTAAATCATGGTATCTATACTATTCATAAAACTCACATGATAGTATAAAAATATGCGTAATAACTCATTGAATTTTCCCAACGAATTTTTGTGTGTGTGTTTTACCAATGCATCGAGGGGCTATATAATTTCAAGACCCATAGATAACACCATTTCTAAATAAGTCTTCATATATGGAATAATCTATTTAATTCATGATTAATATTCTACATTTTCATATATACATTTTGAGGAAAGAATACATATTGGAAAATATTTCCATAATAAATCCAATGAAATTCACTGTAAAAATTATATATAGAAATATTTTACTATTTCATAAATAATCATATACATGATAAAAAGAATATGGATATTGAAGTGTAATGTGATTTTTAATTAAAATTTATCAACTGAATGTGATGGTCTCAAGATAAAGTTTTCAATTAGAAAATTAATCATGAAATAATAGGTGACCCCGTGTTCATTAGGAATATAGTTTTATACAATAAAATTAATTACATTGGAATAAAAATGGAATATAAGTGTCATATTTAAATAATATTTAAAATAAGTTTTCTCATAAAACCATTGATAATTGCCGGAAGAAGATAATTTTTTTTATCTTTTAAGGATTTTGGGAACCACTTTTTTAACAGTACACATTGAGAAAGACATTCTTTTAGAATTTCTATTGAAAACGAACCATTAAAAGATAATAGATATATTCCTTCCAAAAAATTATAGAATTAATTGATAATAATTTTTTTAATAATATTTAATTTGATTAAATATACTGAGTTTTTAAAAAATTATTTGAAAACTTTGATATTATTGGAAAATATATATGAATTAAGATAAATATAATATATTTTTCGTTAATAATTTCATTGAAAAATTATTAAAAAAAGAGTAATAAGTTGGAATAAAATATATGAAATACATTAATATCTAGTGGGTAAGAACAATATTGGATCTTATTAATGGCAAATGATAAGATTTCATTAATGAATGTAAAAGAAGTTTCAAAAAACTCAAGATTATAAAATAGATTCTTACCACTTTGGTAATTTTAAAAAGAAAATTCTTATAGGAATAAAATTTAATTGAAAAATTACCCTTCATTAATATATAAATATTCCAGTGAAATACATAAAATGTATAGTACAATCACAACATAAACATTAATCAGTTTATATTAAAAAATATGTGTCAATGGAATGGAAATTGATATGATATTCCATTTCTCATGATTCATTTTGTTTGAGTGCACTATAAACATAGGATTAATGGATTATGAATTTTAGTAATTTATATTAAAACCGCATTAATGTTTTCAATATCACATTTTCATCTTTTTTATCATCTTACCACTTGTTTGTTAACAATAATTTATTATAATAATTGTTTCTAGTGTTAATTTATGTGTTTTCATTAGAATGTTCTATATTTAATTTTTTAGTTATTTCATCTAGGATATAGTTCTTTAATAACCATAATTATATTTATTTTATAAATATAATATTTAATCATTAAATATATTTTATGAAAAAATCATGAATGTTGTACATTGAAACTGAATCATATTAAATCATAGAGATGGTAGGTCGTATAAATATATTGGTGGTGATAAGATTACCTTTATGGGTAAAATGGTAAGGATGTGGTTGGTATATAAATTATGAATAATTTTTATCATGTTATATTTATCATAAACATTCATTATTTAGGTGATTGTTTCTATCTATATGTGTATGTTATAGAAGACAAATTATATCTATTCATGACGTATTAGTTCATCATATATAAGGGTGATGAATTTGATTCCAATTTGTTGGGAAATGTGATGGAAAAGATTTAAGAAATCATGATAATAAAATATATTTATATGTTATATACTGATTACATTATATATTTATTTTTTTAATACATAATTTAGGGTGAAAATTAAAGATAGAAAAATAATGGCATCATTAAGATGATTACCTTAGCTTAGAGAAAAATCCATTATATCTATTCTTAATGACATTAGGGTTAGTGTTTTGGGATTATTAGAAGATAGAATGTAACAAACCATGAATATAAAATAATAATATTGTATTCTATGGATGTTTTGACTTGAAATACTGAGCTCAATCAACCCAAAAAATATATTTTTTCAAATTTAAACCCTTCGATAGTTTGCAGAACACTCAACCCCTAGTCTAAATGAATTATAATATGATATACCATTATAAAATATATGTCAAATGTCTATAAAATAATATTATTAAATGAATTATTAAAATAATGATTATCCACTGATTATAAATAAAATAAGAATCATTTAAATGAAATAAAAATGTTTTCTTAAAAATTGTAATTTTCTAAAAGTCAGTTTCGTCACTATATCCACACATAATTTAAAATTAATTTTTTCTATATTGAAAATTGTTATTTGGAAAATTTTACTTCATTTTAAAAAAATATAATATAAAAATTAGCTTAGGGAGAATATTTTGTACTATTATGAATGGTTTTATTATTTTATTAGTAGTGAAACATAATTAATTGTAATTGAAATATTCCTTTTCATTTAAATTATTTCTAAAGTTAATTAGATAAAAAATAGTTTCAAATTAAAATTAGTTAAATTATATATTAATTAATAAAAGTTAGGTTTTTTGAATATTTTCATGATTAGTTTTTATAAAAAAACATTGTAAATCTAGGAGTATTGTTTCTTTAAAAACCCAGTTTCCCTTTACATTCGTAGGAATAATTTGAAAATTAAATTTTCCAATTCATTAAATAGAAATTGAAAAATAACATAAAATATTTTTAATCAAAATAATTCATCTTATTGATATGTTTATTTTAATTTTTAACCAAAATTAAAAGTGAAAATTGAAAAAAATAATTATCATGGATAAGGTAAAAAGGGATTTACGATGGTGTCAAACTAAGAATTTAAGAGTAAAATTCAGATAAATTCATTTCTAACACCCATTATGGCTATATATAGAGTTTAATTTTTCTATTTTCTATATTTTCCTAGTTTTTAATATTTTGGTATGATAAAAACAATAGTATGATTAATATTTTCCTAAAATAACAAGTGTGAGACTCAGCTCACATATAAAAAAGAAACCACCTATCCTCTTTTACACACACCATAAATCATTATTGGATCATAAAATACCTACCCAGTCATATAAATACTTCCCTACACTCGTCCTATATTTTTTGAATATATAAAACCTATGAACTCCACTGGTGAAAATATATGGATGTTACCCGAAGAAGAGGTTAAATTCTTCAACGACGGTTTCTATTTTATTTTTTGCATGTCATAAAATTCTATATAAAATGTATTTATATAATTGATTAATTATCATAGATATAATAATACGTTATTAGTTTATATTTATTTTGTACAACCATTCCAAGTTCCGACAAATGGGTTACAAAATCGTCATTCATGTGTGTGGCAGATTACTGTCTCTTGAACTCGTGTCATTTGTCTTTCAATTACCACCTCTAATTATTGGGTATACTGATGGATAAAAAGTCTATATATGATATTTAGTATATGATTATACATATTTAGTAATTATATAATATATACCATTTTCATTCCATTTGATAAGTGATACGATAATGTCGATAATTTGTATGGAGGATTATTGCCTCGTGAAGAAATATGACTCCTTTTTACCTAATTCTTTATTAGAAAGTCGATAATGTTATTTTTAATTATTATATGTGATTTAAAAAAAATTATTATACTCATGATATAGTTATCATGTTTTAATGAAATTATATCCTTTTCCTACTTTCTTTTTCAGTTACTTAAAGATGATAACATTTTTCGCGTATGTGTGGGCTACCACCTTCACAAAGCAATGTGACTCACTTTTCATCACCAAAACACATTGATTATATATATAATTATATTAAAATAAATAATTTGTAAATTATGATTTTATGATAATTATGGAATAATAAAAAATTACCTACAACCTTTATATAATGACCATTGAAATATGGAAACATTTCCCATGAATAAGTAAGCCACACCATCTACATGATTCTAAACTTTTATTTTTTTTCATAAACATATTTCATGATTGGTTTTAATAATATAATTTATATAAATATTTTATAATCATTTCATGACTAATAATTTTGATGTTAAATTACAATATAATATGTGTACGAACTCGATCATTCATGACAAAATATGCTAGAGAAAACAAGAAATTTAACACTGGTAACACAAAAAATAATGAAAGACTACAAATAGAACATTGATAAGATGTTATAAAAGGATAAATTTTTTTATCAAAAATATTTATATGGTTATATAAAAGTAATATAATTTTTTTAAAACAATTATATATGATTTTAAAACACTTTCAACCAAAGCTAAGAATAAGTGAAGGGGCTTTAGTAAAATTCTCACTAACTGAGGCGTATTGTAATGTGATGGAAATAATTTCTATTATATGGTTTATTTAATACACTTTGAAATGTAGTATCATGATTCATTCATAATTAATTTTATTTTATGCTTCTTTTTAAGTATAAAAACCTAGGATATTTTACATGAAAATTACCAAGTGAGAAATTTTATTGTGCAATCTCAGATTCTTTGGTAACTATTAAATTTCCCATGAAATAAGCAATTTCTTGAGATAGATTTTCTTTATAAAATAAACATATATTAAATATAAATGTTATTTTATGATTTATATAACTATTTAATAAACCATTTACCATTTTTACATATAGTTTATTAATTTTATTCCATTAATGAGAGAAGTATTGATAAATTTTGACCCTTTACTCAAAACATATATTATATGATAAGTCATAATGTTTATTAATTAAATAGATTATTTGATATATGATGATTTATTTGGAAAGTTAGTACATGGTTGGGTCCTTGTTATATATATATTATTGATGCATCAATAGTCTCATGATATGAATCAATTCTCTAGACCTAGTTAAATGGGTTTTCAACCAACCATTTAAACTACCTAGAAGATAGTTATTGATGGAAGAGTTATCATATTCCAAGGAAACATTACACCCAATAATTAAGAATTACCTCCACTTAGAATTATGTTATTGTTATCCACTATATTTTTGGTATGATATTATCTATGGGTGAATTTGATTATATTTTAATCGATTAAATTGGGTGTTTCCCCGTTTATTTTCATTTCTATTTTGACAGTAGAATATCAAGTTATAATAGTCCTGTTATTAATTAAATTAATGTCTTTATAGAAATTTCATATTAATTATTCTTGTCAAATTATTTATATATTAAAAATATTTATTTATTTACAGATCAAGTTGATTATTCACCTTGATTCATGATGTATTTCAGTGTACTTAACCCTTATTCGTGATTTAATATCTCTAATATTTTACTTTCTTTCCTAGGAATGAATGAAGTGTACTATGACTGATATAAATGAATATTTTAGTGGGAATAATGACATTCTTTGAAAAAATATGATTAATTTTTTTATTCAAATTTAATATATTAATCATGTATATATATAGATTGTTATGGCTATAAAACTATTCGGTCCATTAAGTAGTGATTTTGTGCATCTTATGTTGAGATAATAGACATTGTACTGACTTCTCGAAATAAGGGTAGAAGAAACAATAGAAAGAATCATAAGAAGTTTAATGTAAATCATGGGGAAAAGATTTAGGATGATAGATATCATTTAACATAATAATATGATAGAGTTAGATAATAAGTATATAATAACAACTAATGGTTTGATATGGAATAAATTTTATAGTTTTCTTCCAAAAAATAAATCCATTTACAGATTACACAAGTGGAAGTGGTTTTGACACAGATGTACCAATAGGTAATAACTAAAAAAAGATGCATTTTTCCTAACACAGTCATCCCCAAGTGTAGGAAAATGGTCATTACTAAACAACATTTTTAATATGATATGGAGATATGCTTAGGATAATTCAAAAATTAATAAAAATACATTAAAAGGATTTTAACAGATAATAACAATGTATGAAATAGTTTAAACCTATAATGTGATATATTGAAAATAAAATATCAAAATTTAGACATCTAAAAAATGATTATAAGGTTTTACCAATATTATTATTGTTTCTCATACTATGCATTTTTGTTTTAGTAAATGGATGAAACCTAGATGAATCATGAAGTCATTGAATATGAAATAACATGTGTTAACTATTAGAAACCAAATGGGATGATGAATAATGTGAAGGGTGTTAGGATTATTCAAAATAAGTTATCTTTAAATATGATTAACATCCTATATATTAACCAAAACTTAGACTAACCAATGAAGAGAAGGATGAAGTTTGAAAGAGCTCGAGCAGTGTACACCATAGAGGAAAGAATCCATTATTTCCATCTTGTCAGATATTTTGAAAAAGACACCCAATAATGATTCTCATTGGAATGTTAAAATAATCTATAATTGTAAATTATGGGAATAATGAAAATAATTATGGAGGAAAAACTATATATATAATGGAAATAAAAAAAATAACATCTTAAAGATCCATTTGTTTTTTGTTTTATTAAATGTTTGGATCTCACAAATAATATGAATAAATTATTTCTTGTAAGGATTACCTCCTAGAAATTATTCATAACTATGTTAAAATAAAACTAATAAAGTATTTTTATATTGTTATTTAGGAATTAAATATTAGATTTATTTTACTAATGGTATTTTGGTTTTAACAATGATGAAAAATATAAATACAATGATAAATTTAAAGGTACATATATATTCATTATCTTTTAAATAATTGATACAATCATGGGTAATGTGTTTAAGAATGATAATAATTTAAATTCATTAAAAATATTTTTTAGGTTTTAAATTATGGTATTCTACAATTATTAAATATATTTTCCTGAAATTTATGTCATGTTTAGGATTTAGTAGAATATTTATATGAGGAAATATTTCATTACATTATATAGAAATATGTTTACTGGTATGTATTACAATTAGGGTAAATGTGACCATTTATGGAATTAGAATAATATTAAAATAAGATTATTTAAGTCTCAAAAAATTCATATTTTTAACGATAGTAAAAAAGGTTATTTAATGATTAATTTTATTTCAAGTATTCCATTCATAATTTTTTTTTAATTTTATAGTAATTATATTAAAATGGTTTCACATAAAGGATAAACGATATATCATGTAACTTACCACCCATCCTTATTGGATTGAGTGGAGGTGGAGGTGATACTCAGGCTTTTGAAATGTTCCAAATGCATAATGGTCTTTCAATAAATTTTGAGGGCTTTATGAACAAGTGGGGAAAGATTTTCATTTATAATAAAAGTAACCAACTAAAATATTTATTAATGACTATAACTACATGATGCATGATGGCATGGTGAACGAATAAAACATATTACTTGGAATCAAAAATACATCCAAACCAATTCCATAATAGTTCACAAAGACCAGTTAAACCAAACAATGATAATACATAATCAGAGTACCAAGTAGAAGACTAAAAAACAAAACCCAAAAAAGATATGGCAAAACTCTATAAATCCACACCAAGATCCATTCCCTAAGAAATACATTACCATCCAAGTTTCTTGATGCGCCACTAATGGAATGTGATTCATTACCATTTCATGTGTCCTGGAATACCACATCAACAAAATAACCCATGTTATAAAGTATGGATGATTAATAGTACTTATGAGGTTTTCCCAAAATGACTTCCCTATACAAGACACTAGGATAAAGCCATTAGAATAGATATATTAAATGATTTATATAAATCTATTAAACAAGTTCACAATTAAAAACATGCCAACAAAATTCATACTCAAATAAATTCTCTATTGTTATCCCAATCCTCAAGTAATGAATCCATCCAAAATCAACAAAACATGTAATTAACCCAAATCACCTTTCTCATACTATAACCCATTCCAACAACAGCTTCAACACACATATAACAACCATATACCCATGTTTTACACACCCACACTCGATCATGGAGTCACCATTGACGGTATAAATTCATGTCTAAACCCATCCACTTTATAGTGTGTTACGACACACCCACTTCCCTTTGATGATGGTCCTTTATGTCCATTATCCATCCTTTCCAAACTATGATTAATCCCATAATCTAACCACATTCAAACAATATCTATAATGTCACAAAAACATGCCTATTTTAAATTTCCAAAATCATAAAAAAATCCAAAGTATAATTACCACATCATATAAACCATTATTTTTCCAAAATCATGCCAAGCCAACAAATGCATACCTAACGACACATTAGGACAAAAAAATTCAGTAAAAATCAAATTTTTTGAAAGAATCCATTATATGACATCTATGTCAAATGTCATTTCAATGAAACCACCATTTTATTAAAAACCACTTTTTCATCTCATTTTCCATAAAAAACCCAGGTGCATATTTTAAAATCACCATTTTAAAATCGCACACAAATAACATTGCATAACAAACCCCATTTTCCACCAAATACATAAAGCATCACAAAATGTCATCCACACAAGCCTCATACATAAATCTAAAAACCAATTTCAAGAAAAACCAATTAATTTGAAACTAATACTTCTAGTTATATCAATAAGAAATGAGAGTGATACCACCTACCATAGGGTTTGATGATATTGACCACGAAAAATATCACAAAAAAACTGGGAGAAATCTTCAAAAAAACAACCTTGGATCTCTTTTCCAAACTCTAAAATCCCACTCTTTTCATATTAGTAAAAATACAATACATAAATGCGATGTATGTAGATCTAGAATTCAGGGATATTGGGAGGTCTATATCACAGATAAATGATGAAAACACCCATAGATGAGACTTACTAGAGGAGAATCACCTTCAAACTACTAATAAAACCCTTCAATTTGATTCTAATATGACTGGTATAGGTTCCATATCCCTTGTAATGAGAGGAAATATTTATTGAGGCTCAAGTGGGAAGATGTTTGGTGTGTTTTCGATTAATATAGAGTCATATCCTTTTCAACAACACTATTTTTAATGTCTTGCACGGTTAGTTCGCACGGTTAGAAAAATATTAAAAAAAGTGTGTTCCTAATATTGCTTCAAGTGGAAACCCTCATGGTTGTATCAAATGGTTAGATAAATAGTGAAACAACTATGAAAATTCCCACTATATCAACTCAAAGAGTTTTTTGGAGATTATTTATTATTTTTCCAAACCATGCTCAAAATGTGGTCTCTTAAAAAGGCCTCCAAACCATTCCAAAACCCTTCCAAACTCTCCCAAATATTACCCAAACACGTAATAAACATAAAAAGGATTAAAAATGGTCACATTACTCAAATTGGGAGTGATATATTATCCTATCCTTTAAATATTCCATCCCTAGAAAGAAGAGAATCATCTCTTTGACGAAAAATATTTGGGAATTACTTAGCCATATATTTCTCCCGCTCTCATGTATCCTCCAAAATCATTCCATTAGGGCAAAAAACCCAAAATAGACTGATTCATTTACCAAAAAGACTACATATTTCCTATATATAATATATAGTAGCATGTGCAACAGGGAAGCATTAAGATATACCTCATCCTAATCCCATCGAATCACATGGTCATGATCTAACTAATTCTCTTTCAACTGGCAAACATGAAACCCATTGTGCACCGCACTGAGATGAGGTTGCAAAGCCTACCGATATTCCTCCTCTCCAACCCAGTAATGTATCTCAAAAGGGCCAATATAACTTAGATATAACATGAGCTACATCCAAAACTAATGATGTCCCATCATCAATGAGATTCTGAAGAACACATGATCACCAACCTAAA
Organism: Viscum album; assembly: GCA_963277665.1. Lineage (NCBI taxonomy): Eukaryota > Viridiplantae > Streptophyta > Magnoliopsida > Santalales > Viscaceae > Viscum > Viscum album. The sequence continues at coordinate 996,191,648 of OY728123.1, read as the reverse complement.
ATGAAAATGCCCATCGATGATGATCCGTATATGATTTCTGATGAATCTGATCCATATCTACTATTTTCCTAATCAATTTAATCTTATCTATCATCTATTGGAAAATTCTCATCCCAACCATTTATTTCTAACCTATTTCCACCCAACACGGTGAAGATTTTCATGGATTCCCATATAATTCCTCAAACATGGCCATATATTTGAATGCCTGAAAACTATTATTATAGGAGAACTCCCCAAATAGAAATTGATCCTCCCATAAGCCAGTAAAATCCATCACCCAAGTATTCAAATTATATTATAACCATTGTTTGATCCTATCAGATTTCCCATCTATCTAAGTATGTTATTTTATACACATCATCAACGGAGTCTTAAGGGACCACTACCAGGATTGCTATAAATGAGATATGAACCTCATATCTCTATATCATATAATCAAACCAAGCACACAATTCCTCATGATCACCTTATGTATATAGATTATGGACAGATCCTCCATCGTATGAGGTTCACAAATAGGGATGAAATGAGATTTCTTTGTGTGTCGATCCACTATCACCCATATGAGAATGTCCATCTTGACCTTTATTTGGAGACCTAAAATAAAATAAAATTCTCTTCTCTCCAAATTATACACTATAATAGGTAAAGACTATAAAATACCTCTTCTATCAAGTGATGTGCCACATTGACTTGCTGACCAGTTGAGTATCTAGATATAACATGGCAACATTCCATTTAGTACCCTCCCACCAAAACTGGTCGTTCAATACTATACATTTTTTGAATTCTAGTGTATACCACCCATCTAGACTAATAATGAGAACTGATAAGTTTATCCATACAATTTGTTGGTACAACCATCAGATTCCAATTAAATAAAACAGAATTAATATGTTTTTTTAAACCCTAAATGGTCTCCCCATCATTGTGTTTCGACCTCACCCCCACACACACTAAATTGGACATTTTCTCATATTTAACCAGAATATTCAAGTCAACAACTAATGATACCTGAAAAAACAACTATATCACTCTGATATTCACATTCTAACCACATGTCGACTATATCCAACATTAACTACCACTGATCTAATGCATGTTTCATCACTTGATCATATGAATTTATACTTAATGCATCTACCACAAAATTTCCCGAACCAGGTATGTACATCAACTCCAAGTAAAACAAAAAGAGATTATCCATCCATATATTTTTACAAAACAGAAAATCTCTCTATGATAAAATATGATTTCGGGTCTTATGATCAGTACACTCTTCATTTCTCACTAATGAGATAATGATGCCATGTTTTCAAGGCATGAACCACTTTTTCTAACTCGATATCAAGTTATGGGTAGTTATTCTCATGAAACATCACATATAGTGAGAAATATTCAACCACATGATCACATTTCATGATAAGACACCCCATCCGTGATCCCTATGCATCACAACCCACCACCAATCCTTTCTCTAATTCTGGAAAAATCAATACTTTTGTCGATGTATGATTATCCTTTTTCTCTTAAAATGATTTGTATCACTCCACATTCAATTGAAATTTAACATTCATCCTATCAAAGATTTCATAGTTTAATCAAATCAATATAATTAATTAAAAATCAATTATAATACCCTGTTATACCAAGGAAGCTTAATATCTTAAAAAGATTCTCTGGTGGTTTCTATGAGAAAAAAGGGACCCTATCTTTTTTGGATCCACTGAAATTGTTTCAGGCTGATTTTTTATTGACCTTTTTCCTAATAAATTAAATTTTAATATTTGAATGAACTAAATAAAACAAAAAATTCTCATAATATGGTATTAGAATATGTTACATGGAACTTAAACTCGACCTAAATTAGTGGAAATACTAAAGTTTCTACGAAACATCATTTTAATGATATAATTGTTTAACTTAGGTAATTATTACCATGTTGTAAAAAATACATATATAATAGTAATAAATAATTTTAAATTTTTTTATATTTATTTTATATGAATAAAAAAAATTATAATAAAATATATAATCTTTTGTAGTGTCCTATAATGTATAAAATACTCATTTTCAAGAATAAACATATGTTGATTTCCTTCTCTAAAAATTAATAAAATTAACTCTAAATACATTTTATATTTGAATTTGATAAAATAAAATTATTTTTTTTGTTTCAAAAGCCTAATTTATCTTTGAGAGATATTTTGGTATTTTCTTGAGAAACTTCACTTTTGGGAGAATAATGAAAAATATAATATTTTTATTCAAAACTACTCTTTTCATATAATTTATTTTTGAGGATAAATTACATTCAAATTTGGTTTAAGAATTTAATTAGATTATATTTTTAGAAATTAATAAAAAAAATTAATTTGGGCCAATTTCCAAAGGAAATGCACTATAAACACAAAGAAATTTTTTATCCTTATTTACTTTAAAACCCCACATTGATGACCTCACAACATGATTAATTTTAAATTCATTTCTGAAATTTATATGTTCAGAATTTTTAAAAAATAATTCAATATTTGGAATCATAATTGTTTATAATGTCTATTACTGTTAACATAGTTTTTGACAAAAAATGTTAGTATTGTATTTGAAAAATAAATAAAAGAATTATGGTTATATTAAGCTTAACTATGGACTAAACCATAACACTAAGGCCCAAAAAGACACACACAATAGTCTTAAATCCATTTTCTAGAAATATATTAACCATTTAATCCATTTAAAATACATTTAACCATTATTTAACCACTTTTAATAAAATAACATGGGTGTGGTTCTTTTTCTTATCAAACAATACAATAGTATTCCACACCTCATCCATTATAAAAGGACTCTTTCACTTCCACTACCTAACAATCATCATTCCCATTAGGTTCATGAAAAAACTGAAAAAATAACACTATTACATCCCTCCATTCTACCTTGTATCCACCCCTTATGAATAATTCAATCCAAGGAAGCCTTTTGGATTTATCAAAAATGAGTTATTTTATTTAGAGGTAACACCCTTCCTCAAAGACATTATATTTATTTTTTTCTACACTCCCTAAAACATTATTATTCAATTATAATATATCATAACTAGTGTTCTAAATATAGTATTATTTTTTTATGTTCATAGTTCGATTTTCACTTAAACAGCGATACATTTAATGGGTGACGAACATTATGTGAACGTGTAGGCGGACTACCACCTCTCTAAATGATTTTTGTTCAATTATCCATTACTGCCTCTCATGATGGAAATTATGATGGAAACATTGTTGAAATATGTTATATATATTTTTTATTATTTATGTAATCTTATTCAATTATTTTACAACACACATATTTAAACTTTTCATTTTCCATTAATATGATAATTTTGTTTGATTAAGTGCGGACTAACACTCCATAAAAACAATGTGATTCATTCATATAATACATGGAATGTATTAAATATAGATGTTGTGAATATATAGTATAACATAGATACACTAATAATGGTATAAATACATATATATACAGATATATTCCTATTAATTTCTTTCCTTCGACATGATAATTAAACAGAAATAGAGTTCATGTGTACGTACGACTTGCCATCTCCATGAACGGTGTATTCCATTTCAGAATTAAATATTTGATAGATTATTATAATACAAATTTACTTTAAATAAATAATATTTATATCTTGGATTACATTCAGTAAAAATTATATACATATAAGCACCAATGATATAACAAATTAAGCCACATGAGAAGAACAAAGCGAATATTATCTAAGGTGAAAAATTAAACAAGGGTTTGTTAAAAAGTTGGTAATGTATTATCATAATAAAACCATATACCATATAAGATATAAAAATGTGTATCTTTAATAGATTTATAATAAATATATATTTATTATATATGTGGATTGAATGAGTATGAAGAATGTCAACACACCGGGTAAGGGGATTTCATCTTATTTTTAATTCTGTGAGATACATGATCTATTCCACCTTCTTTAATTTTATGTTGTCTTTTTACTGTTGATAGATATATTCTATGTAAATTATAATTCTGTTTTTTAGAATTATCTTTTCTATTTTATGACCCTTATTTAATGGGTGTTATGTTTTAAAACTTACCAAAATGGTAACATTGTTTGTTCTCGATTTTCCTTCTTTGGGCCTCATGTTTTTTATGGACCTAAATTCTTTTTAGAGGTGTAAATACATCCATTTTACATGTAATATCATGATTTTAATTATTTTTGAGGATATTTTATTCTTCTTGTAATTTCTTCTTCTTACATAGAGTGTATGATCCCACATCACAAAGTCGTAATAGTTTGTTGAAACTATTTCATCGCTTTTGGATATTGTTAATGATTATGTGCCTTTGGTGAAATATTATGATCCATATCAGACAAAAATTCATGATTTTACTTATTTTTTATTTATTAAATATATCCCTATGTGTTTGTAATATTTTTAAACTCTTTTTAACTTAAGATAATGTTTTTATGTAAAATTTGACCCTCTCTCTCCTTGGTAGGAAAATTATTAAATTAAAAAACCATGTTTTTGAAAATCAATTCAAAAATGTTTTCAAAGGATCCATGTAGATCATTTTCAATTAAAAAGGTTTTTATATTTTTTTTATTTCCAAATCATCCTTTATATGTTCTCAATGTTAATTACAATGAAATGTCTTTCATAAGGTATCATGTTAGACAAAATAATTCCTATAAAAGGATAGTTGACTCAATAAATGTTTTTAAAAAATAATTACAAATTATTTCCCAACTAAGGTGGAATCCATTGGTGTTTCTTGATCCTTTATTTTCAATTTTTTCTATGTTTCCATTCATAATATTTATCTAAATCGATTATGGTTTAATTGAATGATGTCTATGAAACACATTTCTCTTTCGTATGTTATATGCTTTTGAAACCCACTAAAATTTTCAAGTTATGGTAATAATGAAATCATTAAAAAACCTATATATATTTAAAAATTTAATGATTTTATTACATGTTTATGAACCCATGTCATTTCATGGGTTTTTATATTATTATTTATGACCCAGTGTCACATGTATATATGATTTCATCATGCAACAGGTGGGACCTATATCACCCTATAATGTATTGGGTGATGATTTATGTCTCATGAGATAAAATGGATTGGAATAAGGGATTACTCGATTTAGTAATAAAAGGCTAGAATGAGGGTTTACTCAGTTCAGTAATACAATACTGGAATGATTGTTTACTCAGTCTAGTATTATAGGGCTGGAATGGGGGATTACTCGGGTTCGTAAATGACATTTTCCATGAAGATGGTTTTGTAAATGATGTCTTGGGTACTATTGATATCATATTATTTGATTATGGGTCTTCCAAAATTTAATCTATTACTACTATGTTATGATTTCATGTATTATTTTCTTTACTTATTTTTGATTCATGTATTACGAACTGCCAATATTTATGCCATGATTCATGTATATGATATTTGAGAAGCGTGGTATGATATTCTATTTTAATTATCATAGTCTCATACCCCCTATGCTAATGTTTATGCTTACATTTTTTCCTTGTATTCCTTTAATGAGAATGTTATATCATCCTATATTGTGTTACATTCCCAAGGTTATGAAGATATATATTATATTTTATGTTTCTATGAAGAGTTCTAGAAATTAACAACATAATAGAAGTAATATATCTCACTACGTATCTGTGTTTATGTTTCCATGATTCCAATGGCACTATACTAATATGGACATCACAGTTCTATTTTTGTAATTCATTATGTACTCTATAAATGTTATATATTGTCTATTTAAGTCAATATGAGGGTCTATAATTTTGGTATCAGTGGAAAGGTGTTTTAAAATATTAGAAACTGGGATAAGAAAACATTAGTTATATCCCTTGGTATATTTCTACGGATATGTCTAGATATGTATAAAATGATAACTGTAAGGTTATGTTAACATTTTGGAAAAAGTCCCGTAATTTTGGTAGAGGATATTGTAAGTGTTCTCCTAGAAATAAATCAATGTATGGATTATACAAGTGGATATTGATTTTAAATAGATTTACAAATGAGTAACGAATATGGAAATATGTTTTAGGCTTGAATTGGGGAAATATGTTTAGTGACCCAAATCCTGATATACACAGACATTACATTACTTCTGTGAAATACTTAATATATAAAAAAACCAACACTCAAGGATTGTAGTAGTTTATTTTCTTTGGAAACTCGGAACAAAATCTTCTAATCATTGGGAAAGATCTTCATCATCTCCCAAGAATAGAACAAACCATATATATTTGAACTTAAAAACATGAACATAATGTTTAAACATCAAAATCCTGAGCAATGTCATAAAACATAGCAGTATATAAGGCATAGATACATCAATCATGATAAAATATCATGGGATTAAAACATGTTATTGTGGGAACCATTAAGCACATTATATGATTTCCATAGTAGCCAAGGAATTACTTCCAAGACCATCTTAGTGGATAAAGTCCCTTTCTAAATCGAGTTCACTCCTCATTCTAGTCCTGTAACACTAAACTGGATTAACTTACCATTCTACCCATGTCTATCTCATGATATATAAATCTTTATCCAATGCATTGGAGGTAGATATAGGTCCCACCCATATCATAATGAAATCATTCTTACGTGTTCCACAACATAAACATAAACCATTCATCATAACCCATAGAATAAAAATGGGTTTCATAAACATCATCCCATCATAACATAATTCAAATAAAAAAAATGGATATCATTTCATCATAAGAAAAGTGAAACCATGTAAATCCTAGAGACATTATGCTTGAAACATACACATATGAAATAATGTCATCTTAGATGCAAAATGGTTATGATAAAACACTTGAAATGAATTCTTGAGGAAAATATAATTTCTTCTTCAAAATCATTTTGTTTTCACAAAATTACATGAAATTTCAAAAGAAAAGGATTTTGTTGAAAATAGTCCATAAATATTGTAGATAAAGCTTCATAAAAATGAGGCGTTATAAAACCATAAAAACCAGTTCATTCCTTATAATTTAAAAAACATTATTCTCGTACATTTATCGGAAAAGTCAAAAAGTACCTTGTATGGTAAAGAAAAGAAAGATTCCTTACATACCATGTAGTAAAAGTAAAAAAAAGAGTAAAAAGGAATTTAAACATACATGAATCCATTTTTAGAAAACATAGACAGGGATGATAAATATAACCCCAGTAAATACATACGAATAGACAGTCACGGATAAAAATGAGATTGGAAAAGTTATCCCTTACATTTTGTAAAATATGAATCGTATGTATCCAAACCTCCTGTATAATGATTTAAATAATGTCATTTTCTTATTACAGAATCATATTAATTGTTATGATATCATATATGGTTCACTTATGACTTTATATTACCCGTTATTTTGTAAATTACATGTTAAACCAACGTTTTGGTAAAATCATTTCATTTATTGTACGTGTTTCAACTTGTTGTTCTTGATATTATTACTTATATCCTGATTTACATAATTCCAAAATGTAAAACATGATTTATATATAATATATATTAAGAATATACATATATATAACAGATCAATAAATGGAAAGAAATACACCGTTCATGGAGACGGTAGGTCGTACGTACGCATAAACGCTGTTTTTCGTTTCCTTATTGAATTGAATCGAATTAAGTAGATGACATAAATATATATATACATAAATCTAGTTTCATTACTATGTCATATATTTCATTATTAATTATTATATGTACTTTATAATCATTCTTGAATTGTTAACATGGAAAATGAATCTCATCACGTCATGGAGACAGTAATCTGTACGTACGTACAAGCGATGATATAATTCCCATGTTTGTTGAATGGTATTGGAGTGGATGATATAATATCATAGAATAATTATGATTTAATAATAATTATATGTAGTTATTCTTTACACCATTATACCCATCCAAGTATGGTGGTGGTGGAAAAACTGATTACACCACGGCGTAGAGACGAGATTCCGTACGTACACACGCGCCGTGATTTTGTTTTCTGTAGGATGGATAGAATGTGAAATATGGTTGTTTCATATTTATAATAACATATAATAATATTATTAATACTGATTTTATTAATTTATAATTAAACAACTAAAGAAGAGGAAGTAGAAGAAGAAAGAAACATGAAAGAGTCGGTAGAAGAGATTACCTCTTCCTCGATGCACCTCCTTTAAACTTCTTCTTAGGGCACTAGAGATGGACTTTTGAGAAGACACGAACCTCTATGATGTAACTAGATAGTTTTAGAAGAAGGATTTTCAGGGTTTTTCCGAGCTTCAAGGCTCAAAAATGGTGTTAAGAGAAGAGGGAAGTGGTGCCCTTTTTGTAAGGAAGGAGAGGGGCACCTTGGGAATAACGTAAAATATTATTTTATAATAAAGTCATATATAGATTATAATTGCTACAAATTAATTTATTTCGAAGCCAAAGACGTTCTGGGTCTAAATAATCTAAACCAATAGGTTTTAGAAAAGTTTAGGTTACTATTTTAACCTTATCATTTAGATTTAACACTAAGATAAATAATTTAACGTTTACTGTGTCTTCTTGTTTTCTTACACAATATGGTTAATAAACATAGCATAACTAGCCAAACGAACCCCAATTGGTTCATTATTAATATAAATATCCTTATCTAAGTCATTTGGCCTAACAATAGATTTTTAGAAATAAAATAACAATTAATAATATAATATTTCTTTTAAAAACTATTTTAAGTAAATTTTGACACTATTTGGTAATTGAAATTTGTGAAAATCATAACAACATTATTAGTACGAAAAAAGTTAATTAAATATATACTACCATATCATATTAACCTATAAAATTATTGGAATTCATAACAAGTCTCATGTTACATTTATTTGGGTTTTTATAACATCAATTATGTTAATATTTCATTAATAAGGTAATTATTGCATCATCATTGTGTCGTAAATAAAATAACATATTTAATGTCTAAAAATTATAAATAAAATATAATTATATAGGAAATCTTCTTAAATTCCTAATAAATATTTATAGTAGAATTTATCTTATGTATAACCATATATTAAATATGTTTTAGTTATTAAACATTGATTTTAACTATTTTAACTCGTCTTTAAATAAAATAATAATAAATGTCCTAATCAAATACATGTGGACCTAAAGGGAAATATTTTATTCCAAAGGATATTTTTGGTCGAATTACCCTTATCCAATACAATTAGTACATGTGTTAGTGTAATAATAATATCATTTTTACCCATAATTACCCTATTTACTTTTAACCATGGTAAATAAAAGTAAAAAGTTACTATTTGACCAAAATTATTTTTATCATATTGAACCACATTTTACTCATTAATATTAACTGTGTCTCTCATATTTTAGAAATTCCACTCACAAAAGTGGTAAAATTATGTTTTATGTAAAATTTCAAATTCTCCTTGAAGTTGTGTAAAAGACGGTGAAAAGTTCAATAAAACATTTACATATCTAAAATTATTATAAAATGACTCTAATGAATTACATTGAACTTATATATGTATTATGTATAAATTTTTACCGAAAATAAATTTAAATAAAATAAATAATTATTTAAATAAAAAGTCTGTTTTAAAATAGTAACCCAGTGTTTTCACTATTCATCAAAAATTTAATGTTTTCAGAAAAATACAAAAAAATTCACCCTAGGATAATTTCGATATTCCGAATCCAAAAATGAAGTCCATTTTTAAAAATAAAATTTTAAAAAGGGGGTATTACTATTCATGACCACCAGTTTATATAATATTATAATAATATATCGTTGTGTAGTGAAACTCGGTATTGCATAAAATACACGCTATCATTGAAGGTTGTGATTGTGTGTAATGAAAGCCAAGTTAGGGTTGTGGGTAGTGCAAGCTCCTTTTGGTGTATCATAAAATACTAGACATCAATGAAATTAAAAATAATATATCTTATAAAATCTCGGCATGTTACATTCTACCCCCCTTAAAATGAATTTCTCCCTCAAAATTCGTCAGGGTTATAAATAGTTTACTACATGAAGGTTTCTTTCATAGAAACCCACAACATAAAAAGGAATACCAAAACATAACTTTGAAAAACTAAAGAATGAAATCTAACGGTTACAAAAATTAACTCATCCCTGGGTTTCCATATGACAACCCTGCTTTTTATTATAACTTAAACATGACTTATTACATAAAACTTCACTTGATACAACAAAGAAGATCGAGAGGTTTAGTGTCTATGGGGATTAGTATCATGAAATAAAAACTTAGAACATTAAATACAACATGTTTATTGAAAACATCCTTTACATGACCACTACATTCCCTCATACTTAGCATTAAATGGGATAACCTGAGGACATGCATAAGAAAAAGGAGAGCTATAAAGCCCAGTAAGGGAGTACACATGGAATAACATGAGGAGTAAAATACATGTTACACAATAGGCATATCAATAGAGCATAAAATAAACATGAACATAATGGAATGATAAAAGCATGATAATCATAACATGGAAATGTGGCAACAACACTTAACATGAAATTAGCATTAGCCAAGGCTCATTGCACATGGAGCATGTGTAAATCCTCATTGCAAATAAATCATGAGTAAACCCTCATTGCACTTGAATTAGCATGAGTCAACACTCATTGAACCTGACGTATCATGATACTATACTTTACCCAATGCATTGGAGTGCTATAAGGGTGCCCCCTTCTTAAACATTTCATCTCATGCATAAGTGTGCCACATGGATCATAAAACATGGATTCATAAAACATAATCATTTATTCCACGATAAAGGAATTTGGAATTAATAAATGAAACTTTACAATAAATATGTAAATTTGCATAAATGTGAATACCCTTGATGGAGATATGGGCATGGAATTCACTACACAATGACATTGGCATAGAAAATCGGTGCGATTTCGGCAGCGTAACAGCATGACATAAGAATTCATAAAAATGGTTGATTAGAGATAAAGGGGTTCCTCATCATATTTACATGTAATGGACAGTATGGAGGTCATATAGATACATGTCCCAACAATTGAAATGGAATTTAGATTCATGATACAAAATTATTTCGTGAATGTAAAAGAAGAGAGAGAAGTTCCTTTCAGAATTTCGGCATAGTAACGGGTGTACATGGGAGGCATTTAATGAGAGAGAAATGGGTCTCTCATCATTCAATAAATAAGAGGGAAGTATGGGGGAGGTGAGAAACCATACCCCAACATTTATAATGAAAATTAAAATGGCAATACAACTTAATGAAAATTGACAAAAAGGAGAAAGGAAGAAAAAAACCCTTACTTGGAGGTGTGCTTCCAAAGGCAAGAGAGAGGCTTGTGAGAGGCTTCTTGGGAGCTTGGGGCACCTTGGTAGGATTCTAGAGAATGTAGGGCAGATGTTGGAAGAACTCCAAAGGCTTTGAGTGAGGAGAAAGTGGGCGCTTGGTGGTTTTATATAGGAAAGGTGAGGGAATTCTTTATTATTTAGGTTTCGGACCCCTTATATTAAATTAATCCAAACCACAAACCATCCCATGGTTTTTGCCCATGGTTTTTGGAAAAGGGAAGAGGAAAAAAATATTTTATAAGTCCAAAGTCTGAACTTCTTAAAATAGTAGGGTTGCTTATGTGGAGGTGAGTCACACTCCCATGGAAATTAATTTAAAAATGGAAGGTGTTGAATAAGTCTTGAGGGGTCCATTAATGCTTTGGAAAGTAAGATTAAAAACCCAAAAAATCACATTATTTTAATGTTAAAACATATATTGGACGAACATAAATATTACGGTATTTTATTACATCACTATTGGGTCATTATGATGTCATAAAACACATTATATATTTAAACGGTATTTAATTTTTACTCAAAAATTTGACTGTCTCTGAAAATTATGAAAACTTCACTGTTGGATAATTTCGACGTCCTGATTTGAAAAATAACATTTGTTTTATCTAAATAATTTTCTAAATATGTTAATTTTCTCTTTAAAAATAAAAACCGACATTTATCAAAAATTCACAGGTTTGGATAGAAATGCCTTTCAAACCTTAAGAAAAATTATAATTGCATTCATAAAATTATAAGATCATTTATATTTAATAAAAATTAATTTAATAATAATAATAATATTTTTTTATAATATTATTTAATTCAAAAATACCTTAATTTAATAAAATAGAATTCTTAGTTAAATAATAACTAAAAACACTATTTGTACTTTAAAAACTATTTACAATGTATCAAAAATGACTAGAAATTATATTCATTATTATATACAAAAAAATAATTTACATGAACATAGTACTACTTATTTGTTACAAAACCCCTTAAAAAGGCCGCATAAGTCCAAAGGGTAAGGTGTGTGATGGTGACAGACTCTTGGGGCGTCTCGGATAACATCGCTCAAGTGGTAATCTATATCAACTTCCACATTTCACGTAGACGATCTCGTTCGAGCTTGACATGGTGTAGCTCAGCTTGGGCTTGGTCAAGAGAGAATCCCAAACATGCCACCTCTTTCCCGAGCTCCAACAAATGGGCTTTGTATGGTGCAATTCTACTGGATGAGGTCATCGCTTCCTTCTGAGTAAATTGGATTTGATAAAGTCCTATATTTATATTAATCATGTGCCTACTATTCAAAGACTATATTAGCAACGGTCATAATTCATAACATAAAACCAAAGAAGTTGACATTTTATAAAAACATTTTATAGAAAGAGACATTTAATAAGATCAAGAGGGATTTTCCATTAATGAAACTTTGGGTCATTACAATATTCCCCCCTTAAGAAATTTCACCCTCGAAAGTTTCCTTTTCCCACACTAAAACAAATGTGGGTAACTCAGCTTCATCATATCCTCCGATTCCCAAGTCGCTTCTTCAAACTTGTGGTTTCTCCATAACACCTTGATAAGGGGCATTGTCTTATTTCGTAGAACTTTTTATCTACAATCTAAGATCTTCACTGGTTGCTCCTCATAAGAAATATCATCTTCCAATTGTACCACCTCAAAAGAGAGTACTTGTGAAGGGTCCGGTATATACTTCCTTAAGAGGGATACATGAAATACATCATGTACTTTGGCTATAGTAGGTGGAAGTGCTAGTCCATATGCCACAACCCTGACACGATCAAGAATCTCGAAGTGGCCGATATACCTTGGACTTAACTTTCCTTTATTTCCAAACCTCATGACCTTCTTCCATAGAGATATGCGTAGAAAAACTATGTCTCCAACTTTAAACTCAAGATCTCGTCGACAGTTATCTGCATAACTCTTATGTCGACTCTGAGCTTCCTTGATATGTTGCTGAATGGTTTTCACCTTCTCCTCTATTTCCTCGACCATTTATGGTCCAAGCAGATTACGTTCACCGAACTCATCCCAACATGCCGGTGTTCTTCACCGTTTCCCATAGAGGGATTCATATGGTGCCATTTGGATGCTCTAGTGGAAACTGTTATTATAAGAGAACTCAACAAGAGGAATATATTGATCCCATCCTCCTTTAATGTCCATTGAGCAGGCTCTCAACATATCCTCAAGTTTTTGGATAGTCCACTCGGATTGGCCATCAGTTTGAGGATGACAGGGCGTACTGAAGTTCAGTTCAGCATTCAGAGCATGTTGAAGACTCTTCCAAAACCTAGAGGTGAATATTGGATCTCAGTCAGACATAATAGATAGTGGTACTCCATGCAACCTTACCACTTCCCTGATATATATCTATTCCAGTTGATCCAATGACAAATCCTCCTGAATAGAAATGAAGTGTGCAGTCTTTGTAAGATGATCCACGACAACCCAGATTGCATTGTTTCCTTTGGATGTCCTTGGATGTCTGGTGACAATGTCCATGGTGATGTTCTCCCATTTCCATTCTGGTATTGGCAATGGTTGCATCATCCCCTTAGACTTCTACCTCTCTGCCTTCACTTTCTGACACACCATGCACATTGATGTATATTCAGCGATCTCCTCCTTCATATTATCCCACCAAAAGTTTTCTCAAATATCTCGATACATCTTTGTGCTCCATGGGTGAATAGAGAAATTTTAACTATGTGCATCATCCAAAAGTTCCTTCTTCAGCTCTAGACTTGATGGAACACATAGTCTTTTCCCAAACCACACAATTCCTTCTTCATTAACATTAAACTCTGAGGATTTCCCCTTTTTGATAGCTTCCACTTTTTCCTGAATTCCCAGATCATCCTTTTGAGAAACCTTTAGCCTTTCCAAAAGAGATGGTTGAGAAATCATTTGTGAAAGGATTGATGATGTTCCCTTCTCTATGATTCCGATGTCCGTATTCATCAAGTCTAAGAATATTGGATCATTCTCAATTATCATCATTGATAGAATCGATGGATCATTTCTACTTAGGGCATCTGCCACCTTGTTCTCTTTCCCAGGGTGGTAATGTATTGAACAGTCATAATCCTTGATGAGCTCTATCTATATTCTCTGGTGCATATTAAGCTCTTTCTGCATGAATATATATTTAAGACTGTTGTGGTAAGTATATATCTCAAATTTCTCCCCATAGAGATAATGCCTCCATATTTTCAAGGCAAAGATCCCAGCCGCCAACTCCAGATCATGTGTTGGATAGTTTCCCTCAGGGATTTTCAACTTTCTTGAGGCATAGGATATCACTTTATCATTCTGCATCAGCACATAGCCTAATCCCTTCTTTAAGCATAACTAAATACCACAAAAAGTTCCCCACTTATAGATAATGTGAGCACGGGCGCAATGATAAGCAACCTTTTCAACTCCTTGAAGAATTCTTCGCATTCATCACTCCCAGAAAACTTTACTCCCTTCCGAGTGAGCTTGGTAAGAGGGTTGGACAATCGTGAGAAATTTCTAAAAATTCGTCTATAATATCCATCTAACCCCAAGATGCTACGGATATCTGTTACCGATGTTGGCCTCGACCATCCCTCAATTGCATCTATTTTGGAGGGATCCACATATATCCCATTTCTTGTGATGATATGGCCCAAGAATGAGACTTCCTTCAACCAGAACTCACACATGTTGTACTTTGCATAGATCTTCTCATTGCACAAAGTCTCCAGTACAGTTCTTAAATTCTCCTCATGATCCTCCTTGGTATTGGATTATATTAGAATATCATCTATAAAGAATATCACAAATTTTTCTAGGTAATCTCTAAAGACTCTATTCATTAAGTCCATGAAGATTTCTGGAGCATTGGTGAGTCCAAAAGGCATTCCTATGAATTCATAGTGCACATATCTTTTACGAAAAGCAGTCTTGGGGACATCTTTTTTCTTCACCCTTACTTGATAATATCCCGACCGCAAGTACACATTGGAGAAGTATTGTGCTCCACATAGCTGATCAAACAAGTCATCGAATCATGGGAGAGGATACTTTTTCTTTATCATGATTTTGTTAAGATCACGATAATCGATGTAGAGCCGCATTGACCCATCCTTTTTCTTGACGAAGAGGACTGGTGCACTCCATGGTGAAGCACTTGGGCGTATAAACCCTTTTTCCAGATTCTCCTGTAGTTGTTTCTTCAGCACTTCAAGCTCAACAACAGCCATTCTATATGGAGTCTTGGATATTTGTAGCTCCCCAGGTATAAGTTCAATTGAGAACTCAACATCTCTTCTAGGAGGAAGACCAGACAGTTCCTCGGGAAACACTTCAGGGAATTCCCTCACAATAGGCACTTCTTCAAGGATGGTTTCTTCCTTGGAATCAATCATCTAAGCCAGATACGCGTGCTCATAAGGCAGTAATATCCATGCTTGATATGATGTATCTAAAAGAGATTCATCTTCCTCCTAACACTTGTAATGAATCGGGGGTCAATTCTCCATATGGAGTGTGATTTCCCTCTCCCGAAAATTTATATTGGCTCTTAATAAGGAAAGCCAATCCATGCCAAGAATTGCATCAAATTCCACAAGAGGGAGTATGACGATGTTTTCCGAGAAATTTAATCCACATATTATAATAGGGGAGGACTTATATCCATGGGATGAAATGATTGCCCCATTTTTTGTACTCACCAACATCTTTACTTCTATGATTTGTGGTGGTGCTGTGATTGTTCTACTAAACATTCGAGATATAAAAGAATGCGTATAACCTGAATCAAAAAGTATGTTCGCTATTCTTGAATGAATAACTAGCGTACCTGTCACCACTTCGTTGTCGGGGTTCACTTCGGCATAAATGATGGAAAAAGGTCTTCCTTCCTGCCTTGGAGGTTGTTGGTCACCTCCGAAAACCCTTGGATTAGGGCACTGATTTGCAAAATGACCCGGTTCTTTGAATTTGTAGCATTGAACAACGCATTGAGGTTCGAACGGAGCGTTCCTCTCCTCTGTCACAAACGTGGGTCTTTCTTGCTGACAGTTAACAGCTAGGATCCCTTCTCTTCCACACCTAAAGCATTTTCTCGTCCCCTTAAGGCAATTTCTAGGGTGCTTCATTCCGCACTTTTGGCAAGTGCGGTGCTGGATCTTCTTAGCACCGTTGGGTTTATCCATCGCACCACCAGCATTGATTTCCACCTTACGCTTCTTGTCCCCATGATACCCTTGTGATTCCCCGATCTCCATTTCGACCTTGAGGGCACATCAGACAATTTCCTCATAGTTGTCGAAGTCACGGATCGCTAATGCTTTCTGCAAGCTAGGCTTCAGCCCACCAAAGAAGCGGTCAACCTTGCATTAGAGGGTAACAACAAAGCCGAATGCGTATCGTGAAAGCCTTGTGAAGTTTTCCTCATACACTCCCACATATATTTCATCTTTTTTCTTGAGGGAAAGGAAGTCCCTTTCCATCTTATGATGGAGGGTGAGTGGAAAATATTTATCGAAAAACATCTTCTGGAAATCCTTCCATTCAGACGCCTCGATCTCCTCCTCAGGCTTCGTATTTTTGATCAACATCCACCATCGATCAGCTTCACCCTCCATACGATAGGCAGCCAGTAGAACCTTCTCTTGTTCAGAACATTGAAGGATGGATAATATCTTTTCAATGGAGTTGATCCATTGTTCAGCGATCGTGGGATCGGATGATCCACTAAAAGTAGGAGGCCTTTGTCTCATGAAGATCTCGATAGTGACTTGTTCTTTCATAGTGGGGGTTGAATGTTCCTCTTGACCCGTGTTTCAATTCATTGCTTGAGTTAACAGAGAGAGAAGTGTGACAATGTTTGTGATTCCCGCTCCCATTGGATTGGGCATCTCATTAGTACAGTCATCACACTGATCTTCACATCAATTGTTAGCCTGAGTCCTCCTATTACCGGCCATTGGCTGGAATAGAAGGAATGTTAGGGGTAACACATAATGAGTAATCCAGAGAAAAAAGTTGATGACTTATAAATAAACATTCATTTCCTTAACTCATGAGTCTATAGGCTTCAATCTAGGCTTTTCATGATCAACATTCTAACATATATTCTTAGGGGCATTTTTCCCTTAATAAGGGTTCATACTAAGATTGTGAATTTATCAAAACATATCCCCAGGGAGTGTCGTAACCAAGAGTGCAGCAAGGCCCGTTGCTGTGCACCAGTTCCCATTCGAGTCTAGCTCAAAGCGGTGTTTTCAGGTTTTACCCCTAGGATACACTTGTTCCAGAGCCGCCTCTACCTTCTCGTATCCAGACAGGGATGTATTTGTCTGATAAACCACTTAATCAGTACTTAACAAAACTTAGAAATGTTTTTATTATAATTAGTATTGTCTCTAAGGCTTTACAAGGGTTTCTTAATCCCAAAAATAACTAAACCTATCCTCTGATACCAACTATGACAACCCTTCTTTTTATTACAACTTAAACATGATTTATAACATAAAACATCACTTGATACAACAAAGAAGATCGAGAGGTTTAGTGTATTTGGGGCTTAGGATCATTACATAAATACTATGAACATGAAATAAAACATCTTTATTGGAAACTTCCTTTACATGACCACTACATTCCCTCATACTTAGCATTGCATGGGATAACCTGAGGACATGCATAAGAAAAGGGTGAGCTATAAAGCCCAGTAAGGGAGTACACATGGAATGACATGAGGAGTACAATACATGTTAGACAATAGTCATATCAATAGAGCATAAAAGAAACATGAACATAAAGTCATGATAAAGAATGATAATCATAACATGGAAATGTGGCAACAACACGTAATATGGAATTAGCATGAGCCAAGGCTCTTTGTACATGGAGCATGAGTAAATCCTCATTGCACATAAAGCATGAGTAAACCCTCGTTGCACTTGAATTAGCATGAGTAAACAGTCATTGAACATGATGTATCATGATACTATACTTTACCCAATGCATTGGAGCGCTATAAGGGCGCACCCTTCTTAAACATTTCATCTCAGGCATAAGTGTGCCACATGGATCATAAAACATGGATTCATAAAACATAATCATTTATTCCACGATAAAGGAATGTGGAACTCATACATGAAAATTTACAATCAATATGTAAATGTTCATAAATTTTAATACTCATGATGGTGAAATGGGCATGGTATTCACTACACAATGACATTGGCTTAGAAAATCAGTGCGATTTCGGCAGCGTAACGGCATGACATAAGAATTCATAAAATTGGTTGATGAGAGAGAAAGGGGTTACTAATCATATTTACATGTAATGGACAGTAAGGAGGTCATATAGATACATGTTCCAAAAATTGAAATGGAATTTAGATTCATGATACAAAAGTATTTCTTGAATGTAAAAGTAGAGAGAGAAGTTCCTTTCGGAATTTCGGCATAGTAATGGTTGTACATGGGAGGCATTTAATGAGAGAGAAAGGGGTCTCCCATCATTTAAAAAATATTAGGGAAGTATGGGGGAGGTGTGAAACCATACCCCAACATTCATAATTGAAATTAAAAGGTAAATACAACTTAATGAAAATGGACAAAAAGGAGAAAGGAAGAAAAAAACCCTTACATGGAAATTTGCTTTCAACGGCTAGAGAAAGGCTTGTGAGAGGCTTCTTGGGAGCTTGGGGCACCTTGGGAGGATTCTAGAGAATGTAGGGATGAGGTTGGACGAACTCCAAAGGCTTTGAGTGAGGAGGAAGTGGGCGCTCGGGTGGGTTTATATAGGAAAGGTGAGGGAATTCTTTATAATTTAGGTTTGGGACCACTTATATTAAATTAATCAAAACCACAAACCATACCATGGTTTTTGCCCATGGTTTTTGGAAAAGGGAAGAGGAAAAAAATATTTTATAAGGAAAAATTCCGAACTTCTTAAAATATTAGGGTTTCTTATGTGGAGGTGAGTCACACTCCCATGGAAATTAATTTAAAAAGGAAAGGTGTTGAATAAGTCCTGAGTGGTCCATTAATGCTTTGAAAAGTAAGTTAAGCAAACCCAAAATCACATTATTTTAATTTTAAAACATATATTGGCCGAACATAAAGATTATAGTATTTTATTAAATCACTATTGGGGCATTATGATGTCATAAAACACATTATATATTTAAACGGTATTTAATTTTTACTCAAACATTTGATTGTCTCAGAAAATTATGAAAAATTCACCGTTGGATAATTTCGACATCCTGATTCCAAAAATTACATTTATATTATATAACTAGTTTTATAAATATGTTAATTTTCACTTTTAAAATAAAAACCGACATTTATCGAAAATTCACAAGTTTGGACAGAAATGGCTTTCAACCCCTAATAAAAATTATAATTGCATTCATAAAATTATAAGATAATTAATATTTAATAAAAATTAATTTAATAATAATAATAATAATATTTTATTAGAATATTATTTAATTCAAAAATCCTTTATTTTAATAAAATAAAATCCGTAGTTAAATAATAACTAAAAACAGTATTTGTACTTTAAAAACTATTTACAATGTATCAAAAATGACTAGAAATTATATTCATTATTATATAAAAAAACTAATTTACATGAACATAGTACTACTTATTTGTCACATAACCCCTTAAAACAACCGCATAAGACCTAAGGGTAAGGTGTGCGATGGTGACATGCTCTTGGGGCGGCTCGGATAACAACGCTCTAGTGGTAATCTCTATCAACTTCCACTTTTCACGTAGACAGTCCCGTTCGAGCTTGACATGGTGAAGCTCAGCTTGGGCTTGGTCAAGAGAGAATCCCAAGGATGCCATCTCTATTCCAAGCTTCAACAAATGGGCTTCGTATGGTGAAATTCTACTGGATGAGGCCATCGCTTCCTTCTGAGTAAATTGGATTTGTTAAAGTCCTATATTTATACTAATCATGTGATTATTGTTCAATGGATATATTAGCAACGGTCAAAATTCTTAACATAAAACCAAAGAAGTTGACATTTTATAAAAAAAATTTATAGAAAGAGACATTTAATAAGATCAAGAGGGATTTTCCATTAAAGAAACTTTGGGTTGTTACATTCCATATAGAAGAACATAGCTGCAAATATGGATATGGAAGAGAAACCTAACCATCAAGTTCTGATGGAGAGTGGTAGAGAACATGGCTATGAAAAATCAAGCAATCACAAAGCCATAAATTTGTGATGATCTAAGGTACCATCTGATTCATCGGATATAAGGGCACTATGAAAACATTTTTGGTTTTCAAGATCATTTCCAAAATGTTGAAGAATTAAAAGAAATACATACTTGATTTTGGAACAATCTCACTGTTTTATGTGCCTTTAACAATTTCCACTTCATCTCATAAAGAAATGAAGTTGAATTTGTCTTCCGTGAAGTGTTATTAGATCATGCGATAGAATGATTGGTCATTGCATTTGTCTCAAACATATGGTTAGAAAACGTTATATACATAAGTCCCTCGATGGTGAGATTAATCATATATGGCTCAAAAAATGGACTTATACTTCATCTATCATAGAACTTAATAAAATTAAAATAGTTTCTACAA
The DNA here is from genome assembly GCA_963277665.1 of Viscum album. Taxonomy (NCBI): domain Eukaryota; kingdom Viridiplantae; phylum Streptophyta; class Magnoliopsida; order Santalales; family Viscaceae; genus Viscum; species Viscum album. The sequence goes on along the minus strand of OY728123.1, from coordinate 996,170,560 downwards.
ACCTGGGACTTCCTGTAGGCCAGTCGTATGCGATAAATGCCTATCGCACTTCAGTTGTGGGTTTGATTCCCACAACCTTGTCTGACGCGATGAGTTGTCACTCATCCTGCAGGTTGTACTTTTTCTAAAACTCAATTATTATAACATTCCATAAATAATATCAAAAAAAGTTCTAGACTTAAACAATACTTATTTATGTCCAACATAATCCATTCTAATCTTTAGTCTAATCCAAAATACTTTTGTCCAAGCTCATAGAATAATGAAAAAAATTACTAGAAATGTCATCTGCTGAGCATTTGAATACCATCATTTATCCCCATATATCATATGATATACCTTGTTGGTCACATTCCAAACTTCTGAATACCTTAATCATGTATTACAGGAGTACCTTAGTGAAAACATGAGTTCTGTCCAAGGATAACACTTTCTACATACCAAAATCTCAAAATTTCTATATACTCAAACCGTGATATCACTTTTTCCTTATATTAGTCATGAGCTCATGAATACTATCAAATTTTCATTTTCTCTTTATCCCTTCATTATGAACATATCATCTTCCTTCCAAAAATATCGGAATAACCTTTCATGGTTATCAGTACCATTCAACATATACTTTCAAATACTTTAGGAAAAACAATAGTGTAACAATCGTTAGATATTTCTTTATTCCATAGTACCATTAAATTACCTATACAACATAACTCTTGATAACCATACAATCATTACAATACCTTTTTAAACCATTGACCAAGCTTCAAAATTTCTTTTATCTCATATATCATTTGAAGTCTCATCATTATCATCCACATAAATACTACCCATATGATCATGCTGATTCTATTCATGAGATTTTCCCTTAGGGAATTGGTTTTCAAAATTCCCAAACATTCCACATTTAAAAAATTTAATCATTTTTGATGACGTAGCAATACCATTATCTTTCTCCTTGGTGTTAACTGAACCATTTCCTTTTCACTTACTGGATTTGTGTCATTATTTTCTACACCCAAAGCATATTCCAGTTCCACTAAAACATTCTCCTTGATGCCTCTTCCCACATGATTTACATGAGAGAAATTGAACTTTCTATCCTATATGATCATCATGAAACCCCATCTTTCTCTTATTAGTTGAGTCGGGAAACATACCAAAGTTGAGATTATTGATCATATTATGAGATTGTTGATTAGGCATAATAATTATGTTTGGAATTCCAAATCCCATTTCATTTGGTTTCTCATGAAGAATATCATTCCATTTTCCATCATATCCTCCATTATTGTGAATGTTCATGTTTCCAGCCATTTTCTAAAACACACAAAGAATAGTGAGAGAGGAAAAAATAATTCTTGGGAAAACAACATAATAAAGGTGGATTATCGTCAATATATAACATCTTAGGTCAAATTATAAGATAATTACCATTATTCTAGGACTATAACATATACATATACTTATCCTTAGGGACATCCCTATACATATCATAGAAATATCTCTAGGGATTTAACTAAAGTTTTTGCATCCTAGTTTCCAAAGGTTAACTAATCCTTAACTCTAATACCAACTATAGAGACTCAATGCTTGACATACATGGACATTACATTACTCTAGTGAAATACATAATACATAACGAAAACAACCATTCAAGGATCATAATAGTTTAGTTTCATTGGAAACTTCGAACAAAATCTTCTAATCGTTGTGAAAGATCTTCAACATATCCCATAAAGATCTTCCCCTTTGGTATTCTTACCTCAACCTTTTATTTATATCCTTGGGAAAAGAAAAAATATAAAGGGTGAGATCAAATGCTCAGTAAGGGTAAGCATGGAGTGAATAAAACAAACCATATACATTTGAACTTAAAAACATGAACATAATGTTTAAACTAAAAATCATGAGCAATGACATAAAACATAGCAGTACATAAGGCATAGATACATAAATCATGATAAAATAGCATGGGATTAAAACATGAAATTGTGGAAACTAGTAAGCACATGATATGATTTCCATATTATCCAAGGCATTGCGGCCAAGACCTTCTTAGTGGACAAAGTCCCTTTCTGAATTGAGTTCGCTCCACGTTCCAGTCTCGTAACACTGAACCAGATTAACTTACCCTTACATCCATGTCTATCTCATGAGATATGAATCATTACCCAATTCATTGGAGGTAGATATAGGTCCCACCCATCCCATAGTGAAATCATTCTTACTTGTGCCACAACAGAAACAAAAACCATTCATCGTAACCCAAGTAATAAAAATGGGTTTGATAAATATCATCCCATCATAACATAATCCATATATAACAAATGGTTATCATTTCATCATAAGAAAATTGGAAGCATTTAAATCATAGAGACATTGTACTTGAAACATACACATATGAAATAATGTCATCATATATGGAAAATGGTTTTGATAAAACTCTTGAAATGAATTCTTGAGGAAAGTATCCTTTCTTCTTCAAAATCAATTTCTTTTCATAAAATTCCATGAGATTTTAAACGAAAAGGATTTTTTTCAAAATATTAAATAAATATTGTAGAGAAATATTAATGAAAATAAGGTGATATAAAACCGTAAAAATCCCTTCATGCCATATAAGTTAAAAAACATTATTTTCATACTTTTGCTGAAAAAGTCAAAAAGTAACTTGTATGGTAATGAATAGAAGGATTCCTTACATACCATGACGTAAAAGTCAAAAAAATGGGTAAAAAGGAATTTAAACATGCAGAAAACCAATTTTATAATATAGGGACATGGATTAAAAATATAACCTCAGTAAATACTTACGAATATATAATCTCGGATAAAAACAAGATTGGAAAAGTTATCCATTACATTATGTCAGATATGCTTCGTATGTATCCGAACCTCCTGTATAATGATTTAAATAAAGTCATTGACTTATTACAGAATCATATTAATTGTTATGATGTCATATATGGTTCACTTAGGACTTTATATTACCTGTTCTTTTGTAAATTCCTTATTAAAGCAACGTTTTGGTAAAATAATTTCACTTATCATACATGTTTTGACTAGTTGTTCTTGATATTATTACTTATTTCCTGATTTTCTTAATTCCATAATTTAAGACATTATTTATATATAATATATATTTAGAATATATATATATATATAATAGATCGATAAATGGAAAGAAATACACCATTCATGGAGACGGTCGGCCGTACTTAAGCATGAACGTTGTTTTTAGTTTCCTTATTGAATTGAATGGAATTAAGTAGATGGCATACATATATATATACATAAATTCAGTAGCATTATTATGTCATATATTTCATTATTACTTATTATATATACTTTATAATCATTCTTGAATTGTTAACATGAAAAATTAATCTCATCGCGTCGTGGAGACGGTAATCCGTACGTACGCACAAGCGATGATATCATTCTCATATTTATTGATTGGTATTGGAGTGGATGATATAATATCATAGAATCAGAATGATTTCTATAATAATTATATATAGTTATTCTTTACACCATTATACCCATCCAAGTAAGGTGGTGGTGGAAAAACTGATTACACTACGACGTGGAGACGGTATTCCGTACGTATGCACGTGCGTTGATTTCTTTTTCCGTAGGATTGATAGAAGGTGAAATAGGGCTGTTTAATATTTATAATAACATATCAATGTATAATTAATAATTATGTTATTTCTTTATAATGAAACCACTAAATAAGAAGAAGTATAAGAAGGAAGAAACTTGAAAGAGTCTGTGGAAGAGATTACCTCTTCCTCGACGCACCTCCTTTAAACTTCTTCTTAGGGCACTAGAGTTGGCCTTTTGTGAAAACCAGAACCTCTATGATGTAACTATAGAGGTTTATAAGAGTAATTTTAAGGGGTTGGCCGAGCATCAAGGCTAAAAAGGGTGTGAAGTGAAGAGGGAAGGGGTTCCCTATTTATAAGGGAGGAGAGGTTCACCTTGGGAAAAACATAAAATATTATTTTATAGTAAAGTCATATTCGGTTTATAATAGCTCCAAATTTATTTATTTCAATGATAAAGTGGGGATGGGTCGATATCCTCTAAAACAATAGGTTTTAGACAAGTTTAGGTTACTATTTTAACCTTATCATTAAGTTTTAACACTAAGTTAAATAATTTAACTTTTACCGTGTCTTCTGGTTTTCTTACAATATATGGTTAATAAACATACTATAACAGGCCGAACGAACCCAAAGTGGTTCATTATTAATATATATATCATTATATAAGTCATTTGTCTGAACATAGATTTTTAGGAATAAAATAACAATTAATAATATAATATTTGTTTTAAAAACTATTTTATGTCAATTTTGACACTATTTGGTAATTTATTTTTGTGAAAATCATATCAGCATGATTAGTTCTAAAATAGTCACTTAAATAAATTCTAACATATATTATTAACCTATAATATTAGTGGAATTAATAAAAAGTCTAAAATATCATTTATTTGGGTATTTATAACATCAATTATGTTAATATTTCATTAATAAGGTAATTATTACATCATCATTGTGTCATAAATAAAATAAATAATTTAATATCTATAAATTATAAATAAAAAACCATTATGTAAGAAATAATTTTATCTTTATAATGAATATAGATAATCGAATTTATCTTATATATAACCGTATATTAAATATTTTTTAGTTATTAAACTTTGATTTTAACTATTTTAACTCTTCTATAAATAAAATAATATTAAATGTCTTAATCAAATCCATGTGGACCTAAAGGGAAATATTTTCTTCCTAAGGTTGTTTTCGGTCGAATTACACTTATCCAATAGAATTATGACATGTGTTATCATAATAATAATATCATTTTTACCCTTAATTACCCTATTTACTTTTAACCGTGGTAAATAAAAGTAAAAAGTTATTATTCACAAAAAATTATTTTTATATTATTGAACCAAATTTTACTCCTTGATATTAACTATCTCCTGGATTTTCCAAATTCCACTCACAGAAGCGGTTAAATTAAGTTTATTGTAAATTTTCAAATTCTCCTAGGAGGTGGGTAAAAGACGGTGAAAAGCTCAATAAAATTTTTACATATCTAAAATTATTATAAAATGACACCAACGAATTACATTGAACTTATATAGGTATTATGTATCAATTTTTACCTAAAATAAATATAAATAAAATAAATAATTATTTAAATAAAAATCCGGTTTTTAAATAGTAACCTAGTGTTTTCAGTATTCATCAAAAATTTAATGTTTTCAGAAAAATACCAAAAATTCACCCTAGGCTAAAATCGATATTCCGAATCCAAAAATGAATTTAATTTTGAAAAATAAAATTTTAAAAAGTGGGTATTACTATTCATAACTGCTAGTTTATATAATATTTTAATAGCATATTGTTATTTAGTGAAACTAGGTATTGCGTACAACACACGTAATCATGGAAGGTCATGATTTTGTGTAATGAAAGCCAAGTTAGGGTTGTTTGTAGTGAAATATCCTTTTTTATAGCATAAAACACAAGAAATCAATGAAATTAAAAAGAATATATCTTATAAAATCTCGTGGTGTTACAATATGGTACAAGACCACAGGGATTACCGCACCCCTAGTATGAAATCCATGGTGGATATGCTTTGGAAATTAAAAAACTATTCCTAAACTATTATGAAGGATTCAAATATATGTTGTATAAGGATAAATTAAGATAAAGCTAATGTGTCAGAGATTAAAGAATGTTTAATAATGTAGACATATCATAAGTGACATTTCGTGATCATTCAGTTCCTCATTATGATAAATGTTTCTTACTCTATTGTTTTTTATTTAATTGTCGGATCATGAAGGAACTATTTTAGTGGTTATTTTTATGGAAAATGAAAAAAATTTCCTATTGAGAAACAGAATTCTATGGGAGTTGGAATACAAAACCTCATTGCTTTTGTCACATAAAATTCAAAAGATATGAATCATGGTGGTATTCCAACTGAGTAAAGGATAGAAAAAGATTTAGTTGAGTCTTACATGTGTAAAATTTCACCTTCTATCGGAGGGTCTTCTATTCCACTTGTTTGTGAATAATGTATCAGTAATACTGCAAATATATTCCTTATTCGATAGTGATCGAAGCATGATAATGTTATTCTAGAATCTAGAAATTTAGAACAAGAAGAAGACCTGTGGTGGACCTTAATCATGAATATGAGGAAAATATATGATATTGAATTCATGAAATGAGATGAGATCAAAAACTTATTCTTCAATTGGTTCTTTCCTCATATTCTTCATACAATGATCGAGAAAGAGTTCCTTGAGTTCAAGAAAAGGGTTTATGGTTTTATTGGAATAAAAAGTCAAATTTCATGTGACTTGTGAGGTACAATTTAGGAATTATTATCCATTATAAAATTAAATTTTATAGCTTCTTTAGTGTCTTTAGTACATGTTTTATGAAGGAATTGGTCACCAAAGAACATAGTATCTATGAAGAGATTGTGCATTGAGAAATCAAGGTCGAAATTGAGGTTGGAGTCATGAATCAATCCCATGGTTTTTATAAGAAGAGAAAGATATTGTTTAATGGAAAATGAAAAAACCAGGAAGATATGAAGATGAGAATTTACTTATGCTACGAGTGTGGGATGAGGGATGGAGTAAATTTTTTTAAGGGTTCTAATAGATGTTTTGTGTGTGGAAGGGAAGGCCATCGAGAAATTGATTGCGGATGTGATGAAAATAATTTAGCTCAAACTGCTAATGGAGAAAATGGAAAATAGAATGAACCTCCCATTATTCAGTGCTACACCTATATTGAGAATAGTTATTATGCTAACCCCTTCCAAAAAACAAGGGCTGGTGAAGGTGATTGATTCCATCAACCTCTAATGCCAATAGACAAGGGGAAATATCACGCAATCACTATTTATGATGACGGACGCGATAACAATTTGAAAAAATTTATATTTATCTTCTATTGTATGAATAATAATGTCTTATTTGATTCTTGATCTACCCACTCTTTCATACATAAATAGTTTTATGAGGGTGCTAATATTCCACCAAAATAATTAGATGTGGAATTGGTAGTGAAAACCCCTAATGGTATGATTATTACAACCTTATTCTATGTTTAATATATTTTTGACGTTTGTGGCAATATGCTTCATATTAATCTTTTCATTAACGGTTTGATTGAAATTGATGTCATTCTTTTCAGGGATTGGTTTTCTCATCTAAGATACCATATAAATTTTCAAGGAAGGGAACATATCTTTGATATTTCAAACCCTTCTTTGATCACCCATCAATGTGACGAAAAGCATGAAATCCGAGTGGAGATTACATCAAGCGTATGGGTCCTAATTCCCATTAGAAGTGGTTGTTTATCTCAAATAGTTAGGGATAAAATTGTTATAGATGATATTCCTGTTGTTGTGGATTTTTTGGATGTATTTCTGGATGATTGTCCTATCCTTCCACCAAAACGGGAAGTTGAGTTCCCAATAGCTAAATTTCAACGAAACCTTATTTAATGGACCCGATTGAGTTGCAGTAATTGAATAAGAAACTATAATAAAAATTTAACATGGGATACACTCATCCATATGTGTCAAAATGGGGTTCCCCTATTCATTTTTTAGAAATGAAATATGGATCAGTGATGTCATGGATTTATTATTTGGATGTGAACAAGATCATAAACTTGAAAATGTATCCCCTTCCCCATATTGATGAATTGTTTGATAAACTACAAGGATCTCAATACATTTATTGATTCACCTTCAATATTAATATCATTTATTAAGCGTCAAGAAGTATGACATACCCAAGATGGCATTCCCTTCATTGTATGGACACTATGAATATATTTTGATTCCTTTTTTTCATAATAATTCCACTTATATGTTCATGTATTTAATGAATAGAGTCTTTAGAGATTACCTTGATCAGTTTTTATGGTATTTATATATTATATTCTTATTCATTCAAAGAGAATGGAAGAGCATGATGTCCCCTTGAGAATTTTAGTAAAACCCTAAGGAAACATAAGCAGTATGAAAATTTTACTAAGTGTAAGTTTTAGATACCGAAGGTTTTTTGGGTAACAAAACATCAAGATATGGTATATCAATACATACATCAAATACTGAGGCTATTGGAAGATGTATTAGACACACAATAATGTCTAAGATCTGTATCATTCTTGGTCTAGATTGATATTATTGATGGATTGTGGTTAATTTCTCAAGACTATCTAATCATCTAACCAAATTAACATAAAATGGTTTCAATTTTATCTAGATATTTGAATGTGGGAAAACATTTAAGGAACTAAAGATAAGGATGTTTAGTACACCAAATATTACATTACCCGATAATAGAGTATGGTTCACAATATATAATTATGAATCCAATAAATTATTGGGATTTTTTCTTATTCAGAATAACATGTTTATAGACTATGCCTCATTATAGTTGAGGATTCCAGATCAGAATTACCAAAATCATGATTTGAAGTAATAAGTTGTAATTTTTACTTTAAAAATATAGAAAAATTAATATTATGGAGAAAAGTGTGACAAATATACTGATCATAAAAGACTAAAATCTATATTCACAATGAAGGATTTAAACATGCATAAGAGAAGATGTTTCGATCTTATAAAGGATTATGAATGATCAATATATTACTATCATGGGGAAGAAAACAAGGTGGATGATACATTATTTAAAAATCATCATTCTATTTTATCCAGGGTGAGAATCACAAAAATCAAATATTTTTCGATTTTTAAAGGATATATTTAGAAATCAAAAACGAATGGGGAAAATATTATCTTTGTCAAATGTCTGCTCAACCCTCTATCAAATTGAAAATCATGTTGGTTATAAAGGACGATGTAGAGGTAAAAAAGAATGTTATAAATGATCCATATATTATCCTTGATCTCAATGGAATTAAAAGGTTCATGAACTGTGTATGCATTCCTTCCATACCAAATATGTATAATGATATATTAGAAGAAGATCATATTTTATTATTTTTTATTCATCTTCTAAGTATGAAGATGTATATGGATTTGAATTAATATTTCTTATGGGATAACATGAAGGGAAATAATGTAGAGTTTTTATCTTATTTTTTCATATGGAAGCAAGTTAAGGGTGAAAGTAAAAAAGTATTAAGGGATGTTGTATCCATTTACCATACATAAATCGAAATGGGAGAAAGTTAGTATGGATTTTGATGTTAGACTACCCAAACCCTCTATAGGTTTTAATTTTATATGGGTGGTAGTCAATCTACTTGCTAGGTTAGAAAAATTCATTTCTATTAGAGAATAATTATCTCTTGATAATATATTTAACAACCCTACTTTTATTATAAACTTAAACGCGATTTATTAGATAAACTCTTCACTTGATAAAAAATGGAAGATAGATATGTCTATTGTATTTGGGGATTAGTATCATTAAATAACAACTTAAAACATGATATACAACATATTTAATGAAAACAATCTTCACCTAACCACTACATTCCCTCGTACAATTTGTTTCATGGGATAACCAGAGGACATGCATAAGTAAAGGGTGTGATATAAATCCCAGTAGGGGAATAAACATGAAATAACACATGGAATACAATAAATGATAGAAAATATTCATATCAATGGAGAAAAAAAGAAACATGAACATAAAAGCCTGATAATTCATGATAATCATAACATAGAAATGTGGCAAAGACACTTAACCTAGAATTAGCATGAGCCAAGGCTAATTCCACATGAAGCCTAAGTAAAACCTCACATCACATGATGCATGAGTAAAACCTAGTTTCACTTGAGTTAGAATGTGTCAACACCCATTTCACATGATGTATCATGAAACTATACATTATCCAATGCATTGAATCACTATCAGGGAACACCCTTCTTAAACATTTCATTTCATGCATAAGTGTTCCACATAGATCATATAACGTGGAATCAATCAACAACATATGTTATTCCATGATCAAGTAATGTGGACTAAATAAATGAATGTAAAATTAAATATGTATATGTGCATAAAGGTTAATATCCTTGAGAGATACATGGGTATGGTATTCACTACACAATGATCTTAGCTTGGAAAAATGCGATGCAATTTCTGCAGCATAACAATCTAACATATGGATTCATGAAAAAGTTTCTTTAGAGGAAAAGGGTGCCTCATCATTTGTACATGAAAATTATTGTAAGGGTTCACGTATATACATGTCCAAACAAACATAATGGAATTTAGATGCATAATAAAAAATAATTACTTGGACATAAAAGAGAAGAGAGAAATCCCCTGCGGATTTTCGGCATGGTAACAGGTGTACATGGGAGGCATTAATGAGATAGAAAGGCGTCTCCCATCATCGAAAAATAATTATGTAAGTATGGTAGAGGTTATAAATCATACCACAACATTTTTAATTGAAATAAAAAGGGAATATCATCTTAAAGAAAATTGGAAAAAAATTAGAATGGAATAAATCCTATATTTGGAAGTATGATCCAAACGGATTGGGAGAGGTCTGAGAGAGGCTTCTTGGGAGCTTGGGGAAACATGGGAGTATTCTAGAGAAAGGAGGTCAGGGTTTGGTATAACTCCAAATGTTTTTATTGAAGAAAAAGTGGGAGAATTGGTGGGTTTATATAGGAAAGGAGAGGTAGTTTTTTATTGTTTAGGTTTGAGACAACTCACATTAAGCAAATAAAAACCACAATCCAGACCATGGTTTTCCCATGGTTTCTTCCTAAGTGGAGTGAAAAAAAATAATTTATAAGGAAAATGGACAAACTTCTTAAATAATAGGTTATCTTATGTGTATGTGAGTCACACTATCAAGGAAAACAATTTATAAAGACAAAACGTTTTATAAGCCTTGAAGGGTCCCCTAATGCTTTGTAAAATAAATCAAACAAACCCAAAATTACATTATTTTAATTTTAAAAAATATATTTAACGAATATAATGTTTATATTATTTTATTACATTACTATTGGATCATTATGATTTCATAAAAAACTTTATATATTTAAATAGTATTTAATTTTTACCCAAAAATTCGACTGTCTTAGAAAATTTTGAAAAATTCACCATTGGATAATTTTGAAAAACTAATTCCAAAAATAATATTCTTTTTATATAAATAATTTTATAAATATGTTAATTCTTACTTTTAAAATAAGAGCAGGCATTTATCGAAAATTCATGGGTTTTGACTAAAAGTGCTTTAAAACCTTAATAAAAATTACAATTGCATTCATAAATTTAAATAATCATTGATAAAAAGTAATTAAATAATAATAATATTTTATTAATTTTTTATTTAATTCAAAATCCATTAATTCATCAAAATATATTTCTTATTTGAATATTAACTTAAAATACTATTCGTGCTTTAAAAACTATTTACAATGTAATAATAATAAAAAGAATGCACATTATTTATAAAAAAATAATATACATAGTCATAGTTCTAGGGTATTGTTACATAACCCCTTATTATACCCGCATAAGACCGACAGATAAGGTGTGTGATAGTGGCAGACTCTTAGGGTGGCTCGGATTGCATCACTTGAGTGGTAATCTCTATTAACATTCACATCTCCCATAGTTGGTTCTACTCAATCATAACATGTTCAATCTCTGCTTAGTCTTGGTCAAGAGAGATGCCCAATGATGCTACCTCCTTTTCGAACTCTGAAAAATGGGCTTCATATGGGACAAGTCAACTGTGTGAGGCCATCGCATCCTTTTTCCTAATAATTGGATTTGTTAAAGCCCTATATTTATAATAATCCAGTGATCACTATTCAATGGCTATATTAGCACCTGTCACAATTAATAATTGAATTTCAAAATCAAAAAAAATAAAACCACGGAAGTTCACATTTTATATAATAATGATATGAAATTTTATTAGACCAATGGGAATTTTTACTAATGAAAGTTTGGGTAATTAAAATAATTCCCCCTTAAGAAATTTCTCCCTTGAAATTTCCTTTTCCAACACTAAAACAGATGTGGGTATCTTTTCTTCATCACTTCCTTCAATTCCCACATCAAATCATAAAAATTTTGGTTTCACCACAACAACTTGAGGAGGGGCATTGTATTATTTCATATAACTTTTTCTCAATAATCTATGATCTTCTCTGGTTTCTCCTCATAAGAAAGATCATCCTTTAGTTGTACTACCTCTGATGTGAGTACATGTGAATGGTCTGTTTTGTACTTCCTTAAGAAATATACAAGAATGAAATCATTTACTTTGGGCATGGTAGGTGGACGTGCTAGTTGATAGGCCATAGCCCCAACACGATCAAGAATCTCGAAGGTGCCGATGTACCTAGGACATAACTACCATTTCGTTCCATACCTCATGACCTTATTCCATGGATATATGCATAGAAATACCATGCCACCACCATTGAACTCAATGTCTTATTGATGGTTATCATTATAACTCTTATGTCGACTCTAGGATACCTTGATATGCTTCTGAATGGCTTTTACCATCTACACCATTTCTTTGACCTTTTGTAGTCCTAGCAGCTTACGCTCACCGACTTCATCCCAAAATGTAGGTGTTTATCCCCTCTTCCCATATAGGGCTTCATAAGGTTCCATTCAAATGTCTGAGTGGAAACATTATTTATAGAAGATTTCAACCAGAGGAATATTTTGATCAAAAACTCCATTAAGGTCCATTAAACATGATCTTAACATATCTTCCAATGTCTGAATAGTTCACTCAGATTGGCCCCCAGTATGAGGGTGATAGTTCGTGCTGATGTTCAGTTCAGTATCCAGATCTTGTTGAAGACGCCTTCAAAACATAGAGGTGAATTTTGGATCTTGATCCGATACAATAGATAGTGGTACTCCATGTAGCCTAACCACTTCCCTGATATATATTTGTGCCAGTTGATCCAATGATAAATCATCCTGAATTTCTATGAAGTGTGAAAACTTTTTAAGATGATACCAACAACCCATATTTCATTTTTTTCCCTAGGATTTCTTTAGATGTCTGGTGATAACTTCTCTGGTGATTTTATCCCATTTCCATGCCGGTATGGGAAATAGTTTCATCGTACCCTTAGACTTATGCCTCTTTTCCTTCACTTTCTGACACACTAGGAACTTTGATGTGTACTCAGAAATCTCCTACTTCATATTATCACCCCAATAATTCTCTCAGGTATCTAGATACATATTTTTGTTTTCTGGGTGAATTGGGAAATTCAAACTATGTGCATCATCCAAAAGTTACTTCTTCAACTCCTGACTTGATGGAACACATAGTATTTTTTCAAACCTCACAATTCCATCATCATTAACATTTATCTCTGAGGATTTCCATTTTCGGATAGCATCCACTTTCTTCTGAATTCCAACATCATCGTTTTGATCACCCTTTAAACATTCCAAAAGATATGGTTGATCAATATTTTGTGAAATGATTGATGATGTTACCTTGTTTTTTCTTACCATGTCTATATTCATGAAGTATAATAATATTGGATCCTTCTCAATTCTCATCAATGATAGAATCCTTGGGTCCTTTCTACTTAGAGTATCTACCACCTTGTTCACATTCCCAGGGTGGTAATGGATTGTGCAGTCGTAGTCTTTGATCAGCTTTAACCATCTTAATTGTCACATGTTCAACTTTTTTTATATGAATATATACTTGAGGATTTTGTGGTCTATATATATTTCATAATTATCCTCAATGAGATGATGCTGTAAAATTTTTAAAACAAAGATCACCTCAGCCAACATGAGATCATGTTTTGGATAATTCTTCACATGAACATTCAATTTCCTTGAGTCATATGCAATGAATTTGTCATTTTTCATCAACGCATAGCTCATTCCCTTATTCGAAGCATCATTGAATACCCCAAAGTGTTCCCCACTTGTGGGTAAAGTGAGAACAAGTGTGGTGATAAGCCTCCTTTTCAACTTTTGGATGCTTTCATTTCATTTATCACTCAATGAAAACATTAATCCCTTCCGAGTTAGCTTGTTAAGAGGGTTAGAAAATCCGGAGAAATTTCTAAAAAATATTCGATAATATCCAGCTAACACTAAGAAGATACAGATATCTATTACCGATGTTGGACTTGGTCATCCCTCTATTGAATTTCTCTTGTAGGTATCCATGGATATCACATTTCTTGTGATTATATAGCCCAATAATGAGACATCCTTCATCCAGAACACACACTTGATGTACATTTCACATAACTTCTCCTTCCGAAAGGTATCTAATACACTTCTTATATGCTCCTCATGATCCTCCTTGGTTTTGGAGTATATTAGAATATCATCTATAAAGACTACCACAAACGTGTCAAGTTAATATTTGAAGACTCTATTCATCAAGTCCATGAAGATTTCTGGAGAATTAATGAGTCTGAAATGCATTACTATGAATTCATAGCACCATTATCTTATAAAAAAAATTAGTCTTGGGGATATCTTCCTTCTTCAACCATACATGATAATATCCCGACTGCAAATCTACCTTGGAGACATATTTTACTCCATGCATCTAATTGAATTAGAAATCAATTTTTGGGAGAGGATACTTTTTCTTTATTGTGATTTTGTTATGCTCACTATAATCGATGAAAAGGCGCATTTACCCATCCTTCTTCTTGATGAAGAGGACTGGTGCACCCCAGGGTGAAGCACGTGGGTGTATAAAACCTTTATTCAGATTCTCCTGTAGTTGTATCTTCAGTTCCTCAATCTCCACAAAAGATATTATATATAGATTTTGGGATATTGGAAAAGCCCCATGTATAAGATCAATTGAGAATTCAACATCTCTTCTAAGAGGAATACCAGGAAATTCCTTGAGAAACACTTTAGCGAATTCCCTCAAAATAGGCATGTCTTCATGGATGATTTCTTTTTTAGACTAAATCATCTGAGCTAGATATGCATTCTCATAGGGTAGTAATATCCATGCTTGCGATTATGGAGCTAAAGAAAATTCAATTTCATCCTTGCACTTGTACATAATCGGGGGACGATTCTCTACATGGAGGGTGATTTCCCTGTCACGGTAATTTTTGTTGGCTCTATATAAAAAAAACCAAACCATGCCAAGAATTTAATCAAATTACACTAGAGGGAGTGTGATTAGGTTCACTAGGAAGTTACATAAATTGATTAAGATAGGGGAGGAGTTATATACATGGGATGCAATGATTTCCCGATTAAAAGTACTAAATCAACCAACATGTCCATTTTTATTAAGGAGGAAATACAAAACAAGAGAAACCAAGAGAAAACAAGAAAAAACTCTTAGCCTATGGAGGCCTGAAGTAATGTTGTCCAAGGTAATTCCCTTGGATTAAAGACACACCCTATGGATTGAAGAAAGACATGTTAGGAGTAGTGATGAATTCCAGGGCTTGCTCATCTTGGGAGGCAATATGATCTGCTACCTTATTACCTTCTCGCCAAGTGTGGGTAACTTTTGTGTCATGATTCAAAAGAATTCTGCATTTCCTGATGATGTAAGTAATAGGCCACAAGGTTTGTCTTTTCCCTTGTAAGTAGTTATAGATGATCATCGAGTCTATCTCTAGTTGAGATAAAGAAATATTTTCCTGAATACTCAATCTGATTCCAGTCAGCAAAGCCTTGTCCTCTGCTTGTAAACTAGTACCACTGCCATAGTGAGCCTTAAAATCCATCAAAACACTCCCTCTTTGGTCATGAACAACCCCTCCACCACGAGAAATTCCCTCTATTCTTGATCCATCACAATTCAGCTTGAAACCGTTGACAGGGGGCAGCCACTGCACCCAGTTCCATTGTGCAAGAGGATTGGGCTGCAGTGAATGGAGCTTGTAGAGACATTAGCAAAGGAGCTTCTTTCCAGTTCTTTAAGAAAGGAACTCGATCTTCCAGCAAGCTCTGAGTCCTTGGGATGATGAATCTCCCTTTAGAAGGAAGCCACTCGATTCTCACCTTGTTCCTCGCTTACAAGATGCACCAACACCCTATGTTGAGGATGATGGAATGAGCCGTCTCTTCCCGGCTTGCATTGTCTGTCCCCTAAAACCATCTGTCCATAAAAGGTTCATGCCGATGAGCTTAGGAAGCGTACATTGTAAACTCTCCAAAGTAACTCCATAAATCTTGTGCCCATTCTCCTCCAAAGAATATATGATCCGCATCTTCCTCTTGTTTATTTCTACAACAATGGCAACGTGATGCCATGCTGATACCCAGTTTTTTAATACAGTCATCGGCTAGAATGGCTTGGTTCCTGATCCGCCATGAGAGAAAGCAGAGTTTGGAATGTATCTTTTTCACTAAACCTTGTTTCTTAATCTAACACTTTGAGAATGTGGAGTTGAAATTCTTCGGTATTCCTTGGATTTAAAATTACACATCGAAGAAGGAGAAAAAATGCATATATCAAGTTCTGATTTTGTGTTTATCAGATTAAAAATCTATTTTTTTTGTTTCATTCAAAGCCATCGTAATGAAGTCGGGGTAGTTGTACGCTTCATTGAAGGAGATAGTCGGGGCAGGGCATCCTGGGTAACCAATCACCTCTCCAGCCCAATTGTCGAACCAGAATTGGATGTGCCCCTCTCCGACTATCCATTGTGAATTATGAAGTAGGATTCAGATGATAGAGCTAATTGACGACCAGAGATGGGATCCCTTCACCGGGCGGTTGCTCGCACTACCCCCTGTTTTTAGAACATAACCTTTCCCCACATGGTTTGCACTTTGATCGATTCCCACGCTAACTTTGCATGCATGCATTGAATGGAGGCCTCTAAGAAATTCTCATTGATGCCTCCCTCATTGATAGGCTTGGCCATCTGACTCCACGAAACCCAGTGTCTTTTCCCTTCCGAGGCAGCATCCCAAATGAAACCCGCCAGAATTCTGTCAATTGATCTTATTACCCATTTTGGTACGTTGGTAGATGCCATTTCATGCACTAGTATAGATGTTAGAATGCTATTAACTAACGCGATACGACCCCCAAACGAAAGAAGGTGGTTATTCCAGTTGAGGACTTTTCTCGTGATCTTACTCACCACCTGGTCAAATTCCCTGATGCATGTTCTGTCGGGTGAAACCGGAGCGCCCAAATACTCCAGAGGGAACTATCCTCGTTGCATGCCCAACCTGTTACTTAGATGCTTTGCTCTCTGTGACTCACATTGATTTGAGATATAAAATGTTCTTTTGTCTTTATTGATGTCTTGTCCGCTCCAGTAGCAGTATTTATCGATAATTCTGATAATCCCCCTGATCGACCTTCTTCCAGCATTCATAAATAATATGGAGTCATCAGCAAACATTAGATGTGAAACTGGCAGTTACCACTGTTTCCTTTGATAGGGATGAATGTCTCCTTCCAATATCCATATGGTGATCTGTCGAGTAAGAACATCCTGCACTAGGACAAATAAGCTTGGAGAAATGGGATCTCTTTGGCGCAACCCTCTTGTAGCCTTGAAAAACCCATAAGATCTCCCCATAAAAGAAACGGAAAGCCATGATGAACTAAAGAACTTAATGATAATGTCACATGCCCACGTAGAGAACCCCATATGATTCAACACTCTGTTAATAAACCCCCATTCAATCCTATCATAAGCCTTGCTCTTATCCAGTTTGATGATGATATTAGACTCGTGGGACTTGGTGGAAGTTTCCCTGAACATCTACTGAGTAATTTCCATTGCACCTTGAATTGATCTTCCTCGTACAAAGCCGTGTTGTTTGTTAGAGATGCACTGGGGAAGAAAGACCGATAACCTCTGGTTGATGATACCGGCCAATATCTTATATGGAATATTACAGAGGCTTACTGGTCTATTATGGGAAATGGAGTAGGGATCCTTGATCTTCAGAAGGAGTACCATGGATGTTGAAATCACAACCTGAGGAAGTCCTCCTCCTCGAAAGAAGTCTTGTATTTCACCGATTATGCCACCTTTGATCCTGTCCCACGAGCCCCTGTAGAAAGTTCCAGGAAATTTATCTGGACCCGGAGCACTCTCCGGATTGAGCTTCATCACAGCTTCAAATATTTCTTCCTCCTCTAGATATGTTCCACAGATTCATTAAATTGGACAGTCATGGAGTTCAACGGATCCCCTAAGAAATCCTCACCCCCTGCTGGGTACCCTTCAGACATTGAAGGATTAGGCACGGCCAGCAGCTCTCTGAAAAAGGTATACGCCATCCCTCCCACCATATCTTTGTCCTCTATAAATGATCCAACCTCCAACTCAATATTTGGTTCAATGGGTCGCCGCTTCTCCTTGGTTCGTTGTAGTTGAAGAAATGAACAATACATTGAGGGTTGAGCAGAGCGTTACTATCGTCTATCATAGTCGGAGGATTTTCATGCCAATAGATTATAGCTAGGTGCCATTTTCTTCCACACCTAAAGAATTTCCCCTCCCCCATCAGGAAATTTCTCGGGAACTTCTTTCTACACCTTTAGAAAGTGGGTTGATGGAACTTCGTAGCTCATTTGGATTTATTAATCAGACCTCCAGCATTGAATCCCACCTTACACTTGTTATCCCTATGACACCCCTGAGATTCTACGATCTCTAATTCGACCTTGAGGGAACATCAGGAAATTTCCTCATAGCTGTCTAAGTCACGGATCACCAATGCTTCATGTTGGCTAGGGTTCAGCCACCAATGAAGTGGTCAACCTTGCATTTGGGGTTAACAACAAAGGCAGAGGCATATCCTGCAAGCCTTGTGAAGTTTTCCTCGAATACTCTGATAGATTTGTCATCTTTTCTCATGAGGGGAAGGAAGTCCCTTTCCATCTTAATTTATAGGGCTCATGGAAAATATTTATCAAACAACATTTTCTGGAAATCCTTCCATTTGAACGCCTTGATATCCTCCTCGGGGTTCATATTATTGATCAACATCCACCATTGATCAACTTCACCCTCAATACGATAAGCATCTAGGAGAACCTTCTATTTTTCAGAACATTGAAGGATAGAGAAGATATTTTCAATGGAGTTGATTGATTGTTTGGAAAGTGAGGGATCAGATGATCCATTAAATGTAGGAGGCATTTGTGTCATAAAGCTCTCAATAGTGACTTGTTCTTTCTTTGAGGGGGGTGGGGGGGGGGTGGGAGAACATTCCTCTTTACCCATGTTTCAATTCAATACTTGAGTTAAATAAGAGAGTATCATGACAAAGTTCATGATTACAGACCCCATCGGATTGGGAATCTCATTAGAACAATCATTACATTGGTCTTCACATCAGTTGTTAGCTCGAGTCCTCCTATTATCGTCCATAGGATGGAAAAAAAAGAAAGTTGGGGGTAACACATAAAGGGTCATCCGTGGACAATATAGATGACTTATAAATAGCGTTTATTTCCATAACATATGAATCTATAGGCCTCAATCTATGCTTTCTAGGATCAATATTCAAACATATATTCTTAGGGGAATTTTTTAATTCTATTAATAATGGTTCATACTAAGCTTGTGAATTTACCAATGCATATCCCCTGGGATTCTTGTAACCAATATTTTAGTAAGGACTGTTGTCATGTTCCACGATACCCAAGGTCAAGCTCAAAACTCCTTTTTAGGTTTTTCACCCTTAGGTATATCTGTGCCAGAGCAGCCTCTACCCGCTTGTAACTAGACATGGATGAATTTTCCTGATAAACCATTTAATCAATACTCACCAAAACATAGGAATTTTTTTTATACTTATAATTATCCCAAAGGAATTCAATGTGGTTTTCTAATCCAAAACCCAAAAACAACTAAACCAATCCACTGATACCAATTATGACAAACCTGATTTTATTAAAAACATAAGCATGATTTATTACATAAACTCTTCACTTGATACAACATGGAAGAACAAGAGGTATAGTTTTTTTGGGGCTTATGATCATTACATAACATCTTAAAACATGAAATAAAACATCTCTGTTGAAAACATCCTTTACATGACCACTATATTTCATCACACATAGCATTGCATGGGATAACCTGAGGACATGTATAAGAAAAGGGTGAGCTATAAATCCTAGTAAGGGATTAAACATGGAATAAAATGAAAAATACAATACATGTTAGACAATAGAAAAATCAATAGATCACCAGAGAATCATTAACATAAAATCATGATAAAGAAAGATAATCATAACATGGAAATCTAGAAACAACACTAAACATGGAATTAGTATGAGCCAATGCTCATTGCACATGAAGCATGAGTAAACCCTCATTACAACTGAAGCACGAGTAAAACCTCATTGCACTTTAATAATCATGAGTCAACACCCATTTCACATTACGTATCATGATACTAAATATTACCCAATGCATTGGAGTGATATCAGGACACACCCTTCTTAAAAATTTCACTTCATGCATAAGATTGCCACTTAGATTATATAACATGGAATCAATCAACGTCATAAGTTATTCCAAAATTATTTAATGTGGAATAAATAAATGAAGGTACCATTAAATATGTATATGCGAAGAAAGGTGAATACCCTTGACAGAGACATGGTTATGGTATTCACTACACAATGGCCATGTCTTGGAAAAATGAAGTGCAATTTCTACAGGAGAATGGTGTGACATAAAGATTCATGAAAAAAGGTTGATGAGAGAGAAAATGGAGTCTCATAATATATACATGAAATAGAAAGTAATTTGTTCATATAGATATATTTCCAAAAAAAATAATGGAATTTAGATGAATAATGAAAAATAATTACTTGGATGTAAAAGAGGAGACAAAAATCCCTCATGGAATTCTGGCATGGTAATGTGTGTACATTGGAGGAATTAATGAGAGAGAAAGGGGTATCCCATCATCCAAACATAAATAGGGCAGTATGGGGGAGGCGATAATTCACACCGCATCATTTTTAATTGAAAAAAAATGGCATAACAACATAATTAAAATTGGACAAAAATGGGAAAGGAAGAAATCCCTTAATTGGAAGTGTGATCCCAAAGGATTGGAAGAGACATGAGAGAGGCTTATTGGGAGATTGCGGAACCTTGAGAGGATTATAGAGAGAGGAGGGAAGGGTTTGGTCTAACTCCAAAGGCAATGAGTGAAAAGAAAGTGGGTGCTTGGGTGGGTTTATATAGGAAGGGAGAGTGAATTCTTTATTATTTAGGTTTGGGACACCTCACATTTAACTAATCAAAACCACAAACTAGCACATGGTTATTTCCAAATGGTATTGGAAAAAAATATTCTATAAGTATAATTTCCTAACTTCTTAAAATAGTAGGGTTGCTTATCCGGATGTGAGACACACACTTAAGGAAAAAAATTTAAAAAGAAAATATGTTTTGTAATCCTTGAAGGGTGCACTAATGATTTGTAAAATAAATAAAACATACAAAAAATCACGTTATTTTAATGGTAGAACATATATTGGCCGAACCTAATGTATATATTGTTTTATTAAATCACTATTGGTTCATTAAGATGTAATAAAACAAATTATATATTTAAACGGTATTTAATTTTTTCCCAAGAATTCGACTGTCTTAGAAAATTATGAAAAATTCACTATTGGATAATTTTGATATCATGATTCCAAAAATAATAATATTTTTATATATTTAAATTTATAAATATGTGAATTTCTAAATTTATAATAAAAACTGACATTTATCGAAAATTCATGGGTTTTGACAAAAAAAGCTTTCAAACCTTAATAAAAATTACAATTACATTCATAAAATTATATGATCATTAATAATTAGTAATTTAATAATAATAATATTTTATTAAAATTTTATTTATGTCAAAAATCCATTAATTCATCAAAATAGATTTCATAGTTAAATATTAACAAAAAATACTATTTGTGCATTAAAAACAATTTACAAATTAACAATAATAAAATGAATGCAAATTATTTATACAAAAATAATGTACATAGTAATAGTGCTAGGGTATTTTTACAAAACACTGTATAACACCCACATAAGACCGAAGGGTATGGTCTGAAAAATTGTCTTCGTACGAGGAAAGTCTATAGGATGATGCCATCGCTTCCTTTTTCTAAGTATTTTGGATTTGTTACAGCCCTATATTTATACTAATCATGTGATCACTTTTCAATTACTATATTAGCAACGGTCACAATTCATAACAGTATTTTAAAATCCAGAAACATAAAACCAATTTATTACTCATTTTATATAACAATAATAAGACATTTAATTTGATGAAGAAGAATTTTCTTTAATGAAATCTTGGGTTGTTAGAATCATGCTAGGTTATATATTAAGCAAGTGTCAATGCTACACGGGGAACCACATTCCATTATATAGGATCAGGATCAAAGGATCACCTCAATGTTATAGAAAATTCTCTAGTAGGGAAATTTTATAGAATTGATTTTTATCCTTGAGTATCATCATTAGATAGATGTTCAGTCTGATTGAATAGATCAAACCCTGGAAGACATTTTCAGATCTAGTTATCCAAAATTCAAAGGTGGTTGGGATCAAAAACATCCTATAATTTCTTTTTCATGCAAAAGTAGCTATCATTAAACCATTCAAATGTCACCTTATTAATCCCTCTATGGTATGAAATTTCTACCTCCAATTATTTGGGCTGAATTTGGAGAAAGTAAGTTATTGGGACATGAGATCGCTAAAAAAATGGAAGAAAATGTCAGTGTCATTCAGCATCATATCAAGGCATCTCAAAGTCAGAATAAATGTTATACTAATAACCATCAGTGTGATATTGAATTTTAATTTGGTGAAAAATGTTTTTCTATGATTCTCTCCATAGATAATATTTATGATATTAATGTCGAAGGGGAAACTAAGCCCTATGTATATTGGTACCTCTAAGATTTTTGATTGTTTCAAGATGGTGGAATATCTCATGTAACTACCTCCATGTGTCTCTCATGTCCATGATGTGTTATATTTATCTCTCATGGTGATGTACATACTAGACCCTTCACATGTAATGAACTCATAGATCATACTGCTAGAGACTGATCTTTCATATAAGGAGAAATGTGTGGAAATTATGGACCTTGTGGAGAAATTTCAGTGAAACAATACCACTAACCCGGTCAAACATTTTTAGAGAAATCACTAGTTAGAATACTCTATGCCAAAACGTGAGGATTTGATTAAGCATATGTATCCTCATTTTTTTTACCAAAATGACGAATTTTGGGGGAAAAATTCATTTCATGGAGGGTATAATGTATCATCCTGATTTTTTAAGACTTTTTTTTTGAATAAAAAAAATCATAATTAAATGCACTAATTAAAACATTCCATTCACATGAAATTGTACTGGAGTACGTTACACGGAATATCGACTTGGCCTACTTTACACACAATACCAATGATTTTATGAAACATCATTTTAATGTTAAATTTTTTTGAATGAGGTAATTATAACCATGTTGTCATACAGAGTTATATAATTTCAATAAATACATTTAAAATATTTTTTGTATTATATATATATATAACCTTTTTATGATGAATGATATTATCATTGGAATAGTCCTTTTATGATTAAAAAATATTTTTTTCTCGTATAAAAAATATTTAATGTCCTTCTGTAAGAAATAATAAAATTAATATTAGACACATTTATAAATTGAATTATAGAAAAGAATGTGTATATTTTTAATTCATAATTTTGAATTTCTATTTGGGAGAAATTTTGGGATTTTTATGAGAAACATCATTTTTAGGAAAATAATGAAAAATAATGGTTTTTAATTCTATAAAACTTGTTCATATAATTTATTTATGAGGATAAATTATATTTTTATTTTGATTAATAATATAATTATATTATATTTTTATCACATAATAATGTTTATGTAATTGGTTCAAATTTCAAAATGAAATTGTGTATAAAAATGTAGCAAACTTTTATTCACAAGTTATTTTAAAAATTTTCTTTATTGACCCAATAAAGGGATTGATTCTAAATTAATTTATACCACTTATCAGTTTAGAATTTGAAAAAAGTAATTTTATATTCTGAAGTATAATATTTTATAATTTTTAATAAGATCAACACAGTTTTTAACCAAAAATATTAGTAATGTAAATAAAAATTAATTACAACAATTAATGTTAAAGTAAATCCCAATTTAGGCCTAAACCATAACAGTAAGGGAAAAAAACTTATAAATTTGTGTAAATCCATTTTTGAACAATATTTCGACGCTATTCTCCATTTTATCTACCATCAATAATTATTTGTCCACATTGAACAAAAAAACAATGGTGGTGTTCCTTTCCATTAAAATATTATAAATGATTCCACCCATCCTCGATTATACAATCCCTACATCAGTTCCACTCCATTAAACTTCTCAGGACCTTCCGGTTCAGCCAAAATATAACCAAATTTCTCCCCTATATACCAAAATTCAAACATAAATCCCTCCCTTAGGAATAAAGCAATCCAAGAAATCGTTTTGGCTTAAACAAAAAGAGTTACCCGATTAAGAGGTAACACCCTCCCTTAAAGGACTATATTTTTTTTATTTCTCCAATACATTGAACCTTCCCATTCTTTTACAATATAAAAACACATGTATAATAAATTTACTTGGATGTTTTTATGTTATGATTTCTAGCTTTACATACCCAAACATCTATCTAATGGGTAACAGAAATAATGTTTCTGTGTATGTAGACTACCGCCTCGCTAAATGATGATTGTTCAATTATTTTTTAACCCTTTTCATGATGTCCATTATGATAGAAAATTTATCGATATATGTTATATATTATTTTTATTATGTATTTAATCTTAATAACTTATTTTATAAAACAGTTCTTTATACTTTTTATTTTGAATTTATATGTTAATTCCTTTTGAGGAAGTGTGAACTACAGGATCCTCAAAGTGATGTGATACATTAATACACTACATGGAATGTAGTAATGATGGATGTAATAAATATATGATATAATAAAGATACTATAATAATTTCTCATATACAAAAATATATATTCTTTTAACTTCATTCTTTCAAAATGATTATAAAATTGAAACAACATTCATCTGTATGTCAGACTTATCGTCTCCATGAACGTTGTATTCCGTTTTAGACATCAATAATATTTGGATTATTATAATACACATATATTGGATTTACAAGATATTTATATCATGGGTTACATTCTATAATCAAGATATAATTATAAGGACCAATTATATAACAAATTAAGAAACATGCGAACAACATTGCGAATATTATCCGATGTGAAAACATAACATATGATGGTTAACAAGTGGGTAATATAAGGTCACAATCAAAGAATATATGGTAGGAGATATAAAACTATGGTTATATAAAATATTTATAATAAATATATATTTATTATTAGAGTATTTTGAATGAGTATTATGAAATTACAGACATAAGGTAAGAGGATTTCGTCTCATTTTTTAGTTTATGAGACATATGATATATTCACTACTCTTTGCTTTTATGAATTGTGTGTACTGACTATAGTATTGTTCTATATATCTTGTACTTAAATTTATGGGAATTCACATGTCCATTTTATGATCCTTTTTCATGGGTCTTATGTTTCAATGTTTAGAAAATCAGTCAAATGGTTTTGTCTCAATTTTCCTTCTCTGGTACTCATGTTATATTGAGCAGATAAATTATTTTTCAAGGTGTGTGTACATTAATTTTACATGCTATAAAATGATTCTAATTCTTTTAATGATGTTTTATGATTTATTTAACTTCCTATTTTTACATGGATATTATAATTACATGTAACGTTTTTTGCAAGAGTATGTTGAAACAATGTTATCTCTTTTTGAGATTGTTATTGATTACGTATCTTTAATGAAATCATATGATCCATATCTCAACAATATTTATCAGTTTCCTTTTCTTTCTATTATTCAATATATCCTACAACTTTAGTACTGTTTTTATACTATTTGGAACATAATATAATGTTTTTAAGTAAAATATGACTGTATCTATCTCTTCGTTTGGACATTTATTGTATTCAAAAACAATGTTTTCCAAAATATTTTCAAAAATATTTTCAAAGGATCCTTGAAAGAAATGATCAATGAAAAAATAATTTTAAAAATGTTTTATCTTTTTTAAATAATCTTTTATATGTTTTTAAATCTATTTTCAAATAAAAATGTTTTCAAAAGGATTCATGTTATAAATAATATTATTCAGAAAAAAATGAATATTATTCTAAGGAAATGTTTTAAAAATATCATTAAAAATTATTTCCCTTATAATATGACATACATTGATGTTACATGTGCATTTATATAGAATTTTTTTTATTGTTTCCCTTCCAATTATTTCTATATATTTATTATGGTTTGATGGTATGATGTTTATGAAACCCATTTCTCTTTCATGGGTAATATTCTTCTGAATCCATCTTTGTTTCACGAGTTATGTTTATAAAGAAATGATTATGAAACTTATATCTTTTTCCCTAGTTTATGATATGTTTACATGTTTATAACACCCAATTAATTCCATGGGTTATTATATGATTATTTATGATCTTTTGGAACATGTATGAATGATTTCATTACGTTATTGGTGGGACCGATACCACCATCAAATACATTGGGTAAATATTTATATATCCTGAGATAAATAAACATGGAAAGTTGGTTTACTTAGTTTTGTAATATACATCTAGAATGATGGTTTACTCATTTCTATAATACCTGACATGAATAAGGGCTCACATGGTTTACTATTACAAGGCTGAAATATAGGTTTACCAGGCTCAGTAAAGGAATTTTTCCACTAAGATGGACTATACAGTGATTCCTTAGCTACTATGGAAATCATATTATATACTCAAATGTTTTCCAAAATTCTGTGTCTTATTATTATGTTATTATTTCGTGTATTATATACTTTATATCATTTTGTTACATTTATTATGAACTTCCAATTATTATTGAATGATTAATGTATATAATCTTTGATATGTGGGATATGATCTTCTATTTTCACGATCACAGAACCATTCCCCCAATGATCATACTTATTCTTACATGCCTCCATTGTTTACACTTGTTGAGAATTTGAAATCATCACTTCTTTTGTTTCCTTCCCCATGTTTTGAAGATATGTTTTGTATATTTTGTGTCTAAGAATAGTGCTAGTCCTGATGAACCTAGTGGGGTATAATTTATCTCACATTTTTATTAGTGTTTATGTTTCCATGATTCCAAAGTCACTAGACTGGTATCGTCTTTGGTTGTCTATTTTTGTAATGCATTATGGATTATGAAAATTTGAAGTAATTTTTATGTTTGTAATGACCAAGGATGTGATAGTGAAACCTCTTTGAGAAATAATATAGGAAGGAAAATGTACCTCTCATATTTAAAAGTCAACCTTTTACAATTTTGAAAACAACCGATGGTCTCTCAAGATTCCTAAAACTACTACAGGGTGTTCCTCGTGCAAAAAAATCCCTTTATTTAAATGTTATATCAACCACGAATAACACCATGAAGGTGTCAAGATATATTTAAAATATCTGATTTATCAATTCCATGAACACTGATGGTGCATTATTCTGCACAAAGGGAATGATGAAACACTCATAATGGACATATCTACTTTTGAAGGATATTTTGGGAAAATACTCTTTCTTGAACCACAACAGATGATATCCTGATCATATTATAATAATGGAAAACTATTGAGCTCCCCTCAACCGATCCAATAAGTCATCACTATGTGGAAGTGGATAATGATTCTTTATCATAACGTGGTTATGATTAATATAGTCAATACAAAATCAAAAACTACCATCCTCTTTTTTAATGAACTTGACCCATATATCTGTCGTAGATGTCCTAGGCTGGATGAACCCTCTATATTCTATCTCCTCTAACTTCACTTTCAATTCCATAAATTCTATTGGGGTCGTCTAGTAAGATAAATGTGATATAGGAATGTTCCCCAGAATAAGATCAATCTTAATCTCCACTTCTCTCATGGATGGTAACCATGGTACTTTTTCAGGAAATACATCCATAAATTGATCAAATATTGTTTATAAACTGCTTCTCCCAATATTTTCCATTGATTCCAAACACAATTCACCCATCTGATATGATATCATCCCAACTGCGGGTTCCAACAAGAACTTTTCACAATCCATCACATTTTACTCTCCTCTAAATAGATGATCTACGTCATGCCCCATTATAAAACCCACCATTCGTGAATTAAAATTGATATGGGCCTTAATAATCCTCAACCAATCCATACCCAAGATTATATCATATGCATCCTTCTCAAGAACTGAGAAGTCCCACATCAACTCAACCTCATCCACAATTATACGACATTCTCTACACAAGAAGGCTCCAAACTCTCTTCAAACTAGATGACTTTGATGTATTTAAATATAAGGAATAATTTCAACACATAAAACCATAAAATCAATAGAAAGATAATATTTTAAAGAATGATAAGAACTTGTATCAAACATGACTCTAATAAAGGTAGAATTCAAAATAATATTACTCCGCAACATGGATGGTCCTGAATGATCATCCACCACAATAGACTTGGATCCAAAAAACTGATTTCTTGTGACAATATTCTATTTATTTCCCTATTTAATCATCCCTTGGTATGGATACAAGTAATTATTAACATCACCATGAATATATTGTCTCTACTAATGTGGAGAATGGTGATCTACCCATCTCATAGAGGCATTGGATTCCTATGATCATTGGGGAGTTTCATGAAGAGATGACCTCTTAGAATTATGATAATAAGGCTGAAGATTCCCCATATTCATTCAATTATAACACGATAAAGGTTTTGACATAAAATCCTACTTAATGTGAACTATAGAACCACACTGAAAAAATCATGGCATACTCTAAAGCTTCGTAGGAATATTCACTGATCCTATTGTCAGATTTTGATCCATACTCCCACCCTATAATTAAGCGTCTCTCATTCCCTTGATCCCAGCATTAGAGTTCCCACTATTCCCCATGGGTACTAACATACTCCCCCCTTCCTGTATCCCCCAAGATATCCCTTTCATCCACTGATTTTATATTCACCATATCTGTATAATCAATTTTACATAGAACCAAAATATTGGAATGAGTTTCTTACATTTAGAACTAGTCAAATATTTGTTCCTACATGAAAGCACTAGATGCCACAACGGATGGACACTTAACTAAGATCATAAATAGATCACCATATTTTGTCACCAAATAGTTCCCCTAATTCATGATAATGAAACCTATTGGACATTGATTTTTTTTTTGTGATTGTAGAATTGATTTTCAACCAATTATTTAAAACACTCCCATGTTATTCCATGGTATGTTCTATCTAGGACTTCCAACCCCTACGATTGACATGAAAGATATTCCAAAATTTACATATCTATATTATATTTCATTTATGTAGAGTTCCCAGGAAATTTAATTTTTGATTCTTATTTTTTAACTATTCTTCTACCCCTTTCAGATCTAGATCAACTGGGAAAAAGGGTGGATCCTCCTTTTGAAACTAAACCTAGTGATACAAATTCCTTGGATCATCACATATATTCCCACTTTCCACAGCTTGTAAATCTAGAACTATTCTCTAAACTAGTTGTTGGTTCATCTGGGGATCAGGTGCAACAACATTTTCCACAACATCCTCTGGATGGTATCTACGACATCTACATGGGGTCATTTTTATCAACAGAAGAGTCACCATAATTCTCAGTCCCTAGTAACTGATGGAAAACAATTTAAAATTATATGTCGTTATTGATATCACAACCATTCATTCCATGTTCATCCATTTTGAAAAAACCCCTATAATTTGAAAATACAACTATTTTAAAAAGAACACATATATTCTCTTTTCAAATTGCACATTTGAAAATAATTTCCTAAATTTTAAAAAATGAACACATGTATGTGATAACATAAATAATTATGCCAAAGGAGATATGAAAAACTAGTTGGAAGCTTTTTCTCTCTTGAACGTCATGCTCATCTCATTGGTTACACCCACGACAATGAGATCATTCTTATATAAGTGTTTCCTGAAAATTTATGAACCCTGATCCCTAGTACCTTATTGTTCAGCATTAAAGGGTCAACTATGTTGTTTTATTCAATACAATTCATGTTCCAAAAATCCTACTCCTTATTATCATCTCAATTCAAGGAATAAACCGAGAACAAATACCAATACAAAGACCAATAACTGGTGCCAAGACCAAACAAGACTTACTTTACTTGTACGTTATGTCCCAACAATCTGATACCACTTATACTATCTTTCCTATCCTCATTGTCTTCAGTAGAGGTGGAGATTCTACTCAGCCTTAGGTGATGTTCCCAAGGAACCAAAGGCTGGAAATAAATCACAAGGGATTCATTTATAATTTGGGAATGATTTTCCCTTACAAAAAAAAAAAGAAATCATCCAAACGATCCATAACTATCTGAAACTACCTAATTCATGTAAACAAGGTAAACCAATAAAAACATTACCAAGAAACAACCATCCAAAGAAACAAATTCCCTAATAATGCCTAAATACCAATACAACCAATCCATGATAATCCATATATAGATTACCAAATGCATGACTAACATAGAATTTCCAAAGAATCTATGACACAACTCCACACTAATCTACATGCTCCAAAAACCACATTACCATCCAAGCATCATGACACACTAGGAAAGGAATGAGATTCCTTACATATTATGGTGTCCCTGAATACATCATCTGGAAAAGCACCAAAGATCAAAGGATAGGGGAGAGTAGTAATACTTGTAGATTCCCCAAAATGAATTCCCTACACACACCACTATGATAGGGCTATCATCACATTTATATAAAATAATTTATAGAAATACATTAAATAAATTCACAATTTAAAACAAGACAACAACATCCTTGACAAAATAAATTATCCCAAATAAACCCAATCCACAAAGAAATAAACCAAGAAAAAATAACTAAATACTTTATTATCCAATATCCCCTTTCTCATTATTATAACCCATTCCAAATATCATGGATGCACACATATATGAACCATATACCCATGTTTTACACACCCAATCCCAAGCTCAGTGTCACCATTAATAGTGGATCTTCATGTGCAAACCATACCAATTTATTTAGTTCTAATGAACCCCTGAATTCCTTTAATGTGGGTCCTTCTAATGAACTATACATCTTTTCCCAAACACACATAATATCGTAATCCATTCCCCATGCCAACAACATCTATCATGTCAAAAACACATGGAAATTTAAAATTTCAGAAAACATAACAAAATTTTATAAAAAAATTACCACATCATATAAACCAACATCTTTCGACAATCTTTCCAAACCAAAAATTTTCAACCAAAAAACTATTTATACCAAAAAAAATCAACACTATTCTAAAACCATTCAAAAAAATTCACATTTACAGAAAAACACTATTAGGCCACATCCATTTCCATTCTTATTTTAATAAAACGTCCATTTTATTGAAAAAAATTTCACGACTCATTTTCCATTAAATAAAAAGACCCATCGATTTAAAAATCAAAATTATAAGATCCCACAGAAAGAAATTTTCACAAAAAACCCCCCAATTTTCACTCGAAATCCATAAAGCATCACAAAATGGGTTCAACACAAGATTATAACATCATAATCACATCTAATTTCAAGAAATAACAATAAATATAAAATTAATGCTTATAGTTCTATCAAAAGAGATATAAGAGTGAAGCCATCTAACATAGGGTTTGGTGAAATCGACCACGCCCAACCGCACCACAAATCTGGTAGAAATATCCTCCAAAACCACCACAGATCCCTTTTCCAAACATCAATAAGACAAAATATCATAATTTTAGTCTAAAATATATATATATATATACCTTTGAAATATGTAGATATAGAAAATTTAGGGAAAGGGATATATTAATATAGGAGAAAACATGAAAACTCCAAGAGAGGATACTTACCTGTGGATAACTGCATTCAAACCACCAAAAAAACCCTTCAGTTGGCATCCAACATGAGTGGTAGGGGAACCCTAACCATTGTATAGAGTAAATACCATTTGGGGATCATGTGGGATGAATTTTGGTGTATTTTAGGTTAATTTTTAGTGATCCCATTTTTAATGTCGTGAATGGTTCGCTCGTACGGTCACACAAACTGTACAATAATAGTACTACAACTACATCCTCAAGAGATAACCCACATGGTTAGCTCAGATAGTTAGATAAACCATTCCCTAAATGTGAAAAATAATGATGTCTCGATTTTCATGGTTTCTTGGAGTGCAGCATAGTTTTCCCAAACTCTGCTCAAACCATGCACCCATAAAAAGTCCTCCAAACCATTACAAAAACAATCCAAAATCTCCCAAACATTTTCCAACCACATAATACACATATAATGGCATAAAAAATATACAATCCTAAAACATGACATGTATGTTAACAACCCATCAAATATGTAAATGATATAGGGATTGAACATGTGACCGAATTATGATGAGGGTTTAATGCCTCTGACTAGCCTATGAGGTTTTATGATAATTGTATCATTGTTTTTAGTTGAATGGTTGGAAAAATAAATATTAATGGTAAACCAGTGGTGTTACTTTTTCGTGATAGAGATTAATTTATTATATTTGACAACATTGGATGACAACATTTGTTTGGAAAATAGTCGAATATATAAAAAAACGACTTTTCACAATTTTTGGATCTTATATTCCCTTTAATGTGAATTTCAGTACATCATGCATAAAATCCAATTTGTGATATTAAATTCATGGGGTAGGTGATGAATTATAATTTTATCAAAAACATCATAATGATGAAATTGTTCTTTTCAAATAGAAGCATATCATGTAAGTATATTTATTTATATTTTTATATAGTAAAAAAATTATCCAATGGTAGGAAAATGATCATGAAAAAACATTATCCCATTATATTGATATTTTATGAATCATATTGTCCTTTTAATATTCAAAAATTAATGGTTTTTATGCACTTAACATTCCATTGATCATTAACATTATTGTGTTCAATTTCTTCCATCATTGTCTATTATTATTTTTTATTATCTTCTATGTCCATATATTCAATTTAAAAAAAAAATTCATTGTTATAAACCTATTTATATTTTACTAGATACGGATTTTTACATGCCTTTCTCTCTAACTAAGGGTAAATTTTATTAAACATTTTATTATATATTTTTTACAATAATTTTATTTCCCATTGTCAAAACCTACATTACTAAGATCTAGATTAAATTATGAGGATATAATATTTATTGTGGGGATAATGTAATGCCCACACATTACAAAAGTTGAACATTGTATTTGATAGTTTAATTGAAACAAAACATCATTCTAAAAAAATACATATAATATATTTATCTAAATTAAGTCCCTTAGACATCTTGTAGAATGTGAAACCCCAAGACTAAATGAACCATAATTTGGTATACCATAATAAAAATATATTTTTTTCTAAAAGTGGTTTTACGGGATATTTGAACTAATAAATTAAAATTATTTTTTACAAAATTCAGTAAATTTAATTGATAAAATTCACTTTATTTTTGAAATTTAAAATATAAAAATTATCATTGGGTAAATTTTTTAATTGTTTGAAAATTATTTTTTTTTCAATAAATATTGAAAAATGCATAATATTATTTTAAAAGATCATTTTCATTTTAACAATTTTTAAATAAAAATTAAATATTGAATTTTATTAAATGTAAAAATATTTATCTAAATATCAATTTATAAAACTTATTTTATTGTAATTATTTTAATATTTAATGTTAATACAAAATATTTGTAAATTTTTTAGTATTTTCTATTTTAACACCCACTTTCACATCACTTCCACGTGGTTGATTTTAAATTAAATATATAAATTTATATGAAATGAATTTTTAATAATGGAAAACATATTATGAATAAAACTAATTTAAATTATAAACTAATTTAAGGTAAATTTTTAACTAAAATGAACTATTAAAGTAGTAAAAATTAATTATTGCAGTTATGATAAAAATGGATTTATTAGGGAGTTAAAATATGAAGATTAGGGTAAAATGATATAAAAATTGGTCCAACTATGATATTATAGAAATATTTCCTACTAATATCTTATATTATAGACAATTTCCCATTATTGAATGTTTCTGGAATGATAATACATGAGTATGATTTCATATATTCAAATAATTACAAGTATGTCTCTCACCTCAATTATAAAATGCCACCCACTATCCTCTTCCCTTCACATCCTCACTCCATTTTGGTTCAAAAAAAAATTTCCCAAATCAATTCCAAAATCCCCTTTCATTATCATTGAATCATTCTTTATTATTTAATCGAACCTAGCAAGGACATTATTCAAATTATAAGAACGATACTGTTGGTGCGAAAAATATTTGAAGAAATGGGGAAAGAAAAAGAGGCTCTGCGCGCTGCCTCATGAAGCCCGAACGTGAATCCCCCCACGAGCTCCACATCCGCAGCGAAGCCCCAAGGGCGGTATTGCTCCGCGAACGACCTGAAATTTGTGGCCCGTCATGAAGTAGAAGAGGTCGGACACCTCTTCATATCCGGTTGACGTTCGCGACCCACCACGAAGCCACGGAGGCCCCCTTCGCGCCGTGCGAGTTTTTCTCCATGGATCCCCTTCCCTATAAATACCGATCTCCCCCTGAGCTCTCTGGATGGACAATCTGAACATTCTTCATCTTAGCTCATGAATCGTGAAGCACCCTTCACATTGGGAATCAAGAGCTCCGTGAGGTATTTTTGCTTCGCGATATGCCTTCACCTTGTCTCCTTTTGAGCCCCTCTTCCGAGAGGGATTCCCTTCGTGAAGCCTAAGGGCATTCGTGAAGGAAGGGGATTCCCAAGGGAACCCGGGCAGCTGCGGAGCAATTATGCTTCACGAAACCCCCATCATGTACAAGTGGTCCACATGCCATGGCAGGGTCACTATACTTCACGAAGCACACTGCTTCAAAGAACCTTGCTTCGTGAGGAACCTCCGCTTCGCGAGGAAATGCACCGCGAACACCCTTCCACTTCGTGAAGCACCTCCCACTCGTACTTCTGCCCCATACTAAGGCCAAGGCACTCCACTTCGCGAAGAAAACACCTTTGCTTGGAAATTACTCTTCCCGTGCGACCCTAGAGGTTTGCAAGATGTGATTTAAAATTCCCATTGACGACACCACCCATATCGTTGCTTCGCCTAATTCTTCTTCGCATAGGCATGCTAACAGCTATTGGTTCTTCGCATATCCATGCTAACGTGGACCCCTCAGTGGTTCGCTCTGTGACCCCCTTTACCACAGCATTGTCGGTACCTTCCCTCCCCCAAGGGGAAGAGGTTACCGGTCTTGTAGGTCCTAGGGGTGTGGATTAAACCCACCTTGTCCGAGCTACAGGACGTTAAACTGTCAAGAACCTCGTCCTCAACACATGACGTTAAACTGTGACCTGACCACATGCCTTGCACGCATGGTCCCCCCAACTCGGACATTCTTTACGTCGGACATCTCCATGGGAATGGAATCACCCACATCTAGGATTATATCCTCCTCATCGGAGTGACGCATGTCCATGGGAGAAGGGAAACCACCTTGGTGTATTCCCCTTATCCCCTCTTGCGGAAGGTAGCACCCATGCAACTCCGTATTTCCCCACTGCCAAGGCCATTGGAGGGAGTGATAGGGAATGAGGAACCTTCCATATTTGGTTCCAAATCCATCTTCCGCTGCACTATTCCGCACTTTGGGCCTCCATCCTGGAGTAAGTCCCAGCACCATGGGCCGCCTAACACGTAAGCCCCTCTTCGCTTCTCATGGACGCACCCTCCGCGACGTGATTGTCTGGTCTCTACTACCTCTTGTTTCTCGCACCGAGCATGACACACATGGGCTTAGAGTAAGCATCGACCATGGAAATTCCCCCGTCTAGCATGAAATTAAAATGTATTCCCCCTTCTAGCATGACGTTAAACTGTATGCCCACGTCCATCATGAAGTTAAACTGTATACCCCCGTCCAGCATGACATTAAACTGCATGTTGTCCCACATGACATTAAACTGTACATCCATTTTGAACTACGAGGTCTTTGATCCATTTCATGACATGGTATGTAGGAAGCTGCCATGAGGTTCAAGCCCACCACACATCATTTCTTCACGTTAGGTTCCACCCTCATCCCACATGACGTTAAACTGTATTCCAGTCCGATGGTAACCCATATGACTATCCTGAACTACGAGGACTTTGATCCATTTCAAGGCATGGTACATAGGAAGACTCACGAGGTTCAAGGCTACCCCCATCAGACGAAGGTCCACCTTCATGTCGGTCCTCCGGCGCACCAACCCGAACTACGGGGTCTCTGATCTATTTCAAGGCACGGTATGTAGGAAGCCTCACGAGGTTCAAGCCCACCACCAGTGGACCCACGGGTTCACCTTCACGTCAGTTCACTGAAAAAACCCTTCCCGAACTATGAGGACTTTGATCCATGTCAAGGCACGATACGTAGGAAGCCTCCTTAAGGTTCAAGCCTATCACCAATCGGACCAAGGTCCTTTCTTCACATCGGTTCGCCGACACTCGCCATTTTCACCAGAACTCTGAGGAATTTGATCCATTTCAAGGCACAATACGTAGAAAGCCTCACGAGGTTCAATCCCACCACCTGTTGGTCACTCTGACCGCCCTTCACATCGGTTCACCAACACCTGGGCAGCCTAGTTTGTAATCCCCACACCATCTAGACCAAGGTCCTCACTCGCGTTGGTTCACCGACACACCATTATGAACTACGAGGTCTTTGATCCATGTAAAGGCATGGTACATAGGAAACCTCACGAGGTTCAAGCCTACCATCCACTTGGAGCAAGGTCCTTCTTCACGTCGGTTCTCTGAAGTGCCCCCATCCCGCATGACATTAAACCACATCCCAATCTAGCGGTAAGCTGTTGTGACCCTACCGTCTAGTTGTTCTGACACCCCTTCGTGTTCGTATAACACCCATATTCTCGAACTACGTGGACTTTGATCCTTTACAAGGCATGGTATGTAGGAAGCCTCACAAGGTTAAATCCCACCACCTGGTCGTTTTGACCGCATCCATGAAATTCTCCATAATCCACCATGATTCTTACCCGGGATACCACATCATGGTGAGATCATGCCACCCCATTCCCCTCCACAACATTTGGGAAGCTTCCCACGGGCTAGCCCCGATATCGGCATTACCTCACGGAGGATTCTTCAATTTGATCCACTCTAGTTAGTGTTCTGATATGGACGATCTGTCTCCGCTGGATGTTAAACTTGCGGCATACCCTGTGTTAAATGTAGGAAGATGAGTAAAACCTTAGATATATGCCTATGGCATACAATTTCCCACACTCGATGTGGGATTCCTCGGGCTTCTTCACCCTAGAGAAGCCCTATAATAAGGGAAAAAAGACAGACACGCCAATTCCCTAGCGTTCATACACGTTACTAATGCCTCGACGTGACTACTCCCCCGACTAAAGGTTTATGCCCTGACCGGACCCATTGGAATATTCTGAAAGAAGCTGTTTAATTTACTGGCGCCCATGGAAACATGGCACTGGGAAGCATTTCATGAACAATTTATTAAATCTTTGAGGGAGACCCAGACTAGGTGAAGAGATCGGAAGAGGAATCCACGAAAGGAAGAACCACCATCCCATCATCCCGGTTTCGATCAAGGAGCAGACGTCCCTGAATTAGGAGAAGATGTCGCCCGCCTTTGGAAACAAGAATGCATGGCAACACAAAATTATCGCTTGTCGCACCAAAGCAGATGGATGCGCGTGCCCCAGCCAAAGTGTCGGAAACAAAAATGGTGAACCCGATGTGAAATATTCTCCTCAATGTGGAGATTACTAGCTTTCAAAACATCAGTATATTGATGTGTCACCGGATCCAGATATCCGGTGTCGGGTCCCGCCAAGAAAATAGCGGGCCTTGCGTGAAACTCACCAGAAGATGGGGCAGTTGAACGTGGGGCATTCCGTTCTACATCATTGTCTGCGTCGATCCCTCTTGCTGACCACAGAAGACATAATAACACTGGAGAATAGGTTATAGATCTCTTTTCCTTGCAGTGCTAATGAGTTAATCTCCCTGCTTCTCAGGAACCAGGTTGCTGCTACAAGGACACGATCGCCGCCCACCCACCTACGCAGGGCCAGGGGCAATATCAGCACAGTCGCTCTGCATGGATCCACGGTTGCTACAATGGCGTCTGCATCCATGAGAGTGGGATTCCCATGCCCCCTCTCCCCATCAGAAGTCATCCAATGAAGGGTGATTAATGACCTCGTACGTCGTTACGAGGAGGAGGGAATAATCCCAACTTGGGATATGGACCACCTGGACCTAGAGGCATCCATGCCCCACCATCAACCCCGCCCTCGAGGGCCGTGCATGGAACCCCTACTCCCCACCCCAACGTTCAATTGTTTCGGGAGCCTATCCCCAGAACGCCTCAACGACTCCTCGCCTTACACTGATGAGGTGTGGGATGTCTGGCTCAGCCTGGTCAGAGTCCCAATCCAAGGACCCCAGGAAAGGGCCCCTACCCGGCCGCATCAGCACTGCCGTCCTGTCTTACTAGAGGAGTAGGTAGGCTATGCCCATGCACCACCCACACAGGCTCACCTGACCCTACGCTGACATTGGACCCGAGCTGAGGGCGCCCGTCAAGGGGCGTCGGCGTCGAAAGCTACTGTTCGCTAAGCCACTGCTGATGTATGTCATGAAGCCCCTGCATACACTGAGAAAGAACACTCCTATGCCCAACTAGGATCTAGGCCCCAACCGCCCCATGGGCAGGCTGGGTTGACCCTCCAGGTCGCAGGCCCGAGTGGTGATCGCCGTGAACCAACCTGCGGTTATGTCACCCCGTACAGAGGCCCTCCCCGTTCCACCACTCCACAGAGCATGGGCTGTCCCCACTCCAAATTTCTTCACGGAGGGATGCCCTGCGCTACCCCCAACCCGAATGAAGACCTGCCTCGCGATAGTGACACTCGGCGTGAAAGTCTTTACCATTCCCACCACACTTGGTATGGAATTCCTCTTCCAACCCCCGACCGTCGATGTGAAGGAATTTCCCATTTGGTCCCTCTCCATAGTGGGGATCCTCCCTACATTATTTCTTCAACTGGCGAAGGTCCTCCTCACCATGGAAACGAGAGGGGAGAAGGTCAGCCTCACTCCACCTGCAACAAGCATAGAGGTCCTCCCCATCCTCTCGCCAGTTCCAATGGAGGATTCTCCTACTAAGGTGTTGTCCATGGAGGTCCTCCCCTTGTTCCCTTTGGCATTTTCCCCAGTGCCCCTCGCACCCCAGATGTCTCAAGCGGATGTCCTCTCCGCCATGGCGTCTGCACGGCCTCGAGACTACATTTCAGGAATCAGCCTTGTCCCAAAGAGCCATCTAGGGGCAGGAGGGAGGGTCGTTGCCACCACAAGAAGAATCTTGGGAAATCTCGGATGGAGATCAAACTGGCCCGCTTCTCGGATTCTGGAGCAGAATGAGACTCGGCATCGAAACCCTCCCCCCATTCCTCCGCATCAAGGACCGGGGCAGGAGCAAGGCATGTCAGCCTTATCCTTCTAGAATGCGAGGTCCACCGGATTCCCACTTCTCTTCGCAGATACATCTAATAGGAGGAAATTGTGGGAATCCCATAGGTTTTGGCCATACAATCACAACTTTCATCATGAGAAGCACCCTCTACCTCAACCAGAGATCATGAAGAGCTATTTTGGGGAACGATGGCGGTTGAGCGACAAGGGGAACCATCACTACTAACAACAATTCCTTCCCTAGAGGATGTGGCTATCAGCCCATCGTATCATGACATTTTGGTCAGGTCACCCCAGTCTTCGAAGGATGGCCCGATATTCGCCGTCCAGTCAGCTCATTCACCGTATTCTCTACCACTCAGTTTATTGTCCCAGCTGTCCGCTTCCGTACCGCTACCGGTCCCTCAGCCACCCCCTGTTGATGAGTGGGGAAATACAGGGCCAGAACCGGAATCCGTGTCTAGGTGTTTCTGGAACATTCTCGCTGTGGACCACTTCCAGGAGAAGATCTAGTCGGTGGAAATGCCGAACTTCTGTGCGCCGGAATCCGTCACCCTGAGGGAAGTCGAGTGCTTACGTCAAACTCTATGGGTGATGCACTTTCGTCTTCACTATCAGTGAGTACTGTACCCTAGGAGCCAAGTGCACTTCGAGGAAATTGGTGATCAATGTCGTCTTGTCGATTTGGTTGCACTCCCAATGGCCCAGTTCCCAAAGTCACCAGGTCTCCAGAGCGCCCTCCAACAAAAATGAGTTCCTAGTTTCAAGGTACTCCGCAAAATCATCAGGGAAGCTACCCCCCATGTGCAAGTCTGTGGCTGGGGATAGTATGTCGCCCAACTATTTAGTTCTATCTGACGATAGCCTGATTCATTATGAAACATTGAGGACATGCACCCAAGAAGGGTTATGGTCCACATCGCTGACATAGTTGAAAAAGAGGATGAGTTGGAATTTATTGATGGGGACTTACCTCATGAGGATGTACCACCATTGTTGGACCCATCAGAGAGGATTACTCGACAGAAGAAGAACCTTTTATGCCTCCCTGCACCCACCGAGTCGCTGGTACTCAGCCAAAATTCTGGTAAGGGTAAAGAGCATGTCAGACCCATCAAGCACTCCGACCTGTCCGCCTCGGTACAGAAGATGGAAGAAGACCCATAGAAGGCCGCATTGCACCATCATCTTGTTGAGCAGAAGAGGCTAGTTAATGAACTCTTAGCCGAACGTGCTATCGAGAGGCGACCTGAATATGGTGATCCTAGGCTGGGGTAGCAGGGGCAGGAAAAACTCCCCCGGCGAGATGCCTCCGAGAAACCTAGATCATGATACTCTTGTAGACAGGGAAGAGGCTGGGAATCACAAAAAGAGGGCTTGATACATCTCTCCAAACCCTCCTGAACGACGAGGAAATCCGAGGAATCCAGCCAGGGTTCCCCCATCCGCCCCAAGGGCCGCTCCTCTAGTAGTCAATGAGCCATTGAAGCTGTTTACCGTGTCGAAGAGTCTGGCAATGCACTCGTAGTTAGGGATCCCCCTCAAGACAGGGACCCCCTCCCGGATAATCTTATGGCGACACTCATTGCCTGCCTCAAGGTGTTGGAAATGTGGAAGGTGGAAGTCCCACCAGATGGGAAGCCATATCCCGCGTGGGTGTATAATATGCCCGCACCCCCAGGTTTTGGGAACCCCACTTTCTTGCCCTTTAACGGGACTAGGGACCCACAGCAGCACTTGGCCAATTTTTCTTCTAGGTGTGGCCCCATGTTGGGGACCCCGTCACAGCAGGAAGCCTCCAAGCTCCGATGTTTTGTGCAGACACTAGAGGGCCCTGCATTCTTCTGGTACATCCAGCTCCCTATCGGATCAGTGACCGACTGGGAGGATCTCCGCTGGCAGTTCTTATACCAGTTCAACTCCACCACGCGAAAGAACAACATCACAGACCTCTTCAAGTGCAAACAAAGGCCTGATGAGTGAGTCGCGGACTTCATCTCCCGGTGGAAGGGGATTACATACTCCCTCGACATGCCACTAACTCAGGAGAAATTACTGACGATGTGTGTATGAAATGTTAAAACATAACTGGTTCTTTCCCTGATCACCCAGAACTACCCCAGAGAGTTCCAAGATTTCTTAGATAATGCTCAGCGCCTTGAGGAAGATCTAAAACAAGCTAGTCAGGCACATCTGCTGCCCCCTGTGATCCCAGCGAGGAGGGATTCCAGAGCTGAAACCACCGTAGTGGCCCAAATAAAAGCCCCCAGGCAGCTAGAATTACTGCCAGTGGCACCGACCATGTAACCCCGCAGAGGTCCTCCACCTCAAGCACAGGCTCCTGCCCAGCAGCGACCTCCTCATAACCGACAGTTTCCCCCGCGAAATGCTCC
Organism: Viscum album; assembly: GCA_963277665.1. Lineage (NCBI taxonomy): Eukaryota > Viridiplantae > Streptophyta > Magnoliopsida > Santalales > Viscaceae > Viscum > Viscum album. Next base: position 996,128,323 of record OY728123.1, on the reverse strand, counting down.
ACCACCACCTTGGAAGGAAAATCAGGCTTCACCTCCTCGATAGGCCCCTCCGACTCCTCGTCAGGTCCAGGATCCCAGGGTCCCCTATCCAGAAAGAAGGCACCAGACATAATTGTTCAACGAGAATAAGGTCCCTGGCTACTTCCAAAGTGCTCTAGAGAAAGTGATTGTGTGCTTACACGAGTGCAGAAGGCCGGTAGAGGCGAATCTCACTGATCGCCCCAACTACCGCCTCTATCATCAGATTTTGGGGAACACCCTCAAGTACTGCTATGTGATTAAAGAATGGATTCAAGATGAGGTAGACAACAACATATTCATGATGGGCCCGGTCCCGAAACAAGTAGCAACTGTCTTCATAGGGTCAGAAATTGGTAGCGATGACAAAGGCGAGTGGCAGAAGGCTCCCAGTCGTGGGTCCCAGAAGTACGACAACTGGATGGCCTGTAAAACTATCGCCCGCACCCTTTGCATCATTCGGGCATGATTGAATCAGCTGGAGCCTTCAGAAGATCTGATCAGTACCACTGCATCGTCATCACAGCCGACCTCTTCCCAAAAGGGCAAGCAGCGACAGCGCAAGAAGAAGCAACGCCATCCACCATAGTAATCTCCATCTCATACTCTTGATGATTTCATCCCCCCTGAGATGGGAATTTCTATCAGGACCTGTCCTCTGGGCCCGTGACGTGACTACCATAGGCCCGCCTCCCATAGGCCCGGGGCTGGCAACTAGCACCTAAGGCGTAAATCCTGATTAAGGGGAATGAATTTCCTTTACAAAAGAAAAAAACACCATAGAGTATGAAAACTGAAGTAAACACTAAGTAAACTGAAAACACAAATAAGTGCTGGAAAGTAAGTGGTCCAGTATACAAACCCAACTAAAAGTGCAGTGCAACTGAAAAGTAAAGTACAAAAACTGAAAGACAAAGCAGCAACCACCAGGTCCCCCTCCGGAACTCCTACCTTAAGGGTGAGTACAGTCAGTCTCGTCGGCTCCTTGAGTCTGGCCGTCCTGTCCATGTACGTCCCACCTGTTAGTCCACCTCCGGGTACTGTCCCGCTCCTCAAGCCTCAACCACGATCAACACTGTCTTTCGTCTACAACCAACACAACGAGGTGCGGGCGTAACCCGTGCAGGGGTGAGTATAAGATACTCTATAGGGACCCCGAGACTCTCGAAGGTCTCCAGAATCAACAAAGGATAATCCACAAAGGAAATAAACGAATAAAAGTATCAACCAACACTACTTATGTACATGCACATACATATACCTAAGTCATCAATTCCAGTTCTTCTCCAAAGCCTGAGCTCAAGTACAACCCAGTCCACACAGGAAAGCATAACTCAATCGACACAGGAAATTACATCCCAATCCACATAGGAAAGGAAGTCAATATTATCAAAGATAATGATTGAAAGTCAAGACTCAGCTCACACAGGGATACTACATATGAAGAGAGGTGGAGATGATTAGATGTAGCCTCTGAATCATCTCCTCTACCGACCCCACATAGGATCCTAGTTCAGAATTCGTCACTGTCGAACCCACTAAGGATCCAAGTATAGAAATCATCGTCGTCAAACCCACGGAGGATCCCATCACAGAAGTCATCGTTGTCGAACCCACAGAGGATCCCAGCATAGTAGATGTCGTCGTCGAACCCACAGAGGATCCCTGTACGGTATTCATCCTCATCAAACCCACGGAGGATCCCAGTACTGTAGTCCTCCACATTGAACCCACTGAGGATCCTAGTACGGTAGTTGTCCTCGTCGAACCCACTGAGGATCCTTGTACGGAAGTCGTCCTCTTCGTCGCAGCCCGCTCTAGGGTTTCTGCACACATTCGCTTGATTCCTGGAGGGTCTACTCCACGAGCCAAGGGGGGTCGATACATCAATTGTCACAAAGTCCAGAGTTTATGTACCAAAATGTTCTGCCTCATCAAAAGGAACTCAACGCGACAGACGACACGTCAATAGGATGCCCGATCTGAGAGTTATTGGTTTTTTCGTCCTAGGGGCCCAGTTGGTTTTTAAGATAAAACCAAGCCGACCGTACTCCAGCTGCATCCAATCCTCGAGCAGAGTAATCCAAAAGAACAGTGTCACTAAGAGGAATCTAATAAAGTCGACGGAACATCAATCGGATTCCTAGATCTCAAGTTATAAGCATTTCTGCTATGAGGGCCCGGTTGGTTTCATGTTCAAACCAACTCGGCCATACACAAAGTTCTCCAAAAACTTGATTTTAATATATTTAACCAACCATATCGTTCCGAGGATTCCAACACAACTGACAGTGCATCAATCGGAGGTATGTAGCCCATGTTATGGGCGTTTGAACGGATCTGTACATAAATAGGCGGTTTGGGCCTGGTCCGACCCGGCCCAATACCCCCTGGGTCGAACCGACCCGGGTCCTGGTCTGGCCCGGTTGGGCGTGGACCGGCCCAGCAGGTGAGGGCGGTCCGACCCGGTGTGGGCAGTCCGGCCCAACGAGGGCGGTCCGACCCAGCACGGGCGGCCAACCCAGCGCTTGCGGACGTCGGGGGGGGGGGGGGGGGGGGCCCTTGCATTGAAATGGAGGCCCCCTTTTTTGGGTCCCTCCCTTGCTAGCTGCCGGGGGTTACAACACTCAGACTTCCCGAATCGGCCGCCTGTAATGGCCAGCCAGTGAGCCGCCGCGGGACCTACCGGTCCCGCCTCCTGGAGCGCCGGCTGCCTGATGTCTGGCCGCACCCTTGCTGAACCGTCGCGACTTCCTCCTATCCGGTGTCGCGCCCCTCCGTCGCGGACCGCCTGGGCCGCGGCCCTCCATGGTGCTCCAACGTGGCGCGATGGCGCTGTTCCCTTCCATTGAGGCCCGCTCTTGGCCACGACCACCTTCGGCTTCACCGGCGCGGCGCGACGGTGCTGCGCTTCTTCACCGCGGCCCGCTTCAGTCGCGGTTCTCTCATTCCCATGTGGTGCAACAGCACCGCGTCGCCTCCGTTCCAAACCACATCGAAGACAAAAAACAAAAGGGGAGGAGGGTCAGCCATGTTCATGCGGTCTGACCTCCTCCCATTATTTTGATAACAAGCGGCCAATAAATAATGAAGAACGTCAAAATAATAATACTTAAACGATGAAACAACCCCTACCTTGATTCACAAAGTTTGATCGCTTGACCGAGATAGGTAATGTTCCGCTGTTCTGTAGACATTGCCAAGGGATGATGGCGTATCTTTGTCAATCGTCGATAAAATGGAATCCGGGGTTGGTGTTGTCGTTCTTCGCGTTCTTCAACGAAGAGGATGGAGTTCTTCGCGAGAGAATGAAGCTCTTCAAAAACTAGAACTCTCCCCAAAAACTCAATACAACAAGCTAAAACCAAATAAAATACGACACCTCTTATTTTATTTCTCAATCCATGCATTTCAAAAATCAAAAATTCAAAACCAAACACATCTAATTAATTAATCTTAAGTTATCAAATTAATTAAGTGTTTAGTTGGCATGAATTAATGTGGGATTTCAGGAGGGGAGGAGTCACTTAAATAAAAAGGGGTTTAGAGGAGTTAGGAAATTTGAAAAGGTGGGGGCTCGTGTGGGCCCCACCTCACCTTTAATCCCCTCGTGGGAAGTTAAAAACACATGGGTCCCACTCCAACTCCCACACCTAGGATCTAACACCTAGGAAAGAGAAATAAAATTTGTAACGCAATTTTATTTCGCTTTACACTTAAACCACATTTTTAAACAACTCTTCCCGAGAAAACGCAACTCCAGTAATGGTCTTCTGAAGCAATTATCGGTACTGCAGTTTCATTGGTGCCCTCAGATTTTGATTCCAAGCATTGGTTCAGATGATATAAATCCCCCCTAGTTCATTCACTGAATGTACCCGAGCTAATCTTTGGAAATTGATTCCGGCACACCAGGCCTCGGAATTAGGTGCCATCAGAGACTGCGTACCTGTAAAATCCCCAAAAAATTAAGAAAATATTTCCTTGAAATTTATGGGTCTTTACATTACTCCCACCTCAGGGATTTACATCCCCATAAAGATACATCACAAACTAGGGAAACAAAAGAGGGTACTGAGCACGCATCTGAGCCTCCCGCTTCCATGTTCTCTCCTGTAGGTTCCCTTGCTGCCAGCTGATGTGCACTAGAGGAATCGACCATCCACATAGGACCCGCTCCTGTCGATCCTCGATCTCCACCAGGACCTCTGAAAAAGTCACCCCATCCTCGATATCCATCTCTCAAGGGTCGATGATATGTGTCGGGTCGTGCACGTATCTCCTCTACTGTGATAAGTGGAAGACGTCGTGCACCCAGTGCAACTGAGGTGGTAGAGCCCAGCGACAAGCCACATCAACTATCTTGTTGGGAACCGGGAATGTTCCTAAGAAGCCCGGAGATAACTTTCCACCGTTGCCAAATCTCTGTAATCCACGTCGAGGCGAGAACCGTAATAAAATGTGGTCACCATCCTCGAACTCCAGTGGTCTCCACCTCCTGTAAGCATAAGACTTCTATCAGCTCTGATCTATCCTCATCTGCTCCTGGATGACCTGGACCTTCTCCGTCATAGCCTAAACCATCTCTGGTTCTACATGTACTCACTCCTAAACTATCCACAATGGATACCTGAAAAGACGGCCAGCTGTTGTCTCACCACTCCTAACAGCTGAATGCCCGATCTCCTACTAAGAGAATCTGCTACAACATTCCCCTTCCCAGGAGTATAAACTGTTTCGATGTCATAGTCCTGGAGGAACTCAAGGCATCGCCGCTACCTCAGGTTCATGTCCTTCTGTGAAAGGATACTCCCGAGACTTTTGAGTTGGTGAGAACCGTAAACCGTTTGCTCGACGAACAATCTGTGAGACTAGCCATTTATAAGAACTCATTTCCACCCTTCTTCGTCTACGATCTAAAATAGCTGTTGAGATTCCTCCTCTTCTGAAAAGATAAATCTGATCTCATCCCCTGGATGAACCACGTCCTTTGCCTAATATAGTCAATACTGACATGAATGGTACTATTTCATGCCATGGACGATGTTGTAAGGCCTTGACGCTACTACCAAGAGATTCAACCGTTACTCTTGCCTCCAAGGGTCGAGTCACATTGTCGGAAGAAGTGTGTGGTCACTAGGTCTCCTCCAGTAGGAATCATGAAAGTGAGGATCAAGTCAACAGTTTTAAATTGAAACCTCTTAGTATCAAATTTATAAAAAAACTGGGAAGAAAAAGTCACAAGATTAAGTGTCTTTTATTACTACAGCTCAAGGTACAAAGACACAAAGCATCCACATAAAAAACATCAACAAAGATAGAAGAATCATGAACAAAAGCCTCTATGTCTGGAGCTAGTCCTGCTCCTGTCCGTCTGCTCCCGGAGCTCCATGGTCGTGGGCCTCAGCTTTCTGAAGCTGAGCTCTCCCTGGTCCACCCATTTCCTGCGGTCGGGGTGGTCTTCCTGGTAGTGGTCGTGGTAGGGCCTCAAAGCGTCTCCCACCACCCGATGCTCATCCAGCTCCTCTGCCTCGTCTGCCAATTCCCTGCGGACAGCCACAGTTGAACCTCTGCCTGGGTGGTCCCTCTACCGCCTGCTGCTCATCTGTAGGGTGGGTCAGGCAGTCTCGAGCCACGTAACCCTGCCCGCTGCATGCATAGCACTGTCTGCCCCTCGTGTGGATGGCTCTGCTTCGTGTGGCCGGTACAAAAAAACATGTTTCCTTATATTTATCATCATATGGTCTACCCCACTTGGTCCTCTGCATCATCTGTCTACTTCTGGCTGTAGAAGTCTCCACTGCGGGTCATCCTGCGGAGGGTCTCGCCCTTGGGGACTGCTTTGTGAGAAATCTCTCCACTAGAAGGGCTCTCTCCAGCACCCCCTCTTGCGTTGGGATGTTGAGGGAGATCAGCGAAGCCCTGATCTCATGCCTCATTCCCTGCTCGAAGGTCTAGGCCCTAAATAATGGGTCCCGTACCATATCTGTGGAGTAACATGAGTGTTCGGTAAATCTCGCCGAGTATTGGGCTACTGTCATTCTGCCCTGCCGCGGCTGTAGTATCTCCTGGATGCGCACTGCACGGAGGGTGGCTGGAACGAACTCCGTGCGGAAGAGTCTCTCGACGTCCGTCCAAAGAAGAGATGCCACGTTGTGCACCTAGAGAATCAGGCTTCACCATCTACCCGCTGCTACGTGCATGAGACTCACCACAAGGATCACCATGAGGTCAGCTGGTGTCCCTACTTTTCTGAAGACTCAGACAATAGCCTCCAGCCAGTCCTCGACTGCCTGAGGGTCCGTCTCCCCACAGAACCTGGGCGGTATCTGATGCTGAAACTTGTGCAGCACACTCAGGTGACGTGCAGTCTTAGCTGCTGGGTCTGGAGGCATCAGTGTCTCAGGGGGTAGAGGTACCGCCGGTGCCTCCATTGTAATGGGGCCCTCCATGGAGGCCTTGTCGCTCAGTGGCTGCCGCTCACACATAACTGGGAACCCTAACTGGATGCCGTCGTGGGTCCATCCTGAAAAGAAACAGGTGCACCATGGTCAATTCAGTATACCTGGTGAGCTGACACAAAGTAATCACAAAGAAAACTTTTGAAACACACATGCAATCAATGTTTTCATTCATTGAGTTCGAAATCATAAGTCAGGGTCATGGTGTATGGATATGTCGTCCGCCACACCAACAATAGGCTCCCTGTTCTAATAAACAAACTAAATACCCTTAACACTATTGCTTGACATAGAAGAATGATCAGAGTCCTGAGTTCTGAAGTAGAACTGAACTCCCCTGATACCAATTTCTGATCACCCATCCGTGGGGCCCGTGACGTGACTACCCCAAGCCCTTCTCCCATAGGTCAGGGGCTGGAGACTAGCACCTAAGGTGTAAATCCCTATAAAAGGAAAGGCAGTGCCTTTATAAAACAAAACAAACACCATAGAGTACGCAAACTGAATAAAACACTAAGTAAACTGAAAACAAATGTAAGTGATGGAAAATAAGTGGGCCAGTATAAAAACCCAACTGAAAGCGCAGTACAACTGAAAAGTAAATAACAACAACTGAAAGACAAAGAAGCAACCAACAGGTCATCCTCCGGAACTCCCACCTGAAGGGTGAGTACAGTCAGTCTCGTCGACTCCTCGATTCCAGCCGTCCTATCTGTGTACGTCCCACCTGTTAGTCCACCTCTGGGTACCGCCCCGCTCCTCAAGCCTCAACCATGATCACCACTGTCTATTGTATGCAACCAACACACAAGGTGTGGGTGTAGCTCGTGAAGGGTTGAGTATACGATACTCAGTAGGGACCCCAAGACTCCCGAAGGACTCCAGAATCCACAAAGGATAAACCACAATGGAAAGGTACGAATAAAAGTATCAACCAACACTACTTAGGTATATGCCTATACATATACCTAAGTCATCAATTCCAGTTCTGCTCCAAATCACGAGCTCATGTACAACCAAGTCCACAAAGGAAATCATAACTCAATCCACCCAGGAATGTACGTCCCAATCCACACAGGAAAGCAAGTCAATCTCATCTAAGATAAAGATTGAAAGTCAAGACTCAACTTACATAGGTATACTACTTCTAAAGAGAGTTGGAGATGATTAGATGTAGCCTCTGAATCATCACCTCAGCTGACCACACGTAGGATCCTAGTATAGAAGTCATCACTGCCGAACCCACGGAGGATCCATGGATAGAAATCATCGTCGTTGATCCCATAGAGGATCCCAGCACAGAAGTCATCGTTTTCGAACCCACGGAGGATCCATGTATAGAAATCATCGTCGTTGAACCCACGGAGGATCCCAGCACAGATGTCATCGTTGTCGAACCCACAGAGGATCCCATCACGGTAGACGTCGTTGTCAAACCCACAGTTGATCCCAGTATGGTCGTCATCCTCGTTGAACCCACGGAGGATCCCAGTACGGTAGTCCTCCACATCGAACCCACTGAGGATCCTAGTACGGTAGTCGTCCTCGTCTAACCCAGTGAGGATCCTTGTACGGAAGTCGTCCTCTTCGTCGCAACCAGCTCTAGGGTTTCCGCACACAGTATTCTCGATTCTGGGAGGGCCCACTCCACGCTCCAACGGGGGTCGATACATCAGCTGTCACGAAGTCCAGATTTGATGTATCACAATGTTCTGTCTCGTGTGAAGGAACTCAACGCGACAGACGGTGCGTCAATCAGACGCCCCGTTTGAGAGTTATAGGCTTTTTCGTCCCAGGGCCCCTGTTGGTTTTTTTAGATAAAACCAACCCGACCATACACCAGCTTCGTCCAAACCTCAAGTGGAGTAAGCAAAAAGAACCGTCTCACTTTGAGGAATCCAACAAAGTTGACAGCACGTCAATCGGACATCCGGAGCTCAAGTTATAAGCGTTTCCGCTCAGAGGGCCCGGTTGGTTTCGTGTTCGAACCAACCCGGCCATACCCAAAGTTCTCCAAAACCTTATGTTCAATATACCGAAACTACCATCTCGATCCAAGGATTCCAACGCAACTAACAGTACGTCGATCGGAGGTCCGAAGCCCAAGTTATGGGCGTTTGAACGAATCTGTCCGTAAATAGGGGGTTTGGGGCCGGTCTGACCCGGTCCAATACCCCATGGATCGGCCTGAACCGGGTCGACCCGACCCGGGTCCGGGTCCGGCCTGGTTGGGCGTGGCCCGGCCCGGCCGGCGTGGGCGGTCCGGTCCAATGCTGGTGGTCCAGCCTAGGGCGGGCGGTCCGGCCCGGCGCGGGCGGTCCGACCCAGCGCGGGCGGACCTAGAAGGGGGGAGGGGGTGGACCCCTTGCATTGAACAAGCATCCCACATTTTGTGGGGCTCTCCCCTACCAGCTTCTGGGGGTTACAACCCCCTGACTTCCCGAATCGTCCGGACGTAATGGCCGTCTGGAGAGCCACCGCGGGACATGCCGGTCCCGCCTCCTGGAGCTCTGGCGGACGGATGTCTGGCCACCCCCTTGATGAACCGTTGCGGCCAAAGGCCACAGCCCGCCCCAGCCGCAACCCTCCTTGGTGCTCCGGTGCGGCGCGACGGCAGCGCGCCCTTCCGTTGCGGCCGGCTCTTGGCCGCGCCCACCTTCGGCTTCACCGGCGTGGCGCGACGATGATGCGCTCCTTCGTCGTGGCCCGCTTCAGCCGCGGTTCTCTCGTTCCCGCGCGGTGCAAAGGAAACGCGTCGCCTCCGTTCCAATCCACAACGAAGACCAACAATAAAATGGGAGGAGGCTCGGTCGTGTTCGTGCGGTCTGACCTCCTCTGGTTATTTTGAAAACAAGCGGCCAATAAATAATGAAGAACATCAAAATAATAATACTTGAACGATGAAACAATCCCTACCTCGATTCACGAATTTTGTTCGCTTGACAAAGAAAGGGAATGTTCCGTTGTTTGGTAGAGGTTGTCGCGGGAGGATGATGTCGCTTCATCAATCGTCTAGAAAAAGGAAGTTGGGGTTGGTGTCGACGTTCTTCGTGTTCATCAATGAGGAGGATGGAGTTCTTCGTGGGAGGATGAAGCTCTTCAAAAACTAGAAATCTTCCCAAACACCCAATACAACAAGCTAAACCCAAATAAAATAAGACACCTCTTATTTTATTTCTCAAGCCATGCATTTCAAAAATTCAAAATTCAAAACCAAACACGCCTAATTAGTTAATATTATGTTGTCAAATTAATGAAGTTTGTAGTTGGCATGAATTAATGTGGGAGGTGAGGAGGGGACGAGTCACTTAATGAAAAAGGGGTTTATAGGAGTTAGAGAATTTGAAAAGGTGGGGGCTCGTGTGGGCCCTACCTCACCTTTAATCCTCTCATGGGAATTTAACAACCCGTGGGTCCCACTTCAACTCCCACACCTAGGATCTAACAACTAGGAAATAGAAATAAAATATGTAACCCAATTTTATTTCTCTTTACACTTAAACCACATTTTTAAACAACTCTTCTCGAGCAAACACAACTCCAGTAATGGTCTTCATATGCAATTAACAGTGTTGCGGTTTCATCTGTGCCCTTGGATTTCAATTCCGAGCACCAGTTCAAAAGTTAGAAAATGCCGCTCGTTCGTTCACTGAACGTACCTGAGCTAAACTTCGGAAATTGATTCTGGGCACACCGGGCTTCAGAATAAGGTTCCATCAGAGACTACGTACTCGTAAAATCCTAAAGAAATTAAGAAAATCTTTTCCTTGAAATTTACGGGTCTTTACAATTTCTCCTAGAATCCACCTAGTGGTGGATGACTCTTCGAGAAACAGTCAGGGGTACGCTTCGGTTAATACCTTGGAGCTGGTAAATCCCTATATGACTCCCAACGAGGGAGAACGCCATGAGAACCTTCCCAATGTCCCCAGACGACGTCAATGTCAGTGGAACCGCAACCACATGGGTTGTCGAGGCACGGTAGTAGGTGCTTTTGGTCAGGCCGTGCACGATACTGAAACCAGACAGCAGGCCCAGTGCAGAGCTCAGCACGCGCAACCGCATCTGGTGCCCTCAGATCTACCTCCACTGCCGTTTGTGCTACTAGATCAGGCAGAGCTTCCTCGTCCATACCGCAGGCAGTCTTTCCCAGCTACAGTCCAATCTCAGTTGTCTGGTCCTCATCCGGCAGCTACTCTTCAGGCATCAACTAGCAGGCAGTAGGATATACCCAGTACCAGCCAATCGCCGGTCCAACCGGAAGGGCCCACGATATCTCCAACTGTAGAACGACCTCTTGTTAGTAGAGGTTCGCATTTGGCATGAATGTATGATGTCCTGAATCACCTGGACGACATTCCAGCAAGGCTTTCTATTCTTGAGGCTCTTTTCCTGTCGTCTGAAATGCGTGAAGTGCGTGCCGAGGCCCTATGAAGCCCCCTACAGTTTGAGACGGAGGTAGCAGCTGCAGAATCCTCCCGTGTTGAGGCAATTGAGAATGACGAATTCCCGACAGTTATCTCATTCTCTGGTAAAGACAAAGACCCTCCCATACATGGGCATATTCGCCTACTGTATGTCACTTTCCAGTTCAATGGCGTGGAAATCTGTCGTTGTCCTGTTGACACGGGTTCTCGGATTAACCTAATCACAACTCGAACACTGCAAAAGCTGGGTTTGACCAAGGATGATTTAACTCCCTCAGACCTCAGAATCCGGGTATACGACATGACCGAACAATCCTCAGATGGCAAGATCCGATTGAAGACCCAGTTCGGTGGCCTAATTGCCAGCACTGATTTCGTGGTTGTCTCGCAGGACACCGCATACAACGCATTAATGGGAAATCCATGGCTCCATCTGCATGCAGCGGTCCCTTCTTCATATCACAAATGCCTCAAGTACTTCTTCAATGGTCGATTAGGCATTCTCCAAGGATATGTGTCTCCTTTTTCCTTGTTTGAAGCCCTCTATCTGAACGCTGACTATTACAAGAGAAAGGATAAGAAAATACTATCACGTGAGGATGAACCCTCCCCAGTAGCAAGTGATCCCTGGGAAGGACTGGATGACGCCTACATCTTCCCGACCCATCGGTTAGAGTTCACGTCCTCCGACATGGGGCAGTGTTTTGTTGTTTTTTGGACAAACGGAAGGCATGTTTCCATGTCCATGTGACGGCGGAAAATCACTTCGTACTCCTACACCAACCAGGCTCAGGTGATCCTAGAACCTCATACCCTTGTGCGGTATCAGAATGTCATGCTTATGGAAATGACAATACGTTATACGTGTCACTTCTTCCAGGCTGGAATCAACCGTCTCAGGCCGACGCGACACTACTGCTTTGATGTCATCAAACGTGGGCCCTTGGGCCAAAGGAAAGATGTGATAGGATCGACTGCCTTCATCGCTATGGTATCAGTGGTGCATGGGTCTCCTGATATGATGACCACTACTGCCCAGGCCGGCACCAGCTGCCTATCAGGGTTTGATAACTCAGAAGCATCTCCCCCTGTGGGAAATCCCTCCACGGGTGGAGAGGAGGATCTGGAGGATGCTCCCCCAGCCTTTGAAGAAGGCATCTCTACCACGGTTGATGAACTGGTATAGCCGAACCTTGGTAGCGAGGCAGATCTGAGACCCACATTGATCATTGTAGCCATTCCCATCAAAGAGTAGCAATAGTACATGGACGTTCTCAAACAGCATCGTGTTGTGTTTTCCTGGAGTTACAATGAGATGTCAGGACTAGATCCCCAGATAGCCGTCTACCGCCTTGGTCTCCTGACAAACCATCGCGGGTTTAAGCAACCTCCTAGAAGGTGCACCATTATCACGGTGCCATGGTTGAGGTCGAAGTTGAAATTATTATCAAAGCCAGCTTCATCAAGAAAGTCGAGTACCCTAGGTGGCTTGCCAACATTGTGCCAGTCAGGAAAAAGAACGGGCATATCAGAGTCTGCATTGACTTCCGCAATCTCAATCACCACTTTTTGAAAGATGATTTTCCCCTCCCAGTGACAAGGTTGTTGATTGATGCCACGGCCGGGTTCCAAGCCCTCTAATTCATGGATGGGTATTCTGGGTACAACCAAATCCGGATGGCCCCTGAGGACGAGGAGTCCACTGCCTTCAGGGCTCCCCAAGGTACATTTTGTTACCAGGTTATTCCCTTCGGCCTGAAAAATGTATGTACCACCTAATAGCGGGCCATGCATCACATATTCAAGACGATTCTTGGGACGCTGGTGGAATGCTACGTGGATGATCCAGTGGTCAAATTTCATCAGTGCCAGGACCATCTCAAGGACCTTGAGAAAGTGTTTGGCTTCCTCCGTTCCCACCTCCTGAAGATGAACCTGTTAAATTGTGCCTTTGGGGTCACCTCCAGGAAGTTTCTTGGCTTTGTTGTTAGATTCCGAGGCATTGAGAGCAACCCATAGGAGATCAAGGCCATCAGCGAAATTCCTCCACCGAGCAATATTTGGGATCTTCGAGGTCTCCAGGGCCACATAGCCTATATAAACCGATTCATTATGAATCTGGCTAGAAAGTGTAAGCCCTTTTCCCGGCTCATGAAGAATGGTTCCACCTATGAATGGGATAAAGAGTGTCAGACCGCCTTCAAGGAAATCAAGAAGTATCTACTCCAACCCCCGGTCTTGTTGCCACCCATCTCTGGAAAGCCACCGGTCCTATACGTGACTGCCCTGGAGTGGTCCCTCAGCGTGCTTCTCACCCAGAAGAATAATGAGGGGACAGAGAACAGCCTCTACTATCTCAGTTTCATTCTCCTCGATACGAAGATCAGATACTCCCCTATAGAAAAGCGCTTCCTTGCGCTCGTGTTCGCTATACGGAAGTTGCAGAATTACCTGCAGCACCATGAGGTACAGTTGGTCTCTCGGGTAAACCAACTGATGTATATCCTGAACCACCCTATGTTAACTGGCCTACTAGCACGGTGGGCGGTGATCCTCCAGCAGTTCGACATCAGGTTCGTGCCTCAGAAGGCCATCAAGGGATAGGCATTGGCAGACTTTTTAGCTGCTTATCCAACCTCCGTGAATCATTCTATAGATTTGAATTTTCCTGATGAGGTGATCCTCTCCGTCGATCGTGTCGTCCCATGTTGGCAAATTCACTTCAACGGTGCCTCCCAGAGCCCCACTGGAAGGAGTCTCAACAATCCTAAGCTCAACTGAGTGGGCCTGGGTATCGTCTTCATCACCCCAGTGTATGTCGTTCTTCCATACTCATTCCTGTTGTCAGAAGGATACACCAACAATGAGGTAGAGTACTTGGCTCTCATCACTGGTCTCAAGCTGGCCCTTGAGATCAATGTACCCCATCTAAATGTGAAAGGGGATTCCTAACTGGTCATCAAGAAGGTCAATGGATATTATGTCATCAGGAAGCCGGAGCTTGTGCTATTTCTTGAGTGCACCCTCTGTATAATGGCCCTGTTCTCTTCTTGACCATAGGTTACCCATGTCCCTCAGTCACAAAACGGGTGAGTAGACGCTTTGGCTGGCTTATCTGATTTTCTTGCAGAACTCGAGCAAGATGATTTGATCATACATGTTGCACACCAGAGATTCATTACCCCCGTCACCCCAGAGGACAAAGATGCCCTGCAGGTAAGTCACCTTACAACCGGACCTTCTACATCAGGGGTCCCAGGTTCATCAGACACAGTGGTTGAGGCCACTCCTGACTGGAGAGAAACTTTTATCGAGTATCTCCAAAATGGTTTCCTCCCAGATGATCAGGCCAAGTGCGAGCGAATCCGATGCCGCACACTACAATTTACCCTCCAGAGTGGTCCCAATCTTGAATGGATCCTTTATAATAGGAGCTTCCATGGTGTTCACCTTTTTTGCATTCAAGGAGTCGAGATTTCAAAGGTCATGCAAGAAGTTCATGTCGGTTCCTGCGGTGCCCACATGGCTGGGCCCATGTTGTCCCATCAGATCCGAAGGTTTGGGTACTTCTGGCCCTCTATGATCCATGATTTCATCGAGTTCACCAAGAGATTCCACACACAACAAGTTCATGCTAACTTCCTACATCGGCCACTAGAGCCTCTCCACCAAGTATTCTTGGCCATTTGCGGTGTGGGGACTCGATGTCGTAAGACCATATCCACCAGAGATAGCTCGCCAGTGTACTTTCACCCCAACTGCTATAGATTTTTTCTCCAAGTGGGTAGAGGCAGTTCCACTCATAGAGGTCAAGGCCCATTCACTACTAGAAATATGACTTTTACCAATGGTTTGGGCGAAACCGTTGGTATAGTTCATTAATTTGGACCTATACCAATGGTTTGGCCAAAAATGTTGGTATAAGTCACTTATATGGACCTATACCAAAGGGTTTGGCCAATCCGTTGTTATAGGTCCCTTATAGACACCTTATACCAACAGTGTGGCCAAACTGTTGGTATAGGTCCCCCCTATACCAACGGTTTGGCCAAAACCGTTGGTATAGGTCCCAAAATACAAGGACCTATACCAATGGTTTTGAGAACCGTTGGTATAGGTCCTTCGATTTTTTAATGAATCTTCTTACCTAGAACATTATATAAATCAAAATTTAAAATAATTTTAACAATACATATATATTTATTTATGAAATTATGTTCACAAAAGTCATGATAGGTTAGTGGTTAAGTCATTCAATTATAAACTAGATGTTCTGGGATCAAATCCCACCGAATGTTTTTTTTGAAATACATATACCAACGGTTCTGAGAACCGTTGGTATAGATTTTCAAATTACTTATACCAACAGTTTTCAAAACCGTTGGTATAGGCCTATTTTCATGACTTACTTGGAAATGGTCCTCCAAACCGTTGGTATAGCCTATACCAACGGTTTTGGGGCCTATACCAACGGTTCCAAACCGTTGGTATAAGGTATTTTTCCAGTAGTGGATCCATCATTGACTTCATGAGCTCCAATATCTTCCACCGGTTTGGAGTCCCTCACACTGTCCTCACCGATAACGGCACCAACTATCGAGTTTCCAAGCTGAAGAAATTGTACGCCAAGTACAATATCTGTTCGAACTATAACTCTTGCAATAATGCACAGGAGAATGGAAAGATCGAGACATTCAACAAAACCCTCTCTAACATTCTACATAAAATGGTTGGTCAGAACAAGAAAAGTTGGCCAGACAAGCTCCCCAATGCCCTCTGGGCTTATTGGATGACAACTCGCAATTCCACCTAGGTGACCCCATATTCCCTGGTGTATGGGGCTGAGGTCTTCCTTCCATTGAGATCTAACTGCCATCATTACGCAATGCAGTTTATGACTAGTAGGGGCCAAATAAGGTTGCCGAAATCAATCTAGCTGAATTGGTAGCACTGGATGAGAACAAGATTCGTGACCTGTACAATCTGGAAAAACATCAGAATAAGATAGTAAGAGCCTTCAACAAGAATGTTCTCCTTCACTCTTTTCCGAAAGGAGACCTAGTGTTGGCAATTCGAGTTCCAATGATTCCTAGTAGGAAACTACCCAATCTTGAGCCCAAATGGTAAGGACCTTACGTCATCCATAAGGTTTACCCCAACAGATCATACTCCTTGGTGACCACGAATGGTGAGCGCATAACTCCTCCGACCAAAACCATGTTCCTCAAGCAGTATTTTTATTGAGCCCCTTGGTGCTGCACGACCTTAAACTCTACGGTCCCACAAGACCCTAAACTTCACCACCGTCTTGCATGATATTAAAACTGCGATATCGTCCTACAAGATGATAAACTGCAAAATGGTCCGAGATCTATGACCTTAAACTAAGATCTCCCTCTTCCTTATTGTATGACATTAAACTGCAATCTATTCAGGACTTCCTGAACGAGTCATAGCCTCATTCCCTTTGGCCTCTTCGGTCCCCTAGACCCCGTCCTTACTGTATGATGTTAAACTACAAGCCGGTCAGGCCTTCATGACCGAGGCTCAGCCTCATACCCCTTGGCCTTCATCGACTCCGGCTCTCTTATGGGATCGTATGGTGTGGTGTGGGATTACGTCCTCATTCACGTCAGGTTACCCACCGTACCATACTTTCCCCAAAATGAGACGCATCTCTCATTTCGTACGACGTTAAACCGTGCTTCAAGAACTATGTATGGCTTGATTCCCATCCTAATGGGATTCGTAGGTATTCTCAGGCGTCTCATCTTGAGACCAGCCCCGAGATTTTCTCATTGACTACCACCTTGGGTATATTTTCCCATAGGGTCCTTGCTTGAAATCGAGTAGGCTTCCTTATACCCACTCATACGAGGATTATAATGGTCACACAATGTGCACACTCCCAATCTTCTATCCTCCCACGCCTTTACCTCACGAAGTTAAATAGCATGGCCTTCAAGAACTATGTATGGCTTGATTCCCATCCTCATGGGATTCATAGGAACACCTAGACATTTTGTCTATTGGCCTAGGCCAAAAGCCAAAATCATCCCCTCGGGTTAAGACATATGGCAGGCCGCACATCGAGCAAGCCTCGACCCGGCTGTACATCCCCTCCGCTGGAGATATTCGCCTCTCTCGTAGATGGGTAAGACTATGCTTCAACCACTCCATGACCACGATTCCATGACATTCCTCATCCAGAAGGGCCCTTGAATGGTATGGATTCTCGGCCTAAAGGCCCTCTTACCACTTCGAGCCAACGCCCTCGAGGATATTGAGCCAAAAGCCAATACAAGTCCCGCATCTCGAACGTGGTCAACGGTCGATGCTCATTTGTTAGTCCCATGTCCGGTCACCATCCCGGATCCTCGGGTCCACCCTAAGATGTCCCAAACATCGAGTGTAGTAATTCATTTTGTCCCATCCCAAAGTGATAAACTTCCCTCTGGGTGGTGCCAACGGTCGGGAGCAGGGCCCCGATTCTTTTATAAGGAGTGTACGGTGTGGTGTGGGATTATATCCTCATTCATGTCTGGCTACCCACCATGGCGTAAAAATTCCCCTACTGAGGCCTAGCCCCAGGTCTTTTGGCATTTTTGGTCTCTATACCATGTTCTTACCTAGAGTGTATGGTGCGGTGAGGGATTATCTCCACATTCAAGTTGGTTTGTTCGCCGTACCATACACCTCCTATACCAAGGGACTCCTATTCCCCGATCATCCTCCTCATTGCAAGACGTTAAAATGTGAGTAAGCCATGCATTCCGGACCTAAACCCAACTATCAGGCCCCTTGGCCTTTTTGGGCCCCCTGGCCCAGGTACTTTCCTACATGACAGTGTGGTGTGGTGCGGGATTATGTCCTCATTACTCGTTGCACCGTACACCTCCTCATTAGGGTATTCTGCCCCTGGGTATCTTCTAGAACTACGTGTGGCTTGAATCTCATCCTTATGGGATATGTAGGACCACCCAGATGTCTAAGCTTTCGGTCCAGCCCCATCTTCTGAAAATCTCCATCCCACCTTGGCCCCTTGGCCTACCTTTCCTGAGCCACTTTGGATACCCTTTTCGGTGGTTCACAGATATTCCTAAGGGTACACTAGTTTATGTCACCTGGAATGTCAGATTCTACTCGTACACATCCACACCCACTATTCAGGATTCATGTTTCCTCTCATTTGGGCTTCCATCATATTTCACACCTGTAGGGATGCCAAAGAATGGCCTGGATAAAATGGCCAAGGGCTCTCCTACCATTACGGGCCTACTCCCCCAAGGGTTTGGACAAAAATCGATAAAAATCCTGCTTTGCGAATATGGTCAGCAGTCGATGCTCGTTTGTTGTTCCCACATCCGGCTATCGCAACATGGAGACTGTTTTACCACCATGGTTAATAGTTATCCTCCATCGCCATGCCAACCCCATTAAGGCCAAAATTCTGGTTACATGATTCACATCCTTCTCCATTCTTACAATTGTCCAAGTATAGTTTTGAAACTCTTGGTAATATTCCTCAGTCCACATCTGCGCGTTAGGGGAACAAAGCTGTGTTAGAGGCATCCTTCAGGCCTCTTCACCGACTTCCCCTTGATGGATGTTTCATGTATTGCGATAAGGATCTCCCCCCCCCCCTTGTTTCCCACACCGAGTTTAACTCACGCGGGCTTAGGGATCGGGTTGAGGTCTGCGCTCACCTGGAAAGTTTTCATCCACCCACGGGTTGAGCTCTAAGACCATAAACTATGATCTCCTAAGAACTACGTCTGGATTTATTCCTATCCTCATGGGATACGTAGAAATTCCCAGACCTCCTATCATTGGGTCCAGATTGAGTTTAGCTAATTTGTCTCTTCTGTCCCGCCTTCGAGACCCTAACTACGGGACTACGTGGTGTGATGTTGGAACAGGTCCTCATCCACATTGGGTTTGCAATAGCCGCACCACACGCACCAAGTTCTCAGAATTAGCCCTCCTACTTCTGGTCCCTCACGCCATTAAAAGGAACCTTCAAGAACTACATATATATTGATTCCCATCGTCATGGGATACGTAGGACCACTCAATCTTCTCGTTTTCGGGTCCAGCTCATTTGGGAGCTAATCTCCCCCCCTTCACCTCTCACCTCTATTTGGGCCCCTTGGCCCGTGGTTCCTATCTCGGGATTTCATACTGTATAATGTGGGATTATGCCCCCATTTACGTCGGTTATGTCACATGACACCATACACATCCCCCATCTAGCATCGTCTCTACTGAATCTTCACTACATGACATTAAAATGCATGCATGGTCCTATCACACGACCCCAAACTGTGACAATATCGTCCTGTCCGCACGATGAAAAATGGCACTACATTGTGATGACCTCATTTTGGAGGACATCACGTTGGGTATTGGTCACATGCCATGCCATTTGTCAAAGCCTATCACGACTTGATTCTTGTCGAGACACCAGGGATTGCTACCCTAGGCCTGTTTCATCACAAAAAAAAACCACTCACCTTAAAGAAAAAACGAGATTTATCATATTCCACTTCTTTTAGTGCAAGGGCCACGCCCGCACTCCCCTTTTTCCTGGTACTGGTACCTTACCACGCCACATTCAAGAACTATGTGTGGCTTGATTCTCATCCTTATGAGATACGTAGGAGCGCCTGTGCACTTCCCCGCGGGCCCATCCCAACTCTCATCTTTGGTCCCTCGACCTAAAACTTTCCGAGAAGCATATGATTGTCAGAACCCCAGGTTCCCATTCACGTCAGGTGTCTGAGTTACCCCACTGTGTGCCTCTTGTGTTTCCTCCCACCCATGGTCCGAATTCTATGACCCTAAACTAAGATCTCCCTATGGGAAAGGACTATGCTCCCTCTATCCAATACATCTCGTTGTCGTATTCAGATGTGTTTTGACAAAGAGCCCAAAGTGTGGGAATTTCATGGGGATATTCCCCTCGTCCCATGACCAAGCTTCGTGAGCATGCTATATGGATCCTCATCCTCTTCCACATCCAAAAGGACCCTCAGACAACATGGATGCTAGTCTTAAGGGCTCTCTATGGATGTTGGGCCTAAGGGCACTCCTATCGTTTCAGGCCAACGTCGCTAAGGATCTTCGATATAATTTGTGACACGGTCCTGTATTTTGAACATGGTCAATGGTTGACCTTCATTTCTCTGTCCCCATTCTAGGCTAACGCGATATGTATGCTATGTTTCCGCCATGATCAACAGTTATCCTCCATCATCACACCGCCATTATCGTGGTCCAAATCTCGAGCATCATGATTCATACAGTTCCACTTCCTCATGTTCAAGTGGGACTCCAACAAGATTGTCTCTTTCTATTCGCGCATCTAGGTGTGCCACATTGTCTTGTTAGTGTCATTGGGCCGGTATTCACCGAGCGTCCCTACGCCCTAACATTCCCCTTTTTGTGTCGAGAAAGTCCCACCACTACGGCTTGTTTCCCACTCCGAGCATGACTCACTTGGGCTTAGTAGTTTTGGCAGGATGTGTACCAACACGGACACGCTTCTCATCATCCTGCATGACATTAAACTACACTCTCGGAACTACGTATGGCTTGATTCCCATCTTCATGGGGTACGCAGGAATGTCTGACCACTCTACTTTGGGCCCAGCCTAATTCTCACTCTTTCTCCCTCGACCTGAAGAGTTTCCTCCGGGGGTACGTGGTGTGATTTGGAATTCAAGTCCTCATTCGCATTGGTTTCATAACTACCACACTATATGATCCCTGGTCTCTTTCCTTTCACTCCACATCCTATCATATGACTCTAAACTAGGGGAGTCATTAATCCTGTTCTTCCCCTTTCCAGCCCCTTGGCTGGACCCCTCGTAGAGAACCGTGTAACTGTGACTCTGCCCTGAACAAGTTCAGGATGCCCCAAGATTACATTGGGAAGCGACAGACCCCATCACCAGAGAGGCCCTGTCTCAAATAAACAATGATCCATGATCAAACCGATAAGCCCATCTGGCGTACTCCCACCGCGGTGGTGTAATTACAAGAGTGTGGGATTTTGTTCGGACAAACCATCACTCCCTATTCCATGCTTTGCGTTCCCGTTATTCGGATACCCATCCTCTTTCATGTCTAAAGGGACCCCCTAACGGTATGGTCCTATGCCGCATCGGCTCACCTGCCGTCCTGGGCCAACGTTCTGGAAGACTGGTCATGTTTGGAAGGACCCCCTAATAGTATGGATGCTCGACCTAGGGTCCACCTACTATGATGGGCCAATGTCCCGAAGGATTGATTAACATCATTTGTGACATGGTCCTGTGTTTTTAACATGGTAAATGGTCGACCCTCATTTGTTATCCCCACTTCACGCTAATGCAGTAAAGATACTATTTCTCCGCCATGATTAACAGTTGTCCTTTATTGTCACGCCATCCCCACATTGTTCTGAATCATGGGTATAGTTATTCACACTTCCCATTTCCATCTCTTCAAACCAATTTTAGCACCCCTGGCATTACACTATTTGTGCATAAGAGCACGCAGAAGAAACAGTAATTTGGATGTTCTGAGAACATCCTTCTTCTGTCAGGTCTCTCCTACTTCCCGGAAATCTGGACTGGTTATCCAAAAACTGGATACCCGAGGTCTGGTTTACACTCCTATATTGGGTGGGACAATGAGGAAACTATCTCTTATTTCTCATGTCGGGCCTGACCCACATGATCTTAGGGAATTGTTGCCGGACGTCCCACAGACATTGTAAGGATGCAATGAATCAGTGAAAACAATGGAAATCGTGCATGCTACGACATTCAAAGAAAGAAGAAAATAGAAGCACGAGTGTACCATTAAAAGTGTTGTAATTATTATAGTACCCGAGAGTCGACTCCCCCCATGGACAGCTTGACCCCGTCAAAAGAGCATTGCAGCTCCTCCATCCTTTGACTTGTGACATCTAGGAATTGCTGCCGCCGACTCAAATCCCGCTCCTCCTCAGCAGCGACGGGGTGCAGTTCGTTAGCCTTGGATCGGGACCGCTCTATGTCAGCCTGAATGGCAGCCATCTCTCCAGAAGCCGGCCTCAAACGCTCTTCTGCCTTTTCCAGATGGGTCTTCAACCACGAGATCAGCTTAGATTGTGCATTAATAGAGGCTGAGTTCTCATCCGCCCAGGCCTGTAGCTATTGGACCTCGTTTTCAGCCTCCGGGAGCTTCATGACATTCGTCGCCTTCCTACACTGCTAGCCCACGCTGAGCCCAAGATCGTATTCCGGGATATTCTCTTCCATGAGATCTCGGATGATTATATGAGGACGCTGGGCATCCACTCCCCCAACGCACAGTTCGTGCAGCCGCGAGCGAAGTCTGTCTATTTCATTCAGCCATAGCCCTGGGGGTGTCATTGATGAAGCACGTGATTAGATTCTATGATTGGAGACAGACTATTTTGTTTTCATCTTCATCAGAGGCTATCTCATCCCAGTCCGCGCGATTGGAAGGCTCGTATGTAGGATAATCCCGTAGGAAATCTTCGGCAGGATCTGCGTCTGGCGTTGAATCTGGCGCGACATCTGGCACTGGGGCAGGCGTGGCAGGACTTGGGTCAGACAGTTGATCCTCATCATCAGACTCCACCTCAATAACCTTAGGCACGACCCTGCTGGCTGTCCTTCCAATAATATGGAGTGCTACAGTTCTGGTAGATGGGGGAACTATCTCCACCATCACCGTCATGCCCCTAGGAGTGATGCCACCAGACATCCCGACCAGCCTTGCTGCAGCAGCCCATGCCAGTCGGAGAACTGTATGATAGAGAAGGGCCTGAGCGTTAGTTGGCATGATCTACATATGATAGAAATGAATCCAGTGGAGAAAACATACGAAGGTTGAACTCCTGGTGCTGCTCTGGAGTCGATGCTGATAGGACCCCGTGGCGTGGCCCTCCATATATTATTTGACGGTCTGGAGATTTTGGAGGAGCCACCTCAGGTGATCTTTTCCTCTAGACACAGAACTGGAAGCAGCCGATGGTGCGGGTTCTGAAGGACCTGCATCATCACCAGCCAAGGGGCGAGAGTGGGGTCTCTGTACAAGTTCCTCCAGCACAGTTCAGATATTTGTAAGAGGTCCATAATGGCCTAAGAGAAGACCCTGAGGAAAGAAATTTGAAATTATACCTCAAGAACCTCCCCGAAATCATCATAATCCGAGTATTGATCTCTGACTTCACCTTCCACCAACAGGCTTCCACTGACGGCCTCATCCTCCCCAGAGGATTCGTCTGATTCTTCCAGTATAGGGAATCACTCTCTCAGTTCTGTGACCAACAGCTGTGAGGGAATCGTCCGATCCAGAAGCACCCTTACCCGGTCTGTCATGGGACACGAGGCACCACTAGAATGTACGTAGTCCTCCATCTCATCCAAATATTACTCTGCCTCCACTGGATACATTGCGAAACTAGCCCGAACAGGGCCTATACCTAGTAGGTCCATCTAAAGATGATTCAGGTGCTCCCACATCTCGGTTAGGCTGAGAAACTGCCAGTTGACATCCCAAATGTCCCAGGCCTCTAGGAAAACAGCATTCCCTGGCATGTCGATATGGTGAATCCGCTTCCACGGAGCCTGAGTAGATATCCTGCGAAACCCCGTCGGTGGCCGCCCTCCGTATGGCGCTGCTCTTCCAAAACCACCGGGTAAACTACCACTGCTGCCACATCCTCAGCAGGTGCAGGTCTCGCCGCCACAGCAGCCTCGCCACCATGAGAGGCCCTTTCTTCCCTCCGACCCTGACCTTGGGACAGAGGAGGCCCGCTGTCACCAGCCCGAGTAGTTGGCTGCTTCAACATTTTCCCAGGATAAGCGGCCTCCCAGCTGATGGAATACTTCTTCACCAATCCAAATGTGGAGGTGGACAGAGGCAATGTCATTCGCATTTTCCCATCCTCCCATGTGAACATGAGCCACCGCTTCCTCATTACACATGGGTGCTCCTCATGACGCACCTCCTAGTAGACCTACGGGGTTAGCCACTGCAGGAAACAGAATTTCCTCGCAAAGCGATGCGGGGTGTACGACTCATAGAGCGGCTCATAGTCTACTCGTCCCACCAAAACTCCACCTCGAAAGTCCAGCTGATAAGCTTGATGATCTTCTGTTCCCTTCCCGTCGTCAGTGATTACCCCCATCTGCAATGGTAAAGGGTGGAAGTTAAACTCATTTTCCTTCAACACCCAGTTCAGCACCATTGGTACGGTTAATTTGACCAGGAAGCTCCCGGCTACTTTTAGAATGGAAGGGCAGAAGTTTGATCCCGGTGGCGAAATAGTGTTTGGGTATTCGTAACTCCCCCTGATGTGCGCCGCAATCCACCCATACAAAAGGTGGAAGGGCCGACATATCCTTGGTGGATTCATGCCCTCACTAACATTCCGCATCATCCTGTATAATCTAGAGAGCATAGGAATCCCCAGATTGACCCGCCTTCCCATGGCCAGCATGGATACCATGATGAACAAGCTGGGTCGCACCCCCATGATTGTATCCCTCACCAGTAGGATTCAACCGTAGATGAGGGTCGTGATGAATGCTGCTAGCCTGACTATCAGCTGCTGTTCAGTACTGACACTGAAACCCCATGTATTCCATTGGTTGTCCTCCAAGAGCCACCAATATGAGTGTTCCTTGCCCCATTGATCCCCTTTCAGAAAAGTTCAAGGCCTCGGAGGGAACTCCTGATCCACTGGGATGTTCAGGAACCGCTTGAACCACTTCTTAATGTGGACATCTCTCACCGCCTCCTTGTCCTCTTCAGGGACCAGTGCCATCTGTACCGATGCCAGTCGTGGCATCTGCTCCGGATCCTCCCACGTGCTCATGACGGGGAGGAACTCATCATACATGGACCCCAAGATCGGGACCCCCAAAATTTGATGGACATCCCATAGACTGATTCCCACCTCCCCATGGTGTAGGTGAAAAGTGTTGGTCCTAGACGACCATCTTCTCAGAAACTCCGACATCTGCTATTTCGGTTGATAAATGGGAATTGGAAGGCCCATGCCACCTCATACAGGCCCACTCTCCTCAGCTCATCCCCAAACTCCTCACATGAGGCACCTACCCAGTAGGCCCATGCCCAGTCATTGGTGATGTTTCCGCCTTGGTGCAAGTCCCACTCATCGGACCACCCCTTTTTTGGATCCTGCAGAGCCGCCTTCCATATGGTGCGGTACATGGGAGGGGACGTCTCCGGTTGCAGTGGCTCCCCGTCGATGTTGTTCAGATGGTTGTACAGACAATCGGTGGTGACGGGTGTGACGTACTCCCGCTATTGACCATCGGCCGCCCTGAACCATTGGCGTTGTCATTGTGTGCTCCTGAACCAGCATGCTGGTTCGTCCCTACTCACCTCAGGAATGAAGACATCATCCCTTAGCCCGAATCCATACGAGGGCATCTTCTTACATAGCGGATTTTATTTTGGATTTCTAAGAGGAGGTCTGTCAATGAAATATGGTCCAAGTGTCTTTGGACCATCTCTCCAAGGCCCATATGTTTGGCCATATCATCCCTCCGGGCGGCATCTGTAAGCACCCCATGCATAGCTTCTTGATGGCCTATTACAGTTTCAAAACTCGGAAAACTTTTCGGGTCGAGTCGCGGAGGTTGTTCGCGAAGGTCGCTCGCGATGCTTGGGTGCAAAGACAAGACGCAGAGCCTGGCCTCGGCTTGCAATAAGAAGTTCGCTTGGTGCAGTCGTGGAGTCGGAGACTCGCGGTTCGCTGCGAAGCTCGCGTCGCGGTGAGCAGATGCAGAGTACATGGAGCTTCGTGAAGTCGATAGCGCAAAAGGACAAAAGTCACGAGAGGAAAAAGATATATCCACCCCCTATTTATAGGCAGTGACCCTGGAACTTCGCAGTGCGTCCCACCCGCGTGGAGAATCGCGTGGCGTCCAGACCGTGCGGCCGCTATCTGCCCCGCGTGCTCTCTTCACGAGGCCGGACCGCGAACTGCTGATAATTTTGGCAATTTTCCCTCAGACTTCGACCCTTGGTCCCTCCGCGGCTCCAAGTCTGCGGGGGGGCATTTTTTGGTGCCAAAAATATTTGATGAAAGGGGAAAAGAAAAAGAGGCTCGGCGCGCTGTCTCACGAAGCCCGGACGCGAAGCCCCCCGTGAGCTCCGCGACTGCCACGAAGCCCGAGAGGAAGTAACACTCCACGAACGGCTGGAGGTTCACAGCCCTCCACGAAGAAGAGGAGGTAGGACACCTCCGAAAATCCAGTTGACGTTCACGACCCACCGCGAAGCCACTGAGGCCCCATTCGTGCCGCGTGAGTTCTGCTCTGTGGCGCCCCTTGCCTATAAATACCGGGCTCCCCCTGAGCTCTCCGGACGGACAATCTGACCTTTCATCTTCTCAGCTCCCAAATCGAGAAGCACCCTTTTCCCCAGGAATCATGAGCTCTGCGAGGTATTTTTACTTCACGAGATGCCTTCGCCTTGTCTCCTTTTGAGCCCCTCTTCTGAGAGGGATGCCCTTCACGAAGCCTAAGGGCATTTGCAAAGGAAGGGGATTCCCAAGGGAACCCTGGCAGCCGGAAAGCATTTATGCTTCACGAAACCCCCATCCTGTACAATTGATCCACATGCCAAGGTAGGGTAACTGAACATCGCGAAGAACACTACTTCACATCACCTTTCTTCGCGAGGCACCTCCGCTTCGTGAGGAAATGCTCCGCGAATATCCTTCCACTTCATGAAGCACCTCCCACTTGTACTTCTTCCCAATGCTAAGGCCAAGGCACTCCACTTCATGAAGCACACCCCTTTGCTTAGAAACTCCTCTTCCCGTGTGACCCTCCAGGTTTTCAAGATGTGATTTCAAAGTCCCATGGACGACACCACCCATAGAGTTTCTTCTCCTAATGCTTCTTCGCATAGTCACACTAACATCTATCGCTTCTTCACATAGCCACGCTAACGTAGACCCCTCGGTGGTTCGCTCTACAACCCCCCACTACCAAGGCATTGCTGGTACCTTCCCACCCCAAGGGGCAGAGGGTACCGGTCATGTTTGTCCTAGGGGTGAGGAATAAACCCACCTCGTCTGAGCTGCCGGACGTTAAACTGCCAAGCACCTCGACCTCAACACATGACGTTAAACTGTGACCTGGCCCCATGCCTCGCATGCAGGGTACCCCTAGTTCGGACATTCTTTACACCGCTCATCTCCACGGGAATGGAATCACCCACACATGGGATGATATCCTCCTCATCGGAGTGGTGTATGTCCATGGTAGAAGGGCAACCACTATGGTGTAAGCCCCTTATCCCCTCTTGCGGATGGTATCACCCATGCACCTCCGTAATTCCCCACTGCCAAGGCCAATGGAGGGCGTGACATGGAATGAGGAACCATCCATATTTGGTCCCAAATCCCTCTCCCTCTACGCTTTTCCGCACTTCGGGCCTCTATCCTGGAGTAAGTCCCAGCACCATGGGCCGCCTAACGTGTAAGCCCCTCTTCGCTTCTCATAGACGCACCCTCCGCGACGTGATCATCAGGTCTCTGCTGCCTCTTGTTTCTCACACCGAGCATGACTCACATGGGCTTTGAGTAAGCATCAAACATGAAAATTCCCCCATCCAGCATGATGTAAACTGTATGCCCCCGTCCAATATGACATTAAAATGTATGCCTGCGTCCACCATGACATTAAAAAGTATGCCCCCATCCAGCATGCCGTTAAACTGTATGTTGTTCCGAATGAAATTAAACTGTACATCCATTTTGAACTATGAGGTCTTTGATCCATGTCATGGAATGGTATGTAGGAAGCCTCCACGAGGATCAAGCCCACCGCTCGTCATTTCTCCACGTCAGGATCCACCCTCATCCCGCAAGACATTAAACTACATTATAGTCCGACGATAAGCCGTTGTGACTATCTCGAACTATGAGGACATTGATCCATGTCAAAGCATGGCACGTAGGAAGCCTCACTAGGTTCAAGAACACCCCCATTGGACCATGGTCCACCTTCACGTCGGTCCTCCTGCCCACCAACCCGAACTACGAGGTCATTGATCCATGTCAAGGCATGGTATGTAGGAATCCTCACGAGGTTCAAGCCCACCACCAGTGGACCCACGGGTTCACCTTGACATTGGTTTAGTGAAAAAACCCTTCCCTAACTACGGGGACATTGATCCATGTCAAGGAACGATACGTAGGAAGCCTCCCTGAGGTTCAAGTCCATCACCCATCAGACGAAGGACCTTTCTTGACATCGGTTCACCGACACCCACCATTTTCCCTCGAACTACGAGGAATTTGATCCATGTCAATGCATAGTACATAGGAAGCCTCACTAGGTTCAATCCCACCACCCGTTGGTCACTTCGACCCCCCTTCACATCGGTTCACCAACACCTGGGTAGCCTAGTGTGTAAGGCCCACACCATCTGGACCAAGGTCCTCAATCACATCGGTTCGCCAACACACCCTTATGAACTACTAGGTCTTTGATCCTTGTCAAGGAATGGTACGTAGGAAACCTCACGAGGTTCAAGCCCACCATACACCTGGACCAAGGTCCTTCTTCACGTTGGTTCTCTGACGTGACCCCATCCCGCATGACGTTAAACCAGATCTCAATCCAGCGGTAAACCGTTGTGACCCGACCGTCCGGTTGTTCTGAAACGCCTTCGTATAAGTATAACACCCATCTTGTCGAACTATGCAGACTTTGATCCTTGTCAGGGCATGGTACGTAGGAAGCCTCACGATGTTCAAGCCCACCACCTAGTCGTTTCGACAGCATTCATGCAATTCTCCATCATCCACCCTGATTCTTACCTGGGCCGCCACATCTTGGTGAGATCATGCCACCCCATTCCCCTCCACAGCATTCGGGAAGCCGCCCATGGTCTGGCCCCAATATCGATATTCTCTTAAGGGGGATTCTTCAATATAATCCACTCCAGCTAGTGTTCTGATCAGGCCGATCCGTCTCCACTAGTCGTTAAACTTGCGGCATACCCTGTGTTAAACGTAGGAAGCTGAGGAAAACCTCAGATACATGCCTATGGGATACGATTCCCCACACTCGATATGGGATGCCTCGGGCTTCCGCGCCCTGGAGAAGACCTATAATAAGGGACAAAAGACAGACACGCCAATTCCCTAGCGTTCAGACACATTACTGATGCCTCGACGTGACTACTCCCCCCACTGAAGGATGCGACCCTGACTGGACCCTTTGGAATGTCCTGACAGAAGCAGTGTAATTAACCGGCGCCCATGGAAACATGGCACTAGTAAGAGTTTCACGAACAATGTATTAAATATATGAGGGAGACCCGGACTAGGTGACATGTTCTGAGGATGAATCCATGGAAGGAAGAACCGACATCCCATAATCTCGGTTTCGATCAAGGAGAAGATGTCCCTGAATAAGGAGCAGATGCCACCCGCCTTTGGAAAGCGAGAATACGGGGCAACACAAAAGCTGCGCCTGTCGCGCCCAAGTGGATGGATGCGCACGCACTAGTGAAAGTGTCAGAAACAGATACATGATGAAGAGGCAACATTATCGAAAGACTGTTTTTTATTTTATTTCACCATCCACGTCCTTCAACACATATTAAAACATGATGACATCATAAACTTATTAAAAAATATACTTATATCTATTAATGTTATGTACATTTAATACACCAATTTCTACTTCCATCAAATGCGTTTTGAATAAACCGTTGGTGTGTACGGCATTCCATTGCATCCCAAACTAATGTCATTCATTTTTACATTACCAACTCTCATGGTTGGGTATGATGATAGAACCAAAGTATATATATATATATGATATTTATAGCATACATATACATCTTAAGAAAATATAATATATAACAATTTTAATACCCAATCCATAAAGAAATTGACAACCTTACTCTTGATCACAACAAACAACTTCCTCTCAAAGCGACACAATTTTTTTTTTAAAATAAATCTTTTTATATTACCTTATAAATATAAATTTTATGATTAAAAGAAAAATAGATGTCATAATAATGTTGTTAATATTATATTTATCTTTTTGGGATGATAATATTTCATTTTTTTACTACCATTATGCTCACGTAAAGATGATAACATTATTCATGTACATGTGAACTACTTCCTTCACGAAGTGATGCAACTCTATTTTCATCACCACACCACATGAAAGAAATGTATAAGTATAGTTAATAAAATTATAGAGTAACAATGATATTATAATTCTCTAATTCAAAAACATTATTTACCACTATTCCATAATAATTGTTGAAAATAGAAACATTACTCATGTGTACATACAACCGAACATCTAAAGGATTACTACATAGAATTTTTTTCCTAACAATATTTAATGACTTTTTTTAAAAGTATTATTTATATAAAAATTTGATAATTATTTCATGATTATTTTTATGTATATGGTAGAACTGTATAACATGTATATGGACATGATCATTCATGATGAAACACGCATGATAATAAAGTGAAAATATCTCTTGAAACAATGAAAATATTGAAATATTATTAGGAGAAGGGTGATATATTGTTATAAAATGATAATATATGATATTATTATTATTAATATTATAATATTATTATTTAATAACATGATAAAACTACTATACTAAAGGCTATATATTTTTCTATCAAAGGGATGTGTGTGGTCAGGGACACAGTCTCAGTTTACCTTAATTGAGGTATATTGTTATGTAATGCACCTAATTTATATTATATGGTGTATATAAATCCCTTTTAAATTTAATATCATGATTAATTCATAAATTATTTAATTTTATGTTTCAATTTTAATTTCTGCATCTGAGGTTTTTTGACTTAAAAATTACCATGTAATAAAATATATTGACTAATTTCATTTTCTTTTGTGAATAATAACTTTATCTAAAATAAGTTTTTTTTATAATCATTTTCATTATAGATTATATTGATCGAAAATGTTACTATTATATTATGATGTATATTATTATTTTCTAAAATATATACCATTTTTACAAATTCTGTTTACATTGAATGTTATGTAAATAACACAGAAATTATAGATAAATTTACATCCATTATTGAATACATATACTTAATGATATGGAATAATTTTTCTAAATTAAATCAATTATTCAATATATTATGAATAGTTTCCACATATAATTTTAAATTTATTGATATCTTCCATTTTGAATAACTCATGGACAAGAATTAGCCATAGAAGGCTAGGTAGTTTGAGATCATTCTTAATCTAGTCATGAGAAGATAGGTTAAGAGTTTTGACCTATTGACATAACTAGAGTTTATGTGGAAGTAATTTATTGTCTAAATGGTTTTGGTCTTGGAATAATTAGTTATTTATATTCCAACCTTCATTCATTTGATGAAAAATCCTACTACTGTAGAAATGAGTGCCTCTTCTAGAAGCAGCTAGAGGAAGACATGGGATAGTAACCAATATATTAGTATAAAGTTAGTTTATAGTATGAATACCTTATGCCCTTCATGAGGATATCCATGGACTTTAGTGATAGGACATTTGGAAATTTCCTCCTGGTCTTCAGAGAACCTCATGGAATGTGATAATAGTATGGAATGATGAAAAATCTCAAGTAGTATTTGTCCCAAGAAATTAAGTTAGGATTCAAAAGGTGATTGAGTTGGATGTTGTCTTGGAACATGGGATTTATAAGTGGTCCTAATTATTATGATCAAAAAAATATTACTCTAGATAGTCCCAAACCTATTGGATAAAGACACATATCTATGGTAAGCCAAGTAGATGTATGGTATTAGACATCAACAGATAGTCTTCATGGACTATATATTATTCCAGGGAATATATTAACCACTTATATGTTTTCTCAAATATTTTTTGATATCGATTATTCCCTTTCCATTCCATATCACAAAATTATATCAAGAAAATACTTATTGATCATGATATCTTCCATGAACATTTCCATCAATACACCACTGGTAATGAATGTGGACCATCTTTAATTATTCCAATACAGTCCTACAGTCATTTCCTATTATATATTTATTTAGGACATCATCATTCTAGATATGATGAATCTTAATGAAATTCTTTGAATTGATTGGATAAAAAAATTCATAGCTCACGTTCATTTCCCTGAGTGATGGGTATCGTTCACCCCATCTATGATATAGAAGTTCATGATGACCGATGAGTGGGAGTTAGGAGTGGATGGAGTTGGTCTCGACATGAGTTGGCTATAGATGATTATAAAAAATATTATATTGTTGGATCATTTAGTGGGATTAGTTGTGCCCCCTCTTTCTTATGTGTTTGATGTCTTTCAAGACATTTTTCCCAATGATTCATGAGATTACCCTTGATGTTGGAGTTAAAATTATTATAGAACATATTCCAAGTGTGAAAACCATATTGATACCACCATATCATATATTTTCAACCAAATTAAAGAGGATAAAGGTATAATTTATATACATGGAAAAAGGTCTTTGTCAGGAATAATACATAACCATTGAATGAATCTATTCTATTTTTCCTTCATTTTTATTATAGTCATAACCAATTCATATTTTATAAGAAGCTATATTTGGTTATGATATATAACATGTACTATTTACCCTTGGTTGGTGATCTAAATGATATGTAATAGAGAGCCTAGTGCTTCTCTATGATGGATATCTAATAATAGTAAAATCAATTGTGTGTATGAGAGGATGAAATCCAAAATATGACGTTTTTGAGTATTCTTGGGTTATATGGGTACATAGTGATGATATATGAACTGAAAAATTGATAAATATTGTTCATGGATCCAAAAAAAAAAATCTTCCACCCAAATCATTACTATTTTTTAGAGATCATTGATGGTATCTATATCTACTAACCAACCCAAGAGAAACATTCAAGATATCTCAATTAAACCAGTGTACTCATAGATAAAATAGAAATTATTCCATTATATTAATGTATCACCTTTGGATTTAAGTGTTATTGTTTTTTATGACTTTATTGAGACATTTATATCGGAAGAACTCTAGATATTATAGGTAGTTTTTTGATAGAGACATTTATGGATCTTGACTGAGATAAGAATTTATTTGGATTTAGTGGGATAATGTCATAATTTATCCGTGATTTTTCCCACATATTAGTACCTATTACTTCAAAATAGATGATGGAAGTGAATTATTAGTGTTCATAGCAGTGTGAATAGGTTATCAATTATATCAAGTAGAGATTTCATACAACTCTATTGTTGATTATGTTAGATCTATGGTTTGGTAATGTCATATATTGGGATTTAAGATTCATGCGATTGAGATATGTATCAATGTATATAGAGAAAATAGTATCTTATGAGTAACATCATCTATAACCCCACTTCTGTAACTATCATTCCAATACATATAGGTGGCCACCAACAACCACACTATAATTTTTTATAATGAAATCTCATTGGTGAGAGTTTTATTATTTTCATATTCTAGTAGAGCCTTTATTATATCATAATACAATAGGAGATCAAATTTATTTTGATTCCCCAAATATAATAAATTGATGACATTGAAATTTGAGAAGTAATGTGAATAATGTAATATAAACATCATTGTATATTCTCTTTGCTATAACATGTAAGTAGATATCGAGTATGGTGAACGTTATTCAAATAAATAGTGGTGTCTGGTGATGTTGATGCCCCAAGTGATAAAATATGATTTTGAATAACATGGATCATTGATTTTTTCCCCATTTGTGGCATCACAAGCAATATTATACCATGTGAAGGATGGTCCGAACATTGACCCTACGTGTGATGTGATGTGTGCTAAACTAGTAGGTTATGTCCAAATACATGGGTGTACCCTTGAAATTTTTTTCTAAATAGAATAAAATAAATCAAGACATTTTCTATATTTCTGGAATTATTTTGATGATAACTATTATAGGTTTAAATTTTTTTTATGGATAGGTATTACTCATCAATATTGTTTCCTATTATTCCAATAAAGACATAACTATTAAAATGTAATAGAAATAAAATAAGAAATAGACTATTTTTTCAGATTAAAAAATTCTTAAAAAATAAATATTATTGTTTCCATGAATTCCAATATTAGTGAAAAATATATGTTAGAAATAGATATCATTGAAAAAAAATGTTTTGATAATAATTTTCTATCTATCAATCAACTGCGTGACTAGGGGAATGCAAAGAATTATAAATTGAAAACTTGTATCATCAATGGATAAGATTGTATAGATGTTATATTAGGGAATAAAATGAAGTGGAATCAACTAATTTTTAATAATAATAATTCACAAGTATTTAGTATATTTTACAAGAATTTAGATTTAGTTTTATGTGATTTAGGGAATTGAGATAGCGATCCTTGTAAATCTAGTGAAAATGATAGAGAATAAGATCTATGTATCCTATCTCATGTCTAAAAAATCATGTGTGTTGTTTAACAAATGGTACTATTACTCTAATGTGTCCCAAATAACAGGGAAATATGTCTAAAATTGTTCTTAAAATAGATTGTATTTATTTATGCTAACTAATATTACAATGAACAATTGGATAGAGGATATATTATATTCTTTTCAATGATGATTGTTGTAATATGGTATTAATAATGAACATCACTAACTTTTTTATTATTATGTTGAATGTTAATGTATTGTAGAAGAGAATAGAATATAGTTAGATATATATTTCTATTTATTATTACAATAATTGTATAGAGATTATAAAAATCGAAGAGGGAGATCATACAAAGAATCTTGGGATATAGAACCAAGTCTTAGTAATGATAACTCATCAACATAATGGTGTGTGTTAGAGAAGAAACATGAATTTAAAAATCATTCATACAGTAATGGTTATTTAGATTGACCAATCATAGATGTTTTCTTGTAATTTTATTATGGAATTTGACATGATTTCTATAAGATATTTTTTTTGTATACGAGAAAAGAATCTATATATGATGTGGTGTGGA
Organism: Viscum album; assembly: GCA_963277665.1. Classification (NCBI taxonomy): domain Eukaryota; kingdom Viridiplantae; phylum Streptophyta; class Magnoliopsida; order Santalales; family Viscaceae; genus Viscum; species Viscum album. Next base: position 996,093,350 of record OY728123.1, on the reverse strand, counting down.
AGGAAGTTGATGCAGATGAATATTCAAATAATCAAAACAAGTTATTTCATTATCAATAATGAGAATTATTAGATGTAAAATTCATGTGTAGTGGATTTAATTTTCCATGGAAACTCATTTAAGTCACTAATAGTTTTGAATATATATCACATAAAACAATTTTTATATCTTTAGTTACATGAAAAAACAAATTTACTGAAACATGTTATACTATTAAAATGATTTTTATTTAAACATAACCATTATAACCTAGACATTAAAATTGGTGAAATGAATATGAAGAAAACATATTTGAGAAATATTTCTAATTTATTTGATAAATTAAATATTTGTTTACTTAGTACTCAATTATTTTAAATCTAATATATTCTTCCAAATAATATTTTTCGCAAAATAAGATTTTATAGTTATTTGTTAAAATATAATATAATTAATTTATCCCCATATTATAAGATTTATTTTTCCGAAAAAAATTAAATATGAATGTAAAAAGAATCTTAAAGTGAATTTTGGATAATTTTTTAATATCATTACTTTTGAATGGATATCAATAAATAATGATTTTTATTGAAAACCATATTTTTCTATAAAATTTTTTAAAGGTTACATTTTCATTGATTAATTATAATAGTATTATTAGTTTATTTATATTGAAAATATATATAAGGTTGTTAGATCTAATTTTATGATTTATTTTGAAAAAAAAAATTAAACCTGAAAAAACATTTTTATAGATAACAACTTTTTCTCATGTTCTGAGGGTTTAATTTTAAAATAACATCATTCATTTTTATATATTGAATTTAATAATATGGATTCCATTTTTATAATTTTGATAATTAATTTTAATAAATATATATCATTTATTTTAGGATAATATTAAAAGTATACATTGTAACAATTTACATTAATAATAATAGAACAATGCGATAATTATGGTTAAAACTATTATGATATACTCTCAAAATAAACCCCGCATATTATATTATTATATTATACGAGTAGTGTTTTTAAATTTCAATAAATTTGTAAAATAAATGGTCTTTTAGAGGGATATTTCTTTAAATATGACATAATATTAATTTAAGTAATAATAACATAAAAAATGATACACTATTAAAAAGAATATCTCTATTATATTTCTATAAGGATACAAGTGGTTCTTTTTTTAAAGTTTTTTTAAATGAAAAATTAATTTTATAAATGGTATTTTATTGTATATTTTATAAGTTTTAATAATTACCATAAATGTAAATGTAACCACGATAAAAAATTTATTCAATTTATATAAAAATTAAAAAAAATATTTTAACATTATTAAAAGTAATATAAATGAGTCTAATTATTAAATTATAGAAAATCTATTGATATATATTAAACATTAAATATTTTTGAAATTAATACATTGCAATTATATTTTTCTCTTGATGTATTTAATGTAAAATGAAATGATTAGTATAAAAATGACGTTAATGAAATTGATTAATGAATAATATTTAATTAAATGATCTCAAATTCACAAGAATATTATCTTGTTTCTTCTGAATTACATAAGGTTGATAGAGTCAAACATTATTCATTAATGGGTTTTTTACACACTTACAATATCATTCACGAACCTTAATGGGAAGAAAGAATTAATATTTATGTAATTTTAAAAAGGGATAATAGTAGTTTAAACTATAAGATAAGTCTAAAACCATAAATATTACATTTCAAAATATTATTGTATTATATTATTTAGAATCATCCACAAATAATCTTCAAATAATAAACATATATATAAATTTGGACAATAAAAAAATTCTTTTTTATTAATTTAATAAATTTAAAAAATTCCCCACCCATCATATATAAAATGACTCAACATCATTATATTATATTTTCCACATTGAGAATCCTAGATTGACCAACCCCAACCAATTTATCTTATTAACATCTTCATTAAAATTATATAGTTTATAGTATTTCTAAAGGTCCACCCTAAAGTCCAATAATTTAATATCTAAATGAATTCATTTAGAGAATATATAATCAACTTTATTGACACATTCATGATTACATATTATTCTAATTCCATTAAATGTGTTATAAATTTAATAATATAATAAAAATACTATCATAAATATAATAATAAATATTTTTTATTATGGTATAACAATATTACATCAATTTTCTATTCTATAAAAAGTGAAAACATCGCTCATTCATACCTTCAAATTATTATTTCCACGCAGTAGTGTAATTAATTTTTGATATTCACATTAAAAAGTCAGTTATAAAAAAGATACGAAATAATATATATCAAATTTATCAAAAAATTATTCTTTTGAAATTATAATTGAATATTAAACATTTTACCTTCTAATCCATTTGAAAATGATGACCTCACATGTGAAAATTTATAGACTACCGCCTCCCCAATGAAATGTGATTCATTTTTTGTTTCTGAATTACATGAATGATAAAAAAGATATAATTCATAAATATTTGATAAATATGATATAATAATAAAAATAATTAGTTTATTTATTTTTTAACATCCTTTTTTTAATCCATCAAAAATTTAAACTAACATCCATGCGTACAAATAGTATGTGGTTCCTATGAAGTGTGTCATTCAATTTTCTATATAATTATATTATGGATGAAAATAAAAAAAAATTTAATATATACGATATTTATAACATTAATAAAATTATTTATATTTTTTAATTGTGATATTGATTCAACTATTGAGCGAAAATACAAAAAAAATACATGAAATTGAAGCAGTTAACATAAAATATAATGATAATGTGAAAATATTATTAAAAACAGTGATAAAATGTTATAAATGGATCATATATGATATTATAGATAGGTAGATCCTTGAATTCTGTAAATATAATAAATTGACCATTATTACATAAGAGTATAGATAACCTATGAGGCCATTAAAACATGTGGTATGTGATTTCTTAACAAACATTCCATTCATCTAGATATACATTTACATCACTACCTCTGTTATGTCATGAATATGTGTGAAATTACCTCTATCCTAATTAAACGTTATTTCAAAATGTTTGATATTTATTTACATTTTATACTCATAATGAGTTACTTTATTAATTCACATATCTATGATATGATCTTTGTATAAGATTTAATCACCATTTTTACTCAATTGGGATAGATTTGGAATTATAAACCAGTTTAGTTTTATGTAGTGTATATAAATACCCTGGATGTATTTCCTAAGAATATATATATATATATATATAGGAATGATGGTTAGAGTATCAATTCATGTTTACTGCTTTGTGAATATTTCCCATTTTCATCAAAAGTCCCCCTTTATCACATGAATCAGAAAAATAAATGTAAAAAAGAAAAGATGTTATTATTTCTCACATAATAAGATATAATATTCTCCCCTATCCATATTTTTAAAATTGTTTTAAAAATTCACTTTTTATTTTCCTATGGAAAATTTTGTGTTAAAAATAAATTTTAAAATGGTTTTAATAGAATATTGGTAATGTTTTTAGAAAATCAGATTTTTAATTTATATATAAAAACAAAAATGAAATTTATTATAACATAAAAAAATTAATGGGTTTTCTAGTATCTATAACCATTAAGTCTATTTATGTTTTTCTACATATTTTAATAAGATTTTCTAAGAAGTTTTATTTTAATATTTGTCATATATATTCTTCCATTCAACAATAGTTATTAATTTATTTAAAATAAAATCTTTCAAATGAGTTGATTTTCATCATTTTTATATAATAATTTTTTTCATTAATTCCATCTTAATACATTTACATTCTTGTGACCATTATTATTAGACATTAAATGCCTCCAAAAGTTTCATCATGGATATGATTAAAGAATAAATAATATAAACTATATACATATATTATTTTACTATGAAATTTATTTTATTTACTGACAAACCCCTTGATAAATATAATGTTGATATTTGATGATAAGGAATATTGTTAATGAATTAAATTTATCATTCAATATATGTATACTTAATTGTACATGGAATATATATTGGGTCCTGATTATAGATATATCCATTATTCATCAACAGTTATCAAGAGGAAAAACCATTTTCAAATTTATGGTGGATTATAGTTTATATTTATCAATTGATTGAATTGTACAAGAAAAATTCTCTAATGTAATAAAAATATTGATAAATGAGACAATTAAATATAATATTATGATTTTCCATCATTAGGGTCTTATTTATTATTATTCAATAGATTACTACATTGATATTATTAATGGATTCATTTGATGATCTAGTTATTGATTTAATATCATGTGATTTTGTTATATACCTTACTATATTTATTATTCATATATAATCATTAAAACATATTATATATGTAACTCTTCTTGAGAATCAAATATAACCAATTATTTATTTCCATTTCCATGGGATATGTACAATTATATCTTGAATAATAAAACGCACAAAAGAATGTTTTTATGATATGTTCATCATAATTATAATGGAATGTGGGGATCATGATTCTCACTGGTTTTTTCAAAAAATTAATCTAATCTATCCTTCGTGATTTGATTCAGTATATCTTATAAAAATATAATAAAATAAAAATTTTATTTCATTTTTTGATGTTTGGATTTATATAGTTTTAATCATAGTATGTATATTGGAAACCATAGTTTCTACTTCTAAAAAAACATAGATCATTAATAATTATGATAATCCCTTTTAGTATTTTAGAAATTTAACCATTTGATGTATTTTTTTTATGGATAAATATTCATTATAAAAATAATCTAACTATGTCTGTTACATCCATTTGTTATAGAGCATAATATAATAATGGTAACAAAAACATGTAGTCAATATAGATATTTCCTTTCTGAGTAAACCAATATAGCTAGTTTAAGAACTGACCTAATCATGGCATTATTTTGGTAGTAGAAATAGGGTATGATAAATAATCATTCCAACATTAAACAACCATTTGATCCAGGGAGGGATTCACATATGATTGATTTCTTTTTACAAAAAAGGTATTATCTATTAATGGGTATTTTAATACATTAGTAGATTAATAAAGGATTAATTCGGTCAAAAATATAATATTTTCATTAGTAATTAATGATAGTTAAAATATTATTCATTCAATTTGTTGTTTGGAAGGTGGTAAATATTATTAATGGTAATTTATCTGTAATAACAAAGTGGTTTAACATATAGAATTCATGGAATATAGAACCTTTAATATGATGTTATTTGAGAAAAAGTTTCTCATGAGCAATGGGATGACATTGAAAAGATATTCCTCAAACTATGATATAATGTAGATAAAATTGATGTTGAGTATTAGGAAAACATTAAAATAATATCAAGGCATGTTATGGACTATATTTGTTATCCTAAAATTGAGATTAGTCATTTCATTTTAGGGTTATGAATTGACTATAATGGATAAATGAAAATCATGCTTTTCAATTATACAATTAAAAGGAATTATGTACCATCATGTTAGATAAATAATTCTCAAATTTATATATTTTTAATGTAAATTATGAGAATACGAAGTGTACTGAGTATAATAAAAAGAAAAATATAAATTGGAAAGTATGATAAGGATTTAAGATCCCATTTCTGATAAATGTGGAAGTAAAAACTACGTTAACTTCTTAATATGAATAGGAGTTTGATTTTGTTTAGGATGTTGGGATAAGGATCTTGGTTTCTTGGTAATGGATGAAACAACTTTTGTGGGATAGAAAATATATAATGATTTCGGGAATTATTCAAGACCATATCACAGTCATAAAAATAAATTTATAAGTAAATATTACATGGGGAGATGTACCAGGTTATGAAAATATTATACCTCGTGTAGAATTAATTAAGTGTTTGTGTATTGAGATTATTGAATTATTATGTAGGATTTTTAATTCATGGATATTCTGGTTATTGGAATTATAAATCACATTTGTATTTTCAATAGAAGGTTTTATTTATGGTTTTCAATTAATATGATGAATCGTACTGATAACAATGAAAATCAATTTAGTGGTAATATGATATATTTTATAATGAATGTATAAGGGAAATATAACTCTTAATATATTATTGATGTTGAGTTAATATGTTTTTGTCATGGTAATGAGTATATTGACATTGGAGAAGTAAATGGGATTGAATCGGGGACCATGAAATTTATTAATTATTTGAAAACAATGTAATTAATTGTGTTGTTTAATACATTTTTGGATTATAATATATATATATATATGTGTGTGTGATAATGTGTGATTTTTTGGAATAAGTATTGTGTTAAATATTTAAAGAACTTGTTATTTCATTTATTTTTTATATTTATTTAGGTTATTAGAATTTTTAAGAGAATATACAACCAAGGTATTCAAATGTATGGTATAAGAAATTAGAAGATACTTTATATTTTATGGGGATAAATATTTAGGGAAATCATTTATATTTTTTTGGTTTTTAATTTTCATAAATATATTTTGGTATATTGATTATGTTATCTATTTATAGAATGGATAAACTTGAAATTTAAAAGTTATTGGAAAATTCTTTAATATCAATATATTATATAAATACACATTGGATAGTGTGTACTAATATTATTATTTTTATCTATTTAGAATAACTGAATTTTTTATCTTTAATTGTTAATGTGAATAATTAAAGGATGACTATAATACATTTTCCATAAATGTTTTCATCTCGAATTTCAATTTCCTAGAATAATAGATGAATTAAAATTAATCAATACACAACCAAAGGATTGAATTATATTTCAAAAATAGTAATAAATATTATAGGTAAATTTTCTCATGTTCACTATCATGATAATAATATAATCCCTCAACATTATGAACATTATATTGCTATAAAAATTAATCGAGTTAAAATCGTTTTTTTCAATCATTGGTTTTTTCCACACCTACCAATTTATTGTATTTTTCCATTAAAATTATTATGATCATTTTATCTATCACTTTATACTAATAAACGGTCATGAATAATCTCTCATATTTTATTATATTAAAAAACCCCTAATTTTCTACTTTCATGGGAATCCTAAAATGTGATATTTTATCGAGAAATTATATTTTACACTTTTCCTTTTCAAAATATTTTTTATTAACCATATATAAGATGTGGGTTTTCAAAATTATTTAAAAAATCGATTATTGAGACAAAAATACACGGGAAAAATTTATTTAAGTGGGATATAATTAAAAAGACCATAATTATATAATATATGTTTCTATAAATAATAATGATATCTTATCTTATATTCAACACTGATTATAAATAAATTACTATATACAATAAAAATATTATTATATAAACATTACAATTATAACCTACATGTTACTAATTTGGTAATGAATATGAATAAACAATATTTTATTAATTTGTTTTTAAAAAATATTTATAGATATAATATATTGTTATATGAGTAAACAATTTTTAGTAAATCTGTGCGTGCTTCAAAAATCTATATTTCCAAAAAAAATTATTAAAGTTTGTTGGAGGTATACATAATTATTTTTTATCACATTTTGAGACTATATTTTTTAATCTAAAATTCATTTTTTAAATAATAATGTTGAAATTTTCTTAGATTTAATTTTTCTATAATATTTTAAGAAGAATTATTCTTCTATGAGTAGAAAAAAATAATGATTTTCATTTAAAATTATATTTTAATTTAAATCATTTATAAAATTCAATTTTTTTAAAAATATAATATTAAAAAAATATAAATTAATTGATATTAAAAATATAATAAATGTAATTGGAATTAATTTTATGTTTGAATTTGTCTTAAAAAAATTGTATGCACCAAGAAAAAGTTTCTTGAAACCTTTTGTTCTTCACATTTTGTGGGATTAATTTTTAATTAAATTATGTCATTTAATTAAATTAAATTTTATGTAATCGATTCCAAATTTGGAATCATAAAATCTTTTTTCTCATTTGCACCCTTTTTTTTATTGGGAATAATATCCATAGTTAATTCTTATTGGCATAATAAAAAGTAAAATTTGATAATTACCATTAAAATTTGTATGATAATGTCTCATACTAAAAACATAACTTACCTTTATCCAATTGGATGAGTTTCATGTTTTACATATCAATCTAATACATGTATATAAAACCACTTGGTTTCATATTTCTTTAATTATTCCCATTATATTAAATTAAAAAAGAATAATGTAAAAAATGTAAAATTCATCACTTTAATATCTTTAAATATTTTTTTCATAATGATAAAAAGATGACATGTTCAGTTTCATATATCATTTTTAATAAGAACATTATTTTTCATCATTGTTATTTACATTAAATTTTAAATTAATGAATTATTTCCATAAAATCTTATTGAACAACGATACATAATTTATTCCATTAAAATAAAAAATTGATTTTTAAAAAATTCAAAATAATATAACTTGGTTATTTTATAATATTTCATAAATTTTAAATAAACATAATACATATGAGGGATTTCTAAATATATTTTATTTTAATCACCTATTATTCTATAAGTATTGACTATTAAATTGAATGAATAGTATCAATAATGACATTAATGATATTTGATAATGAATAATATTTTATTAAAGGATTCAAAGAAAGACATATTCAACCAATAAAATGATCTAAGGTTTCAAATATCTTCCATTGTATATTTTTAGTACTTATATCATCTTATATTATATTTCATGTAACATAGAAGGTAGAAAACATTAATATTGTGGTAATTGTCAAAATGGTTAACAAGGGATAAAACTAAAAGATACAGGTGAAAAAATAACCAAAACATTTCCAAATATAATTGAATGAAATAATATAAACACGCCATTATCTAATATTCCAATTATATAAATTTGGATTTATTTTGAAATGAAGAGAAAACTATAAATTTAATACCTTTTGATGTTCTCACAATTTCCCTCCCTAGAATTATCAAATAGTACACATTCTCTTTGTTCATTTCATGACATTGAGGATAGTATACAATCCAAAATAATCACATTACTTTTATAAACCATTATAAAAATTCCTTATGTTTTATTCATTCAAAAATATATACCCTAAATCAAGTAAGTGGACATCTATTGAAGTCTATCGAATAAGACTTAATCATCTTTACCAGATCTTTTAACATTACTTATTCTTAAAAATTATATTAATGTGCCTTACCAATCCTAAATTAATAAATATAGTATTGTGAATATACTTATATTTTATTATGAATATTGTAATAAAGTAATCTATATCATTTACATCTTATAGGATGTGAAAATATCGATTTTTCATATATACAGCTTAATGACTTTACATGGAGGTGTACATTTTTTTAATCACCACCATTCATGGGTTTTTATTAAGATATAACTAATGAATACATATGAATTTTATGAAATAATAATTATTCATAAATTATAAAATAATATCAACCTTCTTACCATTTAATATATTGGAAAATGATAACATTTCTTGTACATATGTGTGGACTATCAACCCCATGAAGTGATGTGAATCATTTTCCAGTTCTGATTTAGGTGGATTTTAATAAGGAAATATTTAATCAATATATATTATATATATATGATATACATGGTATATATGATTATATAATTATTATATAATGTGGAATGATTTTATCATTATTTAATTCAATCTATTGAAATATGAAAACAATTATCATGCATATATACAACCTACCATATCCGTGAATGATGTAATAAATTATTAAATATATATACGTATCTAATGGATTTCTCATAATAAATATATGATTAAAATATATGATATATATATATATGAAATAATAGACTTTAGATTATGGAACCATGATCATGACTCAAGGATAGAGACTACTAAACCTAAACATACATGAATAACAAAAAAATTAACACATGAAATAATGATAATAGTGAATGATTACTACCAAATAAGTGATAAATGTTATAAATAGATAATATATGATTTTAAACATTGGAATATATTTCAGAAATATATTTATAATAAATTAAAATTTATTAATGTTTTTATAACCTATGAACAATTTGAACATGAGGTGGGGGGGTTCATAATACAATTTCTCTTCAATGGGTTATAAATCAACTTTATTAACTATGTTATTACCCAAATAGGAATGAATTGACCAATGATTCTATTTTCAGGTATTTCAACATTTTTGGATTAACATTTATTATATAAAATCACTCTATTGATTAACTCTCACTTCAATTATGTGATATTTATAAGGTATTTCATTTCAATTTCCACGTCATTGAGACCTAAAAGGTATCATGGAAATTTATATTATCTTTTTATATAAATCCATTTTATTAATTAAAAATGATTATATAATTATTTGTGATGGTTAATGTACCAATTCATGTCTATAAATGATATTACTTATTTTATTCTAATAATTCCCCTAACTATCATCTGAATGACAGAAATTAGTATTTAATACAATATATGATCTTATTAACAATTTTATTAGGTATGTTTTTTTTTCATTAATTATATTTCAGTTTTTTTTTAAAATTTATTCTTAATTTCCCAACGGAAATTTTATGTCATTCTTTAAATCCTAATTAATATCAATGGATTATTTATAATCATTTCTGAAATGTTCATTTTTAATTATCTTTAAAAAAATTAAAAATGAAATAATTTACCTTATACATTATTAAAATATTTTCACACCACCATATCCATTTTAAATTATTTATCTTCTTATTCAGGTTTTCAATAGTTATACCAGGAAAGGACATTAAAGAATAATTATTTTATTTTTTCCCATCCATTTTAATTCATTCCTCAAATGAATTTAATTTATTTCAAAAAATTATTTTTGATTTATAGAAGGTAATATTTTATCTTTTAAGAAGTTTTTATTCAAAAAATTTCTCTAGAAACATTCACATTCTTGTAATAGTTTTTAATTGGGAATTTTAATTATCTTCTATATTAGTTATGGATATGATAATGTCCTAAATCATAAATCATTTATATAAATAGATTTTTATATGAATGGTATTTTATTTACTAGGGAAACCCAACATAAATGCAATAGAGATGTATTTTTTAAGTCATATTGTTTTTGAATTAATATATCTTTCAAAATATGATGTTTTCATTGGAAATATATTGATAGGTTACTCTTTTTTATATTTTAACCTCTCATACAGTGGCTGGTCTCAGGAGACAAATTAATTAGGAAACTTAAAAGGGTATATAGTGTATACATACCCATCTATTAATCATTCATTTCATAAGGGTTAGGATGTATAAATATAAATGTATCTAATATCATAAAGTAAAATTTTAGTATTTTATCATTGGTAATTTCGTTATTTTTAATCACAAGAATAATTTATTAATATTATCCATAGATTAATTTTATTGTAAATTTATTTGTTAAATTTCAATTATTTTATTTATTTACCTTCACTTATTAATTATTCCTTATTTACTCATGATAAAATCTATTTTACATAACTCCTACGGAGTATAAGAGATCAACCATCAATTTTTCCATTTCCTAGTATATAAAAATTATATTATGTATTTTATAAATTATATAATAATGTTTTTATGAAAATTATATTATAATTCCAATGTAACATGTGAATAATGTATTTATCTGGGTTTTCAAGACAACTAAACTGATTGGCCCATCAGGTTTATAATTGTAACTCCCAAAATTTTTATGAACCATATATTTTTTTGAATAAATTATTTTATATGATTTATTTTGATTAATGTCACACTATGTTAAAAATTTATTATACATTAAATTTATTTAATCGTGCACTACACACAACACCGACATACCTTGTGTTACACACAACACTAAGTTTCTATGAAACACCATTTTATTATTATTATTATTTTAATGAGAATGTTATAACATAGCCATTGGACATAGTAATATTAATATTAATAAAAAAATTAAAAAAATAGGTATTCTTTTTTATATTAATAAATCATATTTTTGGTAATGTTTTTATATTTTGGAAAATAATATTTTCACATTTGAGTTACATTTTATATCTTTATTGGAATAATAATAATATAAATTTTTGTGACTTTTATAAATTTAATTTTATAAAATTAATTTAATTTTTTAATTTAGAATGAATATATTATCATTGGGTGAATTTTGTACATTTTTCTAAAAAACAATATTTTTGTACAAATAGTGAAAAATAGTGAATTTTATTTTAAAACTACCTTTTCTTGTAATTTATTTTTTGAGTTAATTAATTTCTTACATTGTTTTAAAGTGTAATTATTTTAATTTTTTGTGAAATAATCCAATTTTGGTAATTATAAAAAATTACACATTTAAATTAAATATCAAAACATTTTATGATTTTTAACAATTGTTCTTAAAAAACCTATTGTTGCAACATGTATGTGTGATTAATTAAAAATTAATTTCTACCAATAATGTCATAATAATTTATGAAACGTCATTGAATAATTTTATTAATGATAATTTATATTTTTGAATAACTTTTACATAATTTTATTCCAAAAATATTAGTAAATGTAAATAAAAGTATTTTCAATAATAAAGGTAAAAACTAGATTATTTAGTGGTTAAACATTAATTTTAGGGCCAAATAACCTATAATCAGGTAAAAAATAAATTTTATACGCATTTTTAGACAAATTATAATTATTTATCAAATATGTAAAATTATTGGATCCACATGATATGAGGGAGAGCTCTCAATATTGGTTACCTTTATATATTTACATGAATGTCCCTCCTCCTCCACTATAAAAGAGCACCCATCCCCTCCCTTGTTCACACATATCATTCAATTATTATATGAAAAATCATACCAAATTTTACTCCACCACTATAATAATATAATCCACCCTTCAAGAAGAAATCCATCCACGAAATCCCTTTGGTGAAAATAAATAGTTCTTACCCAAAGAAGAGGCAACAACATTTTACAACCATTTTTTTTAATTCCATTCTCCACACCCCACCCCCCTTAAAATCATATTATTATATGATTATATAATAAAATAATTATCTTAAATATCTTGATTTTGTTTATTCTAAGGGTTTTACCTACACTCACAGAAACTTCCATCAAATAGATAATGAGCATACTGTTTATGTGTATAACGGACTTCCGCTACGTGAAATGATGCCTTTAATTTTTTCCATTACCACCTTTCTTTGGTGTATATTATAATAAAAGTATATTTCAATATGTTAATAATAATATTTATGATGTATTTATAATTACAGTATTATTATATAACACAAAACATGATGCTTTCAAATTTTTGTAAATATGATAACTGTTTTTGTTGATGTGTTGACTATTACATCGTCAAAGTAATGTGATTCATTCATACATTACATGGAATGTATTATGGATGGAAAAAGTAAAATTATATGATACATTTGAAATATTAATTATAAAATAATTATATTATATATTTATATTCATATATATCATTTATGTGCATTAGTTCAAAACATCAACAAAATGAAAATAGTGTTAATGCGTACATGTAGCCTACCTTCTCCATGAATGAGGTATTTCATTTTATATTTAAATATTTAAATATTTTTATAAATATTTATATATAGAATATATATTAAATTTACATCATATTTTACATTCATGAATTAATGAAATCATAATATATTTAAGTGGATCAAGAATATTTAGTCAACACAATTATGAAAAAAGATGATATTAACCAAAATGTAACATTAACATGTAATTGTTAAAAAATGGGTCATATAAAGTCACAATGAAATAAAATATAGTATTATATTACTGAATAGGGTTCTGTAAAATATGTATAATATAAATTAATTTATTATAAAGTATGATTAAATGAGTACGAAGAGATTCCCGATATAAGGTAGTCGGATTTCTATTCTCACATTTATTTTCAGGAGACTAACTCTCTTTTCACCACTCATTTATATTATTTTGTTTATATAATACCAATAAATTTATTATATTATTATTATAATTAAATTTATGGGAATTTATAGATCAATTTTATTATCTCTCTTTAATGGATATTTACAGTTCAAAAGATTCCAAATCAGTAATGTAGTATAGTCTCAATTTTAATTATTGGAGACACGTGTTTTGTTATAAATCTATATTATTTTATGAAGGTTATTTACTCTCATTTGACATGTTGTATCATGAATTTCATTAATTTAAATGTATTTTATACTTTATTTAATATCACATTATTACATAGTTAGTTTTATTCCATGTTACCAAAGTGGTAAGAGTTTATTACAACTATCTCAACATTTATCGATATTGTTTAATAATTTTCTTCTATTGATAAAAATATTATGATCCATATCTCAAGAAAACTCATGAATTTTTATTTCAAATTGTTATTAAATATATCCTTATGTAGTTCTACAATTCTTCCACTCTTATTTACTTATTATAAATAAGAAATATTTTGACAAAAACATGAACTGATTTTTCTTTTCTATCAAAAATATGTTCTATTCCAAAAATAATGTTTCCAAAAATGATTTTATCACTTTTTATGTAGAAATTATTATAAAAATGTTATATTGTTTAAAATTATTATTTCATAAGTTTTTAATAATACTTTTAATAAAATGTTTTTTAATTTGTTTTAAAAAAATAAGTTTTTAAAAATGATAAGTTATTACACATAATAAATGTTTTTAAAATATCTCTCAAAATAATTTTCTATCTATGTTTTCATCCATTGGTGTTACTCATTCTTATCTGGGAAATTTTCCAATGGTTCCATTCATATCATTTATTTTAATGGTTTATATGTTAATGGAATGATTTATTTTGATACTCATTTCTCATTCACTTGATATGTGTTTATAAATACGATTCTTTCTATAGTTTATGATTTTATGAATTTATTATGAAACATTTATCTTTTAAATAGGTTTTGATTTGATTAAAAATTTATGATTCCCATTTCATTTCTTAGGTTATGATATGAGGTTTATGAAACTCAAAAAATTTTACCGGTCATGGTATGATGAATGTTTTATTATCTTATTGTGTATGTATATAGGATTTTTTTAATGTGATGGGTGGGAAATATATCCCCCCAATGAATTGGGTAAATATTTTTTTCTCATGATATAATTACGGGAATCATGTTGACAAGATTGATCCACTAAGGATGTTGGAGAAACCTAATCAACTATGGGATGTTGGGGAAACCAGATACATTATAGGAATATGAGGAAACCCAGTGCCTTAAAAGGAAAGGACTGAGGCTGGGGATGGTGGTGTGTCCCACTAAGAAATTTTCTCCCCCCATGAGGTCCCCTGATATTTTTCATTAAATAATCCCAAATTATAGGGTATAATATTAAATTTTTATGTGTCTACCACAATTCCATGTCTTGGTACTATGTCATACATTCATGGCTTATGCACTTGATTCAGTTATGATTTATTTCTGATGAACTACCAATATTTTTGTCATGAATCATGTTTATGTTCTTTTAAATGAAAGCTGTGATATTTTAATTTACTTACCACATTATTATTCCTTTATTCTCATGTTTATTCTCATATAAAACCATTATTTACCCTTAATAAGAATATGATATCATCCCTTTTTACGTTACATTTCCCTATGTTATGGGGATATGTATTATGTATGATGTTCATAATAAGGTTGATTCTCTTAGAAAATGTAGTGTTGGTAATCTAGATCAATTTTATACTAGTGTTTATGTTTCCAGGTTTGTAATAGAACAATATCATCCCAGTATTTGGGGTTCTATTTGTGTAACATATTAATTAATCCTTAAAAATAATGAATTTTTAATGTATGTTTAGCATGGGTCAATATAGTTGGTATTAGAGAAATATTTTAGTTGACCTTTAATAACTAGGATGATAAAAACTTTGAGATAAACCTAAGGAAATGTATAATGATAAGTCTAGTATGACGAGAAGTACATGAAAGCAACATGTAATTTTGGTAAAGGATATAGTTAGTGGTTTCCTATAAATGCATCTTTTTATTTATACTACATGTGGATGTGGATCTGAAACATATGTTCATATGGGTAATAACTCTGAAAAAATGTGTTAATCTAGACTTGATCGAGAACCAGTTCATTACAATGAGACTTGCGACACACCTACTTTGACACACCCAAGTTATATGCTTTTATAATTCAAAAACTCATAATGAAAAATTATGTACGATTTTAATATTTCTTAGTAATGAATTATGTTGGAGAAACCAATGTAGTAATAAATTAAATAATATTTCACAATTTAGACAACCAATAATTGGTTTTTCATTATTAGGAGGTTCATCGATATTATAAATGTTTATTAATCTATGATTTTTGGGTTTAGTCAAAGGACAGGACCTGAAGGAACCATTTTAATTGTGATTGAGAGAGATATTTAAACAATTTTCCTTCTGAGAAACCAAATTATATGAGAGATATAATGAGAAATATTGTTTCTAAAAACACACAAATATATCAAACTATGAAGCATACAAGACCTCCAAATGAGAAATGATGGCAACAACATTCTGTTGAGTCCTTCATGAGGTAATATCCACATTCTTTCAGTAGTTATTCTGATCTACATTTTTCTAAAAAATGGATTAGTACCACCAAAAATATATTCCCCGTTCTCCTCTATTCAAGATAAGACGAATCCATTCTGGTTTTTTATTGACTAGAAGGTGAATATGACAACTGGTGAACATTAGTGAATGATACAAGGATGCAATTTGAAATTTAATATGTGGATTGTAATGAGTTCAGGAACAAATTATATATTAATTACATTCCTTATGTTCTTATTATGAAGATGGATAAGTAGTTCAATTAGTTATATAAAATGCATAATGAATCCATTAGTACCTTTTTGGGATAATTTTTCAAGATATGTTAGGTATGCTTCTGATATTATCATACAACTAAAAAGTAAAGTGGAGTTCAAAAGAAAATATAATAACAATCTAAAGAAGAATAAGATCCTCCAATTATGTTCTATTTATAAGGCCCTAGCCTTAAAAATTACATAATCCTGAGTTATGTCAAGAATTAGACATTGAAGATCACATCCCTTTTATAGTTTGAGAGAATTTTCCCATAACAATTACATTACATCTCAAAAATTACAATGTAGACAGTTATACTCTATCCAATTTTTTCACAAAAATATAACTTTTTAAATAAATAAGAATTCCTTTCGTGATATAAATATTCATGAATTCTTATTTCTCTTACCCTTCCTTATACCCTGTGAAAATATTTTCGAAAACATAGGATGAGCAAAAAAATGTCAGTAAGCGTTATAATATAAGGAAAGAAAACATTAGTTCATGAATAAATAAAAATCAATGAATTCATAATTTTCAAACATAAACAAAATCTATTTAACATTACTCCTAAAATCCTAATATTTATTAATAACACATAGAAATCGTAAATCACGAAATTAACTTGTATCATCAATAACATACTTACATTGTAGCCTTCAAAGATACATAGGGAGATACATTGGAAATACGCATCAGATTATATTCCCTAAATATATTACAAGAAACATTAATGTCTACCTTCATCATGTTACCCAACTCATTAGAGAGATATCTCGGGCTCAACTTCCCTTGGTTTATCACAGAACTACCCATATACGTCAAAATTTCCTGAGAACCATAACATATTCATAACACATAAAACAAGCAAAATGGAAAGATAACTTTTACACATTGAAATAAAAATATATCATTTCATGATATTGACATAATAAATGATTTCTTAAATACATTTTCAATACCAAAATACATGAAAATGTTATATGGTATTTATTTTCCTTTTAAAAAAATTATTTCTTGTTAAGGAATCCAAATAAGAAATAATGCTTGTGGAAGCGGAAAGGTCGTTGTTGTCTTGTACGTTAAAAAGAGACATTATTATTGTTTTTTAGTAAAAAACTTTGTTAAAAAATTCTCTTTCAATGAAATTAAAATTCCAATTTTTTATACTATTTATAAAAAAATGTTTTGTATAAATCAAAACATGAACCAATGAAAGGATATTGAAATGATGTCTCTTACCTTGAGTCTGAATCATCATGTATGTTCCTTGTTCTTCCTAAATAATAAACATCGGTTAATATCTACTTTCTTCATGATATTTTTTTATTATATATTTTTTATATCCCTTATTAACTTGTTATAACAATAATATAATTATTCAAGTTTATATCGGTCGTTTTGTTGATGTTCGGTACTTGAGTAAAAAATAGACTTATTTTGATGGCAAGTTTTCCATGTGGTTAAAATTCAGTTATCTCCATAATGGTATTAATGATTTCAATATCATATATATCAATTTGATATGTATTTATATCCATTATATATTTATTTATAATCGTCTATAACCTTTGGATATAATAACTGAAATTCACTGTTCATGGAGACGGTAAGTCGTACATACGCATGAACGCTACTTTCATTTTTTTCATATTTAATGGAATGAAAAATAAATGATTCATAGGTATGTTATAATTAAATTATAGTATAATATTTTATATACATTAAATAATATCATTACCTCTATCCTTTATACACTCCATGTATTTCACGAAGGAGTCATATCACATTGAGGGGGAGGTAGTCCACACTTCCTCAAATGGAATTACTCTTTTCACACATTATAGAAATCATATACGTATGAATTAAATGAAAAATAAAAAATAATATAGATAATATAAAAAAAAATATATCATATATAAATACAGTTTCATTATAATTGACACCATGAGAGGTGGTAGGGGAAAGTTAAATAATCATCGTTTCGTGAGGCAGTAGTTCACCGTCAATAGAATTAGCATGTTCAAAACCATCAAGAGGAGGATTGTGAAAGTTTAGTTTGAAAAATTCTCATAATAATTCCTATTATATTTAGGATACTATTTGTGTTATGAAATCAATGAATTTTAATAGAATATGTATTGAAGAAGTAAAATAATGGAAAGGAACTTTATAGAAGATGCTACCTCTTAGAACGTGTAACTCCATTTGATTTGATCCAAAAGGAATTATTGAATTGCCTTATGGACAAGGTAAGGATTTTATGAGAACTAGAGAGATTTTTGGAGCTTATTTGGGCAGATATCAGATGATCCAAGGGGCTTGAGAGGTGTGATTAGAAGGGAAGTGGTGATGCCGTTTTATAAGAGGGAGGAGGGGCACATTAGGAAAATTTGAAAGCATCATTTTATTATAAAATCATTTTATATTTCAAATTGTCCCAATGTAATTTATTTCAAATAAAAGATACTTATGGGTCAAAAATATATCATACAATATGTTTTAGAAATGTATATTCCCCAAATTTAACCTTATCTTTTAACCTTAACCTGTTGTTCACTAATTTAACTCTTACCATGACATTTTGTATCTTCATAATATACGATTTATATAGTTACAATTAAATGACAATATAACCACATGTGGTTCATTAATGAAATTTTATAAATTATATAATTTATTTTTCTGAATCTTATATTTTTAGGAATACAATAACATTTAGTGAAATAGTAGTTATTTTAAAAACACATCTATATCAATTTTTATACTATTCATATCATGGATTTTTAAAAAATCCATAACAACTAAATTATTGAGAAAAAACATCATTAATTAAAATATAACAAGTCATAACTATCCATAAACTTTTTGGATGACATAAAAAATTTTAAAATAATTTAAAGTTAATATTATTATCTCATTTATTTATATCAATCATTAATAAGGTAATCACTATATCATCATTGTGTCCTAAATATATATATTTATTTAATGTTTAAAAATTATAAATAAAATACTATGATGTCAAAAAAATTTATATTTAAAATTAATATTTATAGTTTAATATATCACTTATATGACCCCATATAAAAAAAATTTAGTAAAAAATACTTCTTTTTGTCATATTTTTCCTTACTTTAAATTATTTATTATAAAATGTCATTTTCACGTCAAAGTGGTTCCATGAAATCCAAAAATCTACCAATTAATGAACATGGTCAGAAATATCTAATCCAATATTATTAGGACATCAATTAGGGTAGTTTAATATTATTATAATATTATTTTTTACGCTTATTTACCATATTTATCCTTTACCAAGGTAAATAAAATAATTATCGATGTTTCTATACATAATGTATAAAACTAAAAGTTATTTTTTTACATAATTTGGTACTTATGATTAAAAATATGGAATCAATTTTTATAAATCAAAGAACTGATGTTGCAGTAATTAATTTAAAATTAATTTCTTTTGTCAAAACCAGAAAGCATGTTTTTATGAAGTAATAACTTTTATAAGATTTACATGTGTTTATGTCCAATTTAAAAGTGATATTGCATCTAATTACCCAAATTGGAATAAATTATTATAATATAATCCAATAACACTTTAAAACCAATCAAAAGTTCAATCTATCTAAATTAATAAATGAAACAAAAAGACAGTTTTGACATAAAATACAGTATTTTTCACTATTCATTATAAATGAACATTACAAGAAAATTAACTAAAATTTATCCAAAGTAAATTTTTATAACCATATTTTATATATTAAGTTTAGTTTTTCAAATATAACATATAATAGTTAAAAAAACTAGATTTGAAAATGGTTCACCCTCAAAAGGAAGTAATATGTATTTTTAAAAATATTAGACAATTTCATGCTTAAAATTGGGTTCAATCTCATTTTAGGCCTCTAAATTTTATTGGATGAATTTAAAGACATTTAACAAAAATTTATAATCATATTATAGTTAGTTCTTTTCATTCAAATCAATATAATGACATGACATTAACTACCATTTAAAATTATAATAATATTTTATTATTTTTCAGTATAACTCATTATTGTGTTAAATATAAGATTTCACACAAACCTGTTGTTGCATGTTGAGTATGCAACCAGAAATATTATCCAAGTTAATGTAAAAATAATATCTTATTCAATGATATTAACAAAAAAGAAATAAATTATTATTCTATAAATACTTGGGTCTTTACAGCTTTCACCTCTTTGGAAATTCTGTCCTCAAAATTTTAAAATTTGCTTCAAAAAATTATTAAAAGTACAAAATCAGAAAAAGAGTCAATAGAACTATCACATTAAATGAAATAAAGATAAGTAAAAAAGGTCACCTGATATAACCCATACTACGATTCCATGTAAGAAAATATGGTTATAGAAGTAAAACTATCCATGTTGTTCTAATGAAGAGTGATATAAAACATGATTAGGAAAAATTTAACAACCAGAAATCAAGAAAATTATGACAAGCTAAATGATCATTGATTTCCCAATAGGAAAATTAAACAGAAATCTTTTTTTTTTATGTTTCTTTTCATAATATTTTAGAATTTATTTAGTAGATTTACTAAGAAAATATGGAAGTATACTTACTTTTCAACTAGAGTTTCTTGATCTAATATATTTCTCCCACAAACTTATATTTTCATCAAATTATTAGTATTCAAGATGACTTAGTCACCCCTAAAGCACTAGATTCAATTTCTAGAGAATCACATAATCCATAGAAGATGATCTATATATTTCTACTTTCATTAGACATTAACCAATAACAAAATACTTAATATGATATTAGATAATCCCCAAAAAGGATAAACGTTTATAAAAAAGAATGCTACTCTTAATCTCAAAAATTCAACAAACAATACCAAATGCTAAAAAATGACCATTAAATACACAATTATCTTTAAAATTTAACAAAATAATCCAATGGAGATTGAAACCCAAAATTCAAAAGGATTTTAACACGTAGTATTCCTTGAAACATCATAACATTTATCTCCAAATAACATCATCTACTCTTAAACTCTCATAATAAAAAGTAATCAATATAATCACATATTACCTATGATGGGATATTCATTTCCTTAAATAAATAATATCACAATATGTCCAAAATTAAAACATAGATTTTTCCAAAATAAAATTCCACCATTACTCCTCAAATAAAATCCCTTAGTAATCTATTTTCCTTTGGCATATCATGTTCTCAAAAAAGAGAACGTCTGTAGAGACCTGTACATGAAATACATGAACATTACATTACTTTTGCAGAATACATAATACATAACAAAAACAAACACACAAGGACTGTAATATTTTAGTGTCCTTGGAAACTCAGAAAAATAATCTTCCAATCATGGTGAAAGATCTTCAACATCTCCCATAAAGATCTTCCCCTTTTTTTCTTAACTAAAACCTTTCTTTATATCCTGGGGAAAAGAAAACCTAAAAAGGGTGATCTCAAATTCTTAGTAAGGGTAAACATTGATAACATAATGCAATCCATAAACATTTTAATGCAAAAAAATTGAACATAAAATCTAAACATCAAAATCTTGATCAAAGACATAAATATTGGAAGTACGTAAGGAATATATCATAAAGGAACATCAATAATCATAAAATAGAACTGGAATAAAACATGTAATTTGTGGAAAACCATTATGCACATGATATTATTTCAATAGTATCTAAGGAATTGCTGCCAAGACCATCTTAGTAGACAAAGTGCCTTTCTAAATCGAGTTCACTCCTCGTTCCAGTCCTGTAACACTGAAAAGGATTAACTTACTGTTCCAGCCATGTCTATCTCATGAGATATAAATATTTACCCAATGCATTGGAGTTATATATAGGTCCAACCCATATCATATTGAAATCATTATTACTTGTGGCACAAACAAAACATAAATCATTCATCATAACACAAAGAATAAAATGGGTTTCAAAAACATCATCCCATCATAATGTAATCCATATAAAACAAATGGATATCATTTCATCATAAGAATAATAAAACCATGTAAATAATATATAAATTATACTTGAAACATAAACATGCTAAATAATGTAATCATATATGGAAAATTGTTTTGATAAAACAATTGAAATAAATTCTTGAGGAAAATATCATTTCTCCTTAAAAATCATTTTCTTTTCACAAAATGACACACAATTTAAAAAAATTATTTTAATTAAAATAACCATGAAAACATGTAGAGGATTCTCCTTGAAAATTAGACGATATGAAATTGTAAAAATCTGTTCATGCTGTAAAAGTTAAAAAAACATTCTTCTTGTACTTTTAGAGGAAAAGTCAAAAATTACCTCGTATGGTAAACAAAAGAAAGATTCCTTACATACCATTAGGTAAAAGTCAAAAAATGGGTAAAAAGGAATTTAAACATACATGAAACCATTTTTAGAAAATAGGGACACGGATGAAAAGTATAACCCTAGTAAATACTTACGAATAAACAATCTCGGATAAAAACATGATTGGAAAAGTTATCCCTTACCTTAGGTCCGATATTCATTGTACGTATCCGAACCTCCTATATAATGATTTAAATAATTTCATTTACTTACTATAGAATCATATTAATTGTTATGATATCATATATGGTTCACTTATGACGTTATATTACATGTTCTTTTTTCAATTCTATGTTAAAGCAGCGTTTTGGGTAAAATCATTTTATTTATCGTACATGTTTGGACTTGTTTTTCGTGATATTATTCTTACTTATATAATGTTTTACTTAATTCCATAATTTAAATCAATATTTATAAATCATATATATTCAGCAGATATATATAATAGATAGATAAATGAAATGAAATACACAGTTCATGGAGACGGTAGGTTATACGTACACATGAACGCTATTTTCCTTTCCTTATTGACATGAATTGAAGTAAGTAGATAAAATATATATATATATATATACATAAATCCAGTAGCTCTATAATGTCATATATTTCTTTATTATTTATTATATATACTTTATAATAATCCGTGAATGTTTAACATGGAGAATGAATCTCAGCGCGTTGTGGAGACGGTAATCCGTACGTACGCACGAGCGATGATATCTTTCCCATATTTATTGAATTTAATTGGAGTGTATAATAAATAGTATGATGTTATAATAACTATATTTAGTTATTTTTACACCATTATACCAATCCAAGTAAGGTGGTGGTGGAAAAACATACTACACCACGTCGTGGAGACTGTATTCCGTACGTACGCACCTGCGGTGATTTCGTTTCCCGTAGGATTGATATAAGGTGAAATGGGGTTGTATAATATTTATAATAACATATCAGTATATTATTTATACTGATGTAATTAATTTATAATGAAACAACTAAATAAGAATAATTTTAAGAATAAATAACTTGAATGTATGGACAGAAGAGATTACCTCTTCTTTGACCTGCCTTTTTTAAACTTCCTCTTAGGGCACTAGAGTTGGTCTTTTGAGAAGTCCAAAACCACTATGATATTACTGAAGTTGTTGTGAAGAGAAATGTGTAGGGTTTGGCTGAGTTTTAAGGCTCAAATATGTTTAAAGTGGAGAGGGATGAGGTTCCCTTTTATAAGGGAGGATAGGGGCACCTTTGGAAACCTCAAAAATATTAATTTATAATAAATCAAACACAACTTAAAAACCTAAAAAAATGACTCATATTAGAATATTAGATGAGATAGGGTTGTAATATTATCATAAAATAAAATTTAGGCATGTTGTAAATTTATTTTAAAACTTATCAACTTTATTTATCCTTATTTAATTTCCTTAATCTTATTTGTGGTAATAAGATTCAAAATTTTAAATTGTTATAAATAATTACTTATGTTTTGTAAATTATATATAATTGGGTAATTTATGAAATTTTAAAACATATAAATTTAAAATTATAATTTTTACATATTTATGTGATTTTAAACAATATAATAATATGTTATTTTTAAAAAATAACAATAGTGCTAATTCTGACACTATTCATTTATTTGAATTCAAATAAAATCCACACAGAGGAAATATTTGAAAAAAAATGTTTAATATATTCCTAACATTTCATATTCATATATAAATTTTTTGGGGAACATTAATTAGATCATATAATATTTATTTTAATATTTATAAAACCATTTATTTGATATTTCTCTTAATAAAACAATTACTACATCATTTTTTATAATCCTTTAAAATAATTATTAGTTTCATAAAAATTAAAAATAAAATACTATGATTAAGATAAATATAATAAACTTCATACTAGTATTTTTACTCGAATTTATCATCTTAAAATCACAAAATTTAAATTTTTATATTTAATAAAATTTGAAGGTGACAACTTTGACATCATTTAAAATAATATAAGTGTCACAATCGCTTTTATAAGGATACAAATGGTCAACTATTCGACCATTGGATTCTAATGGTTTACATGAACATTACCAATAAGATTTGGTCAGGTTTTTCTGCCTATCATGGTCACTATTAGTTTAATAAAAACTATATTATTGAATTTTCAATAAATAATCAATTTCTGCATCACTATTGTGTCACCATTAATGAGAATTATTTAATACGTAAAAATTATAAATAAATTCTAATTATGTATATAATTTTATTATATTTCTTGAGTCTATTTATGTTCGAGGTTTTATTATGTTTATAACTAAATTAAAATTATTACACTTAAAAGATATAAGAGAGTGACTTGTTGTCACTTTCATTGGTTTTAAAAATAATTACATAATTTTCAAGGTCAAAAGTCCATGAAAGGAATCTATTTCGACCCTTAGGTGATATGGGTCAACTTTTATTCATCCAATAGAATTTTTTCAGGTGCTAGGCTAATTTTATAATCTTATTTTTAACCCTTAATTACCCGATTTACCTTTAACTGTAGTAAATAAAAATTACAATATTTACTATTAATAATGTCAAAAAAAGTAACCTATTAACATAATTTGGACCAACTAATTCCAAATATGGAATCCATTTTTCAAAATTCAAAACACAGAAGTTATAGTAATTAATTTAAAATTAATCCCGTTGTTATGAAAATGAGTTTTAAAAGTTAAAACATTGTCAAAGATTGAAATGTTTTATCTATGAAATCTATATAAAATTAATGGAAATGACATGAATTATATTAAATGGTAAAAATATATTCTATTTATAAATTAAAACAATTTAATATTATAATTTATCCATATAAATTATCTCAATGAAAAAAATTGTTTTTAATTAAAATTTAGCGTATTTTTACTATTCTTCAAAATAAGAAACTTATCAGAAAAATATCAAAAATTTATCCCTAGTGAATTTTTGTATCCTGATTCAATGAAGAGTTTTATTTTTCCAAATTTAACTTATAAACATGTCAAAAAAATATATTTAAAGTGGGTGTGCCTTCAAAAGGTGGAAAAATTGCATTTGTTTGAAAAATAATTATTTTACCCGAAAAATTTATTTTTTTCTCATACCATGTTCTATAAATTGTGTAAGATGAATTATAATGTCATAAATTTCAAAATGTAGTTACTAATATTCATAACAGCCAGTTGATAATAATATTATAACCATATATCGTTGTTTAGTGAAACCCGGTATTGTGTACAACACACACTATTGAGGAAGGTCGTGATTGAATGTAATGCAAGCCAAGTCAGGGTTGTGTGTAGTGCAAGACTCCTTTGTCGTTTTGTATAACAAAATCCAACCATATTTCATTTATACATTTAATATATATATATATACATACACTCAATGTTTCTTAGAATAACTACAATCAAACAAACATGAAATTGTGTGTAACACGATCCAAGAATAATGTTTCATATACCGCAAGCTAATACAATGTTGCATATATCGCAGGATAATCTTAGTGTAGCATAGAACATAAGATATGAAATAAATTAAAATGAATATATCTCATAAAATCATGGGGTGTTACATTCAACCCCCCTTAAAATAAATTTCTACCTCGAAATTCTTCAGGGTTATAAATGGTTTATTACTTGAGAGTTTCATTCATAGAAACCAACACCGTAAAAAGGAATACTAAAACTTAATTTAAAAAACTAATGTAAGAAATGTAATGGTTACCCAAATTAACATTACCCTGGGTTTCCACAGATGATAACATAGGTGAAAATATGGATATGGAAGTGAAATCTAACCATCAAGTTCTGATGGATAGTAGTAGAGAACATGGCTATAAAAAAGACAACAATCACAAAGCAATAAATTTGTGATGATCTAAAGTACCATCAGATTCATCAGATATGAGAGTACTAGGAAAACATTTTTTGTTTTCAAGATCATTTCCAAAATATTGATGAAATTTTTAATTAAAATAAATACTTATTTGATTTTGGTACAATCTCATTATTACTCGTGCCTCGAACAATTTCCACTTCATCTCTTAAAGAAATGTAGTTGAAATTGTATTTTGCAATGTTTTAGCAGATCATCCGATAGAATGATAGGTCATTCCATTTGTCTCAAACATAAGATAGGAGAAGTTATATACATAAGTCCATCTATGGTGAGATTAATCAGATATGGTTCCAAAATGGACTTATACTTCATCTATCGCCCTACTCAATAAAATAAAACTAGTTTCTAAAAACCAGGGACTACCTATAGGCCAGTGGTTGGCGAAAAAGGTCTGTCGCACTTCGGTTGGGGGTTTGATTCCCACAGCCTTATCTGACACAATGGGTTGTCGCCCATCATATAGGTTTCCCTTTTTCTAAAACAATACTATTATAACATTCCGGTAATAATATTGAAAAAAATTCTATCCATAAACAATACTAACTTATTTCCAATATAATCCATTCCAATCGTTAGGCTTATCTAAAATACTTTTTTCCAGGCTCATAGTATAAAGAAAACAATTACTAGATATTTCATCTAACGAGCATGTGAATAACATCATTTATCCCCCATATATTATACGATATATCTTGTTGGTCACATTCCAAACATGTGAATACCTTAATCATGTATTCTTTTGAAAAATGAGTACCCATTGAACCTTAGTGAAAATATGAATGCTGTCAAAAGTTAACTCTTTCCACATACCAAAATCCCACAATTTCTATATACTCAAACCGTGATATCAGTCATGAGCTCCATTCATTTTTTTATCCCTTTATTATTCACATATCATCTTCTTTCCAAAATATTTCAATCACTTTTCATGGTTGCTGATACCATATTATTATGGAAAACCACAATGGACCAATACATAGATATTCCAATATACCATAAAAGTAAATCTAAAACATTATTCTTGAATACCAATACATAAAAACTTCAATCCATCCTCTTCAATGATTGTCAATGAATAAGTCCTTCTTTTATTTAGAAGTAACCTCTTAGGTCAGGGAATTGAGTTGGGTAACGCCCATGTTCTCCACAGATAAGACATTGGACTCGATAACAGTATGTCACTCTATGAACCTTTTCTCCCCATATATAACATCTTCCCCTCTATTTAAGGTATCCCTCAAGGTTCTTCTTCCCTTCTTTATAAATCTCAATCTTCTTTTCTATATGCTCCCCACCATGGAAACAAGCTTAAAATGACATCTTCCTCTTATTTTATGACTTAGGAATACAACTAAACTTCACCTTGTTAATCACATATTGAGATGACTGATTTGGCATAATCACAATATCTTTCTCTCCAGATGTTACACAATTTCATTGATCATAGTCACCAATGTGTCCATTGGAATCATTGTTAACTAAATTCATTCCCGTACCCTCCATTGAATTAGAACAGAAATCACAGTGTAAGAACAAGTTAAAATAACAAGGAACCACATAATCATAAAAAGTCACTTATGGGATGTATAAATTATCACACATTCTTTTATCCATAACACCCTAAGTTCACCCTAGGTTCACCCTAGGTTATTCATGATCGTCAAAATAATTCTAGGACTGTAACCAATAGTTATACTAAACCTTAGGGACATCCCTAGACACTCCTTTGAAATAACTCCAGGGATATGACTAATGTTTTTTCATCGTAGTTTCTAATGGTTGGCTGAACCTTTCATCTGATATCAACTTTTGAGACCCGTACTTGAAATACATGGACATTACATTACTTTTGAGAAATAATTAATACATTACAAAATAAAACACACAAAGACTCTAATAGTTTAGTGTCTTTGGAAACTCAGAAAAATATTCTTCTATTCATGATGAATGATCTTCAAAATCTCCAATAAAGATATTCCCCTTTTGTTTTCATACCTAAAACATTTATTTATATCGTGGGGAAAAGAAAACATAAAAAGGGTTAGCTCAAATTCTCAGTAAGGGTAAACATTGAGAACATAAAACAATCAATAAACATTTCAATGCAGAAACATGAACATAAAATCAAAACATCAAAATCTTGAGCAAAGACATAAATCACAGAAGTACGTAAGTCATATGTCATAAAGGAACATCAATAATGACAAAATATATTGGGAATAAAGCATTTAATTGTGGAAAACCATTACGCACATGATATGATTTCAATAGTATCCAAGGCATTGCTTCTAAGACCATCTTAGTGGAAAAAATCCATTTATGAATTGAGTTCACTCCTTGTTCGAATCCTTTAATACTAAACCAGATTAACATACCATTTCATCCATGTCTATCTCATGAGATATAAATCTTTACACAATGAATTTGAGGGAGATATAGGTCCCACCCATCACATATTGAAAACATTCTTACTTGTTCTACAAAATAAACATAAATCATTCATTATATCCCAATGAATAAAATGGGTTTCATAAACATCATCCCCTCATAACTTAATACATATAAAACAAATGGATTTTATTTCATAATAAGAATAATTAGACCATGTAAATAATAGAGAAATTATACAAGAAACATAAACATGCTAAATAATGTCATCTTAGATGGAAAATATTTTTGATAAAACCCTTGAAATAAATTCTTGAGGAAAATATACTTTCTCCATACAAATAATTTTCTTTTTACAAAATTACACACAATTTTAAAATAAAAGGATTTTATTTAAAATAACCATGAATTCTTGTAGAGTAATCTTCTTGAAAATTAGGTGATATGAAACCGCAAAAATCCGTTCATGCAATATAAGTAAAAAAAACATTCTTCTCGTACTTTTGTCAGAAAATTTAAAAAGTACCTCATATGGTAAGCAAAAGAAAGATTCCTTACATACCATTAGGAAAAAGTATAAAAGTGGAAAAAATGACTTTAAAAATAAACGAAACCATTATTAGAAAACATTGACATGGATGATAAATATAACCCCAGTAAATACTTACGAATAACCAATCTCGGATAAAAACGAGATTGGAAAAGTTATCCCTTACCTTAGGTCCGATATGGTTTGTACGTATCTGAACCTCCAATATAATGATTTATATAATGTCATTGACTTACTAAATAATAATATTAATTGTTATGATATCATATATGTTTCACTTATGACTTTATATTACCCGTTCTATTGTAAATTCATAGTTAAAGCAGCGTTTAGGGTAAAATTGTTTTATTTATCATACGCGTTTGGACTTGTTGTTCTTGATATTATTATTACTTATATAATTTTTTTTACTTACTTCCAAAATGCAAATAATTACTTATATATCATATATATTCAGTGTATATATATATATAATAGAGAGATCAATGAAATGAAATTCACCGTTCATGGAGATGGTAGGTCGTACGTACTCATGAACGCTGTTTTCCTTTCCTTATTGACTTGAATTCAAGTAAGTAGATGAATTATATATATATATATAGATATATATACATAAATCCAGTATCTTCATCATGTCATATATTTAATTATTATTCATTATATATACTTTATAATCATTCTTGAATGGTTAACATGGAGAATGAATCTCATCGCGTCATGGAGACGGTAATCCGTACATGCGCACGAGCGATGATATCGTTCCCATAATTATTGAATTGAATTGGAGTGTATGATAATCAGTATGATGTTATAATAACTATATATAGTTATTATTTACACCATTATACCCATCCAGGTAAGGTGGTGATGGAAAAACAGACTACACCACGGCGTGGAGACAGTATTTCGTATGTACGCATGCGTGGTACTTTAGTTTTCCCTAGGATGGATAGAAGGTGAAATGGGGTTGTCTAATATTTATAATAACACATCATTATATTAGTGATACAGATGTTATTACTTTATAATGAAAAAATTAATGAGGAAGATGATGAAGAAGAAAGAAACTTGAATGAATCGACAGAAGCAATTACATCTTCTTCGACGTGCCACTTTCAAACATCCTCTTAGGGCACTAGAGTTGGCCTTTTGAGAAGACCAGAACCTTTATGATATTACTAGAGATGTTTATAAGAGAAATGGTCAGGGTTTGGGAGAGTTTTAAGGCTCAATTATGTGTACAGAGGAGAAGGAGGAGGTGCCCATTTATAAAGGAGGAGAGGGGCACCTTTGGAAACCTCGAAAATATTAATTTATTATAAATCAAACCTCAATTAAAAACCTCAAAAAATGACTCATATTCTAATATAATATGAAATATGGTTGTAATATCATCATCCAATAAAATTTAGACATGTTGGAAATTTATTTTAAACCTTATCAACTTGATTTATCCTTATTTAATTTATTTAATTTTATTTGTGGTAATAAGATTCAAAATTTTAAATTGTTATAAATAATTACTTATGTGATGTTAATTATCTATAATTGGGTACGTTATGAATTTTTAGACCATGTAAATTTCAAATTATAAATTTTAAATATTTATGTGATTTTTAAATAATTTAATAATGTTTTATTTTTATAAAGTAACAATAGTGTTAATTCTGACACAATTCATTTATTTGAATTTAAATAAAATCAACATAGAGGAAATATTCAAAACAAATGTTTAATAGATTCTTAAAATGTCATATTCATCTATAAATTTTGTGGAGAACATTAATTAGTTCATATAATATTTATTTTAATATTTATAAAACCATTTATTTGAAATTTCTCCTAATAAAATAATTACTACATCATTTTTTATAATCCATTAATAAACTTATTATTTTTATAAATATTAAAAAAATCCTATGATGAAGATAAATATAATAACTTTCGTAATAATATTTTCACTCGAATTTATCATCCAAAAATCAAAACATTTAAATTTTTATATTTATTAAATTTTGAAGGTGACAACTTTGACATCATTTAAAATAATATAAGTATCATAATCACTTTTATAAGGCACCAAATTGTCAAATATTATACCATTGTATGCTTATGGATTACATGTACATGAAAAATAATTTTTGGTCAGGTTTTTGTGCCTTTAATGGTCCCTATTAGTTTAATAAAAACTATATTTTTGATTTTTCACTAAAAAAACAATTTCTGCATCACTATTATGTCACCATTAATGATAATTATTTAATCCCTAATAATTCTAAATAAATTATCACCATGTAGATAATTTTATTATCATTATAGAGACTTTATATTCTATGTTTTATGAATTTTATCTCTAAATTAAAATTACTACACTTATTAGATATAAGAGAGTGACATGTTGTCACTTTCCTTGGTTTTAATAATAATTACATAATTTTCATGGTCATAAATCCATGAAATGAATCTACATCGACTATTTGGTGATATGGGTCGAATTTTATTCATCCAATAGAATTTTGGTAGGTGTTATGGTAATTTTTAATCTTATTTTTACCCCTTAATTACCCAATTTACCTTTAACTATAGTAAATAAAAATTACCGTAGTTACGATTCATAATGTCAAAAAACTAAAAGTAACATATTAACATAACTTGGAACCATTTAATCCAAATATTTAATACATTTTTCAAATTTAAAAACACAGAAGTTGGAGTAATTAATTTCAAATTAATCCTGTTGTTAAGAAAACAGGTTTTAAAATTTAAAACATTGTCAAAAATTGAAATGTTTTTACCTATCAATTCAGTATAAAATTAATGGAAATGACATGAATTATATTAAATGGTAAAAATATATTCTATTTATACTTAAATAAAAATCAATATTATAATTTATCCATATAAATTATCTCGATGAGAAAAATTGTTTTTAAATAAAATTTAGCAAATTTTTATTATTCATCAAAATAAGAAATTTATCAGAAAAATATCAAGAATTTATCCATAGTAAATTTTTATATTCTGATTCCATAGAATAGTTTTATATTTCCAAATTGAAGTTATAAACATCCCAAAAAATATATTTAATGTCCATCAAAAGGCTGTAAAACTGCATTTTTTTGAAAAATAATTATTTTACCCAAAATATTTATTTTGTTCACACACCATGTTCTATATAATGTGTAAGATAAATTAGAATGTCATAAAATTCAAAATTTAGTTACTATTATTAAATACAGCTAGTTTATAATAATATTAAAACTATATATCATTGTTTAGTGAACCTCGGTATTGCGTACAACACACGCTATCGAGGAAGGTCGTGATTACGTGTAATGCAGGCCAAGTCATGCTTGCATGTAGTGCAGGACTCCTTTGTTGTTTTGTATAATATAATCCAAACATGTTTCATTTATAAATTTAATATATATATATACACTAAATGTTGCGTAGAGTAACTACTATCAAATGAAATTGAAATTGTGTGTAACACGATCCAAGAATAATGTTGTGTATACTGCAAGCTAATACGGTGTTTCATGTAGCACAAGATAATCTAGGTGTAGTATACAATATAAGATATTAAATAAATTAAAAATAATATATCTCAAATAATCATGGGGTGTTACAACGTCTTCTGAAAAAAATATTTATCACTTAGTCAAAAAATCATCTTACAATGCTATGGATATCCATTTGATAAAATAGAAGATCCAAAATCAACTTATTCTTTATCTATAAAATTGTTTAACTAAAAATAATAAATCATACTAACCAGGGACTTCATGTAGGACAATGGTAGGTGATAAATCCCAGTCGTACATTTGTTGTGGGTTCGATTCCCATGGCCTTCCCAGATATGAATTGTTTTACCCATCATCTGGGTTGAATATTCTCTAAAACCGTATCATTCTTATAACATTATAAAAAATGAGATAAATTCCTCAAAAATAATCATAACTTGAATTATATTCAATTGTATTCTAATACCATTCATTTTTCATCAAAATATTTAATAAAAATTAATTAACTCAAGAAAAAAAAATGAACCCCTACGTTTATCCATTGTGTTCACACAAGAAAATATAATTCTACCTTGAATAACAT
This sequence comes from Viscum album, assembly GCA_963277665.1. Taxonomy (NCBI): domain Eukaryota; kingdom Viridiplantae; phylum Streptophyta; class Magnoliopsida; order Santalales; family Viscaceae; genus Viscum; species Viscum album. Next base: position 996,059,042 of record OY728123.1, on the reverse strand, counting down.
TTTCACATATCAAGCCTTAGGGTTAAACATACAAGAATATTTCTTCCAAAGTAATCTCAACATGAAAATATCCTTATCACTTTTAAACATTTCATCATCCTACAACCTTCCTTAACTATTTAATCCCTTATTTGTATACTTATTACTCATTCAACATTCGTTGTAATCCATTAACTGGGAATTCCCACCTTATTTCATAATAAATCATTCTTAAAGATCAAATATCCCAATCATTTATAAATATAAATCCAAAGGTGCTTCATTATTCAAAGGTAAGAAAAGAAATCATACCTTGCATCCTGATATCACGATCATTAGGATGTTTATTTTCCCTTTTGGCATCTTGTCTTACATTAAAAAAGTAAATGTTTTCTCCACTTTTATTATTTTACTTTTCAAAGGAGTTTGAAAATTTTAGATCTTGAAATCATATGAAAAATAAACCATAACACCTAAAATTGTTTTAGAAATGAGTAGGTGTTGGAAAACTCAAAAAAATTCTTATAGGTGATTTGAACTCTCAAACAGCTATCAATATCAACAGAACATGCTTTTTCCATAATAGTGATGATCAACTCATCAGGGATGGATAATAATGTTATGCATGGTCTCCTTCCTTCAATATTGACAAATGATCCTTAATCTACTTAAAAGAAACAATTGATAAACATGAATAAAATTATTATTATTAAAAAATGATCCTTTAAAGGGTAAAGAAAACATAAAAATATTTATACTACTCCAATCCATAAACCTTCATATATTTCAATGGTTCTTGTTTTTATCTAAACAACCTATTTTACAATAACCCTCCAAAAGTGTTCATATAAAAACAACCCTCTTGGTTATATGGGATCCTTTACCTACGTATAGATAACACCCTAACCTATGAAGTTATCTAAACCGACTATTGATACCAACTATAAGGCTACAGCCTTAAGCATTATATAATCCTGAGTGAAGTCAAGAATTTGACATTGAGGGTATTTTTAGGTTTATAGTTTTAGATAATTATTCTATAAATATTACATTACATCTCAAAAATTACAATGTATACACTTCTACTCTAACGAGTTTGTTTCAAAAAAAAAACAACTCCTTAAATAAACAAGAATTTTTTTCTTGATATAAATCTTCCTAAATTATTCTTTTCTCTTACCCTTCCTTATACCCAATAGAATACCTTTAAAAACATGGGATGATTATTAAAATCCTAGTAAGGGATATAAAATAAAGAATGAAATCATTAGTATAAGAATACATACAAATCAAAGAAGATATAATTTTCAATCATAAACATAAAATATTTATTGTAACTCATGAAATCATAAAAAATATATGAATAAAAAATAGAAATTTTAAATCACAAGGGAATCATGTGGCTTCTATAACATACATACATTTTAGATTTCACAGCTACATGGGGAGTTACATTAGGAATGCCCATGAAAGTGTATTCCCTAGATTTCTTAGGATAAACATTAATGTTTTCGTCCTCCAAGTTACCCAATGAATTGGAGATCTATCTATGGATCACACTCCCTTGGTTTTTCATAGAACCACCCATATACAGAAATAATTCTAAATAACCAGAACATATTCATCACACATAAAACAAGAATAAAGGAAATATAAAATTTCAACATTGAAATCACAATATATCATTTCACGATATTGAACTACCAAATGCTTACTCAAAACCATTTTTAATACAATAATACAAGAAAAGGGTATATGGTATTTATTTTCCTTTTAAATATGTTACGACTTCTTAGATAATCCAAATATCAAAGAATGCTCACGGCTGCGGAAAGGTCGTTCTCGACACGTACGTTAAAAAGAAACATTATTTATTTTTTTTAGTAAAAAAATATTTAATGAAATATTATCTTTGATTGAAATTAAACTTAAAAGGGAGTTATACACCATATGAAATAAATTCATGTATAAATAAAAATTTTCCCCAATAAAAGGAGATTGAGACGAAGTTCCTTAACTTGAGTCTAACTCATCAAGTATGTTTCTTGTTGTTCCTAAATAATAAACATAAGTTAATTTACACTTAATTTAGAAACAATTTCATGTTTATGATCCCTTTTATATCACATATTACCTTTTTAATCAAATCATATAATTATTCATGTTCATATCAGTTGTTTTTTTATGTTCGGCACTTGAGTCAAAAATAAACATGTTATAATTACAAATCATCCATGTCGTCAAAATTTAATTATCACTAGAATTATTTTAAGAATTTAAATATCATATATATAATTTATATATTTATTTATATTAAATATATATGTATTTATAATAGTCTATAACATTTGGATATATGAAATGAAATACACCTTTCATGGAGACATTAAACTATATGTACGCATCAAAGCTACTTTAATTTATTTTTAATAATTAATGGAATGAAAACTAAATTATAAATAGTAATATTATAATTATAGTATAATATCATATTTTATATAAATTACATAATTTTATTAACTCCATCCTCTATACGTTCCATGTTTGGCATGAATGAGTTATATCAATTTGAGGGGGTGGTAGTCCACACTTCCCCAAATAAAATTATCATATTTACACGTTATGGAAAGCATAATGTTATGATGTAACTAAAAATAAAGAATCATATTGACAATATAAATACAATATATATGATAAATATATATAGTTCCATCATAATGGACACTATGAGAGGTTGTAGAGTAAATTTGAACATTCATCATTGTGTGAGGTAGTAGTTCACCATCCACAGAAACAATATGTTCATATCCATTATATGGGGGTGTGTGTAAGTGTAGTTAGAATACATATCATAAAAAATCCTAGTATATTGAGGATACAATTTTTTTTATGAAATAAAATAATAAGAATAGAATAGGAAGTGATGATGTAAAATAATAAAATGGATCTTTAGAGAAGATGTTATCCCATAAAACATGCAACTCACATTGATTTGATCTAAATGAACTTCTTAAATTAACTTATGCCTAAGGTAATGATATTAAGAGTAATATAGGGATGTTTGGAGATTATTTGGTCATAGTTTCTTTAATAAAATGATCTTTAGAGGTGTGATTAAATGGGAAGGGGTTATTCCCTTTTATAAGAGAGGGCAGGGGAACTTTAGAAATGTCTAAAAGTATTATATTACTATAAAATGATTTTCAATTTCAAATTGTCACAAAATCATTTATTTAAAATATAATATATTTTTGGTTTGATCACCTCTCTGCAAATAGGTTTTAAAAAAGTCGAGGTCCAAAATTTAACCTTATCATTTTTAACCCATAGTTAACTATTTTTACTCTTACTATTTCTTCTTGTATACACATACTATATAGTTAATATAGTCACTATTAAATTAAAAACTCATTTATGTCAATTTGCCGGAATCTTATATTTTTAGGACTATAATATCATTCAATTAAATAGTATTTTTTTTAAAAACTCATTTATGTCAATTTTTAAACTAATCATCTAATGAATTTTTTAAAAATATATAAAAACATGATTAATTGGAAAAAGCATCATTAATTCAGTTTTAACAAGTCATAATCATCCATAAAATTCATGGATGTCATAAAAAGTTTTAAATTATTTTATTTTATTATTTATAATCTCATTTTTTAAATAGTTAATTATAAGGTAATCAATATATCATCATTGTGTCATAAATATATTTATTTATATGATGTCTAAAAATTATAAATAAAATACCATTATGTAGGAAGTATTTTTAGATTTTTAATTATTTTTTATAGTCAAATATATCACTTATATAATACCATATAAATGTTTTAAAAATAATACATGTTTATGTTATATTTTTTACTTTAAATTACTTCATAGAAAATGGCATTTTCACATCAAAGTGACTCCATGGGGTCCCCAAATCTTCCTAAGGATTCACAGGGTAAATAATAACTCTTACAATAGTATTAGGACATATTTTAGGGTAGTTTAATAATATTTTAATATGATTTTTACCCTTATTTAACAGAATAACCCTTTAACCATGGTAAATAAAATAATTACGGAAGTTACTATTCACAATGTCTACTAATAAAATGCACCTATTTAAAAACTTTGTACCTACTTATTCCAATATTGTAATCCATTTTTCCATTTTCCAAAATTAAATTTTGTAATAGTTAATTTAAAATTAACTCCTCTTGTGCAAACGAAAAAGTGTGTTTTTAAGAAGTAATAAATATCAAAATATTGACATGTGTTTATATCCAATTTCAAAGTGAAATTAAATTAAATGACAAAAAATGGATTAAATGTTAAAAATATAATACAATTAAAGATTAAAACCAATTTAAGATACAATATAATTATAAAAATATATTAGATGAAAATATAGTTACGACGTAAAATGTTGTATTGTTAACTATTCATTAAATATAAACATTTTCAGAAAATTACTAAAAAATTATCTAAAGAATATTTTAATGACTTTATTTGATATAATATGTTTAGTTATTAAAATATAACATATAAAAGTGTCAAATAACTAGATTTAAACATGGTTCACTATCAAAACGATGTAAAATGACCTTTTAAAAATTATTTGAGAAATTTATTCTAAAAATTAGATTCATTGTCATTTTATGCCTCTAAATTTTATTGGATAAATGTGAAGACATTTAAAAACATGTATAATCGTATTTTAGTGATTTATGTTCATTTCTTCCAATAAAACAACAAGTCCTTACCAACCATTTTAAATAACATTGTTATTAAATTATTTTTGGGTATAACTGAAAGTAGTGTGCAACAAAACATTTCAAAGAAAATAATTCTTCCATGTTGAGAACACCATATGAAATGGAACCCCATATAATGTAAAAGTAATATCGTATTCATAAATATTAATATAAATGAAAAAAAATTTATTCTATAAATACCTATGTTGTTACACTATGTTTGGAAATAATCATGGAGGAAATTGTCTTATGGGGTTTAATACATGTTTTAAGTGTGTAAGGTAAGGACATCAAGAATATGATTTAAAAATTTATGGGAAGAAGTTTGAAGATGATTCAAATAGAGGGAAAGATATATATACAGAACCTCCCACACATTAGTGCTTCTAGTGTAATGATAATTGACATTATTCTAATCATCCCCCAAACCATAGGGTTATTGATTATGGTCAGCATGAAAACCTTATAAAGCCAAGGGATAAGGGGAAATCACATGTCATCACTACTTTATATGAGGCATTGAATAACTAAATAGTTATAGATAAACTTACCATCCAACCTAGAACTACTAATTCATTATTATATTCTAGACTTACTATCACTTTCATATCTAACAAAATTTCTATGGGTAGTTAGATTTCAACAAAATGACTAAATGTAGAATTAATAGAGAACATCTGTAATAATATGATGATTTTATCTCAACTATATTATTCATATTCAGTTAACGTTTAGTGTAATGTGAAATCTACAAATTGTTTCATACTTTCGTTGGTTGAATTTCATGTAATCTTAGGCATGTATTGGACTTCTCTACATTGATATGACCTAATTTTTTCGGGAAGGGGTATTATGGTTGATATTTGAAACCAACCTATAATTATAAGTACTAACTTTCTATTGTAACATCCCCGGATCTTATGGATTTTCCCTTTTAAAATTTATCATCTTTTATAGTCTATGTCACACAGAACAGCGAGTTGAAAACCTTAATAAACTATTAAATATGAATGATTGAATAGTAAAGTGAATATTAGGAAATTTAATATGCCCAATTGAATATTATCCTCACATTTTAACATGTACATAAATTCTAAGTATCTTATAAATGATAATATAATATTTTTATATCATGGATTAATTAAATATCTCTTGTAAAAAATATAAATTAAATGTTGTTAATTTTAATTAACATAAATGTTTATTTGAAATTTTATTATTAAGATAATGATTTAAACTAAAATATATTAATAAATTACTATTTTGTTTTCTTATTATTATAAGAAAATATTATGAGATCATAATTAATTTTTCAAAGTGTCCTAAAATAGTAATAATTTTTAATTCGGCATTTTCCTAGTAAAATATGATTTTAATTAAAAAAATTCTCATATTCATAAAATTATTTTAATAAAATAGAGTAAACATAAAATATTACATTTTTAAAAATGGATAGGGTTAATTTTTTTGATTTTTCTAAAATAGTTGAATTTCTTGGGGATAGTGAAATAATGTAATTTACAGTAATTAACAAATAAATGAAATATTGAGTCATAGATGATGTATCAGTTATTTAAGATCATAATATAATATTATCCTTCATTATTATAACATATTATTTAGATAATTATCGAATTATTCAACGTATTGAGCCAAAATAATAAATATATGATAAAATATTCCAAAAACACCCCTCTACTTCATTATAAATACTACCCCTTATCCTCACACCTCTTATCCTTGAATATTTTCCAATTTCTTATGAATCATCTTCCAAACTATCGGCCCCAGATCTAGGATTTTCTAGTTTCAATAAAAAGTCAAACCGAATTTTCATATGGAGGTTCTCAAGGAGAATAATTGAATAAGTAAAAACAACTTTTACTTTCTTGATATTTTTTTACTTAATTTTTATACTATTCTCACATAATCATTACAACCATGAATGATAACTCCAATATCTTATTTATAATATAATTTTATCATTATTAATTATAATCCACCATCAATTCTCTACTCATTTGAATTTTAATTAAAATATTGAAAAATATTATTTGAGGTGTTGATTTACCGCATTCATGGATGGCATGTATTTGTATTTCAATTCCTCCTTAAATGATGGAAATAAATAAAATTTTATAGTTAAAAGATGTTAAAATATATGTTTTAAATATCATCTACTGTTATTCAACTATAATATTAATATAATATTAATTAATGAACCAAAACATGTTTTTGATGACGGAAAAACAAGAAAACAAAATCTAATCGATCATAAATAACGAAATATCTAATGATTCAACCTCACCCCATGAAACAGACTAAATTATATAACAACTAAATATTATATAACATCATTTGTAACTTATAATTTCTAATGTTTACTTCTTTTTTTATTTTACATGATCTTTTATATGCATGTAAAATTTAATTGATCATGGAAACGAAAGAAAAGTACACTCCCGAACAATGAATCTTAATCTTATAACTCATAAAAATACCATAATGGAACTTTATAAAATTATACTAAATCAAATTAATATTTAAGAACTTATAAATTAAATTTTTAGTTAATATAATTTCATTATAAATTACATTATTTTCATGTGAAGAACACTTTTGGTCAAAATGTAATGGATTCTACGTGACCCTCAATTTTTCTTTTGTGTTACTTTTTATCACTCTTTACCCCAATTTAATGATTCCTAATTTTTATATAATTTATATAATTTATATTTATATTTCCCAAAATAATGTATCCAGATTATTTAATCTTTTTTTTATGAGAATACATGTTTTATAAGGTTCCCTTCTCAATTTTTCCAAATAAAGTATCTAGATTTAATAGAACTTCCAAGTTTCTTACCGATATTCAACTGAACTCTGTAATTTTTTAAACCCCATTATTTTTATAAAATATATAATTTATCAGGAAAAACATTATCACTTCATTTATTATTTTATATAAACAATTAACTTATTTTTTTCTTTAAAGACTTTTATTTTCTCTTAAACTGCACAGACGTGGCCAATTTCTAAATTTTTTTAGAAACACTTTTTACTTGTTTTCACAGAAAATGGACATCAATCGTGCCTCAAGCATAATATAATTTAACTTCCCTTTTCTAATTTAGGGAAATAAATATTTACAATATAATTGTATGAAAAATAGATATTATTTTTTGAAAATAATTCTTCTTTATAATGTAAAAAATGTTATTTCACTCATGAATTCCTCGATGAGTTTATTTGGGTATTTTAAATTGATTTCAACAACAATTATTGAATGATATTCTTTACTAGGATTGATATTTTATGATATCATATACCATATTTTATTAAACGGTTTATGATCATTTTGACTATGGATGTTATATCTTAATACCATTCACCATTTTACTCAGAGTGGTTAGGGATTATGTATGTTGGTTTGGGAAAGTTGTTGAAATTTTGTATGTATATGTTTATCATGATTCATAAAATTCATATAAAAAATTCCATTGAATTATTATGTAATCGGTGGGGTCATCTATAGACCATCGATGCATCTTTACGTCTCATGAGGGAAAAATGTTATGGAATTGGATGAATCCTTTAAAATTTATATCCATATATGGATTTCAATGAAAAACTAGCCATTTATTTTCAATTTTATTAGTTGAGGCCTCAAAGGTACGATTTAGATGAACAGAATTATGCATTCTCTCATTATGATATTAGTAATGTATAAATTCTGCTGATTATTAGAATAGTATAATATATATGGTTAAGCCTCTTTCTCCTGTAAATATTTATGGTATTATTTAATCAATTTTCAATAACACCATATAATGATAAATATATTGATTTGGCAGCATGATTTTTTAGTTATTCACCATACCTTATTATTTATGATAGTTTCCTCTATTTTAATTACTTTTAAATAGCATCTGATCTCACCAAATTAATATATTTTATTTTTCAATGGGATGAAAAGATATTTATTATTAATTACTTGTAGGGATAATATTTAAGTTTATAGATTTTTCCAAAATATTTTCTATGTTGTTTTTTACAATTAATTTTGAATATAAAACATATGTATGTATCTAGTTTAGAAAATCTACTAAATTATTAATTTATTTGGGATTTTATCTCTTTTACATAGTACCGATGTAATTATGTAAGACACCGGCTCAAAAATACTGGGTTCTCGGTATTTAATGTTTTTAATAGTGAATATTTAGTAGAAACCATGGAAATAATATTGATAAAATATAGATTAGGGAACATATCCCTACGATATACATTTTGGATAAGCATAGAAGAACATAAAATAATTTTCCTAAGCTATAGATTATGTGGGGATTCCTATAAATACATCCATATATGTATAATATAAGTTGGAGTGGTTTTGACACAAATTTACCAAAAGGTTACAACCCCAAAATGGATTATGAGGATTTACTCGATGTAACCTGGTACATGACAATAAGTCTCACTATGCACTTGGTTTAACACTCCTAGGGGATATGTTATGATAAATCACCTTTTATTTTCAAACCATTATGAAGAATGTAAAAGTAAATATGTCCCCAAAGAAAACTAGTTTATGATAATGAGATTAATTATGAAAAAAATTCAAATTTATGATAAGTGTTTTTCTAGATCAAAATCATTTATTATGATCCATAACTTAATTTATTGTATGCCACTATTTAGAAATTTCTCCTAGTATAAGAAATTGAAACCATATCAATGAAGGTATCCCATGTTGGGATTTCCCTCCAGTGTAAGATAATGATGATGGAACGTGATCTAAACCTTGAACTGAGAATCTTATAACTGTATTGGGATAGCTCACCCAAGTTATGAACAATAACTATACCCGTATTGAGCTTCTTTATCCACAATGTGGAGGAACAATTTTATAAAACATCATGGGACAAAATCCTCCATCATTTCAAGGGAATACAATACCATTTGTATCTGAGTAGTGTATGTGTTCCTTATAGAAGGTATTTATCACTTTGTGAAGTAATGAAAGGGATAATATCATCATGGTATATTATCATCTCTCAAGAGATTCTGATAATTTTTGGTCACAGAATGAAATAAAATGAGGATGAAGAAATTACAATTATGGAATTGAATTATTTTAATTGAATTTTATTGGAGAAATATTTTCCTTATGAATATATAGAAATATAGGGAGGAAATTATTCAGTCCGAGAAAAAAAGAGGATGGAAACATTTAAATGTATGAAGACAACCTTATGAGGTTAGAAAGAAATGTTACAAAATATATAATTAATACAAGGAGAATGATTGATCAATTATTTGATGGTGTAAAAACATCACCTTTAAGGGAACTGGTCTCCCAAAGTTTTTCATCATACAATGATATAGTCTCAGGTGCTATCATGATAGGGATATAATTCTCTATTCCTCATGAATGTAAGTGAATGAAATACAAGAAGAGGTTGGAGAAGAAGATAATAAATAAAGGGATTAATAAAATAATGAGTTTTCTAGTGTACGATACCTATGGAAGGGAACACCATGGTTTATTCTGAAAAGGAAAAGGATTTTCCACACGTTTGATGATAAATTACATAATTTCCATTATTATAATGGAATGAAAGTAGCTAGTAATGTAAAAATATTTAGTTTTAGGGTTAATGAACTATATTAAAATTAGTGAATAAGTGTTGAGATAACGTTCCTTAGAAATGGTCATAGGATTACAGAAAAGTTTTTGTGATCCCAATAATTGAGGACGAAGTTCCAAATGATTTGGTGGAATGTAATTTAATTATATCCTCAAAATTACTGTAGAAAAATTTGTTTTTGAATTATCTTATACCTTTATATCTTCACAGTTTTCATTATAAATTAAAATTTTCCAATTATACTTAACAATGGATGTGTTAGTAAAGACTCAAAGTGGAAACATTATCATAATGAAAATGTCTCAAGTAGTTCCTATTATGTCATAGAAACATGCTATAATTTCTGATTTTATAATCATATTGATGAATGATTTTTATATAATCCTTTGTATGGACAGGAATTTGAAATATAATGAATTTATTTGTCAAAAGGATTAGATTAAAATTTATAATGATTGTATGGAATTTTTCATTATTATAGGGGAGACTTAATCATCTGATTGATATCAATATCCACCACTATTAGGTCTTCCAAATGAAATACTTTGTAAATAATAGAGAATACAAACTGGGGATGAGGAAATAAATCTTCAACATGATGATATACCTATTGTGAAAGAATACATTGATGTATATATAGATGATTTATAGGGACATCCTCCAAAGTTTGAAGTTGAGTTCACTATTGATTTAATCCCTGACACAATGCCAATATAAATGACTCCTTATAGACTGGACACAATGAAATTAGTGGAGATGAAGAAAAAGTAATAGGTATTTAGTAATAGTTGATTTACATGCCCTTGTGCTTCTCCATGGGGATCCCCTATTCTCATAGCCAATATGATAGATCGATCCATGAGGCTGTGCATCGACAATAGTGAAATAAATCCTACTACAATATTGAACATGTACCCTTTTCATTACAATGATAATTTATTAGATCAACTTCAGTGAGATAATTATTTTTTGATGATTTTCCATTGATTTGGATACCATTATTAGTGTGTGATGATGAATGATATTCCTAAGAAGAAACTCTCATCTAGGTATGGACATGTCTAGTTTACAGTAATACGATTTGGATTGAATAATTCACCATCTATTTTTATGGATCTAATAAATATATTTTTTAAAGAATATCTTGATGATTTTTTTGTTGTTTTTATTCATGATATCTTGATATATTCCAAAAACTATGAAGATCATGAGTGCCACTTACATGTTTATTTAGAGACTCTTCAATGGAAGGAGTTATATGACATGGTTATAAATAGTGAATTATGGATTGAAATAAATTCATTTCATTTTCATATTGTCTATAATGATGGAATAAGAGTTGATCTTTTGAAGACAAAGGTTATATAGGAATTTTCTACTATAAAGAATGTAACTGAGGTATGTAGTTTCATTAGTTTGGAATGTTACAATCAGTGTTTCATTCTTATTTTTTCCGGATTAGCTGACCCTTTAATGAATACTACTCATAGAGGGGTAAATCTAGTTTGAAAAAAATAATGTGATGAATTTTTTGAATAATTATAGAGGATATTAGTGAATGATCTGATCTTGACTCTACCATCAGTAAATAGTGGATTTTTTATTTATAGGGATGAATCAAAGAATGAAATTGCTTGGTTCCTTATGAATAATGAAAGAGTTATTTCCTTTTAACCAAGGAAATTAAAGGAAAAGAATTTATGAACTCATTATTTTGAGATATAATTTGTAATCATTTCTCTAAATATATGGGTACACTATCTCTTTTGTGAAAGATGTGAGTTATATATAGATCACAAATGTTTGAAATATATCTTCTAACAAAAATAACTCAATATAATGAAAAGAAGATGGATCAATGTACTCATGGTTTATTAATGTTCAATATACTTCCACCTAGTGAATGAGAATATGTTTAGTGATGCATTGAGCTGGTAGTATTGTGGAGTTACAAATCAAATTAGGACTAACAAAGATACTTTGTACATGGATCTATTAAAGATAGATTTAGGAATTATCAGGGAAGGTAAGAGATAATAAATTTTTATATTGTACGGTGAATCATATTTATTAGAAAGGATTAAATTTTATTAGTCATATGATGTGTGTTTTCAGAGGAAAATCACAGCTGTAAATTATGGTAAGTTTGTACACTTCATTTTTGAGGATAGAAATCAGAAATTTGGGAAGAGGCTTTATGTTCCCACTATACCTGAGATAAAATAAGAATTATTGAATGATTATAATAGCTCAAATTTCTTTATACAACCTGGCAGCACTAAGATGTATAGATATTTGAAGGAAAATTTCCAGTGGGATATTATGAAGCTGTAAATTGATGATTTTGTACCAAGATGTTTTGTCTGTCAATAGGTGAAGGATGAAATTCAACCTTCTAGAGGATTCATGTAACCTAATCCTATTCTTATTCCAATATGTAAATAAGATGAAAAAACTATGTTTTATCACTATATTTCCCAACACATTAAGAAATTATGATGCAATATAGGTAATTTTTGATCATCATAACAAATCTAAATATATCTATGCTATAAGGGAGAATATTCCACTAAATTACCTTCCATGACTCTTTACTGATCAATTTTTAGGAGTTCATTGAGAAAATAATTCAATTTAATATGATCATGATCCAATACTCACATGGAAATTAAGAAAAAAATTTATTAAGTGTTCGATACTGATGTTCATTTGAGTACAACTTATCATAATTAAATAGGAACAAAATCAGAATGGATTATAAAAACATTATTATAAATGTTGAGGTTAAGTTAACATGACATTAAAGCCTTGTGGGATAATTATTTACGTATGGTATAGTTTTCCTATAATAATACATTCCATTCTAGTATTCAAATTACACCATATGAAGAATTTTATTGAAAATGATTTTGTACACCAACTTGTTAAGATGCATTTGGTGAAAGAAATATTGTTGGACCAAAACATCTGGGTGAAACAACTTCAAAGGTAGTGACAATTGAAAAAAATGTCAAAGCATAAAATAGTAGGCAAAAGAGCTATTCTGATAGCTGGAGGAATGATTTGGAGTTTCAAGTGGGTGATTATGCTTTCGTGAAAGTATCTCTATCAAATGGTGTTATAAGATTTGAGAGAATAGTAAACTAATCCCCAAGTACATTGATCCTTTTGAAATATTAGAGATAATTTTTGTTGTGTATTTTAATTTTTTGATTCCACCTACTAATTATAAGGTATATAATGTGTTCTACATCTCATTTCTAGGGAAGTGATGTCGTACCCAACACATAACCTCACTTCTAAGGGAATGTAACTTGATCCTGATTTATCTTATTTTCAAGAGCCTATTCATATTCAAGACACTAAATTACCAATTATTAATAATTAGATGAATACACTCGAAATGCTACTTTAAAAAATGATAAGGCATTATGGGATCCAGAGGAACATCTGATTAAGATTTACCCAAATATAATTTTTAGGTAACGCATTTGAAATTTTAAGGATGGAAATTTTTTGTAGGGGAGAATTTAATACCCCAAGATCTTATAGTGTTTCCCTTTTAAAACATAATATATTCGATAATTTATGCTTCACGCAACATCGAGTTTAAAACAATAATATAATATTAAATATGACTATAGTTAGAGTAATGTTTCTATTTGGAATAGTAATATCACTAATAGAATAGTATCCCCCAATATGAATGTATACAGGAAATTTAAGTATCTTAAGAAGGCTAGTATAATATAATTATATCATAAAAAATCTAAATAAATGATTTAGAAATGATAAATTTAATTTTGGTATTTTTATAAAACATAAAAGTATGTTTAAAATTTTATAACTAATATAATAATTTAAAATAAAATAGATTCATAAATGAATATATTATTCTCTTAATATTATAAGATAATTTTATGAGACCTTGATTAATTTTTCAATGTGTCACAAAAATAGTTATAATATTAAATTCGGTATTTTTTAAGAAAGTGATAAATTTATTTAAAATTTAGATTTAACATATATATGAAATTATTTTCTTAAAGTGGATTTTACTTTTTAATTATACATGCCAAAAATTGGTTAGGGTGATTTTTTTTTGATTTATCCAAAATAGTTGGATTTTTTGGGAATAGTGAAAACGATAATTTGCGGTATTTATGAAATACATGAATTATTTATTAAAATAGGATGTGTAGATGATTTAATACCATGATAATGAACTATCCTATATTATTTTAATATATTTATTTATAATTCTCAAACTAGTCATACTCTTGACCCACAATAATAAGCAAATGAATAAAATATTCTAAAAACATCCCTCTCCTCCACTATAATAACACCCCTCACCACCTCTTCTCCTCACACCTCATAATACATGTAGCTTGTAAAATTTATTATCCATAATCATCAAAAGTATCCTCCCCTGTGGCTAGACATTTCTGGTCACATCAAAATACCATAACCAATGTTCCTAAGGATGTTATGAAGGATAAGAATTCAAGAGGTAAAAACCTATTTTTCATTCATAATTTTTAATTTCAATTTTTTTATTTTTTATTCTATCCTCACATAATATTTATAAAAATGAATGATAAATAAATATTCATATATATACTGGAATTATATTATGAAAATGTAAATCCACCATCAAGTATCTTCTCTTTTCCATTTATTTTAATGATGAAAACATCATCTATGAGTTCGCGATTTACCAGCTTCTTCAATGCCATGTTTTCGTTTTTCAATTACACCTTATTGGATGGACATAAATAAATTTTTTTAGTTAGAAAATATTATATTATATTTATTACATGTTATAATTTTTTTAACTAATATATTTTCACAAAATTATTTAATGAAACGAAATAAGTTTGTGATGATAAAAAAACTACCAAAATAATCTAAACGATTATCACCAATGACTTATCTAATGATTCATCCCCAACTAAAATAACTATATGGAGTATATAACTATTTAATATTATATAATATCATTAATAACATATAATTTTAATACTGGAGAATTATTTTAATTTTACATGATCTTCAATATACATATAAAAGTAAACCAATCACGGAAAACAATGATGAGAACACTCCTTAAAGTTAAACTTTAATATTATATCTCATAAAAAAGATGATAAATGAACATAATAAAAATTAAATAAATAATATTCATGAATAATATAATCTAAATTAAATAATTAAGGAATATATTTTTATTATCCTTGACAATAACCTCATGTGAAGAACCATTTCAGACATAAAGTATAGGATTCTACCCGAACACCCATATTTCCATCCGGATAATCTTTATCTATATTTACCCCAATGAAATGCATCTTTATTTTTATATAAATAGTATAATTTTTTTTATAAAGAAAAATAATGTATCCAAATAATTACCTTTTTCTTTTATGAGATAATAAATTTTTTCTATGGTTCCCTTCTCAGTTTTTTCCTGATTAACAATACTGATTTAAGGGAATTTCACAATTTCATACCCATTTTCAAGTTCCCACCATAATTTATTTTAATCCACCGATATTTTTATAAAATAACTCATGTTATCATTAATCAAATCATAGTTCATTTTTTGTGTGTGAACAATTAAGTCTTTTCCAACATTAAATACTCTTATAGTTTCTCTGAAACCACACGAAAGTGTCCCATTTTTAAGGCTTCTTAAAAACTATTTTTACATGTTTCTAGTTAAGTTAGACATCATTTATGAATAAAAAATAATTTCATTTTTTTACTTTTTCATTTCTGGTATACACATATTTACAATATGACATTAGGGAAAACAAAAATTATTTTTTCAATAGAACCCTTCTTTGATAAGTAAAATATTATTTTTCTCAAGAATTCATCGTTGATTTTACTAAGGTATTTTTCAATTAATTAAACACCCTTTGGTGAATATTATGGTTAAAAAATTATTTTATGATATCATATTCCATTTTATATAAATTTATTATTATTACTTTGACATTGGATGTGCTATCGTAATACCATTCCCCATATTACTCAGATTGGTTAGTAATTATGTTTGTTCATTAGGGAAAGATATTAACAATTCGTATGTATATAACATTTAAACTTCACCCATTCATATGATGAATTAATTTTACTTAGTAAGTGATTGGTGGGGCCCACTATAGCCCCTATATGCATTATTAGGTCTCATGAGAGAAAATATATATGGACATGGACAAGGACTTTCCTATTTAGATTTAGATATGGATTTGTTTGAGGCATTAACCATTTATTTTAAAATATCTTTTCTAATGCCTCAATGTTATATTTAAGATATTTAGAATTGTAAATTATATCATTATAATAATAGTAATTGATAAATTCATGAGATAATTAAAAAAGTAGAATATCGATGCTTAATATTCTTCTTCATGTAATTATTTAAATATTTTTAACGCCTTCTATATTATGCTCAGGATTATGTTTTAATGAAATTATTTTATAGTTATTTTCCATGAAATAATTAATATGATATATATTATATATTTATTACCCTTATTGTGCATCAAATGTTAGCCCTTTCTTATGTTTTATTTTTTTCCTAAATGAGAAGATGTATGTTATAAATGACTTTCAGGGACAGTCTAGGAGTTTATGAATGTTTTCAATGGATTTTTTATGTATGTTTTTCTATCATAGTTTAATTTAAAACTAATGTATGTATAAGGATTTGTAGATATACTAACCTTTTTGTTCGTTGGGGATTTGATCACTTATTAATATTACCTATGTAGTTATAGAATACACCGGCTCTAGGATACATATGTTTCGGTCTTTACACTAGTAGAGATTACGTCTAATGCTTTGGTCTTAATCCCTATTCCAAAGAGATATTTGTCAGAAATGGTTTGGGATAAAATCAGCATTGATTATATATATATATTTTTAAAATTTTCAATGTATTTTTTGAATATTCTCTTATCCTACCACAAAAAAAATTTATTTCTCGATGTAGCTCATACCTAGTTTCAAATCAATTTCAAAGACTCTCTATACTATGGCCCCAATTGAGTTTTTGTAAATTAATATTCAACCCTATGAAATCATTGAATAGGGGTTCAATCTTCCATGTGTGTGACCATGTCTTGAACCTATTCTTTTTGAGAATAATAAATATGGATCAGTGTGACTCAACATGGATTATAGAGAGTTGAACAATATAATAATAAAGAAGAAGTATACTTTAACCATATTTATGGCTTGTTTGATCATCTATGTGGAGGTCAATACATTTCCAATACTAGCCTTAATTCTAGATACCATCAATTG
This sequence comes from Viscum album, assembly GCA_963277665.1. Classification (NCBI taxonomy): domain Eukaryota; kingdom Viridiplantae; phylum Streptophyta; class Magnoliopsida; order Santalales; family Viscaceae; genus Viscum; species Viscum album. The sequence continues at coordinate 996,041,347 of OY728123.1, read as the reverse complement.
AGTGTCATGATAGAGGATATACCAATGAAAACATTTTCTAATAGGAATGGTCAATAATAATATATAGTTTTCAATTTTAGACTTACTAATTAACCTTCTATATTCATGGATTTTAAGAATAATGTCTTTAGATATTTCCTCGATCAGTTTATGGTAGTCTTTGTAAATTATATATTTAATTATTCAAAATGGAAGGATGAGCCTAAAAATCACTTGAGAATTGTACTAAAGACCCTAGGGAAGGATAAATTGTGTGAAAATATCACAATGTATGAATTTTTTACACAAAAGGTTTCATTTTTTGGTAATATAATATCAAGAGAGGGTATAGCTGTAGATCCAACAAATAAAGAGGACATTTAATGTTGGCCTAAAACAACTGCATTGACTGAGATCCGTAGCTTTATAAGTTTATCTTGATATTATCTACGGGTTTTCATGAAATTATCACTACTATCTAATCCTATGACCATGTGAACTTGTAAGGGTTCAATGTTCCTATGGATAGATGAATGCGGGGAAACATTTCATGGAACTGATGAAAAGGTTGGTCAGAGTTCTTATCATTACATTGCCCTATAATAGGTAAGGGTTTCTAATATATTATTATGAATCCAATAAAGGATTGGAATGTCTTCTTCTCCCGAATGACATTGTTATAGTCTATGAATCTTGAAAATTAATGTTTCATGAAAAAAAATACCCAAATCATGATTTGGAGATAATTGTGGTATTTTTTCATTACTGATGTGGATACAATAACTTAATGGAGTAAATTGTGATCTATATAATGAACATTAAATTATAAAATATGTAATCACATAGAATGAGTTGAAAATGATCCATAAATATTGTTATATATTAAAAAGGATTATCACTACTTAATACATTACCACAATTGGAAAGTGAACAAGGTGGTCGATTCGATATGTCAAAAGAATCATGCTATCTATTCCATAATGAGGATAAAAAACATACAATTTTATATATTTTTAATTGATGGCCCTTGTAATCTTGATGGAAGGGGAAATAATAAATTTATTAATTGAATATTCAACCCTCTATCCATGTGACGATTAAAGAGGTGAACGAAGATTTTGAGCTGAAAATGATGGATAGAAATGTTCCAAACCACAACCATGATCATGATGGAAATATTAGGTTCATAAACTATGTTTATGATTAATCCATAACAAATATTAATATGGATCTATTATAGGAATCTCATAGAAAATCATTCCGTATTCCTTCTATAAGGATGAATATGTATAAATAAATAAAAAGAATACATCTAGTGGGATTTAATGAAGTGTTAAATTGAAAATTTTATACCTCTATGCACCATATTCATTCTAGTTATGGATGAAAAACAAAATGTAGAGGGTTTCATATCCATTACCTATACCAGATTCGAAATATTAGAACATCACAAGGGATTTTGTCATTAGAATCCTCAAATCATTTATATGGTTTAAAGGTATATGGGTGTTCATCAATATCCATAGTAAGTAAACACACTTAGTTTTTATCAGAAAATATTTATCTCTCTATCATCTTACAGGGATATACATTAAGGAAGTGGTAAAGTTGGATGGGGTAACACATTTCGTTGTATAGGATTTTTATATCAGTTTTAACAAAAATTTTGGAAAACTTCTTAAGAAAAAACATGATAAATAATTGAGTTTCAAAACTTATTATCATCCTCAGATGGATGTTCATTTTGAATGAAAATTCCAAACCTAGAGGATATGTTGGGATTTTATTCCCTAGGTTACAAAGGTTGCTAGGATAAATAAATTTCTCTAGTTGATTTTTCTTGGAACAATAGATTTAACTCAAGTATTCAGATGGATAATTAATAAGCCCCATATGAGACGAAATGTAGAGCTCCAACCTTCTAAGAGAAATATTGAGAATGAAAGATATTGGGACCTTATATAACTGAACAAATGGTTGACAAGGTTAGATCCATTCATCAGCATATTCATGAATCTCAAATTAAATAGAAAAATTATGATGAAAATAGATGGTGTGATCTATAATTTTATCCTGGTGAAATGTTTTTTCATTGAATCACTCCCTGGAATAAGGTTATCATGTTCAGAATGAAAGGGTAAATAAACCCTTGGTTTGTGGGTATATTTAAAATTCTTGATTGTATTGGTATGATATCCTATAAATTTTCACTTCATTGAAATCAATTTCAAGTCCATAATGTTTTCAATATATCTCACCTTAGTAAGTATATACTTGACCCTTTAAATATACTGATCTCAAAGGCCATATCGCTAGAGAATGATCTTTTTTACGAGGAAAACCCAGTTGAAATTCTAGATCTTATGGAGAAAGTGATTCAAAAAAAGACCAATCACATGGTAATGTATTTTTTGAGAAATAATCATTATACAATGGAACTTTATGATATGAAGTGGAAGAAGAATCCTCAATTTGTTTGTATCATAATAACTATTTTTTCGGTTGAAATTAATTTTTGGGTGTGTAATGTAACACCTTTTGTATCTATAATTTTTTTTCATATAGATTAATTTCCATGATGGTTTGTATTGAAAACTACAACATATAATACATTCACTATACACTATACCACATTAATATCTCCCTACATGCAACATTGTCTTACCTTGTGTTACAGGTAACACTTGGTTATATGGAAAACTAATTTTATTATTATAGTTTCTTGAATTAAAATGTTATAAAATATCCTTTGAACATATAAATATGAATACTAATATATATTTATCAATATTTTATTTATAATTTTTTATATAAATAAAATATTTTATTTGAAATGTATTTATATGTTTGAAAACACAAATTTCTAAAATGAACTGCTTTTTGTGCCCTTCTGTGGAAAATAATAAAATTAATTCACTAAACATTCATAAATTTAATTTGATAAAATAAAAATCGTTTTTTAATTCAAAATATAAAAATTAGCAGACAATTAATATTTAGTATTTTTCTAAAAACATCATTTTTGGATGAATAGTAAAAACGCTGAATTTAAACTCAAAAATTGTATTTAATATATTTTATTTATATAGATAAATTACATTTAAATTTGGTTATATTTTTTAATTAGATAATTTTTTGAACAATTAATCTAATTTATGTAGTTATAAACAATTTTTCATTTTAATTTCATATAATAACATTTCAAACATGTAAACATTTGTGCTTAAAAAACTCGTTGTTGCAACATGTATGTGGTATTAATTTTAATTTCATTTAATCAATTACTGTTATTAGAATTTGGAAAATTGGATTCCATATTTTTAATTAGCATAACATATAATTTCTTATAAGGTCAAAATATTTTTTTCACAATAATATTAGTAAAATTAGTTAAAATTAATAAATGCAATTAAGGAAAAAAAGAATTACTTAGTTGTTAAACATTACATTAAGGGTCCAAATAACACAAAAACTTGTCAAAAATACATTAGATTGAAATATGTATACCCATTAACATATTTTATCAAATTTTAATAATTATTTGAGGATCATGATGTAATGGAGACATCTCAATAGGGTTTAACATTCTGTATTTACAAGAATGTCCCTCCTATTACACTATAAAAGGGAACTCAGCACCTTAGTTATTAACTCCTATGAATTACTTGGTCTTAGTATTACCCTACCGAAATATACTTCCAAATTCCCTCCACATATCATATAATCTTCCATTTTCTCATAAATACCCTAATGTAATCACTTTAGTGAGAACCAAAAGTATTTACCCAAAGAAGTGGTAATGGATTTCCACAAACTACTTTTTCCTATTTTTATTCTCCAACCCCTCAAATATTATTAATAAATTATATTATTATAAAATAGTAATCCTATATTTTCTATTATTAATTTACAATATGGTTTTTACAAATAATTACCCACACTTCCATTAAATGGGTAATGAACGTACCATTTGTGTGTGTGGTGGAACATCACATCACGAAACGATATCGTTTGTTTTAACAAAAACACCATTCATGGGTTGATATTGTGATGGAAATATATTTTAGATGTTATAAATTATATTTATGATTTATATATGTTTATTTAAAAATTAAATAACACCTACCTTCATGATTTAAATTTTTATATATACGATATCTTCATTTTTGGGTGAGTTGACTATAGCCTCCTCAAAGCGTTGTGGTTCTTTCAAACTTTACATAGAATGTATTAAAATGGGTTTAGTAATATTATATGAATGAATTTATTTAATAATTATAATTATGATTTAATTATATTCATATATTTATATTTCATTTACATTCATTCATTCAAAATGATAATAAAATTGAAACATTGTTCCGGAAAATGTATTACCCATCATCTACAGGAATGGTGAAATTTATTTTCTATTTATAAATTTTTAAAATTATTATAAAAAACATCATATTATTAATATATATGATATTTTAATCATGTTTCACAATTTTAAAATAACTAAATCATCTTCCATGTAATGGGATCAAGAATATTAAGTCAAATCATATATGAACAAATAAAGGAGATGTTACTGGAAATGTAACATTAACATGGAATTGTTAACAAATGGGTAATATAAAGCCATTCTAAACTCCTATATCAAATTATATTATTTAATATGGTAATTTAAAATTTTATAATGGAAATATATTTATTATACATGAGTTTTTAAAGAGTATGATTCAATCCAAAATAAAAGGTAAGGGGATTTTTAGTCTCATTTGTATTTTTGTGATATTTATGCCTGATTCACCACTTATTTCAATTCTGTGATTTATATAATTCTAATTAATGTATTATATTATTATTATAATTAAATTTATGTGTATTTTCAAGTAAATTTTATGATCTCTCTTTCATGGGTTTTTACGGTAAAAACTTTACCAAATTAGTAGGATAGTTTTGTTTCAATTAGCGTTCTTTGGGACACATGTTTTGTTATTAACTTATATTCTATTGTGAGGTTTATATTATAAAATTTCAAATTTAATATCATGAATATAATTTATTTAATGTTATTTTTTTCATTATTTAATGAAATATTTTGGAATGGGGTGTTTTATTCAAATTTACCAAAGAGGTAAAAAATTATTACAATAATATCATCATTTGTGATGATTGATTATGATTATGCATTAATTGATAAAATAATGTGATCCATATCTCATGGACACACATAAAATATAATATCCTCTAGTTATAAAAGTTAACATCATGTATTAATTCCATTTTTTTGACTATTTGTAACTTATTATAAGTAATGAAATGTTTTTAAAAAAACATACATTATTTCTTTCTTTGGTTGGAATTTTTTTTCATTCAAAAAGTATTTTTTCCAAAATGTTTTCAATTTTTTTTTGATAAAATTTTCAAATAAAAGGATTATAATTTTTTTTTATGATTTTCAAGAATTCTATAATATTTTTTAAATGATATTTTGAATGTGAAGGTAATTAAAAAATATTGTATTTTTTTTAAAACCATTTTCCAAATAAGAAATGATATTTTCCTCAGGAATCATTTTTAAAATATGTTTACAAATAATTTTACATCTATGATTAATTCCATTATTCTTACATTTTACTTCCTGGAAAATTTTCAAATGTTTCCATTCATATAATTTCTCTAAATGGTTTCTTTATTTATGCCTTAATTTTTTTGGAAACATATTCTCAATCACTAGTCATATGATTATGAAACCAGGTTATTTTCATGGTTTATTAAAGGATTGATGGATTATGAAACATATATAATTTTTATAAGTTATTACATGATGGAATATTTTTTTATACCCATTTGAGTTCATTGTTTATCCTATGGTGCTTATGAGAACCATCTTTTTTTATGGTTCATGATATGTTGAATGTTTTATTATCTTAAACCGAAAGTATATATGATTTTATTATTTGATGGGTGGGACCTATATCTACCTCCAATGAAATGGGTAAATATTTATATCTCGTGAGATAATTATGGGAATAAAGTAGATGGGATTTATCCACCATAATAAATTGAGAAACCCAATCCACCATGTGAATATGGGGAATCCATATCCACTATGGGAAGATGGGGAAACTCGATAGATTATAATGAATTGAATGCTACCCAGGATGATGGCGTGTCTTGAATAGTATATATTATTCTTATAATGTTCCATGATATGTTTTGGCACTGAACCTTGACTTATATGGTATGATATTAAGTGTCTATGTTCATGCCAGAATTCCATGTCGTGTTCCTATGTTATAGTCTCATGGAATATGGTCTTTATAACCATATGATTCATATATTATGGATAGACAATATTTATTATTTGATTCATATTTATGATCTTTGATATGTAAGGTATTATCTTATAAGGTAAGGAAGATGTTGTTATATTTTTATTCTCATGTCTACTCTTACAAATATCGATTGTTTGTACTTACTAAGAATATGAGCTTACCACTTTTTATATTTCTTTTCCATAGGGTATAAAGATAATTATTATGTATGTTGTGTCTAAGAAAGGTTCTCGTCATGAAGAACCTGGTAAGAGACAATGTTCCTCACTTATGTTCTAATATTTATGTTTCCATATTTCCAATGGAACTAAACTCATACAGTCTTTGAGAATCGGTTTTTTTAATATATAATGTATTCTAAAAAATGAATAATCTTCCATGTATGTTAATATAGGGTTGACATAATAACATTAATATCTTATTCCAACGTAATAAAGTAGGAATAAATTTTGGGTTACTAGGATGGGGGTTTCTACATCTCTGCTAATAGAAAATTACAAAAAAATAATGAATTGTTTGGTTTCAAAGACCCTTTTATTCAAGGATTGAAAATACATAGGAAACAAAGACAAGGTGTAAGATAATGAAGGGTCCAGACAAGGAATTTCAGCCATCTTCCTAAAATCAAATACCATCAAATGGTATAATGAATACTAACACTAGAAATCATAATCAATACTATAATTCACATCATATTCATCCATTTCAGATTCAACACTCAATAGGCTTTACATGTTGGAGTAATAAACATTTTTTATTTCAAAAGGTGTTTTCTTAGTGCTAATAATTTTTTTAATATTAGAGTAGTTGTTTTGGGGCCTTATTTTCTTCCGTGGATTAGGTGAAACTCATTTTTAATCTATCATCCTTCCAGATATCACTATATCTTTATAACCAATCATTGTCCCTTGATTATTATTGTATTAATTCGAGTTACTATCTCCTCATTTTCCTATAATTTCAATGGAATTATAAATATCATAATGGAATACTAGAAATCAATATCATGTTACTCATGAAAAAAGATAAATCAGTGCAAATGGGATCATCATTAGAGAGTATATCCTACCTTGGATGGACCACCTCATTAACCTCACTCTAATTCTAAGTAGAATAAACCAGATGATGGTAATTCACCTTAACAGTCATCATTCTAGGATTTTTTTAAAGGCTACCCATACTGGGAATTTAAGGAATAACCAAATCTAGACCCTACTCCACTGATTGAGTTTCCTAATGGTTAGACTCCCACTTATGATGGGGTACAATATCAATCAATATTTGTATAGAAACATGATATGAGGAATCCTATATTTCATAGTGGATCATGGGAATATGGAAGCTCAGATGAGGACACTAAAATTGTAAAATATATATTTATGATTGAATCAGAATGAAAAATGTTTATATGAGCTGATATTGGTGAAAATAATATCATAATTGTCCGAAAAAATACCAATGAAGAAAAATAAAATGATGTATCAAAAAAAAACTTATATTCTTAGATGGTTCTAGTATGTTTTGAGAAATATTATAAGGTTTACAATTTTTTTATATGGTAATTAATATTCATGATCAAATTGAAAATAATCAAAATTGGGGGACTATTTTTTGGATGAATGGTAAGATCATCCATATGACCCATTAGGTTACCTAAAATAGTTCGATCAAATATTGTAATGTGATTATAAATAATTCATGATTGGTGGTAAATAGGTACAGATAAATCAAGCACATTGATATAGATGATATATTTTCGGCCATGTAAAAATTAGATATGATAGAAATATTCATATCCCAACATGCTGAAAAAAATAATGATATTATTCATGGATTTTAATTTTAGTCTTTTAAATATATTTTTTAGAAGAACATTTCTATATTAAATATCCTTATATTTTTATTTTCAATTCATATGGGAAAATGCGTTTTTTATAAAAAAAATTATGTTATAGGATAAATTAGTAATCAATTATGCATTGTTAATTACTTGATCAATAATTGATGTTTCATTGTTTTTCTATAGTGGAGTTGATTAATATCATTATATGAAAACTGATAGTGTTAATATAATTATGGAGTAACTTTGTGTGGATGATATAATAATTGTTGAATTTGATGATTCACAATGAAAATATTTTTCAATAACTAAAGTTATTAATGTTCGGAATATAGATGATTGGATAACATACATTTTCACTAAATCTTTAAAAAATATAAGGATTTCATGGAATATTAAACAATTAATGAAAATATATTAACCATTTTTTTGTATTTATTTTTAATGTAGGATTGTAATGTGATTAAAAATCCATATGATATCTGGGGGATATTACCAATGGATGATGGGGGGCATTTATTCGATGAAATAGAATACAAGAATATCATTTGGATCATAATGTACAGAATAATAACATTAATTGAGAGTGTATTTGTTATATTTTTGGCTATATGGTAATAATTTACTAATGAAAATATCAACTTGTTTTAATGTGATATACATATTCAAATTGAGACTATTTAGATGGTTATAGAATGTCTACATTATATATTTCATTATTCCATGAATGATTATGTAAATACTCATAAATTTCAAGGAATTTTTTTTTTCTTAATTTGTTTGGAATTTTATGAGTACGCGGTTTCTGACGGAACCTGATTCTGAGGCCCGGTGTGACTGGAATCAATTTACGAAGTTTAGCTTGGGTACGTTCAGTGAACGAATGAGTGGGTTTTTATAAATTTTGAACCGGTGCTCGGAATCGAAATCTGAGGGAATCGTTGAAACCACAACGCCAGTATTCGCTTAAGAAGACCCTTTCTGGAGTTGCGTTTGCTCAGGTGGTGTTGTTAAATACTTGGGTGAACTAAAGAGTGAAATATAATTTTCCCCAGAATTATATTTCTAATCTAAATAGTTATAAAATATTCTTGGGAGTTGAGTGGGACCCACTACATCCTAACCACTTGGTAGGATATTTTTGAGGTGGGGCCCACACGATCCCCACCCCGTCAAATTCCCTAAACTCCCTCTTTATGTTGGCAACCCCCCATAAATGTGTAAAACACCCACCTTCCCCTCTTTATGAAATGTAATCTCTCTCAATTAAATTGATTGTTTAATTCCATCCAATTAATTTAATTTTGAGTTTGAATTTTGATGTTTTGAAAATGCATGGAATGTGTTAATAAAATAAAAATTCCTTATTTTATTCGGGGGGGAGGTTGTGTGTTGAGTTTTTGGGGAGAGTTTACTCTAAGGTTGAAGAACGCGAAGAACACCAAAGCTTCGATGAAGAACGTCATCTCATCTTCTCATCTTCTTCCTGCATCGAGGAAAGTGAGATGCCGCTTCTTCCATGGACGTTCACCGTCGACGTATACGGATCCTCATTCCGCGACGCCATCTTCCATGATGATGTTTTCCCGCGACGATCATCGTTCGAAAACTCATTGAGGTAGGGGATTAATTTTTGAATATTATTAAACCCATGTTTATTTCCTTCTAAATAAAAGAGCGTGGATCAACACAATATTATGTTGATTCGTGAAAGAATATGTTTATAGGTTGGGAATTATTGATTTCAGAGAAAAAAGTAGGGGAATTTTGTTTAATACTCTTCGAGTGATTTAATATCACATGCTATTGCGTTTAATGGTATGAAGTTAGTATAATTTATACTTGAATAAAATATACCCTCGTCGATACTAAAAGCATGTGTTTTAATGACTTCCATTTGATATCACCTAACGCGGAGGGCGCGGGCCGAACAAAACACTACCCGAAAACCCTCCGCAGTTTTTTGTTGGTGCGCGGATTGACAACGATGATGAAACAGGACGGCGAAAGTGTTTTGAAGTCTCTGTAGTGATGTACGGGTCCCGTAAAGACTCCAGGTGAAGATGGCGGGTGAAACCGACCACCAGTGCGCATCCGGTGGTCCGCGGAGAGCGGCAGCAGCGCGCCACCCCAGCGCGGAAGACCAGAACGGCAAAGCCGTTTCGGGTTTAGGGGGGTATGGCATTAAAGTCAGTCCATTTCGGTCAATCGGGGGGGGGGGGGGGGGGGAAACAACACCCCCCCCCCCCCCCCCGCGTCTTGATCGGCCTCGAGCTGAGCCGCGGCCCGCACAGTGCTTGACCACCCACACCGGGACGGACCGCCCACGCCGGGCCGGACCGCCCACGCGGGGCCAGGCCGCGCCAGCCGGGCTGAACCACACCCTAATAGGCTAGACCCGGACCCGGGTTGGGTCGACCTGGTTCGGGCTGACCCATGGGGTACTAGGCCGGGTCGGACCGGGCCCAGACCCCCTGTTTTCATGCAGTTTCGTTCAAACGCCAATAACTTGTGCTACGAACCTCCGATCGATGCACCGTCAGTTGCGATGCGATACTTGGATCAAGAAAGTAATTTTGATTTATTACACTCATGGTTTCTGATATCTTTGGGTATGGACGGGTTGGTTCGAACACGAAACTAACCGGGCCCTCGGAGCGTAAACGTCTATAACTTGAGCTCCAGACGTCTGATTGACGTACCGTCGACTTTGTTGGTTTCCTCTTAGTGAGATGGACCTTTTGGCTTACTCTTCTCAGATTTCAGACATATTTGGAGTATGTTCGGGTTTGTTTCGACTTAAAAATAAACCGGGCCCCTGGAACGAAAAATCCATTAACTCTCAGACATGACGTCCGATTGACGTGCCGTCTGTCGCGTTGTGTTCCTATTGACGTGACAGAACTTTGAAATACATCAACTAAGTTCAAAATGATAGTTGATGTATCGACCTCTTGGCTCAGGGAGCGGAACCTCCCGGAACGAGTGTGCCATGTGCGGGAACCATAGATCTGGTTGAGACTTTACGACTGCTGATCGATCGACTCGGAATGTTTCAGATAGCCCAGTGGGGAGCGCTTGGTTGTAGAAGAAGACCTGTGATACTCAACAGAAGGAGTACCTCTGTAGGCTTTGAGGGGGAGCGCTTGGTTGTAGTGGAAGACCCATGGTGGGAAGCGCTCGGTTGTAGCAGCAGGCCCACAGTATTCGATAGGTGGAGTACTACATCAGTCCAAGGTTAGTGGAAAGCGCTTGTTTGTAGCGGCAAGACAACTGTACTTGATAGAGGAGTAGTTCCCCATTATCTATGGTATCTAAATCATGATTAAAATCCTGCTTTGAGCTGAGACTTGACTTTCAATCATTATCTTCGAGTTGATTGACTTACTTTCTTGTGTGGGCTGGGTTGTACTTTCCTGTGTGGACTGGGTTGTACTTTCCAGTGTGGACTGGTTTGTACATTCCTGTGTGGACCGGGCTGTACATTCTGGTGTGGACTGGGTTGTACTTGAGCTCATGAGTTGGAGCTAAACAAGAATAGATTACTTAGGTATATGTATGGGCATATACCTAAGTAGAGTTGGTTGTTACTTCGTGATTGTATCTTCTTTAGTGGAATATCCTTTGTGGATTTTGGGACACTTTTTGGGGTCTCGGGGTCCCTACTGAGTAGCATATACTCACCCCTGCACAGGCTATGCCCGCACTATGTTGTGTTGGATGCAGACGACAGACTGCGCTGATCATGGTTGAGGCTTGTGCAGCAAGTCTGTACCTCGAAGCGGACCATTGGGCAGGAAGTACATGGAGCGGATGGCTGGACCCGAGGAGCTGAGGAGGCTATCTCTACCCACCCTTCAGGTGGGACTTCCAGTGGATGGATCGACGTTGTATCTTTACTTTTCACTTGTTGTACTTTCTTTCCTGTTGTACTTTACTTTCAGTTTGGGTTTGTATTCTGGCCCAATTACTTTCCGCACTTACTATTGTACTCAGTTTACTTAGTGTTTTCTTCTGCTAGCTTAATCTGTGGTGTTTGTTTACTTTATAAAGGAAATTCATTCCCCTTTTTGTCGGGATTTACACCATTGGTGCTAGTCTCCAGCCCCTGTCCTATGGGAGGTGGGCATGGGGTAGTCAGGGCATGGGCCCCGAGGTCGGGTCGTGACAAATTGGTATCAGAGGATTTCGGTTCTAATGCAGAACTCAGGAATATGATCTTTCTTCTGTGTGAGGCAATAGTGTTTAGGGTATTGAGTGTGGTTATCAGTTCAGGGAGTCCAGTGCTGGTGCGGCGGCCGACATATCCATATACAAGGACCCTGACTTCTGATTTCCGACTTAGTGCATGAAAACATTGATTACATGTGTGTTTCAAAAGATTTCTTTGTGATTACTTTGTGTCAGATCACTAGGTATACTGTTTGACCATGGAGCACCTGTCCCTTTTCAAGATGGCCCAATGACGGAAGCCAGCTAGGGTTCCAAGCTTTGTGCGAGACGACAGCCCACTGAGCGACGAGGCCTCGGTGCAGGGCCCTATTATAGTGGAGGCACCGACGGTACCTCTACCCGTCGAGCCACCGATGCCACCAGCCCCAGCCGCTGAGAGAGCGTGTCCCCTTAGTGCACTGCACGAGTTTCAGCGTCAGAGACCGCCTAGGTTCCGCAAGGAGACGGACCCTCAGACAACCAAGGATTGGATGGAGGTGGTAGTTCGAGTTTTCAGGTCAGTGGGGACACCAACTGACTTCATAGTGATCCTTGCTGCCAGTATCCTTTAGGCAGCAGTAGGAAGATGGTGGACCCTGATGCTCTATGTGCCCGACGAGGCATCCCTTTTGTGGTCAGACTTCGAGAGCTTGTTTCGGGTAGAGTTTGTACCAGCCACCCTTCGAGCGGTGCACATACAAGAGCTAGTTAATCATCAGTAGGGTAGAATGATGGTGGCGCAGTATTCAGTGAGGTTCACCGATCTCTCGCGCTACTCCACAGATATGGTAAGTGACCCGTTCTTCAGGGCCCGAACCTTCGTGCAGGGGATCAGGCAAGAGATTAGAGATTCAGTTTATTCTCACAGAATCCCGACGCAGACAGGGGAGCTTGAGTGAGCCCTCTTATTAGAGAGTTTCCTTACTGAGCAGTCTCCAGCAGCATGACCGACCACTAGTCGACATGCGGCAGAGTCTTCTTCAGCGGGCAGTAGATAGATGATGCAGAGTTCCAAGAGGACCAGACCTACAGGTGGTCGACCTCATGACACAGGATCGTCTGTGTGAGGCACCCGGGGTGGAGAACAACTTACCATGAGCGGACAGTGTTACTCCTGCGACGGTTTTGGTCACATGTCACGTGATTGTCCCACCCTCCATATAGATGGTCAGTAGAAATATGAAGGACCTCCCAGGAAGAGGCATAGGTTCGATCGAGGTGGACCGCAAGGAGCAGGAGACCGAGGCAGGGGAGCTGGTCGTGCAGCTGGAGGTGGATGATTCTTTAAGGTGTTGCCACCACCACCACCAGGAGGTCCACCCCGACCGTAGGGAACATGTGGACATGGGAGAGCTCAGCTTCAGGCAGCTGAGGCTTACGACCATGGAGCTCCGGGAGTAGATGGACAGGAGCGGGACTAGTTCCTGGCATGGGACCTTTGATCATGGTGCTTCTAGTTTCATTTTTTTCATTGTTGTGTGTCTTTGTAGTTGAGATGAAATAATAAAATACACTTTTCCTTATGACGTTTGCTTCCTCTCTTTTTGTGTACTAAGAGGATCCGGTTAAAACTGTTGACTTGACCCTCACTTTTGAGATTCCTTCTAGAGGAGACCCAGTGACCACACACTGATGCCGACTGTGTGACTCAACCCTTGGAGGCGAGAGTAACGGTTGGATATCTTGGTAGTATCATTGTGGCCTTACAACTTCATCCATGGCATTGATTAATATCATTCATGTCAGGATTGACTGAATTAGGCAAAGAGTGTGGTACATCCTGGGGATGAGACCAGATTTCTCTTATCGCAAAGAAGAAATCTTAGCAACTCTTGTAGGACCATAGAAGGTCTAGGTCATCGAAAAACAGATGAGGATAGCTCAGAGCCGACAAAATTGTTTTTCTTACAGGAGGAGGGGACCACAAGAGATCGAGGATGGCGACCACGTTTTCCTACGGGTCTCACCTCGATGTGGATTACGGAGATTTGGCAGGGGTGGCAAGATATCTCTGCACTTCATCGGGCCCTTCTAGGTCCTCAACAGGGTAGGCGAGGTGGTTTACCTCTTGAACAATCCACCTTAGTTGCACCATGTGCACGAAAACTTCCACGTATCTCAACTGAGGAGATACGTGTGTGACCCCAATCATATCTTTGACGATGGGGTGACTTTTGCGGAGGTCCCGGTGGAGATCGATGATCGACAGGAGCAGGTTCTACATGGATGGTTGATTCCTCTAATGTGACTCAGGTGGCAACACGAGAACTGCTAGGAGAGCACTTCGGAGTGGGAGGCTCAGATGCGTGCTCAGTACCCTCACTTGTTTCCCTTGTTTGTGTTATAGCTTTACGGGGATGTTAATCAATGAGGTAGGAGTAATGTAAAGACCTGTAAATTTCAAGGAAATTTTTTTTCTTAATTTAATTGGAATTTTACAAGTATGTAGTTTCTGACGACACCTGATTCCAAGGCCCGGTGTGCCCGGAATCAATTTCCGAAGTTTAGCTCGGGTAAGTTCAGTGAACGAACCAGCAGGTTTTTCTAACTTCTGAACTCGTGCTCGGAATCGAAATTTTAGGGCACCGTTGAAACCACAACGCTGGTATTCGCTTAAGAAGAGCCTTTTTGGAGTTTTGTTTTCTCTGGTGGTGTTGTTAAATAAATGGGTTAACTAAAGAGTGAAATAAAATTTTCGCCACAATTTTATTTCTACTCTGAATAGTTATAAACTATGCTTGGGATTTCAGTTTGACCCACTACATCCTAACCACTTTGTAGGATATTTGTGAGGTGGGGCCCACAAGATCCCCACCCCTTCAAATTCCCTAAACTACCTCTTTATGTTGGAAACCCCCCCATAAATGTGTAACACACCCACCAACCCCTCTTTATTACATGTCAACTCTCTCAATTAAATTCATTGTTTAATGCCATCCAATTAATTTAATTTTGAGTTTGAATTTTGAAGTTTTGAAAACACATGGCATGTGTTAATAAAATAATCATTCCTTATATTATTCGGGGGGAGGATGTGTGTTGAGTTTTTGGAGAGTGTTTACTATAAGGTTGAAGAACGCGAAGAACACCAAAGCTTCGACGAAGAACACCATCATGTCTTCTCATCTACTTCCTGCATCGAGGAAAGAATGACACCACTACTTCCATGGACGTTCACTGTCAACGTATATGGAACCTTGTTCTGCGACGCTGTCTTCCACGACGCCGATTTCCAGCGACGATCAGCGTTCGACAACTCCTTGAAGTATGGGATTGATTTGTGAATATTGTTAAACCCATGTTTATTTCCTTCTAAATCAAAGAGCGTGGATCAACACAATATTAAGTTGATTCGCGAAAGAATATGTTTGCGGGTTGGGAATTATTGATTTTGGAGAAAAATGTAGGGGAATTTTTTTAGTAATTTTTTAGTGATTTAATCTCACATGCTAAAGCATTTAATGCTATGAAGTTAGTATAATTTATAATTGAATAAATTATACCCTCATGGATAATAAAAGAATGTGTTTTAATGATTGCCATTTGATATCACCTAACACGGAGGGCGCGAGCCGAAAAAAACAAGGCACAAAAACCCTCCACAGTTTGTTGTTGGTGCACGGATTGACGGAGATAATGAAACGGGACCACGACAGTGTTATGATGTCTCTGCAGTGAAGTACGGGTCTCGTAAAGACTCCAGGCTTAGACGATGGGTGAAACGGACCACCGGTGCGCATCCGGTGGTCTACGGAGAGCGGCAGCAGCACAGTACCCCAACGCAGTGGCACGCCACCGGAGAAGATGGCCGCGACTGAGCCGCGGCAGACCAGAATGGCAGAAACGTTCCAGGTTTAGGGGGCGCGACATTAAAGCCGCACCGTTTCGGTCAACATGGGGGGAACACAGCACCCCTCCCCCTCTGCGTCCAGCTCAGCCTCGAGCTTAGTTGCGGACCACGCTAGGACAGACCACCCGCGCTGGGTAGGACCTTCCATGCTGGGCCGGTCCGCCCGCACTGGGCCGGACCCCCGCGCCGGGCCATCCCAGGGGGTACTGGGCCGGGTCGGACCGGGCCCAGACCCCACTGTTTTCGGACAGTTTCGTTCAAACGCCCATAACATGGGCTACGGACCTTCAATCGATGCACCGTCAATTGCGATGTAATCCTTGGATTGGGGCGGTCGTTTTGGTATATTACACTCAAGGTTTTGGAGAAATTGGTGAATGTCCGAGATGGTTCGAACACGGAACTAACTAGGCCCTCTAAGCGGAAACGTCTATAACTTGAGATCCTGACGTCCGATTGACGTACAATCGACTTTTTTGGTTTCCTCTTAGTGATACGGACCTTTTAGCATACTCCGCTCGGAGTTCGGATGCAGTTGGAGTACAGTCGGGTTAGTTTTGACTTAAAAATCAACTGGGCCCCTGGAACGAAAAGGACAATAACTCTCAGACCAGGAATCTGATTGACACGCCGTATGTCGCGTTGTGTTCCTATTGACGTGACAGAACTTTGCGATACATCAACTCAGGTCAACGTGACAGTTACTGTATCGACCTCTTGGCTCGTGGAGAGGACCCTCCCAGAATGAGCATGCTATGTGCGGGAACCCTATATATGACTGAGACGTAACGACTGCTAATCGATCGACTCAGAGTGTTTCGGATAGCCCAGTGTAGAGGGCTTGGTTGTTGCGGCAGACCCAGGGTGGAGGAGTGCTTCGTTGTAGTGGCAGACCCACGGTACTCAACAGAAGGAGTACCTCTGTAGGCTTTGAGGGAGGGGGGGGGGGGCGCTTGGTTGTAGCGGGTGTCCCATGGTGGGAAGCGCTTGGTTGTAGCAACAGACCCACAGTACTCGACAGGTGGTGTACTACAGCAGTCCAAGCTTAGTGGGAAGCGCTTGGTTGTAGCTGCAGGCCCACTGTACTCGATAGAGGAGGAGTTCCACAACATCTATGATTTCGACATCATGATTAAAATCCTGGTTTGAGCCGAGACTTGATTTTCAATCATTATCTTCGAGTTGATTGACTTACTTTCCTGTGTGGACTAGTTTGTACATTCCTGTGTGGACTGGGTTGTACTTTCATGTGTGGACTAGTTTTTACTTTCCAGTGTGGACTAGGATGTACTTTCCGGTGTGGACTGGGTTGTACTTGAGATCGTGAGTTGGAGCTAACCTGGAATAGATGACTTAGGTGTATGTGTGGGAATATACCTAAGTATAGTTGGTTGTTAAATCATGATTGTATCTTCTTTCGTGGATTATCCTTTGTTTATTCTGGGAGACCTTTGGGGGTCTCGGGGTCCCAACTGAGTAGAGTATACTCACCCCTGCATGGGCTATGCCCGCACTACGTTGTTTTGGATGCAGAAGACGTATATCGCTGATCGTGGTTGAGGCTTGTGGAGAAAGTCCGTACCTAGAGGTGGACCACGAGGCAGGATGTACACGGAGCGGACGGCTCGACCCGAGGAGCTGATGAGGCTATCTGTACCCACCCTTCAGGTGGGACTTCCAGTGGACAACTCAATGTTGCTACTTTATTTTCAGTTGTTGTACTTTCTTTCCATTTGTTCTTTTCTTTCAGTTTGGTTTTGTATTCTGGCCCATTTACTTTCCGTACTTACTATTGTACTCAGTTTACGTAGTGTTTTCTTTCGCTGGCTTACTCTGGGGTTTTTATTTACATTATAAAGGCAATGCCTTCCCCTTTTTTCGGTATTTACGCCTTTGGTTCTAGTCTCTAGCCCCTGGCCTATGGGAGGCGGGCTTGGGGTAGTCACGACACAGTCCCCGAGGTCGGGTCGTGACGGATTATTAATTTAATTTAATATAAAGAATCAAATATTTATTTTTCAAATAACTATATAAGGTGAGTATGTTGATTCTAATGAATTATAAATTAAATTATTATAGACGAATCAATATCTAAATACATGGTACATGAATTGATTTCTATGAATAGAAAAAATTAATGTAATTCATATATTAATAATCAAAAAATATAAAACTAGTATATTAGTCAAGGATGAGGCATATTGAAATTGACTATGATATTATAATGGAGAAAGTGGGGAATGTGTTCTTATGATGGATATTTTTTCTAGATAATAACATATAACCAAAAACCTTGAAATGGATATACACAAAGATAAAATTTATAGTAATATGATAGTTCTCAAAGTCTAGTAGAATCTCAATTAATATACATTGTGGATGTGGAACCCCCACTACATAATATTTATTCATAATTTCATTAATTTTTAATGATAATTACATCACTCTATTGCAAACCACAAAGGATAGAATATTGGAATACATGAAAAAACATAGTGATTTTGTTCCGGAATGTGGATAAATTTATCAACACTAGTACATGAGGCATTCAATGGTTTAAATTTCTTGGATAATTATTATTCAACTGGGAGAGAAATTATGATTCAGTAATTGTGAAATATATTTATGTTGAATCTATTTTATTACTTCATGAAAATCTAGGAAGGGTTTACCACATATTGAATAATTAAGGATGTTACATAGTTTGGTGTGAAAAGTGATCTCTAGGTCTATCCATGATTCAAAAAATGAAATCATTAATTATTTTGTTTACATTTTCTATTGAGGATGATGTAAATTTATCGTTTTGTATTCCATGCTAATCTTCTTTCTTATGATGATCTTTACTCGTTTAGTCTTATTGTACGTGTTTATAATGTCCTTGTTATCTATATAAATTAAAAAATACAAGGATGATAACGTGATAATGGTAACTGAAATTATTGGAATGGTAATTTTTCAAATTGAATGATTTATGTTTTATGATGGATTGAATAATATTAAGAAAACCAAAAGGTGAGATATTTGGGATAAAATCTCACTTGATGTCATTTCTAGGATTATTAGTTATTCGATTAGTGGAAAAGGTCATTTGAAAACATTAAAATATGTTATTTGAATGTAAATTTATTAAATGTATTAGAAATATTTGTAACGAGGTAAATTTATAATGAAGATGGTTTATAATAACTGAATATAATTCAATATTTTATTAAAAAAAATATATTATAGGAATGATTTATGGGTTGGTGAATAGTTTTTAAAAAATTCATCGAGTTGTAAAAACATTTTAAATGAAATGATCCTCATTAAAAAAATGGAAAGTGTTTCTAAACTGTATGTAAAACATGGAGAAAGCCATATCTCAGAAATGTGGTTCATAAAAAATTGATGTTTCAAAAAGGCTTTGAGTTTTAAAAGAGAATTTCATATAAATGAATCATGATTCCTAGTCATTAAAGGTTTTAAGAAGGGTTAGTTATTTATATAAATATAATACCACCATCTCATTTTGAGATAATAATTCATATACAATATCTTATGGATTCTATATCACATAAGACATAAATAAACATATGTCAATCTAGAAAAACATTCAAGAAAATTATTTTTTCTGAATAAATGAGATAATGATCTATGAAAAAGTGTGTTTCATGAATGGTTAGAGTCTCATGCTTCTTAATTAATGTTATAAATACATGTGAATGATTTTCAACGGTGTATAAGTGTTCATGTTGGAAAAAATATTTGAAAAGATTTTGTGAATGTGGAATATCTATGAACCTTGAAGGAATCGCCAATAATTACAATTTTAAAACAGTTTTATCAATTCAATGATTGTTGCAAGTTAATAAACACTATTTAAAGACATATCAAAAGTGATTAGAATAATCTATGAGTATTTATTATTATAATAATATGCATCATTTAATAAATAAATTATTAAGCTACTAATGTATCACCCAGACCCTAGTTACCCATAGTCAATACATTATTACATAACATTGGAATGATTACAAGGAATTGTGTCCTAAATGGCTGATCAGTTTAGCAGTCTATGAAAATATAGTACATATATGAAAATAACATTAAGATTTTTATCTTTAAAAACAACATTGATAATGCATATAGAATTCCATTATTCTCCCCAATTAAACCTATATATAAAATATAATTCACTACTTGGTATTCTGAGAAAATAAAACATAATAAATTCATGATCTCAGATTCTTAGTAAGGATTAAAAATAGAGAAGAAGATACCATAAATATTCATAAACATTTATAGCAAGGTATAATTTGAAACACAGTCCCTTTAAACATAAACATCAGTATAATATGGAAAAGGAAAGTTAAATAATTCAATTTAATTATTAATATGGATATTATACTATACAAATCATCACATGTAACATCAATTACTAATCTCGTGATGATAAAATACGTAATTCCAGACATACTAACCACAAATTCAAGGCCTTGTGCTAAGACTCTAAATAGAAATGTTTTCAATGACTTGTTCCAAGACACAAGTTTGTCTTATGATACCTACCGATTCATTGAGGAACTATATTGGGTGCCACTCGTCACTTACAAGGTCCAATACATTCATCATATGAAAGGGTGAAACATAATCTAATCATTCGTATCAAAACTAGCATAGGAAATGACAATATTTTAACCAAAAACCATAAATGATATAAATATTGCACATCCACAGTAAAATTGAACTCATTCTATACAATATGGAATATTCCATTATAATAATTCTACCTCAATAATGAAAAATTCAGGATATTTAAATAGATGAAAATAATCAATAAAACTATTTGAGATAAATATCCCATTTTTCTTGAAAAAAATTAAAGGCCTTACTATTTATCAAAGAAGTAATTTAAACGAGTTTTTTGAATCAATGTGTCCAAAAACACATTGAATATTATGAATGAAATTTTAATTTTCAAACATTAATGTCCATAAAAAATCATTAAACTCATTTTTAAAACATGTGCATTAATAAGACTGATTTAGAAGAAAAAATCATTAAAACTTTTAAAATTATATTATAGTTTGAGTTCCTATCCAAATGAGAGACGCTTGAATACGAATAATTGAGGTAATAAATACATTATAATATCATGTGAAAAAAGGGATTCAGTATATGCTATGTCAATGTACAGTATATACAACATATAAATGTGAATCGACGAATAACAAAAAAGAAGTATCAATGGAATGTAAATTGAGATAAAATCCCTTATAAAGACGGTATCCTTAGGTAAAGGATTCATAAATGAAATAATTATGTCTGAGAAATATATATACACTTAATATGATTTTATATTCAGTGTAAATAATTTAGAGTATCGTCACACATATTCTTTTAGAAACAACACCATTGACTTCGATGTTTAACTCAATGTATTGAAATTGAGTAAAGATTACTCTTATCAAGTTCATATCGATGACATGAGAATATATAAATCGATTGATTATATGTATTAAAAGTATATTCACACTAAGGGGAGTGGAAATTACGAAATTGATAAATAAATATCTATTTCACACATAATCTTGGAGTAGAATAATCAATAAAGTTTTTATAAAACACAGTGAGTTGAAATTGAAAATAGAAATTCCCATACCGATTTGGTATCATACAAAAAATACACCCCATGATAAAAGGATCATATATGGAATATTTAAATTCCCATAAATTAATGTATATTACAAAAAAAATACAATCATGAGCAATACATACACCACAAAAAATAAAATAGTGGCAATATAGAATGCATCTCATCGGAATAAGAAGTGAGGTGAAAACCCCTTACTATATAATTTCTTTTAGTTAAGGGTAACATTAACCTCTGTTATAATAGTTAAATCATTGTTATTAAATTATACATGAACCATATACATAAATATGATATCATATATTACCCTTAAATATTGTTTTGTTTATAATATTTCAGTAGTATTATTGTTTCGGGTGTAAACAGATTCGTTTTCTTTTATATGTTTTGTTATGTATGTATTTTTTGTTATGGATGGGATGCATTTTATTAATATCCAGAATAATTCTATGTTCATAAAAAATATTTTTTGATCATGAATTTAAAATTATTTTTTAATTGTTACCATGGGGAATGAAATCTCATTGCGTCATGGAGACGACAAGTCATAAGTACGCACGAGGGACAATATCATTCCATTCGTGCTGAAATAATATGTAATTGGATGGTATATAATATATACTGAATCAATGAAATGTTATATTTATCATTTAAATCAATAAATATTATTATTATACCCATCCAAACAAGGAAGTATTGAAATACAAACTATACCAAGACATGGAGACGGCCAGCCTTATGCAAGCACGCATGGCGACTTTTCTTTCATTGGATGGATAAAATAAAGAATATCATTGTAGAATATTTATAATAACATCAAAATATTTATAAGGTAATGGATTTATTATTTTGGTATGGAAACAACAAAGAAATAATTAGTGGATGACGAAATGAACATTGGAAGAGGTGATGAAATAATTAACTCTTCTTCGGGTGCTTCCGTTTTCATTAGTACAAAAGGGATCTATATGATGGATTTATGATCAAATTAAGGCCTATAGGTTTATGTGAGGGTACCTGGTAGAATATTTTAGTAGTTTTTGGCCGAACCAAATGTCTTTGGAGGTTTGAATTTGAGATAAGAGGAAATACCCATTTATAAGAGGGATGAGGGGCACTTTTGGAAGTGCAAAAAATATTATTTTATTACTAAATAATTTTCTATTTTTAATAGAAAAAAATGGATTTATTTCGAGGTTATGGTGGGTATGGGTCTAAAACCACTCAACCATTAGGTTTTAGACAATTATAGGTCACCATATTAACCTTATCTTTTATATTTAACTCTTAGTTAAATATGTTAACTTTTACCACGTCTTCTTGTATTATTATAATTCATTGTTTTTAAACCTACAATAAAATTAAAAAAACCTAATGTTGTTCATTAATGATATATATTTCATTATATATTTCCTTTTTTCCAATACTTTTATTTTTATTAATTTAATATAATTTAATAAAGTAATATTTTTTTAAAAACTCATTCATGACAATTTTGACACAATTTGGTATTTGGTTTTTGTGAAAGTTATAACAACATGATTAATTCAAAAAACAATTCATTGAATCAACCCTAACATGTCATATTAACCTAGAAATATTTTTTAATTCATCAAAAGTCTCAATTTATATTTATTTTACCATTTATAACATCAATTGTTTTAGTCTTTTATTAATAAATTAATTACTGCATCATCATTGTGTCAAAAATAAATTTAATTCTTAATTTCAAAAAATAATTAAAAAAATAATATGATGTAAGAAATATTTTTATCCGTATAATTAATATTTATAGTCTAATTTATCTTATGTATAATCCTATATCAAAAAAAAATTAGTTATTAAAATTTAAATTTAACAATATTAACTCTTCTTTAAATAAAATAAAATAAATGACTTAATATAATACAAAGGATTAGAAAATATCATATTTTTGTCCTAAGATAGATTTTGGTCTAAATACACTTATCCAATAGAATTAGAACATGATTTAAGGTAATTTTAATATCATTTTTACCTTTAATTTCGCTATTTACTTTTAACCGTGGAAAAATAATCAAAAGTTAGTATTCAAAAAATTTTATTTTCATCATATTGAACCACATTTTACTTAATAATTTAAACATTTTCTCTTGGATTTTTGAAATTAAATTCACAGATGTGGTAAAATTACAGTTTATGCAAATTTTTAAATGTTCCTAGAAGGTTTGTAAAAGACATTATAATTTTCAATAACATTCTATTTATCTAATCTTATTATAAAATGACTCCAACGCATTAAATGGTCTAATATATTTATTATGTACCTGTTTTTACTATATGGTAAATTGATAATAAATTTTTAATGAAAAATTTGGTTTTTATCTACAATGAATTGTTTTTTAATATTCAACAAAATTTGAATGTTTTTAAGAAAATACCAAAAATCCAGCATATGATAATTTTGAAATTATAAATTCAAAACTGTTGTCTATTTTACCAAAATAAAAAAGTAGATAATTCGTATTAATTATATAATAATGTTCTCATTGTTAAAACCAGAAAGGAGGTTTTTTAGAAGTAAAAACTATCAAAAGAATGATATGTGTTAAAGTCCAATTTAAATATAAAATTACATACAATGACCCAAATTGTATTAATAAGAAACAAATATAATCTAATTATACTTCAAAACAGTTCAAATATATATTTTAACAATATTAATTTTTTTGATTAGAAAAAGTTTTTTTTAATTAAATTTTACTATTTTTAACTAATCATCAAAATATAAATGTTATCATAAAAGAAAAAATAAATTTATCCAAACATAATTTTTATGTCCTGATTCTAAATAAGAAGCTTAAATTGTAATATTGAATATATTAAAGTTTCACGTATTTTATTTAAAAAGGAGTCTCTATTAGAAGTCTTTAAAATTTCATTTTTTTAAAAATACGACTTTTATCTAAAAAATTGAATTTGTTCTTATATTTTTTCTAAAAACACATAATATAGATGTTAACATTATATGGATTATATAAAATTCAAAATTTAGTTAATACAATTCATAACTTCTTTTTATGAATGGCTAGTTTGGTAAGTAGTAGTGCGATCAAACTTGGTGTAGCGTGTAGCACATGATATTGAATTACTTTAAAGAAAATAACAAACTATTATTTCTTGGGGTGTTATATTCTTCCTCTAATTTGGAAATTACATCCTTGAAATTTTAAATTTTGGCTTGGGAACATCATTGAATGTCCCACACTGAAAAAATAGACAATAAAAATATCACCTTAAAAGAAAGAATGATAAGTACAAAGGTTTCCTGAGATAACCCATACTAGGATTCCTTGTATGAAAACATGTATATTGAAGATAAACAAAGTGTCATGGTATGAAGGAGAGTAATAGGAAACATGATTAGGAGAAAGTTAACAATAAAAAAACAAAAACTTTTTGATGGGTTAAATGGTCATTTATTTCCCAGTAGGAAAAGTAAAAATACAATGTTTTTTGTTTTAAGTTACATTTCAAAATTATAAGTTATTTATTTAGAAGATTTACCAAGAAAATAAACTGATATACTAACTATTCAAGTAGAGTTTCATCCATTAAAAAATTTCAACCACTAAATCATCTTTTCTCTAAAATATTATTATTCAAGATTACTTGGTCACACTTGATGCTCTAGAATAAATTACTAGATTATCACATAATCCTTATAGGTTGAACTATATATTTTCCTTGTCTTTTGAGATTATCCAAAACCAAAATGGTTTTTATAATATCAGATGATCCGAAAAATGGATAACCCTTTATAGAAATAAACACTAATGTTAATTTCCAAAATTAATTATACAATAACAAAAGTTAAATAAAGACCATAAAATAATCAATTTCCCTTTAAATCCTTCAATATATCCCAAAATAAGATTAGAAACCCAACCTAAAAAGAATATAATCACATAGTATTTCATAAAAAATCTTAATATTTATCTCAAACTAACATCAACTGCTATTAAAGTTTCATACTAACATGTAACTAATCGAATAAAATATTTTCTATGATAGATTAATAATTTCCATTTATAACTTGAATCTATATAAAAACATATAATATTAAAAAATATAAATCCTCCATTACTCCTCAAATTAAATCCCATAGTATTCTATTTTCCTTGGACATATAGTGTTCCAAACAGAGCGAATGTATTCCAAAATAACATTTATCACTTAATCACGAAATCATTTTCCTATTCTAAGGATATCCATTGGATAAAACATTATATCCAAAATAATCATATTATTGATCAATAATATCATTTAACTAAAAATAATTAGTCACACTAACCAGGGACTTCATGTAGTCAAGTGGTAGGTGATAAATCCCAGTCACACTTTAGTTGTGTGTTCGATTACCACAGCATTGTCCGTCGAGACGGGTTGTCACAAGATCTACATGTTGTACTTTTTCAGAAAAATATATTTTCCAACATTCCCAAAATAATATAAATTCCTCAAAATAATCATAACATAATTTCACCACAATTGTTATCTCGTACCTCACATTTTCATCCCAAAAAATTAATAACCTATAATTACCTCAAATTCAAGGATCATATAAATTAAATTTGTTCTTTATAGCTATATCCACAAAAGTAATTATAATTATTCATAAAATAGAAGATTAACATAACAAAACACAGGGTTACACATACATGAGAAAAGTATTCTTATATAATCTCATCAATAAAGAGAATTAACACTTTCAAACATTTCACCATCCATTTATTTCAACTTAAGTTCCTTCTTGACCTAGTTGATATATTATAGAATGGGGAATTGAATCAATTAATTCCTAGTTCCCCTACAATTACAGAAAATTATTATAAATGTATTCATAGGATCATTTCTATTTTCTTTCACAGTACTCTTCATGTTTCCTCAGCAATTATTTACTTTATGTACCTCTTTCCCACACATAATTCATTTCTTTGTTCCTTTGAGTCGCTTTTCTTGGTGTCTCCTTCCACATTTCATGAAGGATGGAAATTGATCTTTCTATTCTGCATAGTATCCACTATTAGAGCTCTTATCGGTCTCTACCTTTTTCATCTTTGTTGAGTTTGGGAGTTTGTTAATATATATGTTATTGATCATATTTTTGGAAACTAGCTCTAGCATAAATAAAATATCTTTTAAAAATATCAACATTCCATTTAGTTTCACATTTACACCATCATGAACACCTTGTACATCATTTTCAATGTTATTATTGCTTCATTGGAATCTATCCATTGACTAATACCAAAAATCATTATGTGAGTAGAAATATCCAAAAAATCATTTAGATAATATCATAGTGCCGTATTTTAAATCTAAAAAACCATAGGATTAACCAAGGCTATTTATTCTCATCTTATATTAAAATCCTTCAAATCGGTTTGCAATGAAAATGTGAATTATCCTAATCCAATCCCCCAGGAGTGTCAAACGGGATGCGCAGTATGTCTCATTGTCATGTACCAGGATACCACAGGTCAAACCTGAAACTCCTTGTTAGTATTTTCACTCGTAGGTGAAACTGTTCTAGAACCATGTCCACTTGTAGTATCCAAACCGAGAGGTATTTCTTGGAAAACTCACAAAATCTATAAATTAGAAAAATTAGATGATGTTATTCTATACTAAATTTCAATGTCTATCATAGGGTAATGTTTCCTAATCATAGTTTATCTAAATCTTGTTTTCAAGGTTATTGATAAACATTCTCTAATACCAAACGTAATTACACGACCATAGTTACCTAGATATAGTTCTTTATTACATAACATTTCCAGGATTACAAGGAATCAAGTCCCAAAGGGACAATCCATTTTGAAGTCTGGGAAAATATATTACACACATGAACATCACATTAAAATTTCTATCTTAAAATACAACATAGATAATCCTTTTATATGTCCATTACTCTCCTGAAAAAAAACCTGCATATAAAACATAATACAATTATTGGCATTATGCTAATATAATATATAATATTTTGGTGAGATCAAAATCTTAGAAATGATATAAAATATAGTGTAATCTATTATAAATTATTATAATCTTTTATAGAAAGTTATAAAAACGAAACACATGCCCTATAAACATAAACATCAGTAAAATATAGCGAAGGTACATTAAATAAATCCACTTAATTATTTACATGGATATTATACTAGTTTAATAATCATATGTGACATTAATAACTAATCTCATAATGATAGAATGCATAATGTCGGACATCTTAACCACAAAGCCAAGGCCTCGTGTCAAGACTCTAAATATAATTTTTGTCAAGGCATTGTGCCAAGAGAATAGTTTGTCTGATGTGACATACTGATGCATCAAGGGTATATATAGGGAACGACACATCATTTAATAGTTCCAATGTAATCCCCGTATTAATGGTTGAAACCTAATCTTAACATTAATTTTAAAACTAGCATTTGAAATTTCCAAAAGTTAATCACAAACCATGAATGGTATAAAAATAAAACATCCACAGTCAAACACAACTCATTCAATAAAATATAGAATATGTTATATTAATAAATCAAACTAAATAATAAAAAATGAAGGATATTGACATAGATGAAAATAATCAGTAAAACTATTTGAGAGAAATATCTTCTTTTTCATGAAAACATTGAAAAGTCATACTATTTATCAAAGAAGTCATTTAAAATATATTTTTGAATCAATGTTTCCTATACCACTTTGAAACTTTTGAATGGAATTTAAATTTTATAACATTCATGTCCATATAAATAAATACTTAAACCCATTTTTAAAACATGGACATTAATGAGAAAGATTTAGAAGAATAAATATTTAAAACATTTAAAATGATATTTTAGTTAAAGTTCCTAAAAAATGAGAGACACATGAATAAAAATAATTGAGGTAATATAAAAATTTATAATATCTTGACAAAATAGGGATTCCTGATATACTATGTCAAAGTACAGTATATACACTATATAAAAGTCAATTGGAACATAACAATAAATATTTCTCAATGGAATATAAATTGAGATGAAATCCCTTATAAATATTGTATCCTTAGTTTGAAGATAAATCCATGGAATAATTATGCGTGACAAATATAAATACCCAAAATATTATTGGATATCCATTATAAAAAAATCAGAGGACATTCACACATATTTTTGTAAAAACAACACCAATTACTGGGATGCTTAAAACAATGAATGGAAATTGAGTTAAGATTACTCTTATCAAGATCATATCGATGAATTCACAATTTTTAAATGGAGTTATTTGTGTATGAAAAGTATATCCACACATAGGGGAGTGGAAATTACTATATAAATAAATAAATAGTTATTTCAAACATAATCTTGGAGAAAAATAATCAATGATGTTTTCGTAAAACCCAATTAGTTGAAATACAAATTAGAAATTCCCTTACTGATTTGGTAACATACAAAACATACACCCCATGACATAATGATCATAAAATGAAGATTTAAATATTCATAAATTATATTATATTACACAAAGAATACAATCAATGACAGTACATACAACACACAAAAGAATGAAGTGGAAATATAGCATGAATCCCATGGGAATTAGAAGTGAGATGAAAACCCTATACCTTATACATTCATTTAGTTGAGGGTAAGTTTAACCTCATATATAATGGTTAACTCACTGTTATTAAATTATATAAGAACCATATACAAAAAATTTTATATCTAATATGATCCTCCAATATTGCTTTGTTAATAATATTTCAGTAGTATCATTGTTTTGGGTGTAAACTTATTCGTTTTCCTTTATATGTTTTTTTATGTAAGTCAGGTTTGTTATGGATAATACGTATTTTAGTAATATCCATAAAGATACCAATTTATTAAACATTATTTTTAACAATAAAATGAAAATTATTCTTTAATGGTTATGATGGGGTATTAGATTTTATCGTGTCATGGAGACGATAAGTCGTACATACGCATGACCGACAATATCATTCTATTGATGGTGAAATCATAAGTAATTGGATGGTATATTATATATAAAGAATCATTGAAATGTTATATTTCTGATTTACATTAGTTATACTCAATATTGTATACATCCAAATATTGAAATGTTGAATAAGAAACTACACCATGACGTGGAGACTTTAAGCCGCACGCACGCACACATAGCGACTTGTCATTGAGAGGATTGATAAAATAGTGAATATGGTTATACCATATTCATAATAACATTAAAATATATATAATGTACTATAGTTTTTATTTTGGTATGAAAACAACAATGAAAAAGGAATTTGAAGAAGAAAGAACTATTAAAGATGTGACGAAATAATTATCTCTTCTTCAGGTGCATCCTTTTTTATTTGTACAAAAGGGCTCTTTAGGTTGGCTTTATAATAAATGTATGTCCAGTAGGTTGATTTGAGGTTATATTAGAGAATATTGGAGTAGGGTTTTTCTAAGCCAAATGGATTTGGAGGTGTCAATTTAAGGGAAGGGGAAGTACCATTTTATAAGGGGTGAGAGGGCCACTTTAGGAAGATCTTGAAATATTATTTTATTATGAACTAGTTTTCAGTTTATAATATGTCTAATGGGATATATTTAGAGGGAAAGGCGGGTATGGGTCAAAAAACTCTCAAACAATAGGTTTTGGAATAGTTTATGTCACCATATTAACCTTATATTTGAGATTTAACTCTTAGTTAAATAGTATAACTTTTACTATATCTTCCTGTATTATTATAATACATGGTTATTAAACTTACTATAAAATGCCAGGAGAACCTCAAGTGCTTTATTAATGACATAGAAATCATTATACAAGCACATTGGTCGGTCCTTGTATATTTAAGACTATTATATAATTTAATAAAATAGTATTTTTTTTAAACTCGTTTAGGTCTATTTTAAAACTATATAGTATTTGGTTTTTGTGAATGGAATAACAAGATTATTAATTCTAAAACAATTAATTTAATTTAACCTAACATGTCAGATTAACCTTGAAAAATTTATTAATGCAACAAAAGTCTGAATTTACATTTATATTAATATTTATAACATCAATTATTTTAGTCTTTCATTAGTAAGGTAATTACAACATCATCATTGTGTCAAAAATAAATTTATTTATTTGATTTTTAAAAATTATAAATAAAATACCACGATGAAGGAAATATTTTTAGCTTAAAATGAATATTTATAGTCTAATTTATTATATGTATAACCCATTATTAAAAATGGATTAGTTTTTAAAATTTGAATTTAACACTATTAACTCTTCTTTAATTAAAATATAATAAATGTCTTAATCTAATCCATGTGGATCAAAAAAGATTATATTTTTATCGTAAGGTTTATTTGGGAAGAAATACACATATCCACTAATATTTTGAGATGTTTTAGTGTACTTATAATATCATTTTTACCTTTAACCACCCTATTTACTTTTAATCGTGGTAAATATAATTCAAAAGTTACTATTCACCAAAAATTATTTTCATCCTATTGAACCACATTTTACATACTAATGTAAATCATGTATCTTGGATTTTTTGAATTCAATTCATAGAAGCTGTAAAATTATGTTTCATGTCAATTTGGAAATGTGCCTAGAAGGAGGGTAAAAGGCGTTAAAAAGATCAATAAAATTCTATATATATAATCTTTTTATAAAATGAATACAATGAATTAAATTGGACTAATATATTAATTATGTGTCTATTTAAATTTTACGATATATTAAGAATAATTATTTAAATGGAAAAGTCCGTTTTTATCTTCAATGTAGTGTTTTTCACTATTCATCAAAAATTGAATATTTTTAGAAAAATACCAAAATATCAGCCTAAGTTTATTTTGATATTCCAAATTAAAAAATTATGTGTATTTTACCAAATTAAAAATTTATAGGTTTTATTATTTAATTTAAAAAATATTCCCATCGTCAAACCCTAAGAGCGTATTTTTGAGAAGTAAACGCTATCAAAAGATTGATACGTGTTTATGTCCAATTAAAATTTAAAATAAATTCTAATAAACAACATTGTGTTGAATGAAAGAAATATAATCTAATTATGCTAAAAAACCATTCAAAATTATAATTTAACTCTATAAATTATTTTGACTAAAAAAGTTGTTTGCAATTAATTTTTTTTTATTTTCATTATTCATCTAAATGTTAATGTTATCAGAAAAGCACTAAATTTTTTTCCAAACTAAACTTTTATGTCCCGATTATAATTAAAAAGATTATTTTTTCAAATTAAATATATAAATTTTCAAATATTGGATTAATAATGATTCTTTGTTAAAAGGATGTATAATTGAATATTTTGAAAATAATTATTTTATCTAAAAATATGATTTTTTAATTATATTATGTCTATGAAACACATAATATAGATATTAAAATTATACAGACTATATAAAATTAATATTTAATTAATACTGTTCATATCTACTTTTTGAATGGCTTGTTTGGGTAGTAAGAGTGCGCTCGAACTCGGTGTTGCGTGTAACGCAAGCTATTGAATTAATTTAATGAAAATAACATACTATGAAATCACGGAGTGTTAGAACAATAAATTTAGTATTTATAATCCATGAAAATATGTGAGTATTCCATAAAAATTATTATATTAGTGAACTTTCACGATTCTTATACATTGGAAAAATTTATTTTATTCACCTTGAAATGTCCAGTTTTTTTAGAACCATGTAAAATTGATTTCTATCATTCATTTATTCATTCCATTTATATACATTGATGAGAAGAAGAGTGAAGATAGGTTTTTATGGATGATATGTGATAATAGTTGGATGTTTTTTATCTCAGATTGCTTGATTCGACACTCCCATTATAATAAAATTTATCCTTTTCTGGGAAAACATATATCATTAAAAATATAACATTATAAATAAGATTTAATCAACCCATGAAAAAATAATATAGTTTAAATAAGTCACTATCACAATGTGATAAATATATTAGGTATATTAATAACAATAATCCCACAATTATATCTAATATCGTATAATGATTCTTAAAAAACAATATACCACCACTCCATGAAATTGTCAACTATGATTACTCGTTGATGAAGAAGATATATTTTCCATTTTCTAAATCATATGACATAATATATAAACACACAAAAAATTGAGATCTGTGGTAGGGGTGATAAATAATTAACATTGACTATTTTTAGTTAAAATTGTGTATTCTAAAGTATTAATAAATATAAAAAATGTATAAAATTACATATGGAAAAAAATAAATATTCCATAAAATTATAGTTTTTATGTCATTCTAACAAAATATTTCATACACCACGTATACATATAAAAATATTTCATCATCAATAATAATCAAATCATATATATTTAACAGGTAAAAAATTATTCAAAATTGAATGAATAATAAGAAATATATTAATAGTGAAATAATTGACCAAATATAAATACTATAAAAAAATATTATAGTATATATTTAATTGATTGTCACCAAGCTAGATGAATCTATCCAAGTTATTTCACCCTATGCATGGTTATGTGGTTCCATTACAAATGGTTATATTAATCGAGTGGGTATTTTTTTTACATTCCATTTAACGAAATTCAAAACCAATACAATTTCAATCACAGATTATTTCCCAAGAAAATTTACCATAATTAACATACCATAAATTGAAATTCCTTTTAATATTTAAAATAACCACAATAAATTGAAAACCCTAATATGAAAACCCATATTCTGGATTTGAAAAAAAAATATTTTCCATATAATCACAAAGAAACGTAAATCAAAATTTTATTAAATCAGTTCATTATTAATTATTTGATAAATGAAATCATTACATAATTTATTTCAGGAAAAAATTAAATAATTGAAATTAAACTAAAATAAATAAAATATGGAATATTACTGACCTAACTAATATTCTTAAATTATAATTCACAATACATTCTTATGCAAATACATTTTATTACGTTTAGAACGTATCCTTTTCATCATAATTTTCAAAAAAATGAATGCATATAAAAAAGGAAAAAACTAATAATTTAAATATTGTTATATTTGATATTTTAAAATTGTTATGGACCAATTTCATATTGTTATATCTCCCCTTCTAAAAATTGGATCATAGTATACTACTTATATTGAGTGGAAATGAAACCAATTTATTTTACACATCCTCGTGTAACTCATTGAAATTTAGGATTAAAATATTAATGGCCTTAGTATACTATTAAAAAACATTAACCTCCATTGTTTCATATGGAATTACACCATTAAAAATATAATAAATCCCTTATTATCATCTTCATAATGTGAAATGAGAAAATATTTGGTTTATGTGATAATGAATTATTATATAATACTTTTTCGATATTATATATAATCCAACATCAAATAATAAAATAACTTTTAAAATTCATTTATAATTCTACTTTCTCAACATCCTCCAATCACAACATACAAATATTCCCCCTTCATAGTGAATATAGATAGAATTCATTGAGTAGAACATATCTTTCACCCTACTCTATTTATATGAACTAATAATTTAATAACTATAATTTTTTTACATTCACTACAACTTCTTAATAAAGAGTCATATTCCTGGAAATAATTCTTTACTACAACATTTTTTGATCATACCCTAATATATCTTCATTATTGACCAATTAATTCAATACAAAAACTTTTCTTACAGAACTATATATAAATCCTCAATGGGAAAAACACAATCTCTCTGTATTCACATAGAATATCCCCATATTTATTTCCTCTTTGATTATGCTTTTAAAATATTCAATTAATACTATAATAAAACCCCTACATACATTTACTTATGATAACCTCCCATTTTAATACCAACATTCTCATTACTGAATATATGACCTTGTAATAAATAAATTCATGAAAATTCACGAATTTAATCCCTTATATATGAATATCATTCCCATAAATACAAATTACAATTTAAATAAAACTATTTTATAGAAAATTTAAATTCTTCCATCGAAAGAAAAATAATATATAAATTTAGTATATATATATATATATTAATTAAATTTTAAAATATTCATCATTAAAACTCTATCATCTCTATTAATACTCATCCATTATATATAATTATGTTATTCATTAATCCTAAATATCTAAACATTATTATTCTATATTGTAATCTAATCAAGGTGTTAATGTAGGTCCTACATATGACTATAAAAATCAATCCAATTGAAAACCCATTGATTTTTTAAACTTTTAATGTTTATTTAAAATCCATAATTGACATTAGATTATGATCATGTGATATTATAAAAAAAATTATTCCCAAAAACATATATAATATGGTCGTGGTAAAAAAATTCAACTATGAATTTAAAAATAAATAATGAAAAGTATAATAAATAATTCAAAACAAAAACAGATAAACAGAATTAAAATTTCACAGATTTGTTTCAAAATTTCTAATATAATATTCAGATAACATCTATTTAATAGATTTTTTTATTTTATCAATGAATAATAAAATCAAAAAATGTTTTTATAATTAATTGTATACTTTAATAATATTTTTTGAAGGATTATATATAAATTAAACAACATTTTGGACAAAATAAATGACTCCATGATCAAGTGAATTAAATATACCGTCTATTGCACTAAAAACATCATCCTAGGAGACCACTCTCCACCCGCATCATAATATATAGGTGATTAACATGGCCTCTAATATTGAAATTAAAAATTAGTCATCGTATTAGAATATTGATAATTATTTATCTATAACATAAAAGATAAAAGAATATGATACTTCTATTAGAGTTTATAATCTCGGATAAAAACACAAATTATTCCATATAATGATCATATTATTGGTTTTTGTTCATATACATATGTGTGGATTATAAGAATATCTCATATTAATTTATATACCGATTTAATTTTTTATACCTATCAACAATAGTGATGTGAACAATGTATCCTTACCCAACATCATAAATATTGGAACTCCCTAAATCCTCATAATATCCCTCATCTATAACTTCCAGAAAATAAAAAAAATTGATCATATCTCGATTGGTTAAAAACATGGGTGTTTTCTAGAATTGTGCTATAATAATCTGTATAGTATTGTTGTTTTATGTTGAAATATATATACAAGATTTAATACACATGTAAACTTTATCCCATTTTAGATTAGTATAGGTAATGGTTTCAAATGTCATATAGGTCACAGATGCATATCATAATCATACATGAAAAATAACACATTATGAAACAAACATTGTTATTTAAGTTTTCATTCCTACATAAATGAAAAATAATATGATTCAATTATATAAAATTGATTTGATATGAAGAACCCATAGATTAATCAAATATCTTGAAAATATATTCTTATGAATTTTAGGGAACAATCATCCAATAAATAAATGATGAATCTAGTTTATTGTTAATCAAACCCCTTCAAAGGTCTACTATGTTTTTGGTCTATCAAATACCCACATGTCGTAGGTATGGGTTTTCATCAAATTAAGTGTTGTTTAAAAAAATAAAAATGATCTAAATTTGATATAAGACCATATTTTATCAATATTCATGAACCTAAATATGTATTTTAACAATTAAACACATTAATTTACACAAATATCTAAATTATATTATTCTATTATACTTCCAAATGAAATAATTCAATATTTTATTACCCTTATATATTGTAGAATATGACACCCAAAGAACTTTTTGATGAAATTTAACTCAAATATATTTCCTTAAGTTTATATCGCATTCTGTAAGAATATAATTTTTACTCGAATAATAATAATACACCAAGAACTATTTTCTAAATACTAAAAATTTTCATCCATTCAATTCATGAACTAATTCAAAAAAAATCAGTTAATTTAAAACAATATTCTTATCATGTTCTCTTGTTTACATTCACCCACATAGAAATGAAAATTTTCATATCCTAAAATACATCCCATGTTTTGACATAAGGCATTAAAAACTACAAAATATCTCATACTAGGGTATGGGTGAAAAAACAAAAATCTGTAAACTAATTATTTCCCCCAAAACATTTATTTAATTGAATAAATATTATATCTATTTAAACATCACATCATTTTGATTTAGTATTTTAATAGGAGATTATAGTAAATATAAATTTTGAATAAGGAATCTATAATATTTTATGATGAAAAAAAATTATCTCAACCACATTCGTGGAAAATTCCAAATATATCGCTACATCCAAATTCAAATGGATAATTCAAATTACATTATTGTTAATATTATGTCCCAAATTTATTAGATCATTAAATAACAATTTTTTTTAAATAATGCCTCAAAAGATATTTGTTGATAAAAAATCATTAGAGAAATTTACAAATGCCTTCGATGATCTTTCGTTGAACCAGATAAAATTTTTATATCATACTCAAACCCAACTAATATTCATATAATATTTTTTTCTTAAAGATCAAATTATTTATGTAGGTAAACATATGAAAATATTTAGAAACCTGAAATATATTTACTAAGAAATCACACTATTTTTCATATTTTTAAAAGAAGTCTGTTGTGTTTTCCCACATAGACACCTCAAATAGAAATTCCTAAAAATTAAATTAATCTTTTATCCCATAGATATTATAAATAATATTTAATGAAATATTATTTGTAGATTATAGTATAATGGGCCTCTCTTCAATTTATAATTTTTTATGAACATTATTGAATATTTTTCCATTATTCTTCTCATTCATCACTTATTGATGGTTACCAATTATAATAGCCTAAGTTTTTTATTTAACACTTTCAATATGTGTAAGGATATTCATAGAAGTATTCATTGATTTTTTGATGTGTTTTGAGAGTCATAATGAACTAATATTGATATATTAAATATATTTTCTTATGGGGGCCTCGATTGGTTGGCACATAGTGTAATTTCATAGGTGGGGTAATTCGGGTATAGTAAGACTGTTGGTTACATGTTTTTTACTTTTTTTCCTCTCCTTTTTTAGTTAATACATACAGATTTTTTTGTTGAGCTTGTATTTTTACCAAATTAACATTACAATGATGTAATGTAAAATATTATAGGATATTATGGGTTGTTCATGATTTCATATTTTTGATTGTTTACATTTATTAATTCCGTAAATTATATGGATATAGGTTTGTTATTATATAGATATAATAAGATGAATAAACCGGTATGTATGAAATGCCTATAGGGTGTCTGTAACCAACCTAATTTTTATTAGAGGCTGACATGGGGTGGAACACTCAGCTTACCACTAGCTCAGTCGGCCTTGGTGGGCCATTTGGGTGCATATTTGAATCATAACCTATGATATCCATGGTTGGAGTTGATAGAAATAGTAATGATGGGGTTTGGTTTAAAATTTTTGGTGTATTATTTAACATTTATCATGTTTTACAGTTATTATAAGGTCTCCATTGATGTCATGGTGTTTTATGTATTCACACAACAACACATTAACAAACAACTTGTTGAGATCATACACCAAGGATGCAGTTATAGGAAAATCAATGGTACACGCATAATATAGTTATGAATAGTTTATCATGTCTTTTGTGAGTCATATCTTCTAATAAGAACTTTTATGTGTGATAAATTATGACATTCTCGGATTCCACTGTATATATCCCCAAACAAATTCATGGAATGATGATAAAGAGGACTAGATCTGTCAAGATGACTCTGTTAATGGGGTCGTATTGGAGGCATTCCCTCTATATGGGCATAATGTCATACATATACCCATCGATATGTGAGTAAACTAGCCTCCTATAAAAATTCATGAAATATTAATATATTATATTGATAGTATTTTCAAATAATATTTGAAGGATGAATCCTAGAGTCTCATTACACATCATAATTGTTAGTTTTATGGATTTCCTAGGATCTAGGATTAGCCACACCAATTGGAAGTAGAAGAATATACTGATTATTTGGCCTGAGTATTCTATATTATATTGAATCCATTGGAGCTAATGGGGATAATAATGGGAATTAACTTGTCTATACAGACTAGATGATATGGGAACATGATAATAGAGACCCAAGTTAGGGTGACTCTTCATGAACATTAGTTATAGAATCTCATTCAAGAGGACAAATGTTTACTAACTCTATGATTATTGGTGATCCAAGAGGATCATTTACATCAATAAAGAAGAATATTATTCCTTGTGTATGCATAAATGACTATTGATGTCCCAATATTCACTTATTCCAGGTTTAATTTCCCACTTCCCTAGACCACTAATCGAATCCCAATTTTGTAGTAACTGTGTTACCTCATGTGTATCTCACCATACACTAGAAGATATAGATTATAAGAGGGGTGTATTACAGTTTCATTGACAGAAAAAACATAATATATTATAGTTTTAAATCACTAACAAATAATCATAAATCATACAAAACAACCACTATAAAAGAATGTAAATGATTAAAATATTCAAAAATGGTTTTATGAAGTGTGGAATAAATAATTCAACCATAAATGCAAGATCACCTAATGGTATAATCACTTATATGAAATAAATATATATAAAATAATAATTAAATATATTTATAGGAGGCTCTACTTAAATTTCCCATCCCCCCGTCGTCTTGAACTATAAATACAATTTGAGCAGCTCCTCTCAATATGAAAATATTGGGAGTCTCCCTAGACTATTCCTATAAAATGTGAAATGATAATAGGGTGACCAAGTAAATTGGTGTCCTTCATAGTACATGAGTATATATATTAGTAGGTATGTATCAATTTGGTCACATTATATACCAATGAAGAAGTCAGAAGAGAACATGATCAGATCTATACATATAATCAACTACATAAAAACATATAAATAAACAACCAATAACACTCTATTAATCTAGAACCTATAATGACTATAATAATGTTGTATAGATTTATCTAACAAATTTATTAGGTACCACACCAATGTAGATAATTTGTTCCATAAACACTTGTTGGCATGCATGGTTTTTCATGTGTTGGGGTATAACTTAGCATGTCAAAGTAAAAAGTCCACCCTATATGACAGACGAGGGAATCCTCGTAATAAAAATTATTTTTCAAAATAACCTCCTATTGGAGTTTTCTCAATCATGGAATACGTTGAAATATATCAAATACCTTGGGGATTTTCTAGAAAATTTCATTAATTATATACAAGATACACCATGGATTCATATCCATGCAATCCCCAATGGTTGTCAATCATATTCCCCATTCATACATTTTAACATACAAGTATTACAAAACACCCCTTTGAATGTTCTCTCAGAATAAGTTAATATGACCACAAGTAAGATGATCCCCTCCTATGGGATTTTTCTCATCCATAATTCAAGAATTTATAGAAGATATTTTCAATGTATAAAATAATTTCACCCTTATATTTTTCTTCCAACACATGAAATATAACCCTGGAAAAGTATACCATATCACATCATAAATAATTGAATGAAATGTTACATCCAAACACATAAACCTTCAATAACTATCCATGTACCACAACACCCATGTAGGGTTTATCAACCATTCTGGACACAACTATGGTCCCCTACATTACTTTAGAAGGCTGACACATAATGTGAGTCCCTAGTCATATATATATATATAATTCTTCTGCTAACACAGGTAACGTGGGGTGTTATGTCCCTTGGAAATAATGTTTGAGGAATGGACTCATAATACTCAAATGGTTAGCCATAAAAGGTATATCTTAGGGAGATGGTTCATGACACACCTCCATATTATCAGGGCTAGAAAGGATAGTCCACACACCCACCCCATGTATATAATAATAATGGTCTTCTATGAAGTATACGAATACTCATTTGGTATTCTAGTGATTTACATATCAATATATTTCAAACACCAGTATTTCATAGGTTTATAGGATATAAAAATTTCGTATTCAAGGCCTCAACTATCTATGATCGATATACTTAAGCCGCTGGAAGGGGTCCCACATGGCCTTGCTAAATTCTTCAGGTAACTAATCACATGTAATTTAAATTAAACATTAAATATAATATTAATAAAATTAATAGATTATTCAACATCAATTCAGGTATTTATTCATGATACTATATATCTCATAAAGTGTAACCATCGTGCATTAAACAATATGGAAAATTAACAAAGGACAAATATCTTTTCGTCAATCAATTTATGATTAATTTCCATCCTGGTAACATTTCATATTCCTAGCAATCCTTAAACATGATTCATTCAAGCATTTTTATCACCCAATCATTAACTCAAATCCAATACATTTAAATATATATAGATATATAATAAATTAAAAATTAATTAACATATACTAATTTAATTAAAAATTATAAAAAAAATATAATTAATGAAACCCCTATAATGTGGCCTTGTTTCACTCTACCCACAACAAATGCGTACTAAATATCCATTACCATCATCTAATACAATCTTTCGAAAATTCACAATAACCTATAATTTATTTTATACAAAATTAAAATTAAATTAATAGTAACCAAAATAATCTTGTGGAGTTAAATATATTACTTAAATCAAAATGAAAAAACATGAAGATGAAAGCATATAACACTATCTAGCTATAAAACACTAAATCCTCGACATCACAAGATTATTCCACCATTATTTGGAGAATTCATCCATAAAATCATAGCATGGGTGAATTGAAAATTACCAGAATACATGGATATGGTTATGTGGTAATATCATATGATGAATATTATAATTGACTATATAAGGATCTTCTCAAAATCGTTCCCAAATAATGTCAGATTATTGAGGTGTAATGGGTAGCTAAACATTTCTCTTACACAAGAACCATGAGGTGAATAAGTGGTTTCGGCTTATAAATATGAAAGGATCTTATTTTCCATTTATTCTAATTTAAATACAACTACACATCTATGGGTAGCCATTTATTGTTATGTTTCTCCTAAAAGAAGTGGTATCAGTTATAAAACCTGACCTATGGATTAGTGGTTTACTATTGAAAAGGATGCAGAAACCACCCATGCTTCATTTGATGTACTCTTGAGCCTTTGGGATTCCTTTATAATGAAGTTACAGAGTTTAAATATTAATTTTATGAATTCTATCATTTTTAGTTTTTTGGGAATCCGGTCAACAATTTTTCTTCTTCACCAAATGAAAAATAATGAAATTCACTAGGATTCCAAGTCCCATCCACACAGACACACACAAACACACACAGATATATATATATATGGTTTTATAAACTCTCTACCAGAATAAATCCCATCCAAGAGAATTCATAATTTTCATCCAACAAAAAATCTATCCCTGCAACATTTCCCCCCCAAAGGATGTGTTGTACATAAAAACACCAAATGTCTTATCACAATATAGCTCAAAACATAATGGAATCAAAATTATGAAATAATATATATAGATTATATTCATTAAATAAATATAAATATGATTCATACATGATTAATTATCTCACAATATTATCACGGTTTCATAGTTTTATTACCTTCTCGGTCGATGGTGATCCCTAATGTAGACCAGAACTCATCATGGACACATTCAAACCACTACACCTCCCATTATCAAATCAACAAAAACACACCAGAAAACATCTCAATCCTACATGTCATAATCAAAATAATAAACTATATAAAGGTCTTATATCAGCACATCCAATTATAAAATAAAACATTGATCTAGATCCTTTATTAAAATTCTATTTCTTATTTCAAATACAACCAATAATTTTTAACACCCATGTGATACACATAACTACGTTAAATTTTTCTAGGAAAATATCTCCCAATAAAAGATCACATCCTTCATTACCAAAATAATTTTATGAATATTTTTTTATCCTATCATGTCCAACTACATAAAATTATAGTAATTGAACCACATATGGATTAATTTCCTTGAATTTGGTAGACTTGCATAAACAACATGCCCTTAGATTACCCAATACAAATGCCCCAACTCCAAGACGACTCTTGATATCCTCTAAACATACCCACCAATATCCATATAAATCACCTACTTACCTATTATGTGTAAAAATAAAACTATAAAAAATTAGCTACAAATCCCTATCATACGATGTTTATAAACCTAGCTCTAATAAAACAGAACTTTATCTTCACAATTTATCCTAAACCCAATTTCTACAATATGAATCATATAGAAAACCCAATTTTGTTTTCCAATTTTATTTTCCTACTCATTAGTATTTAATATCTAGTTATAACATCCAACAAAAAATCTGAAATTTTCATTAAAATCCCACCTGAATGAAATACAATCAGGATAGATGTCACAATCCCCACCAAATGAGTGGCCATTTCTTCATGTTAGTGGATAAAATTCAAAATAACCATGGTACACACACCTTCAATCACATATCATAATGACTGAAATATCCAAATGTTCATAAATTTTCACTGAAAAAACGTGTCAAGATACTTTTAGTTTCCATCTCTGGGGAACACCATCCTTGTAATATTTTAAAAATTAACTTATCATCAAGGGTAACATCCTAAAACCACCCTATATATGAAACTAGTCATATTTTATCATTATAAATTTATTATACTCTACTTGATCCATGATAGACTACTTCTTACTCATAGTACCATGTTTCCCTGAAAAAATACAAAAAGACCCACCCTTGGGTGGATTGTCCCATAAAACATAATTATTTTCTAATGTATCATACAACTTTTAGGGATAGTTAAAATTCAGATCCAAAAACCCCATTCCACAACTCCTACAACATTACACTAAGACCATATGCCATATACCCCACATATCATTTTGAAAACTTCGGATTTATATATAACCACTTGTAACCAATTAAAACAGTACCTCAAACTCATCTGAAATAAAATTTCTATGTGTTAATATGACACCAAGTCTCAAAAAACCATGTAAGATCGTATCATTTTATATTTGTGTTCCTTTCCTTTGATATTTTTGTTAACATATTTGGAGTAGGTTATTTTTTCTTTAATCCTTTTTCTCATTCCCACTTTTGGGTATGTAAATAGA
This sequence comes from Viscum album, assembly GCA_963277665.1. NCBI lineage: Eukaryota > Viridiplantae > Streptophyta > Magnoliopsida > Santalales > Viscaceae > Viscum > Viscum album. The sequence continues at coordinate 995,997,354 of OY728123.1, read as the reverse complement.
TGGAAGAAAAAATGATTGGAATTAGAATATTGTATAGAAAACTATTTAGAGAATTTTGCATTAACATAGTGTTGGTCACTACGGTATTGAGGTGAAAAATTGGAAATTGGGTACTAGATAAGGAGACTCATACATAAATCAATTTCATCCATAGGTTCATCATGTAATGGTATCATAGGAATAAGGATCTCAAGGTGAAAACATCCCAGTTCATCCAATTTTGACACTAGTATAGCATATTGGCTGGTTGTGGCAAGGCCATCTATCATGTATTTTATTGTGTTGTGGGATGGCAGGTTGAGTTACACCTTATTATGTAACTAGTGTTATAGGATAGAAATAACAGTACCTAACATGGATCTCAACGTTAGTTTGACTAAGGTAGGATGTAGTGTGATACATTAGGTGAAAATGATATGTACCTTATGTGTGGATGTTTTTTGGTAGGGTACATCAAGCAGAATCATATAATATTTAATAAAATTTGGATTCCAACTATCCCCACACCCTGAAATTCATTTTTATTTACCTTTTCTTCTTACAAACTCTAGGTTACATGAATATATTTTTGAAGGATTATGGACGAAGTTTCATATTTATTTAAACCCCACATTCTCAGGATCAATTCATGGTTCTCTAATAGATGAAACGTTGTTGTTCTATCCATAAGTTTGATGTTACACCTTCAATTGTATCTTTTTTTCATTGTTTATTTCTCCATGGAGTTGACCTTGTGTATAGAGTTTCTTGTCATCCTTTAAGGGAATAGAGAAGGATCCAAGCATTATATTGGATTAATTATGTTTTCTTTATTTACTTAAATTGATGTGTGTGGTCTAGAGATTATCCATTTTCATGGAATACATAATTCCTATTGTGTTTCATTAATGAGATAATGTCATCAAACCGAATGTTTGTCCAAAATAATTAAAAAAATCATTGATTCATAATAATATTATATTTATAAAATCAATTTGATCTTCATGGGAATTTTGGTTCATAGGGCATGATATACATTCAATAGATGGGTATTTCAGTCATAGACCCTCACTTGAGACATGGTTGGATTTAATAATATTCACAAAACATGTTGGATTTATAAATTTTTTCTTAATAATATAAGTTGGCACTACTGTTTTGTTTTTTTAATTTTATATATGCAATTAGTTGAAATAATAATAGGTTAATTGATAATCTAAATACCAAGGGTGATTAAAAATCAATCGGTAGCCAGTTGAATTTACCTAATGGAATATGAGGAATTATGTGATTTTGTAATTTTTATAAGGTATTTGATGGATTTTGTAAATAAAATAGGACATTTCCTACATGATTTATTGATTTTGGGGAATTACATAAGATAAAATGGTTATAGGGATTTACTAACATGATATAATTCTTATTAGAGTTTTCCCATGTTGGAATTATTATAGGGATTTTTCCTTGATGCTATAATGATTATATAGAATTTACCAATTCTACTGTAACTCTTATTGTGATCATCATTGTAATATTATAATAATTTATGGACCATACCCTAGGAGGGATATGTATGTGATTTTAATGGTTCTACAACATGATTGGAGATATTAATCTTGGTGAATATATAGATGGGGGATGACCTCTTGTGTCAACCCAGAGATCGGTGATCAAATTATTTATTTCAATTAAATTAGTAATTTTTTTAACTAATGCACAACTATCAATTTTATTCATTATCTATATCTTTATTATTATACTATTTTATCCTAGAAGTGTCAACCCACTGTATTTTACTCATAGACTAGATGGGCCTCCATATGGTGCCTAAATAGATTTTATGGATGTGGGTTTTGATAGTGGTGAGGAACCTTATTGTTGATGGTTTATTACTTTATGGGAAGGATATTAGTGATGGGACTAACATGGGATTTGGGACCATCAATTTGGAGCCTTTTATTTGAGTTTTCTTTAAAAATATTGACCACGCTCAAATCATTTAATTACAGATAATCTATTCATTACATGTTATTTTATGATATTATACTTGTTATTCTTTTTATATGGTGTCATATTATTGATTATTTTGTACCAGTTAATATGTTAGTATTTCTATTTTTTTCTCTACTCTTTTATAGAGGGTATAGTCTCTCATATTTTCTTTTACAACATCAATGATAGTTCAAAGAATATGGTATAGGAGGAGTCATTCATGATGTTATAAATCCATCCAGCATAGTCATATGAGGGAATACCATATCTATAAACTTACAAATTGTAATTTTATCATCATATATTATTTTATAGTACTTTTATATTTTGGAATGATATAGAAGAGACTAAGAAGTTTTAGTACTTTTTAATGATCTTGTATATGAGAATATCATACACATGTATTGGGGATAATCTAATTTTCTCTAGATTGAATTTTTATTGACGTTTTTCACTTATTAAATAATTATTGGTGTTTCACCTAGGGTGATTCAGTCATTTTATGATGTTAGTTTTATTAAACAATTTATATGTGATCAAGTATCGCATGAGATGATTATGCATACACCATGATAGGCACATAAGGATATATTTTTTCATTCATTTTTGATTATATAGACATACTTATTTCATGATACCAAATTCCCCATATGAAACATGAAATGAAATCCCTTGATAAATTAGATATAAAAATTGAAAAAAAGGTTTATTATTCCATATAACATGTTAAGAAAATGAAGTGGAATATTGAACAAATATTTCCCTATTTTTTCACCTATTAAAGTTCATCTCAATGAGTTATTATGATATATGTTGTGTGTTATAATTTTTAGGGAAAATGATTTGGCATCATCTTTGATTCATGAGTCAGGAGAGTGTTAATACTCACAATCCAACCATAGAAGATCTATAACATCCTTAAACTCTGAAGAATATATATAAGATCATTTTTGGGACAAATTTTTATTGTTTATTCAGTAGATATAGTATGAGGTTTTTCCAACCACACTATTGATTTCTGAGTTAAGAATATAGTTCAAGCTATAGAAACATACTATTTTCAATAGGTAATGGCCCAATGGATAATAATTATATTTTAATTCAATCTAGATTATCTTAAAGAACCATAAGAAACCTATAGATAATTGAGTTAATATTTTTACATATATTCTTAGAGCACCAGCTAATCATTCATGGGGACCTATAGAGTAAGCTGGGTAGTAGGAGGAGTTACTAATGAAGAGCTTTAATTGCATATTTTTGAGCCATCTCTATATGGAGTCTTTGATGGATGATAAGCCTCATGATTTCATCCACCTAAAACACTAGGGAATGTCTGTGTTGGACTATGTAGAGACCATCGAAGACCAAAAAATATTTTCTCCTTCATTTTTGGACATTGTGGATTATAGGGAGAGGCATTTCCATGATGGTATTTATAGTGAGACTAGGTCGCAGGTGAACATCATTCAACTAAGTAGTTTTGACAACATGATGAGTAAGCCACTCATCATGGCATTGAATCAAAAAGAGGCCTTTAATGTTGGCTAATAATTTCTCGTATGTAATTATTAGTGATCATAATCTATAAGTAAAAATATAATCTTCAATGATTACCATTAGTGAAATAGTGTATATAAAAGCCATAATTATGCGTATCGATATCAGAATCATGCCCCATTTTCGTACTTTAAGTGTGATAAGGATTTCTAAATGTTTTTTTAATATAATTGCCCTACTATGGAGTGATATTATCATCATTTTGGGTCACAACCAATGGTTTTATAGAGTCCTATTATAGAATATAAAGGGAAGAGGATCATGATAGATAGATTTGTCTAGTCGGGACTCAATTAACTATTAGAATGTAGGTGGATAAAGTTCCACTAGACAATCAATATGTGGTAGGGGTTGTGTTAACTCTTGTTGGATTGAAAATACATATTAGAGGGAATATCTCAAGTAAGTCACTCCATATTCCATGGATGAGGGGAGAGTCTTTTCTAAATTATCTAGTATATAGAGGCTTGTTTGGATGTAGGAACCTCTTAAATTATAGGCACAATTACTGTGTACTCTTACTTTTATTTAATTTTATGATACATGAGTTTCATATTATTTTTTGTATCCATATTATTCATCTGGTGTGGGTTTGGTTATCGAAGGAATTTATGAATTTGAGTTCGTAGACACACTTTTTGGAGTTTTTTAGAGGGTATCAATCTTTCGAAGGAATATTCCCATGAAATTTGATCATATAATATCCATTGAAAACATTTCATATGGGAAATGTTACATTTCAATTTAATTTTTGGAAATTAATATATTGTTCAATGCGAGTGTCATTTTGATTTTTATCAGAGAAGTGTAAAAACCAATCTCTAGAAGGGGAAGCTATTTCCAACTAAGAGATTGGGGATTTTCAAGATTGTCGTGCATGACCAATTAACTAAATATATTATAGTCTTGTTGATCATGTAGTAGGAATTGATGTGGATAATTATAGAATTAAGTAGGATAATTTTCCTCCGGTGGTAGACCATTTTCAAGATGTATTTCTTGAAGAGCTCTGTCACATACCACCCATGTAGGTGGTTGAGTTCACAATCGAGTTACTCTTGGGAGCTAAACCATTTCATAACACACAACACAGAATGGAACCAACTGATCTTCTTCAGTTAAATGGTCATTTAGAAGAGCTATAATTTATGGGATTTATATGATTTGGAATTTTTTCCATTGGGTTGTCACATGTTTTATTACAGTAATGCTAATGGAATTTCGATCTTATGAATGGATTATCTAGGATTCAACCAAAGGAATTTCAAGAACTGATATCCTCTTCTATTCAATGTTGATCTCTTTGATCAAATGCGTGTTTAAAATATTTTCTATATAATTTATATGAATCCATGGTAAAATACATTGAGTATAAGGCCATTGTATGTTCCCCAAACTATTATTAGGAGTATGAGTGGATTGTATGAGATTGTGGGGATGTTGATAGGTACGATTAATATACTGATGGTATTTGAATCATTTATAAATTGAATATTTTATTAATGCTTGACCAGTTTTTGGACGTTTTTGTTGATGGATTATTAGTTGACTCCCATATAGAAGACTATCATTCACAATATGTTGAAATAACATTGAGCACACTAAGGCATAATTGACCATACACCAATCTATCTAAATTAAAATCTAATTTGATTTATTGCACATCAGGGGCCATGTCACCTCAGATGACATATTAATAGTGGTCCTAATGAAGGATACAAAATTAGTAGTAGAGTAGAGATCCAATAATGGGTTTTAAATTTATAGTTTACTATGTTTAATATGATATTATCATCATTTATTCCATGAAATATACTATTTGGTAGCACTAAATTTTGGGATGACCAAGAAGTGGGTGAAATTTGTTTATTCAAAATACATGATTAAGTGATTGTAATTTGATGAATAGATTACTGACATCTTCAATCCTAACATTTCTTATTATATGAAATTATTATACCATTTACTATTAATAGAAATGGATTTAGACTCAAAGGGCCTCCCATATAGGAGGATTGAGTTGTAAATTATGGCTCTATAATGATGATATAAAATTATAATAATATATCTATTATTAATTTTTAGTTAGAGTATGTGGTATATTCCTTGATGTGTTGGAGACAGTACCAAATGGGGATATATTTTTGGTCTATAATGACACAATATCCATAATTACATATTTTTTCAATGAGACCTGATCCTTTGATAGAGATATAGGTCTTGTATCTAATGTCTTTCAAAATTAACATAGATTACACAACTGGAATGGTAATCATATTTATTTATTCATTGAGGAATAATATGTGTACATAGCCAATGTGGGATTCTTGTGGTGAGTGGATACTAATGGAACCCAACACATATATGTATCTTAAGGATTAGTATTACTACGATTTGGTAGCTCTGACACTAAAATATGTCATATCCATTTATAATGAACAGATCAAAACCCAAAATTAATTCTATCATGTGGTCTTATCTTTGAGTGATAGATTTAATGGGGGTTCCACTATCTGGATGGTATAATTTTAGAGGATAAAATATTCTTTTTCAATGTTTATTATATCATTTTATGTGTTTTTTGGCGATCATATGAGAGAGTTTTGTGCTTCGAAATGGGTAGCAGACAATTTTTTGATAAATATTTATCATGATATCAATAGAAAATATAAGGATCCAGTGATAAAAAGGGATATAGCAGGATTCATGGAATGTTGTTTCACCTATCAATAGGTGAAGTTAGAGAATTTGAGGTAATTTTGGTTTTTGTAAACATTAAAAATTTATAAATTGAAATGGGGTGACGTTAGTGTGGATTTTGTGATCGAATGATGTAAAATTACCTTAATGAATGATGTTGTATGGGTGACCATGGATTGGCTGATAAACGTTTCCAAATGTTTACCCATCATTAAGATCAAAACAAATAATGATATAAAAAATATACATATTAATTAATTAATTTGACATCATGGTGTTATATGGTGTATAGTTTTAGATCAAGATCAGTATTTCATATCTCAGTTCTAGAAAGGTCTCCAGAAGGCTCAATACATGATGGTTTTTTAGTTCATGTAATCTTCCTCAGACTGACATCCAATTTGAGTGGATGATTTAAATTTTGGGGACTGTGTTGCGACCATGTCTCTTAGATATTGGTGTTTCATGGGATAAGTATCTAAATATTGTGGAGTTCTCCTAGAATAACTTCTTCAAATAATACATCCAAATTTCTACTTTTGAGGAATTTTTCGTAGACAGAGTCATTACCATTATTATTTGTTGGAGGAAGGTGATTTAGTCCTTGTCATAAATATTCTCATGAAAGAGATGTATGAATAGTTTCATCTAATTAGAAATTGGTTCCAAACAACATAGGGCCTGATTAAATCGTACACTAACAATTAAATATGACCTCTATAGATTGATAGTAGTCAACATGTTTTCCATCAGGTGTATACAATGTTGGGTTGATGTTGTATTAAGATATTTTGAAAGCTAGATCCTAGGTTTGTTTGGTGGTTTGACATAGTGGAATGGCCCAATCTAATGGAATATCATTTATCCATTTCATAATTTTATTTTTATATGTAAGATGTTTACCACATGTCCCATTTTTGGAGATATCAAATTGTTCCTCATCACCTGATAGATATTGATACAGTAATGTTGGATGTTGATGTTTTATTTAAGGAGCATCTGATTCCTATTTTAGACCATACATTGAAGAATATCTAGGGGAATAACAATCCTCTATTGTAAGTTAAATGGAAAATTTTTAATTTAAAAGAGGTGACATGGGAGAGGCAGTTTGAAATGTGGACACATTGGAAACAAATTTTCATGGATACCTCATAGTGATGTTTAGAGTATCTTGGGGAAGAGATATTTTATAGTGGAAATGATATAATATCCCATATATATCTAGGTACTTTATATTAATTTGTGGTTTTGGGAATCAATTTTTATCTTTTTCACAAATAATTATTCAGAAAGGTTTAGTGTGAGTAAATCAATTAAAGGAATCAGGAATAGTGGAGATAGTAAATCCACTATGCTATGGAATGGATAATTGGGTAGTGACACAGTTCTAGACACTGTGGAATACAGGTCATGGATATAATTTACAGCGATATTGAAGGATACATTGAGAAACTATCTATTTATGAATAGATATAATGTATAAGGGAGGTTGTAGTGTAAGGGCCTCATAGGAAAAGTTATTTTTTCTACCAATTTTGATAGCCTTTTTGATGGTGGTTGGCTGTAATGTGGCCATCCCTCTGTTGTTTTATGGAGTTTCATTATACAGGATTAGGCTATGACATAATATATCTATGGGTTTATAGGATCTATGATGTAATAGACACCATGTATATTTATTTGTCTAACCATGGATGGTTGAGACAGGGAATATTTAGTTGTGTCTTAGTGTAACTCGTGTATAAATGTTCTGCATTGTGGTCTATAAGGCTGTTGTATAGTATTTTTTAATATTTTTTCTATAAGTAACCCTAATCCCCCCGAACTCATTTTTTTACCTTTTTTCCTTTCATCATCTATGTTACTTGAATATATTTTTGAATATTTTTAAATTTTTTCCCTTTATATTGAAATCACAAATTCAGTAAATAAATCCATGGTGATATAAGCCTTCCAGTATTTGTTTTCTAGCTAAGATAAGGAAGGTATGTCTTCCAATTTGTATTCTTCATATGGTTATTTTTATTTCCCTTAGGGAACACTTGAGATAGAGTTTCTTATTATTAATTAAATTTAGGGAGAATTAGATACACATTTCAGGGATGACTGATGTTTTTTATATTGTCCATATTTCTAGTGGGTGGCTTAAAATCTCTCTATTTTTTATAAATTAAAAAAATCAAATTTTTTTAAATAACTATGGTCAAACTGGGATGCAATGTGTGTATCCTAAATAATTGATTAAATAACTAGTTTATAATAATTTTATACTTAGACCGTCTATATGATTTTTATGGTCCATTTTATGTAAATACCAAGACATGTAGCCACCAAATGGGTGTTCCAGGAATATACCATAAAAGACACATGATCATATTTAATATTAATCCATTGAAATATGGGATTTAGAAATTAATTTCATAATAATATGATTTGGAATAACTTGTGAATTTAATTTTAATTATTTATATGGAATTACATGGACAAAGAATTATATAGTTGATATTATAATGACCATGACATTTTATATGACCAATGGTAATTTGATAAATTAATCTATGGAATTATGATGACTTATATAATGAATAATTCTTGTATAAAAGTTTTTAAATTTTGTAATTATTATAAAGATATTTACAGATGTTTTATTTCTTGTAGGGATACACCAGAATGCTATATGTTTGATAGGGATTTTCTAGGATGAATTAATTGTTATAAGGTTTTCACAAATAATTTAATTACTATAGGGATTTTCCTAGATGTAATCATTCTCAGATGTATTTTTCTAGTTATTATATAATTCTTATTGGAGCCTTCCTTTTCTTATGGGATGATTTATGGTCCATACCCTTTCAGGGATGTGAATGGGGATGACATGATTCCCTAAAAGGCTCAAAAATATACTTTTTGGTGATAATACTTTATGGGGTTGACCTTGATCACTAACCCAAAACATGAGGGTCATTGTATTTATTTTATGTTCAGTATTATTTAATTTAATTAACACCCTCTTATAACTTTATTTCATGAACAAAATACACCAGGTTGTATTTTTTAGACATGTTGGTGTTCAAGTACCGAGTTGCAATAACACGATGTATGGGTCATCGTTTGGTACATAGACAAATTCATTGAAATATGTTTAGACATGGATAACATGCCTTATTTTACATTGATTCTTACCAGATGGGTTGGAGCATGGATATATGACAAACATAGAGATTTGTAATGCCGAAATCGATTCATTTATTTGATTTTTAATATTCAATTTTAATTTTATCATTAATCACATCATTTTTTTACATTTCTACCAGTTATTTCATGTATATAAGTTTTTAAGATAGTGGTTTTGTTCATTATTTATATTTGGAATCAAAATTTTGATAATTTTTTAAACCTTGTTATTATATCTTTTTTTTCCTCTCTTTTCAAGAGGTTTTAGTCCCCCCACTATATATTTTACACCATTATTTCTAGTTTTTATTTTTTTTCATATGTGGAGGAGTGACTGGGGTTACATAGAAAACATGCTCATTTATATGAAGGAGTACAGAATCAGGTCCTCAAAATATAACTCTGAATCCAATGAGATTCACAACATTCAATTAAGATAACTATGATCTAGGAAATTTAGTATCATACAACCACACCCTTCATTCATTATGTATCACTGAAACATGATCCTTCTCGACATCAAAATCTTGTTTCATAACTACAATTTATTTGAAATGAATTTATAAATTCATAAACCATAGTGTAATAGATATTTAAATTTAATTGATTACCTATTAATAATGATAATTTAAATGATGATATACGAATTCACTACTATTATAAAACTAATGAAACAAATCCAAACTATAATCACCATTTGTGGAAAATTAAACATTTTCATATAAAGAATGAATATTCATTGAGAGATTTAATGGAAATAAATATGTGTTATGTTATTAATTATGTGATTAATATATTTATCTTTTTTAAAAAAATTGGTTAAATATAATTCAAGTAATTCATGACATGAGGTAACTATTTTCAAAAAAAAATATTTATTAGGACAAGTATCATATTTTGGCACCAAATTTCATTTATATGGTGTATATTTTGCCTATTTTAGATATAATGTAAATAATATTTTCATATTTAGGGATTTCATTCAATTGTAACACCCCTAAAATATGAGGTTTTAATTCGAATGTTTTTTAATATCTATGGTTAATATTTCTCTCAATTCTTGACTTATGAATAAATAATTTATTTTTTATACAGCTATTTTATTTTATAGTTTATTCAAATCCAATAGATATATATATATATAATATAATAATTTTATTAATGGGATTTATTAGAAAGTCTATGTTCTTTTATTAAATTTTATACTGATTCATATTTTACCTAGATGTAAGGATATTTGGATTTAAATTTAATGAATCATTGTGATTATTTAATATACGGTATATACATTATTCCTATTTATTGTATAATGGTTCAGTATCTAATTATTTTCTGGGGATTAAAAATCTAAACATATAAACCATTTGGAAAATATTACTCATTTCATAGGATTTATTCCCTTGATACCATCCAATTTTATTCTTGGATGGATTATGGTAATGTTTTTATAGTATTTAGTTATCCGTATACTCATTATTTTTTATAGTGCAAAGATCACATTTTACATAAATGATATTTAATGTTTGTCATATAGAATGTTTAATATTTTTTTTAAATTTGGAGACTGATTTTCATTCCATTTGATGCAATTTCAATATTGGTGATTCATGAAAAGGTTAATTATAAATTATATATTCATTGTCACATTTATTGAATGAATTTTAATAAATCATGTTATAGTTGTGGATGTCATTATATAGTCCCCAAATGCGTCAACATTGCATGTGAAATAAAAAAATTAGTTTCATTGTATACCTCTTCCAAAACAGTATATTATTTCTGAAAAAAGCCTCAATGACCAAATTTCTTGACTAAAATAATAAATAATTGTAATGTGTCATGAAAAAGGATTTCCAAAAATTTATATGTCCATAATTGTGTCTTCTATCAATATGAGATCATTATTATTATATCATTTATTTTATTTATTATCATATATATACCATGATCCCTATTCATGATTATAGATTCATGATTTCTATATATTACATTAACAATTTTAATTACAAGTTCATGATTTTATTGCTTCATTTATATGTTTCTCTTATTTTGACTTTTAGTTAACACCTTATTATTTTTTTATTTTCCATGGTTATAGGGAAATTTCGAAGACATGATATTTTTATATGTATATGAATTATAAATTAATATGCGGATATATGAATGGTTTTTTTGGATTTATGTAGATTTATATATAATGTGAATATTTTTCATAATATATAATTAAATTGGGTTTTAGGAGTTCATTTTCTTTAAAAATTTCAAAATCACTAAACATGAAAATATAATTTGGATGTATGATATTGTAATAATATTTTTTATTTTCTATATATTGTTTTCTATCTCTAATTTTATAGCTTTTGTAATGTTTGTAATGTTATGTAGATTTTTACGATCACTATATCTGGTAGTGTAGGTCTAGGGTGTCACAGTTGGTATCCAAGGAAATATTTTGATAACATTTGATATTTTTATATTTCATTAGTAAAATATTTTTATTGTATGTTAGGGATTATCATATGATAATCGATATAGGTAGTCAATTTTTTATCTATATTATTAAATTTTATGGAATTAGTTCACATTTAATTTTAGGATTAGAAAATGAGAACATCATTGAGGAACCTAAAAATAAGTCAAAGTACTATATAAAATACAAATGATTTATTAAAATAGATATTCTTTTTTTCCCTAGAAATAAATCCTTATCTGAATATTAGCATGTTTATTTTTTTGCGGTATAGATTCACCTAAAAGTAGTCACCCTAAAAATTATGGTTGTGTATTGACTCAATCATTACTCTGATACGTTATTAGTGATCATAAGATTTAACATATATCAGGATAATATTGGGGGATATGATTTGGTTAATAACATTTCCTTTATGAACTATAATTAAGGATTTTATAATGATGTTAACTAATTTCATTACAGTATATAAAATAAAATTGGACTGGGATGCCCATGGATTGAAAAAATGTAATCACAAGTTGATCTAAATGTACCATATAAAAAAATTAATTTTTCATAATAAAAGTAATATATGGATTTATGTGTCTCAATATATATATATATATATTATATTTTCATAAACCTATTGAATCTATGATTTTGTTGAGGCCCTGCCATGGAGATGAATATAAAAATGGTTTGTACCTATAATTCACTATTTCTTATAAAAAAATAACAGAGAATATGTAAAGGGTTAATAATTTTATTATAATACATTCAAGGTGGAAAAGTTGAGTTACATAACTTTTTTTCATTGTGAGGTTAATATCCAAAAAATTAATCATTATTAAGGGTAAAAAATATTATTAGTGATGTGATATTATTAGATGAAAATTTTGGAATATTATTCATGTTACTGAGGATTATGTAAAACATATAATCATTGTTATTTGGTATTTTCTTTTAATATTTCTTAAAAATTTCTGAAATGGTATCAATATTCCTAAGTATTAATATTATATTAAGGTTTAATTTTTTGGGATTAAAATTAGAGAACAGTTTATTGAGGAATGAATAAATTTTATGTTTAAAATATACGCTATGGTGGTTTAATACTGAGTTGATTGGATTTGGGAAAATTGATTCAGATTGTATTTATAGCCTTACATGTTATAATTTATTTAGAGAAACATTGATTGATGATGTTTTTTTCTATTTTAGTAAATTTCAATGTATTATGATATACATGGAATATTTTTTGACCATATAAACTAGTCATTCATACCATTTGATAGTTAAAGGTAGAGTGGATTCATTGTGGAATTTTTATTCACATTTTGGATTAATGTATTCCAAAACTAAATTATTTTGGGAAGGATATGTAATTTAAATTTCATGATTTGGGTATGTACATAATTTTTTATTTGATTTTCAGATGGACTATTAATGATTGAGGAAGGGTAAATTACATTTCTCAATCATGGGTTATTTTATTATTATGTTAATAAAATAATAATAATATTTATGGTATTTTTTCAACAATTTTTTATGTATTAGAATAATAATAATAATGTGAGAACCAACTTAAAATAAAAAAGGTTAAACCAAAAATTATACGCAATAATGATATTTTTTCAACTGAGCTTGATATAAGTTATCTTATGTGAACTTTAAATAATGTAGTAGTGTTATAAATTGACGCATATGGAGGGTAAATTTTATTATGGTTATTAATGATAATTCACATATACTTATCATTACACATGATAACATTTTAGTTATTAGTAATGGAAATAAATATAAGGATCCCAAGGTGTGAGGGAAAATATGGAAACTACCTTGAAGAAAAACGTATCAAAATATTAGTTGGAAGTAGAAACCTTTGTAATATACCAAACCAGAAATAATGAAATATAATTATCAACGTTAACATAGTAAAATTTCCAAACACACATTATAAAAGAAATATCAATTCTCATTAATGACCAAAGGATGGTAAACATTGAATGGAAAAAGATTAAATTTCCATGTATCTCAATGATTTTTAAAGAATCATGGTGTAAATTTAAATAATTAGATGGTTAAATACTATGAGTGTGGAGTGGAAGGTCATATATCCATCATTTTTATGTGAATTAGTGAAGTTAATAAAATCATTACTTAAATTTTAACAGATCTCTTCTTTATGTAACTAAATTTACTAATCCAAGCATCAAGGATGGAAATATTCACCAATAACAATCCAAATCATTAAAATCCAATGAAAATAAAATAATGAATCGTATATAGAGTTAAAAATATATATATTCAATAGTACTATAAAATCAATGTTCTCACCAAATACATGATATTTAATTATAAAAATTTAGTATTATTATTATTATATAAATCAATGTAATGTTTCATGAAATGTTATTCATTAAGGATTTATATCAACCTACATTTGGTAGAGTTATCAGTAAAATTATGAATGGGTTCGATCTATTTATAACACAATTCTAACATTTTTTCATTTAATTAAATGTATTTTTGTATCTAATTTAAACCCACAATCATCTAGAGATGTTTTACTAATTAGACTACAATATAGAAATTAATCTGGTCATTTGAGTCCAATTGAGATAAAATAATTTAATTTAGGGGAGAGAGTAAACATCAAAAATTGCAAATATATGATTACCTTTAGTAAAATGAGTTATTTTGATATCATTATCTATGCACACCACTGAATATAATTGAAACCGTGATATATTTATAAATTATATAAACATTTTAGTATTACTACAAATAATTTTTTTTAATTTGAACAAATTAACATGTGTAATGGATATATAAAATCTATGTATGAAGAAAATAAATACTATATTTAAAATTAATGATATTTAATAACATTGACATTAATGACTAATATGATAATTTATTATTAATGAAATTTATTTTCAAAAAAACTACCTTTTATACTATATGAATTTCCATTTTAATATGATTTTGAATAATGATATACTACTTTTGATATAGATAATTGGGTACCACCAATTATGATATTAAACTATAGGAAATAAGAAACATATCAGTTCATATTTTAAATTTAATTTTCATTTAAAAATGCATAGCCATTTTATGTTATGATTTTTTTAAAAATGACCATTTATGTTTTGTAATTTTAAATCATTAAAAATTAACATCATTGTGTAGTTATTCATATAAATATTACTTTGTATTAATTTATAAACAATTTCTAAAAATAATGAAATTTATTAAAAGAAATATAGAATTATAAAAAAATTATTTTAAATGAGTTTATCTCAATATAAACATAACCTATGAATACTTCAAATTCGTTTTGGTAATCATATATGAAATTAAATAATAGCATTATTCAATTTCCGATATTAATTTAAAATATCTCAATTGGAAAACATTTATGTTAATTAATTTTAATGTTACTTAAATATTAAATATATTTTTGGAATGTTTAACCGAATAATTTATAAAAAATTATTAACAATTTGAATCCATAAGAAAAGATATCAATATTATAATCTAAAAAAATTTATCAATAAATTTTTCATAAAATATTTTTGAAATATTTCTTGGAATTAATAATTAATAATTTAATACTAAAATTTACCTATGTTTCCAAATTAATTTGAAAAATATAATATAATTATTAACTCACCAATTTGAAATAATCTATGGGTTATTTGTTTGTAATTTTATGAAATAATTCAATTTCTAGTTAAATGTAGAAATATATTTCATACATAGCCAATTTATTTTTATTACATCATCAATGATGTAATATTGTATTACTAAATTATAAAACTTTTGGATCAACCAATAACACATATAAAAAGATAAATAATTCTTTAAACATAATTAATATAACTATTAAACCTTTAAAGTGTATTAAAATATCTAAAATTATAAATTGATCCAATAAAATATAAATATGTAATTGTTCAACATCCCAATTTAATAATCTATTTATTTGGATTTAAATAAAATTATGTCACAACCATACCATCCATGGGAAATAAACCTAGTCAATAAGGCCCATGGGTCTCCTATAGTCCAATTATTTTCTCCTCATAACAACACAAGATATTAACCTCCAAGTTCAATTGTCAAACTAATAACTATCCCTATTGGACAACACATGTTCTAACAGTGTCCTTTTTCCCCACTCACACACACCCTCTAAATGACCTAGGAGGTCACCCATCCTTGTCACTATATAAGGACAATAATGCTTAACTATTGAGTCCTAATCAGAAAAGCTCCCAAAATGAAATCTTCACTTTGATGATATAAATAGTATCTATTAGACTGATATGGCTAAATTTTCCATGGTGAATACAATCTCTACCCCTATAAATCCCCACAACCTCATTGTGGACCCCACACCTCAATCATAAGTAGTTACACTAAACTTCCAAGATGGTATAGTCTCTATTAATAATTTTCAGAAAATGACCAACTACATTCCATGAACCAAGTTAATTGACCCCAATGGTATCCTATATTACATATGGTTTTTTATTAGCACAATATATGTTGTTAACCACCAATATCACTTATTTTACTACTAATTGTTCCCACAAGAGAGCAATTATTCTTCCAGTAATCTAGTTCCTCACTCACACAATCACTGTGATGCTTCCCAAGAGGTAAACCATAAAAAAAACTACTCTAATAGATGGATTATTAGATTTTTATTTTAATTCATGTATGATACTTAAATTAAAGGTGAGTCTTGATGACACAGGTAGTGTTAGTTTGCCTTTTATGTATCGATTTTCTGTGGTTTTTGTAAATTAATTGTCCAAGAATAAATTTCTGACCTTCATATATAACATAAAATTATAGGAATAAATATATATTACCAAGTTTACCATGGATATTAAATTTTATTCAATGTTTAATAAAATTAACACACCTCTCCTGAAGTATAAAAACACCATATATTTGCCTATGGTAAACCACTTCAACCTAACATACCCAGTACATAGATCTTCCCAAATTCATAAACATACCATCTTTAGAATCCTTAGGGAAATTCTTCAGTATGTCATATCCACGAATTCATAGGGAATTTTGTTATAGTAATGAATCCTCAATAACAAGATGGTATGTTTTCAACAACATTTTGTCTCATTTTCCCCTTCTCTTACTCGTTTTCTATATTACATTCATAACCAAACCCACCAAATATAATTAAATAGTTGTGCTAATTATATTAATGGTATTTAAAAAATATAATTATTATATTTAGGAGGTATTTATTATTCATATTTCTATTTCCTCTTCCTGAGACAACTTCCAACCAACAGTCAGGTATCCTCCCTTGAGGACATTTCCATATCACACACAACGACATGTTCTATGGATGAAAATAATAAATTTCATTTAATAAATAAATTTATAATTATGGGAAATTCTAAGTATCTTTAGTTAATACTAATAATATATATGTATAATGAAATCAATGTCATTAAATATATGAATGATGATATATTTTATAGATAATATTATTTCAAAATGATTCAAATTTTATAATGGGAATTATGAAATATAAAAAAATTATTATAATCGATCATGAGTGAAAATCATAAAAAAATTCCAATTTTGGTTAAATGATTTAATAAACCTATAATTAATATATAGGTAAAATTAAAGAATAAAAACAAATTGAGATCTAGGGTAAGAGGATTATTGAAGAAAAAAATGCATTCTTGAGTTATCACCTCTTCCAAAAGAATCACAATGACTTCTATTATGTTTTTTGTTCTCTAGTGATAAAATTTTTTGTTAAAATTTCATTTATAGAAAACATTTTTAAACGAAATTGTTATTATTTAATGTAATATATATCAAAAAATTATAAAATATATTACATTATATGGGTTTATTTTATGAATATGATCAATATTTTTTGTATTCTCCTTTTTTGAGTATGATTATGTGAATTTTAGGAGGAAAAAAGTGGGACTAGAACTACATATCCATATAATGAATTCATAAATGTGATATATATTTTGATTTTTTTATTATGTGTCACCAAAATGTAATATTATTTCCAAAATTATGATATTTGGAATTATAGAAATATGTTATTAATGAATATGTTTCTAGTTTTCTTCACATATCTATATGTTATTTAAAAACCATACTTTCAGGTTTCACTAATAACAAAATTCAAGGTTCCATATCATTCAAAATGATTCCCTCATTATTATAATGACTATCCCATTATAATTAACTGAAAATGGTTATTATAGTCACCTATTTTCTATTTACTAATGTTTCTTTTTTCCTTATATACTATCACTCGCCATTATGGACATTCATGTAACTATATTCATTTATCTGTATCCTATGGTGATTACAAGCACTATGTAGAATATGATATGTTTTGGAGTGTTGTGTTGAAGTAATTAAATAATGTGTATGTTTTATTATGTATTTGTGATGTATGAATCAAAAATTCACATTATACTAAACTTTTTGATCATGTAATGTATTATGATTTTGATATTAATCATATGAATGATGTAAATATAATGTAAGAAATGGGTGGTATGTTATACCCATCATGGTTTCATGGTGGTATATTTTAGTAATTGGGACATTATTTGAGGTAGGTAGATCCTTGAATATGTTTTTAAATTTCAAACATGTATTCCATTAAAAATTCTAAAAAAAATTTGTATATGTTACTTATATTCCATATATTATTATTTTTTATTACATAAAGTTATTGTCTCGTTAAATTTATCCTAGTTTTATATTACATGGTTTTAAAATATTATGAGTTTTAAATCCATTCATATGTACGAAATTTCCTTATAAAAAATGTTTAAAATATATTTTTTAAGAATATATATTTCTCAGTAAATAATTTCATTGTAATTGTGTGATCAATTTAATTGAATGTTTTTTGTGCATGGATTATTTTGTGAATATTTTTTAATATATATCTAGTTAAAAGTTTTTAATGTGGAATTGTAGAGTTTATAAAACATTTAATTTTCTTTAATGGATTGTTTAAAATAATAATTTTTTAAAATTTTTAAAACAAATAAATTTATAGTATAATTTATATGTAATATAATTTTTCAAAAGGGAAATTATCCCCTTGTGTAGAAATTATATATCTTCACTTATAATTGATATATAATGGAGGGATGAAGAGTTTGATTTTGATTCATTATTAAGGTTTTTATTGATAATTGATTTTTATTGGTTATAATGTAATGTAACAACCATTGACTAATATTTGAGGTACCCTAAGTGAATATGTATTTAAGCTAATATGGGAAAAGGTATACACTACCAGTTTAGGTATCACCGAAAAATAGTACTAATTAATATAGAGCCTTTACTAGACAATAATTAAATTATTTTACATTAATTTATATGTTGTAAATGTATTTCATTAATATATCTATATATAGTTTCCCATTAGGGTTCAATAATTATACTAGTTATATTCATTATTTAATTTGAATTATTATATTACTAGTTATACTATAGTGTTTCCCCTTATGTTAGAAATATTTTATTGTTGATTTCTACATTTGGATACTTTTTTTCATTTATTTAGGTTCATTGTTCCCATTTAATTCATATTTAAATGGTTTTAACAATATTAATCTTATTATATCTCCCATTTTATTTTTCTTTTTAATATGTATAGGTTTTTGAAATTATTTAATTATCAAATGTTTAAAAACATATTAATAATATTTATTCCAAAATGGATTTCGAAAGGATTTACTTAAATACTAGTTCATTTATTTTTATTTCAAAAAACAATTCATATAAATAGGGATTTAATTTTAATTAAAATTTATTTAAATTAATATGAATCATGATGTAATGTTCTAGATAAAATTATATAATTTCATAGTTTTATTGGATTAAATTTTAATAAAAAAATAAATGCATTCTTTAGTATTTGCTATTCAATCCATCTTGAAAAGTATTTATTTTCAAAAGTTTATACATGGAGTAAATATGGAGGATACCAATATGGATTTTATGTAGGTTTATATATTTAAATAATATTATATTAGTTAGTGTTACATATAGTGTAGTGTTGTTCTCACATTTCTATTCATGTTTGATGAAATGATAAAATATGTTTTTTCATTGAATGAGTAGAATAGAGTTTGGTTATTTATTTTATTTTGGGAATTTTACTTATTTCTTGTATAGTTTTATTAATTTTTTTGTGTCAGTTTTTTTATAATGGTTATGTAATTTTTTATGATTCATGATATATGATATATATATTTATACCATGTTTCATTTAGTTAATATTTGAAAAATTTATCTCTTATGTATGATCATAAATAATATAAAAATTTTATATTGGGCATTCACATGGTTGTCTCATGTGATTCAATTATATTTTTTGGAACCATTCCAAAGGGTATATACCTAATGAACAAACACTAGTTTCATGACCATATTATTTTAGAACACCCCTCTCACAACGTCACATGTTTGGTTGTGTTCCCTAACCAGGAGTGTCTCATGTCGGTCTGTAAAAAAATGGTGTCAAACTGAAGTTGTATCTTATATTATTTTGTGAGAAATTATTGGTATGTTAAAGGATGGTTCAGGATCTAGAGGTTGGTTATGTGTTCTTATTTTTAACCACTTTTCTTACTGAACACTCAATTTTAGGGTGATGTTAAAAATGTTTTATTTAGGTTTTGGTTTTAATTTTTCCTTCCATATGGGTTATATTCTATCTTGTTGAATGTTAAATAAGGAATAAAAATATGAATTCAATGGTATCAGATTATACCAACTATTCATAATAGTCTTGATTATCATAAGGGTATTTTTCAATTATAATTTTCAAATATAAATAATTTTATATTTTTCTATTTATAATGATATTGTTTAGGTGATATAGATTTACCCTTTATCTATTTTATATTAACTATGAGTTGAATTGAGATAATTTACATAGGGTGTTTCTTGTATATTTAACTTGTTGGGTTTTATTTCAGGATTCATGGGTTTTTGGGGGTGATTTTAAAAGTAGAATCAATTGAATCATTTTTTAAATAAATAATTTTTTATGAGAATATACTATTGGAAATATTAATTCATTCTATTGAAATAACGAGTATTATTTTATGTTATTTATACTATTTAATATTAATTACTCTAATTTCATTATTTTTTTATTCATTAATAATAGTTTTAATGGTTACTTTCAATTATAAATGAAGAAATGTGGAAGATTTTGAATTTATATCTAGTAATATGTTTTTATGTAAAAACCATTATTTATGATATAAAAATAATTTTTCTAATATGTAAAATGTACTTGAAAATGAATGGTTTTCTTATTGTGTGGGATAGATGGATTTTTATACTGTAGTAGTAATTCTTAAAACATGATAACTATATCAACATAATAATCATTAAATTTTATTCATAACAAGTGATAAATAAAATATTATAATGTAAAACATGTTTTTAAGGTGTTACTGGTTCATGTTATTCACTATTATATTTCAAATCATGAAAAAAAATATGTAGTTTTTATAAATTTTTTCCACTTTACACTCATTTTTCTAAAATAGATTTATGTATCTTAAATGTTTTTTTTATGAAAATTATTTTGGTTATGTTAATAAGAAACAAACTTGTGAATAAAAACATTTGTTGAAATTTTCAAATCTAAATGAAATGACATTTTGGTATTTTATGGGTTTTTTGATTGTTATCAATAAGAATCTATAATTTTTTCATGTCAAGTAAATGTTTTATATTTGGGTTTTTATATACTAATTATGGGACATTCCAATTGTTGAGTAAAATTGTATAAATATGTTTATTTTAAGGGTTGTTAGTTTTAATTTATTATAATTCGACCATTATTATTCATAAATCCCAACTTGGTTAATGATATTTTACGATTCATGATTGTGAATCTATTCTAACATAACATGTTTAAATGTGTTTGGATAGATTGATAGGTTTCATTATGATTATATTCTTAAATATTATTTAGTTTCTACATATTTCTAATTTATTTCATTGAGTTTCATGTCGTATTTTTTTTGAAGCTGATTTATCATCTAAAGTGATATGGTCATTTTTTGACATTCTTCTCATTGGTTTCTAATGTTCATTATGATTTTATGTTTTTTTCTTGATAAAAGGGTTGGTTTTTAATTTAAAAAAGAGTAACAACCATGCTTGGAGATTTGATATTCGTTTTCTAATTTGAGTTATAGGGTTTTATTTCTATGCGACATTCTAGGGAAATAAGATTTTACAGTGGCGTATTTTTCAAAAAAATAGTGATTACATTCGGTGAAAATCATGGATAATTTGAAATTTTCAAATGTGTTTCCCCGTATGAGAGACATTAATGTTTTTATATTGTTTATATGATATTTTTGGATGTTCAATTAAACTATTAACAACCTCACTTTATCCTTGGTTATAGTGGATGTATCCATCAAATTCATTTAGGTACTATAACATATCGAATGGGAGTTATTCCACAATTATCAAAGCCAATGAATGCCAATGAAACAATAATAGGGAGAAATATTGGAGCTTTCCTAGGATTAGTTCCTGCGGTTTATAATAGTAACCACAATACAATGGTTGGGTACATGGGAAGTTGACCCAACTCCCTCTTATGAGGTTCTTTTTCTATGATCTAAGAACTATTCCACAACATTGGTAACTAAGTCTACTAAGGGTTAACATTTGTTACCACTATGTATTATAGAAAACTTTTGAGGGTAACGTATGGTTCCCCTACATATTTGGATGCATTTTTCTTATAACATAGTCTTTATAAAATAATATAATGCCTTGTATGTGAATTTATCTAGGAACATATTGGAGTTGGGTTACAAACTTATTAGGAAGCCTTATAAAATTCCGGGTGTGCATCTACAGTTTTAATGTGTAGGTTGGTATTTCATCTAGGGGTTTTATTTAGAGAAAAATCATGTTCAATATCCCTCATTCTAATTATAGATATATAGAATCCTCTCTATTCTCCCCTATCTCATTCCCCTTATCTATATTTGATTCATTTTTTTAAATGATTTCAGAACATTTATTATATTTATGTATTTACCTCTTATCATTAAAAATTTGGTTTTGTACTATTTCTAATTCATTATAACCCTACTAGATTTTTAAATAATTGATTCCATGGTATAGTGGTGGAAACATTAATTTTGGTAGAAATTTGTAGTGATGCTTTAAGAAAATGTCCCAAACGGGGATTTTCATAATATAAATCATCACCCAACTTTATATATTCAGATATATATATCTTTTGGTTTTAGTGATTTAATGTCAATTTATTCCTTGGTATAGGGTGAATAATTAATTATTTTTAATGGCTTAGTACTAGGAGTGTGTTAAGAGATGACCACAACATGTTACACATTGTTTTGGTGGAGGTATTTCATATGTTGAGTTTTTTATTATTCTATATTGAAATTTTGGATTTTTGTGTTCAGTTTATAAATTTAATGTTATATATGTTTTCTATAGTTTCTTAATGACCATGATGATGTCATTATCTGATCATGTTTTTCATGTAATTATCCATTTGATTTAGTGGAATATCGGAATATCAATTTTAATATAAAACCATTATTTTTTATTAATTCATAGTTACCTTTATTATCTCTAACAGACTATGTAATATGTAAAAATTCATCCTTACATAAATATGATACATTTTTTGGGTTTTAATATACTAATAATGATTCATTTCTTTGTTGTGAGTGTTTAAATCCTTTCATAAGCAAGAAATTGATTTTCCTAAATATTTTAAATGGAATTTCCCACGTAAAACTACATTTTGAGTAATTTATTGTTATCTAAATATAGCGTAGGAATAGTTGCATTTCCCCTCTAATTTTATAATTACTTTTATTAATATTAATAATAAAGATGACAATTGTTTTAAATGTGGTTGGGTAAAATTAATTAAAGATTAGGAAGCCATCAAATTTATTTTAAGAATTATTCATTTTATGCATTTAAAAAATAAAGTAATTCATATTTTATTTTATATATAAAATATTTTTTTAAAGTAACAATTTTTTATTCTAATTAAAATTAAATATTTTTAATAGAAAAATATATAAACTTTTCTGGGATGAGGATTTTATTGTATGTGCATTGTTATGGATATTTTTTATATTTGTGATAATTTTTACATCACCCACATATTAAAAGTTCATTGTAAATAATAATAACATGGAAATGTGATCATTAATGGGATGAGGTCATTTCTACTAGATTTGATGTTTCTCATTTAGTGATGAAATTTACCTGGTTCCCCCAATCGACAATGAATATTTTAATGTCCTTTCTAAATGATGCAAGATATGTTGATTATTTCATGAACCTAATCATAAGTTCATTCTTAGGTTCTCCCTTGATGTCAATAATTTTCTTTTTTCCATTTAATTGATTCTAGTAGAAAAAGGATTTCATTTCATTGTTGGTGTTTTTTTCATAGCTTATACTATTTATTTATAAAAAATAAAACTCATATAATATGTAAAATTAATTAAAAATATATAATCATGTTGTTTATAATTTAAGTTTTTAATGATATGGGTTAATACCTTAACAATTAATTTACAATATTCAGTGAAAATATATTTTTTTATTTTGTTAGATAGTAAATATTTAGATTTATCATATTACATGTCAAAAGTGTTAATATATGTGATAATGCTTTATTTTTAAATTATTTTTTTTCTTTATGTCATTAATTTCCTCCATAAAATTTTATTTCACAAAAAATAATGAATTTAATTATTCTTTATTTATTGTTATTTAAACCTTATTATTTTTATTAATCTTATTATACAGTATATTTATTGTTAATTTTTTATTTAGATAAAATTTTATTATGTAATTTTTACACCTATATATATATATATTGTTTTTTATTTATGAAGTAATTTAAAATTTCATTGGATGAAGAAGTCTATTAATACCTTCATGAAAGTCCTATAACATTCTATTTACAGTTTTAGGACATTTTATATATTCTTATAAGAGAGATATATTTTTTCCTTATCCATACACAACATTTTTTTCTTTTATCTTCAATTTACAAAATATCATATACCCTTATTTAAATATTTTCATACCCACATCTAGAATTTATGTTTTTTTAGTTTTATAATGGTTTGTATATATCCTTTTTTAGTAAGTGTGATTTTTTTTCATAAAAAGTGTTATATATTTCCCCTTTTTACCTTTACATGAATTATATCCAATCCTTACACAAGCATAATTTTTTTCATGTTACCCTCACATATGATTAGCTAGTTATTACACAGGTAATAAAAATTCACCTTTACCATTAGGTGAGTTATGAAATGAACCATACATAGTTTTTTAACCTTAAATGTGTACTCTTACATGATTCAATACCCATAAGTGAGTTACAGATTACCTTTACACAACTTTTTTCATAGATTTAGTTTTTTGTGTAAAATATTTCATAAACATATAAAATAATTATTTACCATTTTGAAACCAATTAAAAATGTTATATACCCTTGAAAAAGCTATATAAATTGTTATTTAGCTTTAGCCAACATCAATATAAAATAATTTTCCTTTTAAAATCCTATTAGAATTAGTTTTGAACCTTAAAACCCCATGAAAAATCATTTATTGTAGAGACTAGAAGCTTGAAGTACATGGACATTAAATTACTTTTGCAGAATATTTAATATATAATAAAAATATACACCAATGGACCGTAATAGTATAGTGTCTTTGGAAACTCGGAACGTAATCTTCTAATCATGTTGAAAGATCTTCAATATCTCCCATAAAGATCCTCCACTTTTTGTTTCCTTACCTAAAACCTTTCATTTAATCCTGGGGTAAAATAAAACATAAAAAGGGTGAGCTCAATTTCTTAGTAAGGGTAAGCATAGAGAATATAATATAACCCATAAACATTTGAATGAAAAAACATGAAAATAAAATCTAAACATCAAAATCTTGAGCAAAGACATAAATTATGGAAGTACATAATGCATAGATCATAAAAAACATTAATCATGATAAAATAGCATGGTAATAAAACCTGTAATTTTGGCATACATTAGGCACATGTAATGATTTCCATAGTAGCCAAGACATTTCTGCCAAGACCATCTTAGTAGACAAAGTCCCTTTCTGAATCGAGTTCACTCGTTGTTCCAGTCCTGTAATACTGAACCAGATTAACTTACTGTTCCAAACATGTCTATCTCATGATATATAAATCTTTACCCAATGCATTGGAGGGAGATATAGGTCCCACCAATCTTGTAATGAAATCATTCTTACTTGTGCCACAAAATAAACATACATCATTCATAAAAACCCTATAAATAAAATGGGGTTCATAAACATCATCCCATCATCACATAATCCATATAAAAGAAATGGATATCATTTCATAATAAGAAAAGTGAAACCATGTAAATCATAGAGACATTATACTTGAAACATACACATATGAAATAATGTTATCTTTGATGAAAACTGGTTTTTGATAAAACAGTTGAAATGAATTCTTGAGGAAAATATCCTTTCTTCTTCAAAATCAATTTCTTTTCACAAGATGTCATGAAATTTTAAAAGAATAGGATTTTGTATAAAATATTCATGAAATATTTTGGAGTAAGCTTCATGAAAATAAGGATTTATAAAACCTTAAAAATCCTTTCATGTCGTATACGTTAAAAAAACATTCTTCTCTTACTTTTGTCAAAAAAGTCAAAAAGTACCTCGTAACGTAAACAAAAGAATGATTCCTTACATACCATGTAGTAAAAGTCAAAAATGGGTAAAAAGGACTTTAAAAATACATGAATACACTTTTATAAAACATGGACATTGATGACAGCAATAACCCCTGTAAATAATTACGAATAAGCAATCTCGGATAAAAATGAGATTTGCACAATTATACCTTACCTTAAATCTGATATGCTTCATACGTATCCAAACCTCCTTTATAATGATTTAAATAATGTCATTGACTTATTATAGAATCGTATTCATTGTTATTATATCATATATGGTTCACTTAGGACTTTATATTACCCGTTCTTTTGTAAATTCATGTTAAAGTAGCATTTTGGGTAAAATCGTTTCATTTGTCGTTCGTGTTTTAACTTGTAATTATTCATATGATTACTTAGATCATGAATACTTACATACAGAATGTAAAACATGATTTATATATAATATATATTCAGAATATATATATATAATGGATCGATAAATGGAAAAAATACACTGTTCATGGAGATGGTAGGTCGTATGTACGCATGAACGCTGTTTTTGTTTCCTTGTTGAATTGAATTTAATTAAGTAGATGACATAAATATATATATATACATAAATCCAGTAGCATTATTATGTCATATATTTCATTATTACTTATTATATATACTTTATAATCATTCTTGAATGGTTATCATGGAGAGTGAATCTCATCGCGTCGTGGAGACGGTAGTCCGTACGTACGCACGAGCAATGATGTCATTCCCATGATCGTGGAATTGTATTAAAGTGTACGTATAATATTATAGAATCAATATCACATTAAAATAATCATATATATTCATTACTTTCACCATTATACCCATCCAAGTAAGGTGGTGGTGGAAAATAGATTACACCACGGCGTGGAGACGGTATTCCGAACGTACGCACGTGCGGTGATTTCGTTTTCCGTAGGATGGATAGATGGTGAAATAGGGTTGTTTAATAATTATAATAAAATATCAGTATATGAGTGATACTGATGTTATTACTTCATAATGAAACAACTAAAGAATAATAAGTGGAAGAAGAAATAAAGTTGAAAGAATCGGTAATGGACATTACCTCTTCTTTGAAGCTCCTCTTTGAAACCTACTATTAGGGCAATAAAATTGGTCTTTGAAGAAGACCAGGACCTCTAGGATGTTTCTAGGGAAGTGGAGAAGAGAATTCGGCAGGGTTTGGCTAAGCTGGAAGGCTCAAAGTGGTGTGAGGAAGAGAGGGAGGAGGTTCCCTTTTATAAGGGAGGAGAGGGGCACCTTTGGAAATATAAGAAATATTAGTTTATATTAAATACCAACCCCACATAAAAACTTCCAAAATGACTCATATCCGACGATTAGAAGATATAGGGTTTTAATATGATCAAACAATAAAATTTAGTCATTTTAGGAATTTATTTTAAACATTATCATCTTGATTTGTCCTTATTTAATCAATTTAATTTTATTTGTGGTAATAACATTATAAATTTCAAATTATAACAAATAATTACTTATTTGTTGTGAATTTTCCATAATTGGATACTTTATATCATTTTATACCATATAAATTTAAATTTATTATTTTTAAATATTTTTTTGATTTTTAAAAATTTTATAATATGTTATTTTTATAAAATAACAATAGTGTCAATTTTGACACTATTCATTTAATTGATTTTAAATAAAATATATACAGAAGATATGTTCAAAATAAATGTTTTAATAGATTCATAACAGGTCATATTTATATATAAAATTAGTGGATCACATTAAATAGTTCATTAAATATTTATTTTATTATTTTTAAACCATTTATTTGGTTTATCTCTTAATAAAATAATTACTACAACATTTTTTTATAATTATTTAATATACTTATTTTTTGCATAAAAATTAAAAATAAAATCCTATGATGAATATAAATCTATTACCATTCACAATAATACTTTTAATCGAATTTATCATCTTAAAATAACAATAGTTAAATTATTTTATTTATTAAATTATGAAGGTGACAACTTTGGCATCATTTAAAATAAAATAATATAAGTGTCATAATCGCCTTAATAATGATCCAAATGGACAAAAATTCAGCTAGTGGATTATTAGGGTTTATATATACACTAATAATAAGTTTTGTGCAGATTTTTGGGCCTTTTGATATGCATTACTATTTCAATAAAAACTATATGATTGATTTTTCACTAAATAAATAATTTCTGCATCATTAATGTATATCATAATAAGGTAATTAAAAAACTACTAAAAATTACAAATAAATTACCATGAAAAATAAAAACATTTTATCTTTCAAATGAGTATTTATAACCGAATTTATATTCTGTATAAACTTATATTAAAAATACTTTAATTATTAAAGTTGAGTGAGACATATTTCACTTTCCATTAAATAAAATATACTAAAGGTCTTAATCACCTCCAAGTGGTTTATAATGGATTCCATTTCGACCCATATATGACTTAGGACAAATTATAATCATCCAATTGTATTAAGACAAGTATTAGGATAATTTTATAATATTATATTTACTCTTAATTACCCAATTTACCTTTTACTCTGGTAAATAAAATTTACTGTTGTTACTATTCATAAAGCCCAAAAATAAAAATTAGTCTATTAATATAATTTGTCCCACTGATTCCAAATATGGAATCCATTTTTCCAAATTCAATACACAGAAGTTGCATAATTTAAATCAAAATTAATCCCGTTGTCGAAAGAAAACGAGTTTTTGTTTAAAACATTGCAAAAGATTGAATTTATTTAACCTATGAATTCAATGTAAAATAAAGGATAATGACGTACATTATATTAAATGGTAAAAATATATTCTATTTATACTTTAAATCCATTCAATATTATAATTTAACTATATAAATTATTACGATGAAAAAATTTGTTTTTAATTAAAATATAGCGTGTTTTTACTATTCATTAAAATATGAAAGTTATTAGAAAAATATCAAAACATTATCCAATGTAAATATTTATATCCTGATTCAAAATTATAATTTTATTTTGTAAAATTCAACTTATAAAATGTCAAAAAATAGATTTAATGTGGGTGCGCCATCAAAAGGTGGCAAAACTTCATTTTTTGAAAAATACTTATTTTACCCGAAAACATTTATTTTGTTCTTATACCATGTTCTAGAAAATGTATAAGATGAATAATAAGGTTATAAAATTCAAAATTTAGTTAATACTATTCATAAAGGCTAGTTCATAATAATATTATAACCATATATCATTGTTTAGTGAAACCTGATATTGCGTACAACACACGCTATCGAGGAATGTCGTGATTGCGTGTAATGCAAGCCAAGTCAGGGTTATGTGTTGTGCAAGAATCCGTTGTTGTTTCGTATAACAGAATCCAACCATATTTCATTTATACATTAAATATATATATATATATATATATATATATATATATATGCACTCAATGTTGCGTAGAATGAATATTATAAAACAAACATGAAATTGTGTGTATCACAATCTAAGAATAGTGTTGTGTGTACTGCAAGCTAATACGGTGTTGCGTAAAGCGCAAGATAATCTTGGTGTAGCGTACAATAGAAGATATGAAATAAATTAAAAATAATATATCTTATAAAATCTCGGGCTGTTACATTCTAACACCCTTAAAATGAATTTCGCCCTCGAAATTCGTCGGGGTTATAAATGGTTTAATACTTGAAAGTTTATTTAGTAGAAACCCACATCGTACAAAGGGAATACCAAAACCTATCTTTAAAAACTGATGTATGAAATGTAATGGTTACCCAAATTAACTAATCATTGGTTTTCCACATAGGAGAACATAGTTGAAAAAAATATGGATATGGAAGAAAAATCTAACCATCAAGTTCTGATGGAGAGTGGTAGAAAACATGACTATGAAAAACAAATCAATCAAAAATCCATAGATTTGTGATGATCTAAGGTACCATCTGATTCATCGGATATAAGAGCACTAGGACCCTATTTTTGGTTTTCGAGATCATTTCCCTAAAGTTGATGAATTAAAATAAATACTTACATGATTTTGGTAAAATTTCACTGTTGTTCGTGAGTTGAACAATTTCCACTTCATCCCTTAAAGAAATGAAGTTGAATTTGTTATTCGTGCTGTGTTAGCAGATCATGTGATAGAATGATGGTTCATTCCTTCTGTTTCAAACAAAAGGTTAGCAAAAGTTATAAGTCCATCTTATGGTAAGATTAATAGTATATGGTTCCAAAACTGAACTTATACTTCATATATCATACTGCTTAATAAAATAAAGCTAGATTCTACTAACTAGGGACTTCCTGTAGGGAAGTGGTAGGCGATAAAGGCCAGTCGCACTTCGGTTGTGGGTTCGATTCCCACAGCCTTGTCCGACGCGATGGGATATCGCCCGTCCTGCAGGTTGTCCTTTTTCTAAAACTACATTACTATAACATCCCATCAATAATATCAAAAAAAGTTCTATCCTTAAACAATACTAACTTATGTCCAACATAATCCATTCTAATCTTTAGGCTTATCTAAAATACTTCGGTCCAATATCATAGTATAAAGAAATGATTACTTGAAATATCATCAACCAAGCATGTGAATACCATCATTTATCCCACATATATCTTCTCGGTCACATTCCAATCATGTGAATACCTTAATCATGTATTCTCTTGAAAAATGAATACCCATTGAATCTTAGTGAAAACATAAGTGCTATCAAAAGTTAACTCTTTCCACATACCAAAACCCCAAAATTTTTATATACTCAAACCATGATATAACTATTTCCTTATATCAGTCATGAGCTCATGAATACTATCAAACATTTAAGTTTCTCTTTATCCCTTCATAATTTGCATATCATCTACTTTCCAAAAATATCTGAATAACCTTTCATGGTCACTGGTACCATTCATCATATACTTTTAATACTTAAGGAAAGACAATAGTGTAACAATCCTTAGATGTCTCTTTATTCCATAGTACCAGGTGATTACTTATACAACATTACACTTGATAAATATGTAATCATTCCACTACCTTCTTAAACCATTGACCGAGATTTAACAATTCTTTCATCTCACATATCATTTGTAGTCTCTTCATCATCATCCACATAAATACTACCCATACGACCATACTGATTCTCTTCATGAGACATTCCCTTAGGGAATTGGTTTTCTTAATTCCCGTACATTCTACATTTAAAAAATTTAACCATTGTTGATGTCATAGAAATACCATTATCCTTGTCCATGGTGTTAAATGAACCTTTTCCTTTGCACTTACTGGCTTTGTGTCCTTATTTTACACACCCAAAGCATCTTCCTGTTGCTTTGAAACATTTTCCTTGATACCTCTTCCCACATGATTTACATAGGGGAAATTGAACTTTCTTTCCTCTATGATCATCATGAAACTCCATCTTTCTCTTATTATCTGAGTTAGGAAACTTACCAAATTTGAGTTTATTAATCATATTATGAGATTGCTGATTCGACATAATAATGATGTTTGGACTTCCAAATCCCGTTTCATTTGTTTTCTCAAGAAGAATATCATTCCATTTTCCTTCATATCCTCCATTACCGTGAATCTTCCTGTTTCTAGCCATTTTCTAAAAACCAAAAAGAATAGTGTGAGAGGCAAAAATCATGCTAGGGAAAACACCATAGTAAAGGGGGAGTACCCTCAATATCTAACATCTTAGGTTAAATTCTAATATCGTTACCGTAGTTCTAGGACTATATCCTATACATATACTTATCCTTAGGGACATCCCTAGAAATACCTTATAAATATCTCTTGGGATCTCACTAACTTTTTCGCATCCTAGTTTCCAAAGGTTAACTAAACGTTTCTTCTGATACCAACTGTAGAGACCCGAATCTTGACGTACATGGACATTACATTACTTTTTCGGAATACTTAATACATAAAAAAAACAGACACCAAAGGACCGTAATAGTTTAGTGTCTTTGGAAACTCGGAACGTAATCTTCTAATCATGTTGAAAGATCTTCAACATCTCCCATAAAGATCTTCAACTTTTTGTTTCCTTAACTAAAACCTTTTTTTAATCCTGGGGGAAAATAAAACATAAAAAGGGTGTGCTCAAATGCTCAGTAAGGGTAAAAAATAGATAACATAAAATAACCTATAAACATTTGAATGCAAAAACATGAACATAAAATCTAAACATCAAAATCTTGAGCAAATACATAAATCATTGAAGTACATAAAGAATAGATCATAAAAGAACATTAATCATGATAAAATATCATGGGAATAAATCATGTAATTGTGGAATCCATTAAGAACATGTAATGATTTCCATAGTAGCCAAGGCATTGTGGTAAGACCATCTTAGTGGACAAAGTCCCTTTCTGAATCGAGTTCACTCCTAGTTCCAGTCCTGTAATACTGAACCAGATTAACTTACCATTCCATCCATTTCTATCTCATGAGATATAAATTTTTACCCAATGCATTGGAGGGAGATATAGGTCCCACCCATCTCGTAATGAAATCATTCTTACTTGTGCCACAAAATAAACATACATCATTCATAAAAACCCAATAAATAAAATTGGTTTCATAAACATCATCCCATCATCAAATAATCCCTATAAACGAAATGGATATCATTTCATAATAAGAAAAGTGAAACCATGTAAATCATAGAGACATTATACTTGAAACATACACATATGAAATAATTTTATCTTAGATGAAAAATGGTTTTTGATAAAACACTTGAAATGAATTCCTGAGGAAAATATTATTTCTTCTTCAAAATCATTTTCATTTCACAAAATTCCATGCAATTTTAAAAGAATAGGATTTTGTTTAAAATATTAATGAAATATTTTGGAGTAAGCTTCAGGAAAATAAGGCTTTATAAAACCGTAAAAATCATTTCATGCTGTATACGTTAAAAAACATTCATCTCGCACTTTTGTCAGAAAAGTCAAAAAGTACCTCGTAACGTAAAAAAAAGAATGATTCCTTAAATACCATGTAGTAAAAGAAATAAAATTGGTAAAAAGGACTTTACACATACATGAATACACTTTTATAAAACATGGACATTGATGATATCGATAACCCCCGTAAATACTTACGAATAAGCAATCTCGGATAAAAATGAGATTTTCACAATTATCCCTTACCTTAGGTCTGATATGCATCGTACGTATCCAAACCTCCTGTATAATGATTTAAATAATGTCATTGACTTGTTAAAGAATCATATTCATTGTTATTATATCATATATGGTTCACTTATGACTTTATATTACCCGTTCTTTTGTAAATTCATGTTAAAGTAGCGTTTTGGGTAAAATCGTTTCATTTGTCGTTCGTGTTTTAACTAGTAATTATTCATATGATTACTTAGATCATGAATACTTACATCCAGAATGTAAAATATGATTTATATACAATATATATTCATAATATATATATAATGGATCGATAAATGGAAAAAATACACCATTCATGGAGACGGTAGGCCGTACGTACGCATGAACGCTGTTTTCGTTTCCTTATTCAATTGAATGGAATTAAGTAGATGAAATAAATATATATATACATAAATCCAGTAGCATTATTATGTCATATATTTCATAATTACTTATTATATATACTTTATAATCATTCTATAATGGTTATCATGGAGAGTGAATCTCATCGCGTCGTGGAGACGGTAGTCCGTACGTACGCACGAGCGATGATATCATTCCCATGATAGTGGAATTGTATTAAAGTGTATGTATAATATTAAATAATCAATATCACTTTAAAATAGTCATATATATTCATTACTTTCACCATTATACCCATCCAAGTAAGGTGGTGGTGGAAAATAGATTACACCACATCGTGGAGATGGTATTCCGTACGTACGCACGCGCGGTGATTTCGTTTTCCGTAGGATGAATAGATGGTGAAATAGGTTTGTTTCATACTTATAATAAAATATCATTATATGAGTGATACTGTTGTTATTAATTCATAATGAAACAACTAAAGAAGAATAAGTGGAAGAAGAAATAATGTTGAAAGAATCGGTAATGGACATTACCTCTTCTTTGAAGCGCCTCTTTGAAATCTAATATTAGGGCACTAAAATTGGTCTTTGAAGAAGACCATGACCTCTAGGATGTTTCAAGGTAAGTAAAGAAGAGAATTTGGTAGGTTTTTTCCGAGGTTGAAGGCTCAAAGTTGTGTGGGGAAGAGAGGGAGGAGGTGCCCTTTTATAAGGGTGGAGAGGGGCACCTTTGGAAATATAAGAAATATTAGTTTATATTAAATCCAAACCCCACATAAAAACGTCCAAAATGACTCATATCCGAATATTAGATGATATAGGGTTGTAATATCATCAACCAATAAAATTTAGACATTTTAGGAATTTATTTTAAACATTATCAACTTTATTTCTCCTTATTTAATCAATTAAATTTTATTTGTGGTAATACCATTCTAAATTTTAAATTATAACAAATAATTACTTATTTGTTGTGAATTGGAAATAATTGGATACTTTATAACATTTTAGACCATATAAATTTAAATCTATAATTTGTAAATATTTTTGTGATTTTTAAACAATTTTATAATGTGTTATTTTTATAAAATAACAATAGTGTCAATTTTGACACTATTCATTTAATTGAATTTAAATTAAATATATACAGAAGATATAATCAAAATAAAAGCTTTAATAGATTCATAAAAGGTCATATGTGTATATAAAATTAGTGCAGCACATTAAATAGTTCATATAATATTTCTTTTATTATTTTTAAAACCATTTATTTGGTTTATCTCTTAATAAAATAATTACTAAAACATTTTTGTATAATTATTTAATATTATTATTTGTTTCATAAAAATTAAAACTAAAATCCTATGATGAAGATAAATCTATTAACTTTCACAATAATACTTTTACTCGAATTTAGCATCTTAAAATCACAATAGTTAAATTGTTATATTTATTAAATTATGAAGGTGACAACTTTGGCATCATTTGAAATAAAATAATATAAGTGTCATAATCGCCTTAATAAGGATCCAAATGGTCAAAATTAGGCCCATGGATTATTAGGGTTTATATATACACTAATAATAAGTTTTGTGCAGATTTTTGGGCCTTTTGATATGTATTACTATTTCAATAAAAACTATATTATTGATTTTTCACTAAATAAATAATTACTGCATCATTAATGTATAAGATAATAAGGTAATTAAATAACTCATAAAAATTACAAATAAATTACCATGACAAATAAAAAAAATATCTTTCAAATGAGTATTTATAACCGAATTTATATTCTGTATAAACTTATATTAAAAATACTTTAATTATTAAAGATGAGTGAGAAATATTTCACCTTCCTTTAAATAAAATAATATAATGGTCTTAATCACCTCCAAGTGGTTTCTAATGGATTCCATTTCGACCCAAATTTGAATTAGGACAAATTATAATCATCCAATTATATTAAGGCAAGTATTAAGATAATTTTATAATATTATATTTACTCTTTATTACCCAATTTACCTTTTACTATGGTAAATAAAATTTACCATTATTACCATTCATAAAGACCGAAAATAAAAAGTAGTCTATTAAAATAATTTGGACCCACTGATTCCAAATATGGAATACATTTTTCCAAATTCAATACACAGAAGTTGTAGAAATTAAATTAAAATTAATCTCATTGTCGAAATAAAACGGGTTTTTGTTTGAAACATTGCAAAAGATTGAATTTATTTAACCTGTGAATTCAATGTAAAATCAAGGATAATGACATACGTTATATTAAATGGTAAAAATATATTATATTTATACTTTAAAACCATTCAATATTATAATTTAACTATATAAATTATTGCGATGAAAAAAGTTGTTTTTAATTAAAATATAGCGTGTTTTTACTATTCATTAAAATATGAAAGTTATTAGAAAAATATCAAAACTTTATCCAATGTATATTTTTATATCCTTATTCAAAATAATAATGTTATTTTGTAAAATTGAACTTATAAACATGTAAAAAATAGATTTAAAGTGGGTGCGCCATCAAAATGCGTCAAAACTTCATTTTTTAAAAAATACTTATTTTACACGAAAACATTTATTTTTTTCTTATACCATGTTCCAGAAAATGTGTATGATGAATAATAAGGTTGTAAAATTCAAAATGTAGTTAATACTATTCATAATGGCTAGTTCATAATAATATTATAAACATATATCATTGTTTAGTGAAACCTGATATTGCGTACAACACACGCTATCGAGGAATGTTGTGATTGCGTGTAATGAAAGCCAAGTCAGGGTTACGTGTTGTGCAAGAATCCTTCATTGTTTCGTATAACAGAATCCAATCATACTTCTTTTATACATTTAATATATATATATATATACACTCAATGTTGCGTATAATTAATATTATAAAACAAACTTGAAATTGTGTGTAACACAATCTAAGAATAGTGTTGCGTACACTGCAAGCTAATACGATGTTGCGTAAAGCGCAAGATAATCTTGGTGTAGCTTACAACAAAAGATGTGAAATAAATTAAAAATAATATATCTTATAAAATCTCGGGCTGTTACATTTATATCCTTATGTGTGTTATATATCTTACCTATAAACTTATTTAAAAAATATTAATTTCCCTTCTGTGGCATGTGATAAATTCTTTTTACCCATAAAATACCTATATAAATGATAATATGTAAAGAAAGTATGACGAAAATATGTTCTCCCATATTCTAGCCATATTGGTTCCTCGAGGAAGTGGGACCTAAAATAATGATTTAGTAGTTGTAATTGAAACATTTATGAGAGATTTTCATAATTTTGGCGACCGATATATTTTTTAAATTTTAATTTTTTCCCATTAAATTTCAATTCATTTTAATGATACAGGAAACACGGATACCGAGAAGATTAATATATTTTCTATTAAATAATGGTATCGAATAGGTTTATCTCTATAAATAAATAGTGATGGTGTAGAGTAGACCGATAATGGGAAATATATTTAGTCTTAAAAATCATAGCTATTGAATTAAATAAGAACTATTGGTTTCCTAATGTTTCCCATATCTATATAAATTTGAAAAGGGCTGATGATCACTCTTAGAATGTGTCCAATTCATCTGCAACTAAAATATCTAATGTTGTTTTTATTTTTTAATAATGGTTTGAAAAAATAATATTTTACACATGGTTATACCTATATGTAATAATAATTTTTCTTGTAATTCTCACCTAATAAAATGTTAAAAAAATGGTTCTATTTTTATCTAAAACATACATAATCCTATGTGAAGGAAACTCAAATGAAAAAGATTTTTTTTCAAGAACTAGAAAATGTAATGATATAGACTACAATGTAGCATTATATATTTCATCTACACTAATAGAATTCATATTTTATCATTGTTTTATTGAATACTAGAACTATCACTATGTGCGAGGGGACTAAAGAGTAGACGTGGTTCACTGTGAATTGAAATACTACAAAGATTATTATGTTCTTATACTTTAATTTTCATCTAATTTTTTTAACACCTCATCACATTAATATATTATGATGAATATATAAATAACTAGTACAGACCTGTGCATACACACAACATGTTGAAATAATGGTTATTATTTATAAAAATAATTTGTTAGTAAAAGTAACACACCAATAATAATATTTAATATTTTTTAATCCCAAAGTATTTTAGATAAGTCATGGAATAGGAGTAGAAAAATTATGGACACAACAAAAATTTACTTGAAAGAATTATGGATATATAATAAGTAACTTCTAATTTTTGAGGGAGGTTTCACATCATTTTCAAATGCCTTCAAGTCCTGCTTGATGGCCATAGTGGGTCAACACCTGTGCTCCATTTCACTACATGTCATCACAGGGTTCAACAAACTGGTATGGCGTACATGCTCCATTGAGAGAGTATTGCATGTATTATAATTTTAAGTGAAAGACAAATATATTATAGAAGTGGATGTAATAAAAAATATGAACTGGATAGAGGAATAATTTTAATACATTATGACAAAATACATTCTTTAGTTGCACCAAAATTTTTGAAGTTTCTAATGTTGAAGTTCTCCAACTAAATGAAGTTACAAAATTTGTAAGATCATAATATTGTGATAATAAGTCTTAAAGCTTCATCATCGTCCAAATAATTCACTCTATAGATGAAAAATAATTAGATAGATTAATAAATAGTAATGAAAATTGAAATATGAAAATCCAATCCTGTAATGAAACAAAACAGTAGTAAAAAGCATGACTGTTCTGGACATGAATAGTGTAAAGAACATAAGATTGTAATATGTTTTGACCAATTTCATCAGTGGACAGTATCAAATTTTATTACAAATTCAAACAGTACAAAGGTGGTGTGTTTGTAATGTATACAAATAGGAAATGGAAATGAAAATAGGTAGAAAAAATGGAGGTTTTGTATAGTATACAAATGTAAAAAAAGTGGTTGAAAGGTTGAAATACATAGTACATGATTTCAAAATAAAATATAGAAATTAAATATCATATTACATAATTTAAATAAAAACATGATTAAGAAATTGGATCAATTAAAAAAAAATTGGTGACAGGAGAAATTTTTTACGGAAAGGTAAAAAAACGTTTTGTACATATATGATTGTGTGCTAAAGTGTTTTTGTATGTAATATCTGCACATTTCAAGCTCTTAAACATTTCATATAGAAATTTGTGCATATTTCAGTGTTATATTGATGAATAGAAAATATTGTAGTGCAGTGAATAATATTACATTTTGCAATGCAGAAGAAAATTCTACCAGAAATATGTTTTTTTATTATTTCTCGTACAGGTTTCCCAACCTGCTGGGAATTTACTATACCAAAAATATGATGAATTTCAAAAAGGCCATTGGAAAGGGGAAAAATACAAAAACCCAAAATCAAATACTACAGCAGAGAGGTTGATTTAGTACATCTAATATCATGAATTCAAAAATTAAATATTAGAAACCATTTAATAAATAACATCTATGTATATTAATTTTCTGATCACCGAAACAACTATTAAGAACAGTTGTTACTGTAAGAATTTTGTACATCCTGATATATTAACAAAAGAGTTGGAAAAAAACTGAAACATGATCCAAATGAATGACCAAACTGTGCATATAGAAGAACCAAACTGGGCATATAGAGGAACCAAACTATTCATATAGAACCAAACTGGTCATGTTTAAGACTTTGAAATGTACATATATTAAACAGTGCATATAGTACCAAACTGTGCATATAGAACCATAACCAAACTATACATATAGAACCAAACTGTGCATATAGAAGAACCGAACTGGGAATATATAAGAAACATTCTCTAAATGAATGGCCAAACTGGGCATTATAGAACCAAACTGGGCATTATAGAACCAAACTGGGCATTATAGAACCAAATTGTGCATATAGAACCAAACTGGGCATGTTTAAGACATTGAAATGTGCATATATTATGCTATGCATATAGCACCAATCTGAGCATATAGAACCAAAACCAAACTATGAATATAGAACCAAACTGTGTATATAGAAGAACCAAACTGTCCATGTGGAAGAAACATGCTCCAAATGAATGACCAAACAGGGCATTATGTATGTACTGTATGATAATATTGAAAAAGAAAATTGATTTGGTTGAAAACCGGAAATGATAATGGTGTTATTGTCTCTTTAATGACACATTATATAGTAACCATATCGAAATACTGAATGAGTAGCAAAAAATATTTCAAATGAACGGTCTGTACAGTCTCAAAAGTAACACATTGTACAAAAATTATTAATTATGAACATAATAATGTGATTCATTTGGTCACTAAAGATTTATGTTTACCTTCTATTTCCAATACGAGATTTTAGTCTATTTTTTCGTTTTTCCTATTTATATATTCCTTCGGCATGGTATGTTTGTCAGTAGTCTGACATTCTGTAGGCACGCTGTCTGGAGACGTCTAGACATTATCTTCCACACCATCCTCAATATCAAAACATCACGACTTATTTTTCTAGATAGAGGGTTTTTTTAGAAAAATTTTAACCTATAATGTACATAGGTTGAAATCATTGAAATTCAGAGTAGAGTTTAAACAGTATAGTGTTTCTTATCATCACACAGATGTAATTTGAAATAAATGTATTATTTGTAAATATTTATAAATCAGAATACTTAACATTAACATAATTAATTCTTATAGTAATTGATATCATTTAGCAGTAAGGAAGGATAACATATTTATACCTGAGTAGCACACGCGTTCAAGGGTGTAGTATCTAATCTTCTGTCAATGTTTACAATACCCGGAGTAGTTCTATCGTTTTGATGATCCTATTAGTCAATGTGGAAAGAAATATATCAGTGAAATGATATCCAGAGTCAGAAATATATATTAAAGAAATTGATAGATAGTTACCTACATGTAATGAATGACACTTCTTACTGTAGAAGAACCACTGCTTTCATCTTCCTGTATATTATTGAAGAAAAACGTAAACTATTCTGAGTTGTTGTTTTTTGAGATAATGTGATAAAAATAAAGACTTACATGTTTATGTTCTAAGATGTCGGTAAAAAGGATGATGAAGTTTTCATTATCATTCATATAAACCACTTTGTAACTATTTTTCTCAGAAGGATAACGACGATTCTTAATATTGTACTCTGTCACCTCAATTGCTAATAGAAATTTCTTGGCATTGAAGTAGCTCAATTCTTGAGGGAAACCAAACTCGTCGTCCTCCTAATAAAAAAATCCATTGGAACTGTTAATTAAAATATTGAATTTTTTATAATGATAGGATGTAAGGACTTGGATATACCTATATCAATGCCGCTCTTAGTTGTGCAGCTATTTTGTGAATGTATTTCATGCCTTGTTTCTCAAATAACACAACTGAAAAAGAGTCTGTCTTTTCTGTAACCAGAATCTGAACTCTAAACCTATTGCAATTGTTATTATGAATACACTTTTAGTCTCATTTGGAATTTTCAGCTGAACCTAGAGTGTAGCATAATGATAAAATGAAATATAGGCAGCATTGAATACAATCTCACCTTGGAGTAATACTAATAGGTGAGGAGTTCCAGGACATGTAGCAAATGCGTCCATCTATAATATGCACTTTCTTCATGCTTGACTGGCATGATTCATAGAACTAGTTGTGGGTGCTTTGAATTTTTTTTAACTATAGCCACATTAAACACCTTATAGCCCGCAGTATATTCATTACATTGAAATATATAATTTATTACAGGATATTTGTGAATAGTTAATAATTTTCCATTGTCACAATTGAAAAATATGGGTATATTTCTGACCCGTTGACAGGGTTTGACATCTAAAATGGATTTCTTGTTTTTCCAATACAATATATTTTTTGTTTGGATGGGAGTTGTTGGTGATGTATTGTGGAACGGTGATGTTATTATCACACCAAGCCTGATAAAATCAGAACAACACACATGGAGGTAAACAGTTACAACTTCATGGTAGTACATTTATGACATTCAGATAAGTAAATTATTTTACTACACAAGTAAAGGTTTATAAAATGATACATGCTTCTGATGTTTTCAACTACTTGAAGGTTTTGGTTGTAAAGAATCTTTGTTGAATTCACGGTTTTTTGTGAAAAGAACAGAGTCTGAATGCAGTTTCAAGTCAGCATTACATAAATCTATGTTCAATGAACATATTGAAAACACATAGTAGAACGATTGAGATTAATAATTGTAGATAGAAACAATACATGTCAATATCTTCACACAGACGAGCTGTTATATCAAAATGGTAGTGGGTTCTGTGTTGTTTTCTATGTAATGAGACATTTCAAATGAAAAATTACCCCATAAGTTGCAAGTGACCTTCAACCCTCTTCGCAAAAATCAAGTGACAGAATGAATAAATGTTGCATGTTAGAGTAATATAATACAATTGCTCAAAATACAAAAGGACCTGTCATATTCTAAAATAATCTGCATCCTATGGTTGGAAGTGCCCACTGATTGCATTGGATTTGAGTAACGTAGAACTCCAAATAGTTCTAAATTAATGTACAATGATACAAAGTTTTTTTATGAATAACATAAGGATGAATAAAAAGACTTTGTCCATATTAATTTTACATAAGTTGGTAAATAGAACATTAATTATGTGGTATTAAGCACCTAAACCTATTAGATGTTCTTTTGGGACTTTTTCATGAATTATGTCATCGAATGAAGTAAAATGAAAACAAAAGGAGGTAGTTGTACTTCACATGGATGAACATACGTCGTGGATGTGAACATGATTCGACAATGGTGTCTAGGTCTGTGGTACCTCCCTTGGTTTGAACCTATATGGAAGTTTTGTACAATATAGCAGAGTCCCTCACCAAACAGTTTTTTGTACTTAGAGATAAGATGATGATTTGTAATGGTACATTGAATCTTGGTTCCCTGCATAGATTACGTTAAAATGATGGCTAATGAGGAAAAAATATAGATTACAGGGAATGATGAAAGTATACATATCTATATACATATTTATATATATACGTTCAGAGCGTAGATGAAAAGGATTGAATATAATCTATAATTACATATAATGAAATAATAACATTAATGTCACATAGTATGATATCAACAGCAACGACTTCATTGAATTATTTAGAAGAATAATTGGACCACATATTCCAGACACGAACATGTATTCACAGTGTTTCATCGATATCTGCACTAATGTCATTCAGCATAGTTATTGAGTGTGACATATTTGTGACTCTAAATAAGCATGAACTGTTCAAATAAAACATATTAAGTTGGTAAATAAGCCATTAAAGAAATGATATTTATTTTCCTGAGGATAATAGAGTATATAGAAATTTTTTTATGTTACCTAAGACAGATTATGAAATATTTCCTTGTACACAATATTTTCTATACAATTTGATGAATCATTAGTGTTCCCATTTACTAAAATTTTCAATACAGTAACTGATGTGACCCTAGACACTGCAAAATATAATTTACCATGAGAGAAATATTTTTTTCAAATATAAATCCCAACAAAAGACAATGATTGACCCCTACTTTTATTAATAGTCATCGCATAAGAAACTGTCAAAGGATATTGTCTTCTTTGTAGTTTGAATGGACATCTACCATCACAGTGAGTCATAGTTAATCTTGGAATGAACACAGAACTTCCTGAATGACATCCAGTTATAACTTTAACCCCAATAACATGCTCACCCAAGTGTTTTACTACCATCTGAGTTCCATTACACAATCCAACATATTGGTCTACATTTCCTAGAAACATAATTGGAACACCGACTTGTAGTGTAATTTTGTGGACATGCAACCCAGAGACATTTATACCATTCAACATGTTAGATGTGAAAATATTTTCCGGTCTGTTTTTATCATAACAAGCATTGAAAACAGAGTCTATGTTGAAGTAATCGTTGTTTTCAGAGCCAGTGAGGGTCAAAATATATTCATTTACATCTTGTACGGCATCACGGGTCGGAGAAAAAATTGCATTGTCTTTCAGATAGCTTTGGTCTCCAAGTTTTCTACAGAAACCTGTGTATGTATTGTTGACGATTGAAGGCATGGAATTATCACTCTTCATAATA
The DNA here is from genome assembly GCA_963277665.1 of Viscum album. NCBI lineage: Eukaryota > Viridiplantae > Streptophyta > Magnoliopsida > Santalales > Viscaceae > Viscum > Viscum album. Next base: position 995,952,893 of record OY728123.1, on the reverse strand, counting down.
AGAAATTCTGATGGAATTTGAATGAGTGCTTCAACATTGTTAGGCTCTCCAATTCGACCTTCAACAATATCCAATGTCAATTTAGCAAATTCATGTAACACAGTCACATCATGACTGCTAGTAGTACAATGAAATCTCAAGTTTTTTGTAAGAGATAACACCTGACAATGTTGCTGAAGATACGATGACTTAACACTTGCATAGAAAATGTTATTTCTGTTTCCCCCAGGTATAACAGGTGGTATTTGCCTAAAATATCATCCCAATACAACTATCAAACTGCCAAATGGATAATTCTAAGAATTATCATTTTTGATAGTCATAATGTCCCTAAGAGTTCGGTCTAAAGCCTCGAAAAAAAACATATGAATCATATTTCCCTCATCCCAAATGATAATCTTAGTCAATTGGAAAAGTTCCGCTATGTCAGTCCCCTGTTGAATATTACAAACTGATTGTTCCGTAATGCAGATTGGAATACGGAATTTAGAATGTATTTTTCATTCACCAGGAAGTAGTAGTGAAGCTATTCCACTCGATGCAACTACAAGTACAATCATGCCCTATTCTCATAGAAACAAAGTTAGTACTCTCCAGATGAAGGTTTTACCTATGACTCCATAAAAATTCAAGAAGATGCACCCACCTAAATTTCTAGATTGGGAAGAGAGAATGATAGACATCACCTCTTTATGTTCATTTGTAAGCATACCATGTAAACTGATGTACTCTTGTAGAAGTGGTTCATTATTTTAATTTAATTCTCCTTCAACCAAATAATTTGTAGTGGCATCAAAATATGAATCTAGAAGTGGCATATGAGGATATAACTGAATTACACTTCCATTGCTCTGTAAAATTAGTTCTATCTCTCTCAAAGAATACGTATGTATCTGTTGATTTCTGAGTGTAAAATCTACACTGTTATGGAATATTGTTAAATTGTACAATGAAATAGTATTAATAAAGACATTACAATAGTTTATTATAAATTAAACATAAGAAGTCCAAGTTGATGCAGAAATACATAGATAGAAACCCTTAGTATTTATGTGTTGTAGTCTGCATTATTATGCATCATTATACCAATACATGGTTATATTGGGGAGAATGTTCTTATTAATAATTTATCCTAGTAGGATACAGTTTGCAGGTATTAATAATTGATATATGAAATTTATGTACTGTTTTATTGAGGATTACAATATAATTTAAAATCATCCATTTTTTATTGACATCTTATTATTAATGATGGGTATGCTTTGTACTACAATATTGTTATTAATGCTATAGTGGATAATTATATAATGATCTTATAGTTTCAAATGTACTATGAATAATTTTTAAATAAAACTATTGATTTCTTGTGCAGAATAGTACAGATTAAAATGGCTGAAGTAATATTGTATTTTAATTTGAACAGAATTGTTGTACATTTTGATGTAATGCATTATATTAAATATAAATGAAGTTACTTGAGAGAAAGATGTACAATAATTACAGGTACAATGTAGTCATAAGTATTATGTGTTTAAATAATGTATGAATATGTTGAATATCTATAAAGATTTTAATATATAAATCCTTAAGTTGTGGAATAAACAAATATCTGAAGAAATCTTCTGATTTTTTAAGAAGGATTACATAACTAAATATACAACATAATTTATTATTTACATGGGAACAGAACTGTTGTTTGCAGTTAGTATTGTAATTACCATAATTGGAGGGATTTTGTGTACTGCAATATTGTATGTACACATACAGAGTAAGATGTAGCAGATGTAATGTGATGTATATAGTTTATTGTACAAATACAGTAGTAGTTTTTATTTATTACAGTGATATAAATAGTAGCAAGTAGTAATAATAAGGTGTTAGCAATACATTAATTGAGACCAGTAAAGCAGGTAGAAGAGAAAATGTGCACCTGGATTTGGATGGGTCCTTCTCTGTATATATAAAATGTCTTCTGATAGTATGTCTTTTGTTTCATCCTATACAATATCTGGGTGAGATATGTTATTGCAAATTAACATGATTGCGAAAAATATGAATACATGTTGTTCCATTCCCCAAGTGGAGAGTTCATTTATGGAATCAACAACCTCTCTCTCTTCTGTCATTAGTCCCATAGCAGAAAATGCCTCTCTAAATGTACCATGAGTAATGCAGCCTTCAATCCTGATATAACCATATGAAGTGGCTCCTTTGATTTTTGATAGAAGTATCATCAAGTAGTAGAGTTTTCTAGTGGTATGAGGCACATAGTATAGTCTTCCGATAAAGATTCCTTGTTTGCTGGGACGCCACTTTCTGTCTTGAGAGTGGTACACAAATTTTATCGGGTATTCTGCAAAAGATAAACCTCTTCCTTCTAGATATATAATATTTGCTTCAAACCAAGTGGTCAACATAGACTGAGAACTATTTGTATTATTTAATACATCTTTAATGTTATTGCTATATGAAAACGTGACAGAATTATATTTAGTCAAATGGAAATGCAACCTCTCAACAGGTGGATATCTGTAATAGATATCGTATGAAAATATCCTCCAAGATTCCTCACAAGAAGATATGTATCGATAGTTATAATACATTTTTATCTCATCTTCAGTATTATTTGATAATTTTTCATTGTTCCCTTCATAAAGTGCTGCAGTTACACGATCGTTTCCCTTGCTAATATACTTAAACAAATATTTTATTGAAGATGACAGATTACAAAATTCAATGTTGAGATGAGCATGATACTTTAATAACATTACCAAATTATATGGAACTACATATCAATTATATAAAGGAATGTTATGTTTAAAAATAGTATTTCTGTCATCCCTTCTCTGATAAATGACATAACCATCATCTTATACTGTAGTATTTTCAGAAAACTTTTTTGGAAAAAATTATACACATTTACCATTTTTCATACAAGGTGAAGACTTGGAGCATAAAACATTTGAAAACATCATGTAGTCCCGGGTATTCAACTTTATCTGGTATTTCAGTGTAGACATACTTGTTTACAGCTCTTAGAGTGTTCACTTTGTTTTCACGGAAGAGAAATAATAAGATGTGAACATGAGGCAAGTTGTGTTTCTGAAACTCTACAGTTCGAAAAACTGAATGGGAAGAAAAGTGTAAATATTAGTAATTGATGATATAATTGAATCCACTGTGGATAAATATATTTTATGTATGGACATATATGGTTACCTTACCTTTATTTTCCAATTAAACAACCTTCTCTTAAATCATTCATTAGATGTTCAAGTTTAATATTGAAAACTCGAGATAGTATTTAATGAGAGTCTACTGGATGAAGATTATTATGTCTAAGATACTGAGTGATCTCAGGAAACATTGGGATACATGTAAAGGATAGAAACAAATCTGGATAACCTTCCCAAATACTAATAGATAATGTATCTTGGTAATTATGGATCATGTACCTTAGTCAACCAATAAAGGTTGAATGTAAAATGATGTGTTTACCGCATAAAGAACCATCTCAGTCACCTCTTATAAATGCATATTGCAGACCATTGTATAGATTTACCCTCATTTTCATTTGATTGAAGTGAATGAATAAAAGTCTATGAGACTCTATCATTGTATAAGCATCGAAAACAAACTATTGCGAGTCTTCTTGAATGCAGTAGCGTTGAGGCGTGATTTTCAAGGAATTACAAGTGGAGTGAGAAGTACTCTCTCATAGTAACTTTCCTTAATTTGGAACTTATTGTGAAAGGAGTTGGCCGATTAAGAATGCTTTCAAAATATCCATCACCACCATCTGTGAAAATCAATAGATACAGTAATGGAATATATATTGGGTTATGTTCATCAATTCTATGAAAATATCCAGTTTTGGTATTAATGATTATATCATGATCTTGGTTGAGCTCTTAGACATAACCAACAATAAGCATTGAAATCTCAGAATTATTTATTAAGTTATATGTACTGGGTTTTGTTCCTCTTCTTTTCAGAAGTCGTAGTTTCCAATTTGTCACCTCCTCAGTCTGATGAACATCTCTTGCACTTCTGAAATGTCTTGCTAAAGCATTGTTATCATGAAGCACTTGTTGCAGGTTCTTGACTATCATTTAGTCTATATGATTTTGGAAATTCTAATTTTCTGAGCTGTAGGTATCCATCATGTTAATACAGAAATACACTAATTTGAAAAATTAGTCCATAACAGATTGGTTTAGAGATACCTAAATTCACACACCGTATTTTGACATTCATGTGCAATGTCATACACATATAGTTTTGTTAATCTTGGTGGTTGACCATATGGTGGAAATAAAATTCCTATACAATGGTAGTTATGTCCATTAAATTTGAATATACATGGAGCTCCACCCTTGTTGATAGACCTATCAATCTTCCCACCCATTAAAGTGAAAGAAAACATGGAGTTGTAAAAATGCATGTTTTCTTAGAATATTTTGGCTACTTTTGAAGTTGAACTGAAGAGAAACATTTTAATGTACTACCGACATGGTGGTATCAAGTTCAAATAAATCATTCCCATAGCACAACATGCTACAAAACATTGGTATTGTTGATTGCTAAATTTTCTGTATATTTCTTCGAACCACATTAAAGCATGACAATATTCACAGATGTAAGTAGGGTCTCTAATATCTGAATATCCCGAGTGAAAAAAAATTTATCATACGATATTTAATAAGTAGTGGCAGTATAGTACTTTTCTAACGTGTTCCGATAGCAGTAATGATGAATCAATAAGTTCACTAACCTGTGTTGTCCGAAAACTGTTGTTGTACTGAGTTGCCTACAGTAAAAGTCCGATTATTATGAATATCATCATAAATAATTAATAACTTATTGTTGTTAGTATGTTTGAATATTACTCGACATACCTCTATGGTTTTATGTATGCTAGACGTCATCGTTGATGCAGTTATTTGATTCTGAATTGTTAGGATGTGATTCTACATGACGGAATAGTTGTTTCCTACAGACTAATAGTATGTCTATAAAACAATATTATAACTGAAATCTGTTTCCATTGAAGTGTGTGTGTGTGTGTGATTCAGTATAGTTGTGTTAAAGAGGACATCGAACCTGGACATGATATAGTATTTTAGTTCCAATTATCATATTGACTAAATCTATAAAAAATGTTAGCATAGATTGCATTTAATGATGATATCTTAACGGTCACTGTAAAATCTAATTGCAGGACTTGTAATTACACTGTCGAGGAGGCAGGTGATGAATCAGTCATATTGGTAGCATCAGTCACGATTGCTACTAGAAGTGTAATGGTAAATGATAGTCGAAAAATTTCTCAGTTGTGTGGTGTACAATGATGTGTTCACATACATGTGTCATCATACTTACGGTAAGGAATATGAGATTGTAAGAGTGCATCCATTCTTTTCTTTTTCTTGTTTTCTCCTATGATAAATGATGTCCTACCGGTAGATTGTTGTTTCACTATAGACGAAGTAGTTAAAGAGGAATATATTATGTTTGTAAGTATAGTATTTAGAAAATTTGGGATTTAGAGACTAAAATGTAAATTGATCAGACCATTGATAGACAGTGGTATTAATAGCATGCGTGTGAGTCCATCTCCGCCGCTATTTGTAGATGTCAACGAGGGACATCCAGTAGAAGTTTTCAATTTCAGTGTCATAGTATTAGTTTATAAAAACAATGGAAATATAATGTAACATAATGAAGTCTGAAATGAAGGTAATTGTGAACTTACAATTGTGTCGTTCCTTCCTTAGAAGTCTTCTCTGAAACCTTGCATCTCTAGAGGTTGATGGGGAATGTATGTTTTTGTTAGTCATGATCACTGCCAAAATTGTAAAGGAAATAGTTATACGATGAGTTCCTAGGTCATGTGGCGTACAGTATGGTAAGTGCAGATAATTGTCATCATACTTATAGTAAGGAATAGGTGACTGTTTGAAGGCATATGATGTTTGCTTGAGCTTGATTTCTTTTGCGCTAAATGTTCTCCTTGCTTCAGATTATTGTTGAACAGTTGATGAAGTAGTCAAAGTGGAATAACTTTAGTTAGTATTTAAAGCATTCAAAATAGGGATTTAGCCACTATAATGTAAATAAAACAGACCATTGATAGAAAAAGGTGTCAGTGGTGTGTGTGGGACTTCATCTGCACTGCCATTTGTAGAATGTGGTTCTCTTGTTGGAGTAGTAGAGAGATTTGTAGATGTCGTTGAGAGATTTCCTATAGACGTTGACATTGTAATTGTGACATCAGTAGCTTATACAAACACTGGATAAAACTTATAACATAAATAAGTATAAAATGTAGGGAATAGTAAAATCACAATTGCGTCGTTCATTCGGTAGCACTCTTCTTTCCAAATTGCATATGTGGATGTAGTTGGGGAATGAATTTTTTGGTTGTATATCTTTATATAAAAATGTCAAGGCATGCATTGTAATATTTTTATGCAAAGTGAGCAGTGAAGAAAACATAATATAATTTGTGATTGCAGACACAGAAATGGATAAAGATGTATGTGCATAGATTTAAGTAGTTGTGAAAATGTCCCAAATGTAATCTGCATTTAAAATATAGTGGAAGCTGTAGTTAAAATATATTTGAAGTAAAGTATTCTATAAAAATTGATAGGAATATTACAAATGTATGCTTTCTTTCTCTGTTCTTTATTTCCGAGACTGTGGTAAATAGAAGTTGTTATGTTACCAATTTGTTTGCAGTTCATTAATATTTTATTAGATAAATAGTTGAAATATATTATTTTGTGTATGGTAAACAGATATCCTATAGTTGAAGTTGTTCAAAACATTGTTCTCGGAGAAGTTTAGTTATTGGTAAAAAATAAACTATAACATCAGTGCATGAAGAAGTAAGTGTTCAAATATAATCCTATGTATACTCATAGTAGCAATTCCAATGTATACTCATAGTAGAAATTCCTGAGAAGTAGTAGATGAATTTGTATTTCTGAGAAGCAGTAGATGAACCGTTTGTAGTAGAAAATCCTCAAACGGTTCCTGGGTAAAGTAAAAATCATAGTATATTGGATGTTGTAGGTTTCATAGTTAGGGTGATAGGGAAAGAGTTGTTACCTTAACGTAGTAATACGGAGTGGAATTGGGTTGTCGGTTTTGGTAGCAGTAGGTGTAGCTGAAGCTTCTGGTAGACGACGAAACCCCTTATCTCCGTAGCAGTGGTAGAAGTCGGAATCTGCTATTTGAAATCATAGAAAAAATCGGTTTAGATGATGAGCAGAAGTATGACCTTAGTTTCGGTTGAAACATATATAGATAGATATGAATGCGGGAAGAATACGATGTAGAGGGAATTCCTATTCACGCATGAGGTAGCCGATGGAGACTGCATAAACTCTAAATTTCCAGGAGGGAGTGGATGTAGAATGATGTGTTAGTGGGAGGAGGAGGATGGGGATGGTGGATGTTGAAGGAGATGATTAATGACGAAGGATAGTTGTCTGTGGAAGGTGTCAGATCAAGGAAACCATATGCTGGTAGATGGTTGTGGAATGGTCATCGTCGCATGCGAGTTGGAGGAGGAATAAGCTCGATGACCCCAACCCTTAGCGCGATGTCGTAGGGCAGAGAAGGCGTCAGTGGTTGTCGAAAATCGAAAGGCACCGTGAGTGTTTTTGGTGATGGTAGTGGATGAAAGTGTAATTGGAAGTTATAAATTTGTGATGTGGTTGCTTGTGGTGGTGAAACAGAGGCCTTGGTACACCCAGGTTTAGTAGATATAGAAGATACTCTATTAAATTTATTATTTTCTATCAAAATTTTAAATTGAGTATTCACCCCAACATCTTTATCGTCATTGAAATGAAACTAGGGGAATAAATTCGTGTCATAGAAATTTTCATTGGATGGGTTATGTTATGATTTTATCATTTCTATTATTTAACATTATCCCATATTTAATAGTCTAAAGAAAGATACATTTTTTCAATGGAATTTCAGGAAACCGAATTCTAACATACCCTAATAAAATATCACACCAATAGATGCGATTATTCATATTTTAAGGACCATATGGAGGTAGTTTTAACAAATATTAATATTGTATATTGTATTTCTATAATTATATGTTATAAATAGTCCCATGATTATTTGAATACACTGACTATAGATTATTATACATTGTTGTGTGTAAAAAATAATGTCATTCGTTTAAATTATTTTTCGTTAATTAGAAACATTTATGGTCATATTTACCCATGGAAAAATATTACATATTTTAGTTGAATTTAAATTTCTCTCATCGTTGTACTAATTATTTTTAGAGAACCAAATTTATAATACAATATAATTTTTTTATAAATTCAGAATATATGATAATGATATCATAAGTTATATATAAAACTTATTTACCAATATTTTTAAGAAAATTTCTGTTCTAGAGGGTACAATAAAGAACAATTTACTTTTTGAGAAAACACATCAACCAATTCCTATGAAATGTAACTCAATAATGATTTTGATTATAGAAAGTAATAATTACCAAAAACATTATATGGATGAGTTTATTCGATATTTTCATTAAAAAATTTTGAATTATAGAGTAATAATAATAATAGTTTTGGAAACATCAATTGTATGACATCGAAATGTAATAATACTTTTCTTGTTAACCATTATAATTTTGAGTCCAATTCAAATGATGAGGATTTGGTTGGAACCATAAAATATGTTATTGGATTGTTGACTAAAATAGAAGGTTGTTTCATGAGACAAATTAAAAAAGGACTACATATAGATGATATAAATGTAACCTTAGTATATATAATAGTTCTTCTCAAAAAACAAGATGTGAATATACAAAGAATGGGCACATCAATTTAGATTATAAAAAAATAAAATTAGTAGGGAATTATATTCAATTTAGTATGGAATTAATGTAGGCATGTCATGATGGATTGAGTTTTATAGAGGGTTCAAACACAGAAAATGATTTTGAAATCAAGAAACATATATCTATCCAATGTTTAGTGGATACTCAAAAAATGGTGTCAATACTAAATATGAATATTTGTCATATGATGAAATAGATTCTAATATGTCTCATTAGGATGAAATAATGGATGAAAATAAATAATTATATAATCATGTGTTTTATTATATTTAATAGTTTGATGGAGAAAAATAAATACATTAGAAAATAAAAATGGGAATTAAGAAGAATTTTGGAGAAAATGAATTGGGAAATAGCGATGACACATGTTTGAATGATAATTATAGAAAAGAGTTGAAAATAATTCAATGAGAATATTAAATGATAAATGACGTATTTTATTTAATGAAAAATATTTTTATTTTATACAAATAGAAAAGATATAATATCTACAAATAATTATTTAGATATAAAAAATAGAAAATTAATGTGATTAAATACAGTATAAAAGAATTATGTTCACTATAAAAATAGACTTGATCATGATCATTTTAGATTGTGCAAAGATTATCTAAACATGGAAATATTTATGGACATCCCATGTATAAGTATAGAATGTATTTTTTATATGATTCATATTTACATGGAATGTAAAAAATAGTAACATTTCAGTATTTTAATAAGAAAATAATTTCTATACCATTATAGTTTTTGAATAATTATTTTTTTGGAAAATGAGAACATCATATTTAGGTGGTTAAAATTTTGCATTCTAATATTTGAAGATAATAGTGGGTTTACCTGCATATACTTTATGAATCCCAAGATGGACCTTTTTCTATGTTTTTTATATTTTGAAAATTAATGCAAAATATAACGGGAATTTTATTATTTCAATTTAAAGTAATAAGGGTGGTGAGTTCTCAAATAAATATTTGGAAATTTTTTGTGAATTAAATGTGTAGTCTCATTATTTTTCCACTTCTATAACTGTAAAATAATATATTTTGAAAATAAAAGTGTATAATAATATTTTGAAATATCTCAAACATTTCAACATTATTATAAAAGATTGAAATATTTGGTTGGTTGAATGTGTTCTGAATACAAGTTTTTTCTGAATATTGTATTTATTTGAAATTTTTTTAATAAAACCACATATTAATTATATAATTTATAAGAGATGAAATTAGGATACGTTATGTTGTATGGGAGAAAAGATTTAATATTAAATTATGATTATGGTATTGTAAAAAATGAGGCTAATAGAAATGAATGATTTTTTCTAGGATACATTACCAATTGTGAATCACATAGAATTTATAATAGGATAAACCACCTATAGAAGAATATTTTATTGTAATATATAATAAAAAAATACTAAAAAAATTTCCTTTTGAAAACGGTGTTAAAGAATATAGTGATTTCAATATTATTGATGATGGGTATAATGATAATAAATCAGAAATTGAAGGGGGAGATATCCCTTCTAAATTTATTCCAATTCATTGGAGGACTCATAAGCATCATTCAATAGAGAATGTTATTGTAAATGATGATTATGGAGTCAAAATGATTAGGATAATATTTCATTTATACAAAAAAGATTCTATAATATTTGAGATATTATCATATAATTATGATTAATAATTGAATGATAATGAAAGGATTTTAGAAATGGAAGATGTGATTAATCTATTCAATATAAATAATGTTTAAGATCTTTTTGAACCACCTATGTTGAGACAAGTTATAATAAATAAATTTATTTTTATCAATAATATAGATAAATAATTCTAGATAATAAAAATTACTTTTAGGCATGTTGCTAAAATTTATTCATAAGAGGATGTAAGATTTTATCATGTGTCTTTTTATTGAGTTTCAATAATTGACACAATTAGATTATATTATCTCATGTTTTCATTCATGATTTTACATTATTCCAAATTTATTAATATAGTGCGTTACTCAATAGTGTTATTTATATTGATGAAAATCTACATAATCCACCTATATTTAAGAAAACATATTTCATATATGGTGTTTCATGTTAATAAATAACTATATAGTCGCAATGATTCCAAAAGATATTAGTATGATAAACTAACTATGTTTTTTCTAGATAGTGGATTAAATAATTGAAAATATGATCATGTTTTATCCAGAATGATTTCCTTGATATCTTAATTATCATAATATATATTAATTATATAGTGTTTATTTCTGTAAATGAATCCCTCAGTAGTTAGTTTTCTTGTATCACGAGAAAATAGTTTGATATAAGCTAAATTGGATATTTAATTTTTACTATATATCATCAAATTCAAAAAATTAATGATTAGATATTTTAAATTCAATCAATATATTCTGGAGAACAAATTAAGTGGTTTAGTTTGGATTATTGTCAATTTTTGAGAACCGCTATTATTACTAAGTCAAAATTAGATAGTGATAATCCTAGAAAAACTAGGTTTGAAAAATTATATATAATAATGATAGGAAGTTTCTTTTAATTAACATCATATATTCCTAATTCACTGGACTGGTTATGTTTATTTATATATAATTAAGATAATACTAAAGAGACTCATCTTAAATAGGATAAAATAATTATAATATTGGTAAAAAGAAATATTAATTATAGTGTTTATTAATCTAAAAAATTTAATTTTATTTTATTACTTACATAGATTCTGACAGTGAATTTTAGAGGTCTATAAGAAAATTCTATCAATTATATATAATTTCATTGGTAAACATAAAATTTATTGTCTTTAAAATAAATAATTTTTAGTATACATATCTATTGTTGAGGCTCATTTTATATCCACTATTAATAACTATGTCAATTTTCTATAGATAAATAATCTATTTTGTGATTTTGATGTTTATATTGATAAAATTCTTATTTCTTGTTTAAATTCCTGAGCTGTTTCAATGTATTTTAATACCTTTTAAAATTATCAATCATGAAATATAGATGTTTGATTTCATTTCAGTCAAGACCATTTTACTATAGTAAATTTTATCATATAATTTTTTATCATTGAAAACAAATTAAATGATATATTAAATAAACTACTAGATGATACAAGCACTTTAAAATTAAATATTGAAGTTATAATGTTGAAAGAATTCAATTATTAATTTCTCATTAAAATTATTTTTAAGGAAAATCATTTTCCAAATAATATATATATACATATATATAATTAGTTGGATAAGTATAAATTGTAATATCGAAATGATGAATTTAGATGCTCAATATACAATAGGGGGTGAATTTTATTCGTTAAAAATTCCTTTGGAGCCATTAATGTTTTGTTTAACAATGTCAAACAAACATACACAAAACATCTAAAACAATCCATTTCATAAACATTATAACCTCAAGATAAAAGAATAATAATGATTTTCTTAAATAAAATATTCTACCTTAAAGAATATAGAATCTATAATATAGTCAGAGTAATGGAATTTGAAAGTATAAGAAAGTTATAGTTTCTATCTTTAACAAAGTTATGAATACAACTGATATAAAAAACTTTAAATAGAAAACAAGTACCAGTAAGATTATTTTAACCCAAAAGAAGGGTATCCAACAACCTTGGATAAAGGATCCTTGATTTGTACTTTCATGAAAGTCTGCCTTACCGAAACCCAGTTAAGCCCTCTATTCGAAGATCGGTATCTATCTTGCTATCCCTGCACGCCCTCGATTTAGAAGGAAATCATAACCTCTATCTTCCAAACCCTGATTCCCATGATTAGAATGATTGGATTTTGGAAAAATAAAGTATGAACAAGTTGTTCAGACTCAAAGAAGTTGTTAACAACATCCACACAAATCACTATGAGTTCAAAGAGCCTCTCACTAGAAATAACTTCACAGCTTGTTGACATTCATCATGTTCATCCACTCTCTACATTATATTTTTTCTCTTTGAAATGAACATATATTTATTATAATACCTTCCCAACGGTTGGGTCCACTCCAACATTCATATTTTCCTTAAAATCCAGAGGTACTTGGACATGTATCAAACATAAAACGGTTTGTCAGTAACATATTGTATGACATAATTTCAAGTATAATAAACTATGTTATGTTAATGTAGATAGTTATGTAAGAAATCATGGAATTCGATAACATTGGAATGAAACATTAGAAAACTCTAACATTGTTAAGGAACACTGATTATTATGAAAAATATTATCAAGAAAATGGATTCATAAGGAAAAGTAAATCAGATTGTGAAACTGGTATCTCATTTGTTCTGGAATAGGAATCCTAAACCGGAATCAATTATACACCAGATTCAATATCATAAAGGTGGTATCACTTATACACTGAAATCGGTATCATTAAGATGGTATCACTCATACACTAGAATCAATATCATAAAGGCGATATCACTTACACCCCAGAATCGGTTTCACAAAGATGGTATCACTTATACACTAGAATCGATATCACAAAGATAGTATAAATAATCTTTAAATCTAACAGAAAGTAAAATCATAATAATACATCATGTCAGTATAACTGAATGACAAATCATAATGATACATATGTATGTATAATGGAATGAAAATTCTAGATCTTAAGAAAAAAACACAACTTCAGAAAAATGCAATGCTTAAGAAAATGTGCTTGTGATTTTCAAAACCTTAGACCATAAGGAATAGAGAAGATATAAGATAACCTTATTGACACAAAAATCTCCCACTTTTTGAAAAGCGCAAACATCTTTGATAAGGAAGGATATATTGACATAGATAAACAAGTATGAAAAACTTATCTCCCCCTTTGAATGAGATTTCTGATGAATATGACTAACTCTCCATTAGGAAATGTTTCCCAAGGATCGTATTCTTGATCATTAGTCTCAGGTTTTCTTTCTTAAGAAAACATCTCCCCCTTAGAAAAACATCTCTACTTAAATAAAACTCTCCCTTACATGGTCATTATCCTGTCTTACCATACTCTCCCTTAATAGATTCTCCTCTTTTTATATATTCATCAAATTCTTCCTTTAAATAAATTACCTTCCTTTGTGATTTTCTAAAAGAGGGAAAAAAATAATGGAGAAGTATAATATTTACGTATAATGTTAAGAAAGTATAAATTCGAAAACAAAAGAAAGATATTTAATAATCTTCTTAAAAAAATTGGAAATAAATTTTAGATTACGAAAAAACATCAGAATGTCAAAAAAAATTATACATCCATATTCTTATCAGACAACATTATCTTTATCAAGGATTTATGATTCTTCACATTCTTATGATCTTAATCAAACTTCATCAACAATATCTCTTGATCCTAATTCATCTTTTCCAATGAAAATATTTTTTCTTCATGAGTTTCCACCTTTCTCTCTAATTCATCTTTGACTTCCTTCTCAATGATAATAGATCAGGAAATGGAATTGAGTTGACTATCCTTCTCAGAGATTGATGCCTTGACCTTGTGGAACTTGGTTTCACATGTATTGAAGATCCATTTATTGAATCCATGAAGTCACCGAACTGTATTAGCTCTTAATTTATAGTTTTGGTGTGGTTAAAGACTTTTATACAAGTCGCCTTCATAACACTATATTCAATTAAAAGATTACTAAATCTTGATTCTTGTTTAACCACCATGTCCATAAGAATATTGATGAATTTCCTCATTTTATTCAATGTTTCCTCAATCATTTGACTCTGGGAATATATATTTTCAAGAACTGGAAGGGTGCTGACCAACATTCTTAAACATTGCTTGACAAAGTCATGTCCAACAGATGATGATGATTAGGAACATGAAACATCATTTCCTACCTGACCTCCTCTTACAGTTAATGATACTGATTTATCTATTCTCATAGAGGACTTCTGAGGTGTTTCTTTTTAGAATAAGTAAAACAAAACAATTTTACCTTTCATAGGGTTTCGAACTGGAGATTGTTCATCAGGTACATGGATAACATTAAGATATACTTATTCATATTATTCTTATTGAAACTCGTCTTCTTCACCTCTTTGATGATAAAACTCTTCTCTCTCTTATTCTCCTAATTTAATTATAACTTGTTATTATTCTTCAATGTGTACTTCTTCCTCAACATCCACATCTTCCTCACCTTAATATTCAACTTGTTCTTTGACTTGTTCTTCTGAAACATATTTAGAGACTAAACTCAATGTAGTTCCAATATATTATTCCACTTCCCATAGAACATCATCATAGTCTTCTTAAACTATCTAATCTTTTATTTCTTGAACAGTTTCTGATAACTATAGAACATTCTTGACATTCTGGATTTGTGGAGTGACAACCGTCTTCTTATGAACAACTTGACGTTCAAGAACTTCTTGAGATTTCTTTTCTATGGCTTTTAGTCATAATTGAAAAACTTTCGCTTCCAAGGATTATTTATTTAACATGTTTTCCATAGTTTATTTATCAAGATTTTTAACTCTCTTGATTTTAAAGTCCTTTGACTCTATAGTATTTAAGCCAAAGGATGGATCTCTTTTCTTTCTAGTAGCCTCCATTTCTCTCCACATTGCAACTGTTTCGTCGGAATAGGTTTTTTGTTTATTTGTAGGTGGAGGTACTGATACTGGGAAATCAGAAGATGGAACTGGCAAGCCTGGTTCATCAAGATTCCTTTTCTTGGGAAATTATTATGAAGATTTCGGAACATTTCCCTCATTCTGGACAACCATTTCTTAAAACATTTTGCATTACTATAAAAACTCTATCTTTATCCTCCCTATTGTATCAATAGTGAGAAAAAAAATCATAAAATGATTTGAGACTGATTGACATGGGAAATTCAGTTCTTGAAGGCACACAACAATAATCCTGAAGACGGTTTCTAGATACAAAAGATTTTGAGATCTGATGGATCCACCTTTTATTGCCTGGATGGTGAGGAAGATGTACTTAACAAAGTTAATCATCCTTAAGTTGATGAGAAAGTATAAAATAAATATATCACATATTTTTAGAGAGTGTTTATCTAATTTTCTTGGTATTACAAAACCTTGCATCTAGAGAGCTTCCATCTTGTGTTTTGTTGTAATATTTGTAATCATCATATTCATAACATACTTTAGACTATGATAATACAAAACCTTGACTTTCTCAAAAGAAACATCTTTCCCAGGATGTTTTTGAGAGAATAGAATAGCTTCCCCTTCATATAGCATGTTGAGAACATTTGATTCCTTCTTATAAGGAATAGTATATGTCTTATCATAACATTTGAACATAACCAAATCCTTACTACCCTTTTGGAATAAAATAATGGATTCGTAGAACTGAATAAGTAGGTCAGGAAAAACTGTATCTAGACATTTCTTCTTAGCCACACCAAAACATTCCCATCCATTAGTTTTATCACCTTAGAGATAAGGGAGTCATATGTTTCATATAAGTTATGGAATAACAACCTTTCCTTAAAGATTGACCAATCCTTTCTTCTTTAGTAATCGGTATCTGATCTGTTGATGATTCAAGAGTCATTTGGGATAAAGGGGACAAAAGAATCAGAATGAGGACTTTAATGGCAACAGAACTTCACCACTGAGATCAGTAAGGGTGGTGCGGCTCTTATAAATTAGGAACCCCTTATATAAACATAGAAATAACTTTTCATCTTCTATAAGATAATCAAATGGCTGAACATAACCTAATCTGATTAGACAGTTAAGGATGGATATAAGAAATATGAATTCCGATCTTTTTTAGAAATGTAAAACAAAATTGAAAATTTTGAAATACAAAAAATTGAAACCTAAAATAAGAAAAAAGGTAATAAAATTTACCTTTTGGAATACTCTGAGGAGTATGTCGGTATTATAATAATTTTCATGGATGTATTAGATTTTGGGATATCAATAACGAAATTTCCATTACAAAAATTTCCAATACCGAAATTTCTAATACCGAAATTTGTAATACAGAAATTTTCAATACCGAAATTTCCAATACCAAAATTTCCAATACCGAAATTATCAATAAATATAGGTAATATTTTAAGATGGAAAAAAAATATTATGGAAAGATAAAATTTTAAGATGAAGAAAATGCTTAAAGAAAAGGGAAAATATATACTCCCCCTAAAAGAAAATGTAATTTAATATTTGGAGATGATTTAAACAAGAAGTACATATTAATGATTACCATACAATGATCATTCCTATATTTTGTTTTGTGTATTCAAATCTATCACAAGATAATGGTTTTGTAAAAATATCAGCAAGTTGTTCTTGCATTCTGATGAATTGAAAGATAATATCTGCTTTAAGTGTGTGATCCCTAATAAAGTGGTGTGTAATATCGTTGTTCTTTACACGAGAGTAATGTGAATGGTTTTTACTTAAGGAAATTCCACTTGTGTTATCACACATTATTTGAGTCTTAGTGAAACTCATTCCATTGTGCGTGAGTGTGTGTTGCATCCACATTACTTGAGCACACTAACTTCTAGCTACAATATATTTAGCTTCAGTGGTGGAAAGTGCTATTAAATGTTGTTTATTTCATGATCAAGAAAAGAAGGAATCTAATTAGAATTGACAAGTTCAGTATTTACCTTTTCAATCCGTTTTACAACAACCAAAATAAGATTTTTAATAACTGTTCAGTTCAAAATTATTTCCAGAGGAATAAAAAAGTCCCAAATCTAAAGTTCCCTTTATCTAGCGATATTTTTTTTCACTACCTTTAAATAAGATTCTTTAAAATTTTCATGGAATCCTGCACATAAGCATACTATGAACATTAATTCAGTTCGACTAGTTTTTAAGTAAAATAATCTTTTTATCATCCCTCTATAAGATGTATGATCCATAAGTCTCTCGGCATCATCTATATCGAGAGTAATAAAGGTTCCGATATGAGTACATATACCCTTATCATTATCATACCCAAACATCTTAAGAATATATTTGATATACTTATGTTGAGATATGTATGTTCCCTCTAGTTTTTGAGTAATTTGAAAACCATGAAAAAAGGTTAACTCACACATCATACTCATATCATATTCAGATTTCATAAGATTAAAAAAAGAAAAATTTAAGGATTACTGAGTTGATCTGAATATAATGTAATAATAATAAATTTGGACAATCAAAACATCTTTATTATTTTTCACAATAAAATTTGTTGGATCAGTAGTTCCCTTAACATGGTTATTTTAAAGTAATAATCCTAAAAGACTATCATATCATGCTCTAGGGGCATGATTAAGTATATACAGAGCATTGTTATATTTATATACATGATTAGGATGTTTTGTATCTTCAATTTCTGGGGGTGATCTAAATAGACTTCCTCCTTTACAAAACCGTTAAGAAAATCAAACTTTACATCCATTTTATAAAGTTTAAAATTAAATAATGATGCAAAGGATATAAGAATATGAATTGATTCAAGTCTTTCTATATGAGAATATGTTTCTTCATAGTCTATGACTTCTTTTTGTTTATAGGCTTTGGAAACTAATCATTCTTTATTTCTAACAATAACTCCATTTTAATCGTATTGGATTCTAAAAACCCATTTTACTCCAATAATAGAAGTTTCCTTAGGTTTTTTAACCAAGGTCCAAATCTAATTCTATACGAATTCGTTGAGTTCAGCTTGCATAGCCTTTATCCAATCTTCATCACCAAGGGCTTCTTCAAGATTATTTTGTTAAAATTGGGAATGAAAAGAAACATGTTCTACTTCATTCCATAAATAACGTCTAGTTCTTACTGGTTGATTAACATTTCAAATGATATTATCACAAGGATGATTTCAAAGTAACAGCATCTGTGGGTTTTGAACGACTTGATCATCAACATAGGGTAAAAAATATTCAAAATTAAATGTTTTGACAGCATTTTCATGAACATTATACTTATCTAAAATGACTTATATTAATATTTGGTGATCTCTTTTAGAAAATATATAAGAAATAATTTCAGGTTGTTTGAAAAAAAAATCATTTTCATCAAAATTAACATGTACTTTTTCTTCCATAGTGCAAGTGTTTTTATTGAAAACACTATTTTCCCTAGAGTTAGTGGAGTAGCCTAAAAAGAATCCTTAATCAGATTTGGGTGAAAATTTATGTAAGTTATCCTTAGTATTCAAGATAAATACTTTGCAGCCAAAAACTGTAATGTAAGATACTTTCGGTTTTCGGAAAGTCCATAACTCATAAGGTGTTTTATTAAAAAGGGTCTAATTAAAGCTCGATTTATTGTACAACAGACAGTACTTACTTCTTCGGCCCAAAACTGTTTAGATATATAATATTCACTCAACATGGTTCTAGTCATCACTTAATGAATATGATTTCTTCTTTCAACAACACCATTCTGTTGAGGAGTTCTTGGGCCTGAAAAAATGTGACTAATACGTTTTTTACTACAAAAAAGTTTCAAATTCTGAATTTTGAAATTCTCCTCCGTGATCACTATGAATAGTTATCAAAGGTAGGTTTTTTTTCATTTTTACGTTCCGCTCAGAAAAATTTGTAATAATGAAAATTTTCATATTTCATTGAAAGAGAATATACCCTAGTAAATCTATTGTAGTCATCGACTAAGACAAAAACATAATATTTGCCTCCAATACTTTCATATTGTGTTAGACCAAATAAGTCCATGTGCACTAACTATAAGGAATTAGAAGTTGTAACTTCACATATAGATTTAAATCTAGATTCATTTTGATTTACTTATTGAAAAGGATCATATACATTTGATTAATCAAACCTACGATCCAGTAGATTCTTAACAAGTTCTTTCTTAGAAATTTTACTAAGATTATTTAAGTTAGAGTGTTCTAGTCTTCTATGTTAAAGACAAGATTGATCTTTAATTGCACTTAGGTAAGGAATATCATGATTTCTAAGGTCTTATAGGTTTAGTATGTATATATTCTCTTGCCTATGAGCTGAAAGAATAAATTCATCCTTGAAATTGTGTCCTAAGAACCTGTCATTCCGAAAATTCACAATGTATCCATCATCACATAATTGACTTATTCTAATGAGGTTGTCCTTACGACCTTTAACAAATAAAACATTTGAAATTAATGATTTTACAAAAATAATAATGTTACCAATACAAAAAATTTCTCCTTGAGAGTTATCTCCAATGTTTACTTTTCATCCTTTACACTTTAAAATATTTTTAAAATAGAAGTCCTTCCGTGCATATCAAAAGGACATACCCAAAGAAGATGTAACATTCATCCAAATACATTTTTTATATATTCTTTAAAATTCCTAAATTATTTTAACTTATTGTTGATATAATTAAATAAATATCATCAATATACTTATATATTGTTATTATATGATTAATAATTACAACATCACACACTTTCATTAAATGGGATACACATTCATTGTTCCTATGTACGACAAACTATCACATTATGAACCGATGTAATTGGTTATTCAATTATCAACATTAATGGTTTGGAATAATTAGGGATTTATAGTTTATATATTATAATCATTAATTTTATAATGTTATTTTGATAACTTATTTTTTATATCACATATTCCTTCATGCATTCCATTTTTTGAGAATATGATAACATCACTCTCGTGTACGACGAATTACCACCTCACAAAGAGATGTGAGTCATTCAATAATTAAATTTAATATATTAAGGATGGTTATGATATAAATATATTATATTTATATAGAAACACTATTATGGAATAATAATATATCAATTATATTTTTTAAGCTGACAATAAGTTGATAACATCATTCATGTGTTTGTTCGACCTATTATCTCTATGAGTGTTGTGTTTTATTTTCTAACTCTAAATGTTATGAATAAAAATAAATTAATATATTATGAAAATATATGAATTTATATCATGAATATAATTATACAGATTATAAAAATATGCTCAATGTAGTAGGACCAATAATTAAAATGGAAAAAATGTTGGAAAAAAGAAATTGTTGCCCATAACAAAACTTTTACATGGAATTTTTAATTATAGAGTAAAATAAGGGAATAAGTAAATCATATATGGTTTTATATATATGAATCATATTCTATGGTGGATTTATAATAAAACTATATTTATTATATAAGACATTTTAATGTATATTAAGGAATACAAGATATAAGGTAAGGGGATTTCCAATATCTTATTTACTTTTGTGAGACTTATTCCATATTCAAAAGTTATTTATTTTATGCGGTGTATATAATTACCTTGAATATAATATATTATCCTCATACATAATGTTTTTAGTTTTTAAATAGTTGTCTCATGACCTCTCTTTCATACGGTTTATGGTTCCAAAATTACCAAATCGGTAAGGTAATTTTTTCTCCATTTTCCTTCTATGAGACACATGTTATGTAATCCACCTATAGTAATTTACGAGATGTATATAGTTACATATTACATGTGGTATAATTAATATAATTCTTTTAATTATATTGTAAGATTCATTTTATGTTATTATCTCTTCATTCACAAATCTATTTTACTTATAAATAATGCTCCTTAAAAAATCTAAAAGTGCTTTAAATGACCTTTTAAGCATTTTCAAGAATATGTACATTAAATATGATTATTTTTTAAAAGTTTTACTTTATAAATTTCCAAGGATTATTAATGAAAACGTTTTGATAAATGTTTTATTATATTAACAACATTTTTTCAAGACCAAAGACTATTATTCTCAAAAATTGTTTGATGTTATTTGTGATTTACTAGGTTTATGATTCAAGGAAACTATCCTTATTATTTCTTTAGTTAGTTAATATTTATGATTAATGATTTATGTTCTTATGGAATAAATTTGTATCATTTTCATTATTTTTTATGTCGGACCTATATCTCCCTCAATGTAATTGGGTATTGAAAATTTTTTTATGAGTTCAACTGGTACATGGTAGGTTAGCGTAAGCCTATAATAAGAGGGTATATGGGATTTCATCATTAGCCCTCAATTTGAGTGTACATGAGATGTCATTATAAGACCATAACAAGAGTGTACACAATAGGTCATCTGAATCCCGCAATAAGATGGTACACATGAGGTCATCCCTAGAAAAACATATTAGGAATTTTATTCTTAGTATCATTGAAATATGATTTTGAAAACTTTTTTTATGCCACAAATACTATGTCTTATTCCATTTATATGCTCTCATTTCCCATGTGCTTTAATTATCTAATGATTCATGTCTTAGGATATTTCTATCTTTATTCCATGACTCTTGTAAATTATCTTTCAAATACATTGTAAGATCATAAAATATTATTGTTATATTATCGTAATCTTATATTCATGTTAGGCTTACATATCTCCCTTGTTAATCCATAATAAAATATGAGTTCAAACTTTATTACTTTTATTTTCCATTTGAAAATATAGAAACATATAAAGTATGATATATCCTACAAGGTTCTAGTTATGAATAAATAGGTGAGAGATGAAGTGTATGTATTATGAACCAGTTGTTAATGTATTCATGCATCGAAATTTAGTAGACTAATTTAGTTTTTAGGTGTGTTTTTTAAGGAAATGATTATTCTAAAAAAATGATGTATTTTCAATGTACATTATTCTAAGTTATTTATAGTTGTAATGAAATAAAAGGATAAGTCAACCTATAGAAAATCCTATTAACAAATGTTGGTGAGATTCCCTAGGATATTTCTAATGATTTTCCAAGGGAAGTATGTATGGTTAAGCCTATGGTTTCGTTGATTTAAAAGATGGTCCACAATTTATGGATCCAATAAGTAATTTTTCTTGATTATTTGTTTTTATACTAGGATAAGTGTTTCCTAAACAATGATTTATGGTATTAGTCAACATTGTGGACAACAAGTAATAGGTATAAAATTTAATGTTTTAGAAGTGGAAATAATGGAAATTATGAAAATAAATTTCCAAACTAAAAAACTCATGATGCACATGTGGAAGGTGGTATGAGTACTGGTTATACCACTGAGGATAAAGAGACTACAGATGATATTTTCAAGGTATGGGATATTTTAAGACAATTTTTTTGATTAAACTTTAGAAGAATTATTAGAACAAGGTTTAGGAAACTTAATACATGATTCATATTTCATTTTATAGGAAACGGTCACTATGATTTATAATTATGAAGCCTAAGTAATTTTTTATGAATAAAGATAGATTATTGACGTGTATCTATTTTGGAATAAAAAAATTATGTTATACAAATCATGAAAATATAAAAGTATTTAAAGTAAATTTTTTCATTAAGGGTTGTAAAGTATATGTTGAAGAGTACTGAAGATATATAAAACAAATTTAATGCAAAGATGATGATTTGATAAGGCGTGGACACCATTATAGTGTTACTAAGGATGATAAGATAATATTTTTTATAGAAAATGATATGATGATATGGATAAGGAAAATTGGATAGTATTTATAACCTCAGAACTGCTAAATGATTTGTTGAAAAATGATTCTATGTTAACATGGATGGTGTTTGTAAACATTTTTGGATTTATGAAATATCCTATTATCTTTTGAATAAGAAAAAATTCATGTTTTAAATAAGGTTTTATAGTAATTTATGTTATCACTCTATTTAAAAATAATGCATGATAATGGTGTTCACATGTTAAGAATGTGACAACCAAGAGATAGTTTATGATATATGGTGATCAATGTTAAGAAACTTTTTATAAATTTTGTGGCTTTCCTTCTAATGTTTTAGAATTATATATTTCAGAAGGGTTACAAGGTTATCCATTTATTCAATTGTCTAAGCTAAAACTCAGATGAGGTTTTAGAGATTACTTTATTATCTCTCCATATGATGTTTTATGTTTATTGGATAATGTGTTCTAACATTTTTGGTGATAAATATATATTGACTGACCTATCATTGTATTTATAGGACTCATGATCTTATAATTCTTCATGAATTTAATATTCAACTTCATTTCAAGTAATAAGAGATGATGTGAAAATAGATCATGGAAGAACAAAGGGTGATGTTGTCTTGATATCATGTAAGTATGTCTTTTTGTGAAAATTATTTAAATTTATCATTAATGGTATTGAAATATAATTTTCTCTTATTATATTCAGTTACGATGATATGAATGTCCTTTTTCTAGGGTCTTTGGATTTTTTCTTCTTCACCAAAAACTTTCTCGTTACCATTTTACTTATCACATTCCAATAGAAAATGATAGTAAACTTTCCCTCCAATGTCCATTATTTCAATTTCCACCTACATTCTCCTTTGGGGAAACATAGTTCTGAGGGACTTTGGATAATAGTTATGTTTACAACATTCCATTTCTGAAAGAAATCAAAATATTAATTTCTATGATTTGGGTTTTTATGAATGTAAAATTAATTATAAATCCTTTGATAACCCAGAATAATTTCTAGGGAGAAATTAATTATGTGGGGGTTGAATTAACATCTCCAAATTTTGGGAGATATTCATTCGAAGTAATTTAATATTTTTGATATTTTCTCTATCATGAAACACTGAACACATGTTTTTTTATTTGAATGAACCAATTTATACATTCATTTGATGCGACACTAAGTCAAAATTTTTCTACAAAAAAATTATAACTTTTGGTATGTTCATCACTATGTTTGTCTTATGTTATCCATAATTCAAAATACTTTTGATAGGTTTAGTTACATGCAAGAACTTGTTTTATTAAACTTCAATGTGTTATTAATGTTATTATTAAAATCATATTATATTTTTCACCTAGTAGTTGTAATGAATATTATGAATAATATAAATTAAAGTATGAAAATATGGTTTTCACATGTATATAAGAATAATTATTTGGTAACCAATTAACTATAAATGAAAATAAAACCCATTTGAAAATATTAGAAATCTTTTGTTGGAAAACTATATTTATTAAATGAAACACATCTTACCTTCATAAGTTAAATAAAATAATTTTGACAATGGATTTTAATAAAATATATATTTAGTATTTAGTTAAATAATTAACATCCCTATTTTTTGTTTTTTATTTGAAAGAAATAATTGAAAACAATTTAACACTTAATGATGTATATTTATATAAAAGGGGATTTTACAACCACTTAATATGAAACCCATTTTATGTATATTTTTTAAAACATTTATGATTATAATAAGAAAAAATAAGTATCATTTTTTTTATTTTTAATATCAGAATTAATTTTTGGTGAACTTTTGGCAATTTTCTAAAAATTTTCATGCTTTGGTGAATAACATAAAATACTGAATTTTAATTTAAAATTTATTTTTCATATAACTTATTTATGTTGTTAAATTACGTTTTCAATTGTTTTTAATCAATTATTAGTAAAATTATACATAAATTAATATAATATATTTCATTGTTTCCATTTTCACATTAGAATTATATATAAAAACATTTCTATATTTTGGAATTTTTTAGTTTAAAAAATAGTCATTTCAACCATTATGTGAAATTAATATTAAAATAATTTTTTCCACTAATGTGATAAAAATTTTGAAAACAGTATTACATATTTTTAATAAGAAGGTTTATATTTTGTAATTATTTCCCTTTTATTTTTGGGAAATATGAATAATAACTATAATAATTTCGTTTACCAGGTTTAAGGATAAATCAAGTAATTAAGGGGAAAATAATATTATAACTATTATAAAACATCAACAAAAAATAAAAAAATGTATTAATTTAATTCAATACATAACACCGTTGGTTTGAAATTGAATAATTTAATTGACACACTTCCATGAAAATGGCATTGAAATAACTAAAATCAAGCAGAATGATGATATATCACACTCTAAATTATTTAAATTATAATATTATTAATATGGGGATCAATATAAGATATTATAGAGTATATAAATTCTTAAAAAATATAAAAAACTTATAGATATCATTAAAATATTTTTAAAACGTTATTGAAGAAATAATTATCATAAAGAATAACCCAATGATGATGTTGTAATTATTGAAATAACGAATCAATCGATTATAAAATATTAGAAACATTAAAATAAATATAATTTCAATTTATTAACGAAATAAACTAATTTTATAGACTAATATGACATATTATGTGAGTATTAAATTATTGGGTTCAATGGTATCATTATTTTTTTTTTAATGTCAAAGTAGTCAATGAGGTCAAAATTGACAATAATGTTATTTTATGAAAATAATATTTTATTAAATAATTTATAAATAATAATAAAATATAAAATAAAGAAAAATGGAGTAATATATGGTAAAAAATACAATACATTTTATATTTATTTTATAATTGAAACTTTATATGTATAAATTTCAACATTTTAATATCGAAAAAGTTGTTACTATAAAAAAATAGTATAACATGAAGTTAATAAAAATGAAAAGTTTTAAAATAACAAAAAATGATGTTAGAAATATATTGGGTGATGGTATTACATATTTATAATATATAATATTCATGTAAATAGAATTTTAGAATCATTTTTATTGAGATTAAATTTAGTAAAAATTAATCTAATGAGAAAATCCAAGGGTTCCCCTACCCTCTTTTATAAAAGGGAACCTCTTCTTTTTAATTATTAAAACATTCAAACCTATTTTATTTTCACAACACCTATCCAAATGTAATCCCAATATTTTCACCATCATCCTAGAATTTTTATTTTGGGCTGATATCCAACCGAGTCATTACTTTTGACAAAATCAACATGATATACCCGAAGAAAAGGTAACATTCATCAATGATCATTTTACTTTTATTTATTCATTGAACTATATAATGTATTTTTATTTAATTTTTATATAATAAACTATGTTTTTTAAATATATTTATATGTTTTTTTATTTTAAGGGTAAGACCTAAAACATCCCATACGTTCATCATAAGGGATACACAATCATCATATGGGGTACACGATCACCATTCATGTGTATGGTGGATTATATCCTCGTGAACGGATGTCATTTTTTATTCCAATAACACCATTAATGGTTGTTAATAATGATTTATTTATAGTTTATGTATCATATATATATTTATTATATTTTTATAATTATTCTTTAAATTTTCTATCACACAAACCATTATGTTACCCATTTTTTTCAGAATATGATAACGTCGTGTGTGTGCGTGTGTACGATGGACAACCACCTGAAGAAGTGATGTGATTCATTCACACATTACATGGAATGTATGAATTATGGTTTTAGTAACATTATGTCATATATATTACATAAAAATTACTATTAGATTAAAATATATCGTATATATTTCATTATATGAACCTAACAAGAAAATCAATTCAGTGTTCTTGCAAACGTACAGTCTACCATCTCCATGAATGGTGTATTAAATTTTCAAGTAAATTTTTTTATAAATTACTATAAATATATATATGATGAAAATATAATATATTTATGTATTGGTTATAATTCTTTAGAGGATAAAATCATGATCTATTCATGAGCTCTAAGAATAACATGTCAAAATATGTGTGAGAAAATCAGTTATTATCAGAAACATAAATTTAACATGTAATTAATGATAAGGAAGTAATATAATGTCACAAGTAAACAATATATGATATTATATCTATTAATATAATCTATGGTATACATATAACAAAATTATATTTATTATACATGAGGTTTGAACTTATATGAAGGAAGTCAATGTTTATAGTAAGGGGGTTTCTAGTCCCATTCTTTCCTCTAAGACCTATGCCATATTCACCACTTGTTTCTTTTTTGTAGTTTATGTACATTCAATTAATGTAGTATATTTTCATTATCCTTTAATTTATGGGTATTTACATATCTAATTGATGATATCTCTTTCATTGGACCAATGGTATAAAAATTAACAAATCAGAAAGGTAATATTATCCCAAATTTCCTTCTTTGAGACAAACAGTAGGTTACACAACTATATTCTATTACATTGTTTATACAATAATCTATGAAATGTTGTATAATTAATATCATTCTCTTAAATATATTTTATGCTTTATATAATTTTATTTTATCTTCAATCAAAAATCTATGTTCCTTTAAAATGAAATTTTTTAAACATGATTTATATGTGTTTTAAATGGTCATTTAATAATTTTCAATAAAATTTTCTTTCAAATATGATTATAATAGTTTTTAAATATTACATTAAATTTTCAAATATATTTTAAATAAAGTGGTTTTTTAACGATTTTATGATTTTAAAAAAAAATTTCATAGTTAAACAAATATTTTTCTCATGAATTATTTCAAATGATTTTTGAAACCCATATTCCATTTAAGATAACAATATTTGATGTCATTTATACTTTACTAGGGTTATGATTCAAGAATAATATCCTTATTATTTCTATAGATTGTTTAGTTTTACTATGAATTAATTATTTTCTTTTTCCAAAGAAATGTACAGTTTTCATTATTTCATGGTTGGAATCCTAAATCTCTTTCCAATGCATTAGGTAATGATAAATGTTATATGAGTCCAAATTTTAAATGTCATGCCATCATAATCATGTATGAAGAGGGTATATGTGAGGATATAATAAGCCTAAAATAATAAATTTACTAGAGGTCATCTTAATACTGTAATAAGAGGGTACATGGGAGGTCATCATAATCCCCAAACAAGAGGGTATATGGGAGGAAATTTAAAGTCTCACGATAGAAGGTACATATTAGGTAATCTCAAGACCATAGTAGGTATACAAGTGATTATCCTAGGCCAATTTTTTTTTACCATCTTGGTAGGTATCATTGAAATAATATTGTCTTAAAATATTGATATTCTACATTTCCTTGTATTATTCAATTGATATACCCTTATAGATCATATTCTTCAATTGTCATATGATTCATGTCTTATCGTATTCCAAAATTTATTCCATGAATCATGTTATTCTCTTTAATATATAGTTTATGATCTTCATTTTTTTATTTTCTCATACACTTATTTCCATGTTATACATATGTATCTCACTTATTTACCTTTACTGATCATTTGAGATCACCATTTTCTTATTTTTTTCTATTGGATAAAAAAGATATGAAATATCAAATGAAAAAAAGGGGTTTAGTTATGATATAATAGGTGGGAGATGATGTAGATGTATTATGAACTAGTTGTTTATGTTTCCAAGTTTCCCAATTCACTAAACTAATCTATTATTTGTGTGTGTGTGTGATGTATTTTTAACTAGTTGTTTATATTTCCCTGTTTCATAAGGAACTAAACTAATCTATTATTAGTGTTCGAGTATTGACATGTATATTAGTTGTTCATAAAAAACGAGTCTTACGGAAATCAAACAATATGATCTATGAGAAAATAACATTATAATAATACAAAAAAATTATCTTAAACATAAGTATATAAAATCATTTCCATAGTAGCTAATGCTCACTACCATTCCTATAACACACCCAGCTTTAATTCTATAAAGCCTTATTTATTTATTTTAACTATTAAAGTTAATTGATTTATTTTTGGAATATTTTTTGGAGTTTTGGAATGATTTTTATGCTTTTATTAATATTCATGATTTGGGAAATTTTTTTAGAAACTATGAGACACATCTAGGAACATGTTCAATGCGATTAAGTGGGATTTGGGGAGGCATAATGTTTGGTGAAATGTTTGTCCAAACTATGTGTCCACCTAGGAGAAACATTTTCTTGAACAAAGGACTCCAGCTTGGTTGGCCCAAGGTATGTCTTACCATGCATTCCAACCATGCATGGTTCTTCTTGAGGCATATGGATATACACATTTATCACACAATTTTCCTAATTGTTCACCCTATCCATTCATAGTTAAATGATAAATCTAAACATTTTGGATCTAACTCGTTTTAGCCCCTCAATGTATCTTATTCCTCAAATACCACCACATAATAATTTCTGCTCCAACTAATGGTTGTGAAGACCCTTCCCCTTTATACTATAGGAATATTATGGGGATTTCTTGGGTGTGGGTGGCCCAAATTTCACTTTAAGTATTTGTTATTTCTTATTTTATTTAGTATTAATCTTTTTTTTATTATTGGATTCATAGATATAATACATTGAAAAAATATCCAAGATTTATAATCGCTATCAGGATGATATTTGGTTTTTTTATGTTAATTAACATGATCTAACATGTGGTATTGATGTTTTAAGTAGATATTGTTGATGAATGTGTATCATTCTTCATTTTCATTTGTTTATGCGGGGGGATTCACTATTGACTAATCTAATTGGAACATGAATGATTTTGATTCAACCAAATATAATTTCATGAAATTTAATTTGAATAATTATGTAAACATCTCAGTGGAAACCCACTTTATCAATGTTTTAGATAATTGTTTAAATTTGATGTTGTGAAAATTTCATTGTTTATGGATTTTAAAATGATGTATTAAAATTTCAATTGGATTTGATTCATGGAAATTGATTGATAGAAATATTTTAAATTAAATAAATGTGTTACTGAAATGTCTTTAAATGAATGGAATGAAATTCAATTTGGCTTACATGGTTGGTGTGTGATCGTTTGCATTGAAATGACCTTGTGGAAGGGGTATGTTCCATTAGGGAACATGGAATATGGTTATCTTTAGACACCATTTTAAATCGACATGAGACTGATCATGAGTATTGAACTTTCACTTGGGTATACATGATTGGTTGTGTGAAATTTTCAACCTACTAATGGTTATTACAATGAATTACGAAACGGTTTAAATAAATTATTCAGTTGATTTATTGGGAAATTTGTTTTCATGGGAAATATTCCATTATAAAAAAAATATTTTACATAGAAATGATATTTCATTGATATAAACAATTATAAAGTGGTTTATATTATTTTTTATATAAATATTATAAAATTTTTATCATAGTGTCTTGAGGATGGATGTATTTCGCGGAAATAAAACTGAGTTTTATACTCGCCGCCTTATAAGGAACATTTTTGAATTTGTTGATATTATTTATGGGGGCACATGTAATGGAAAGGTATCTCATTTTATTATTGATGTGTCATGATACTTGGGCATGTATTGTGTATTTGTAGCATGAATTATTTCATGAGAGATATATTTCTGTCTTATAATTCATTTATATTTGTTGGGGTTTTCTTTTCTTTTTTACTCTGATATGGTTCTTTGTTGTGGTTGGTATTGTGGTTAGTTTGGTATTACATTAAGTTGAATTATTTTTTTTTCTTGCATCATATAGTTGTTATTTTATTTTTATGTTATTAATTTAGTTTTTTATTTTCAATTGGTAAATCAACCCCTGTTTTTAATGAATCACATGGAATTTACTTCCCGCCACTGGTGTCTTGGTGATGTCACCTATGGCCAAGTATAATTTCTATTGTATATCAATTCCACAAGGAGGGGTAGGATGTTACAAATAGTATCATTTTTTTTCCTTCCGTCATTCATTTTTGGACAAATTATATAGGCTTTTAGTATTGTATTTTGAAAATAATTCAAATTTATTCCTTGACTTGGCATCACATATGTGGTTGATATCATCAAGACATGAAATATTTAGCATAAAATAGTGTATCTAACATGTCTATGATGAACCTCACATTACCGGTAGCTGGGTACATGATTGTTTTGAGAAACTTATAGTACTTTTAATAACATTTTTATGGGATTAGCTATCAAGAATAGAATTATATCCATTGATATAAATAACTTCACACTATGTGTATTGATTTCATTTTTATAAATGTTTTCACTTTTTTGAAAAATTTATTATTTTAAAAAATTATGGAATTTATTTTTCAAATTCGATATTTTGAAAGGCCATGGTTGTGGAATTTTGAAAATTGGATTGTTTTCAAAAGAATAGATTGATTAATTTTGTGGAAAGAGTAGTTGAGATCATTGTGATGTGGTTAATTTAAAATTGTTAAGACTTCAATTTTTAGAGAGAGAGACACTTATGGATTTCATTTTGGTTATAGAAATTTAACCTGATAGGTGTCATAGAAACCAAAAAGAAGAAGGTACTATGATTTTGGTTTTACATGAGCCATAGGTGAACCAACATAAGGTTTTGAGTATTTTCCATGATTTTCAATCTATGGATAGAGGGGACCCAGTGGATGAACCAAGACAAGTGAATCATTCCATTCAGTTCTAGAATAATAATCCACCATTAATTTGTGGTGATTTGAAAATAGATAAGGAATGGGTGTGGCTTAATATAATGAATCAAATATTCATCTTCCAAGGCCCACTAGGTGGGATGAAAGTCAACAAACACATATATATGTTTATGGATATTGAATACTAGTGGTGGGATTTATCAATTTAAGATAAATTTGATGAAGAAATTGTATGGGAGGATTTTAAATTATTTTTCAACAAAAAAAATATTTACTCACATTTTCAAAATTTAAAAAATGATATAATTTTTTATCTTGGAGAATGGGAATATCATGGTGATAGATTATGTGGATAAATTTATGAACTTTTTTACTTTTCCTTGAAGTTGTGGCATGTGTTTCTGTTAAAGAACACATTTTTGAATCGGGACTAACTAAATAGATACAGTCGAATATTTTGATGATTTGTATAATTGATTATAGAGATATATTCATTAGATCAATAGTGTTAGAATGGTAAATCTCATGTAGAATTTGTGCTGGAACCATTTTGATACCTAAAGGTAATGGTGGTATCTCTAATGGTGTAAAATATCAGAATAGAGTCACCAACTTCCATGGAAGTGGAATGAAACAAAAATAGATATCTGGATCGATGAATCATCCTCCAATATAAAAGGGTATTCCTTGTTGTTTACTGATTATATGATTATATCACATGAATATTAAAGGTACATAACCATATAAATCATTCCAATATTTCATTCAAATGGTGAATCTTCTATACTATTATCGTAGTGCTCCTTGTTTAGGTGTTTGGGACATATCTCATGTTTCACAAAAGTAGTTTTCATTAACCGGAAATGGGAATAATATTTATTCTTTTCAAAAAGACCCTACTAGAAATTATAATTATTGGAATTAAATGAATTGTCATTAAGAGAAATATCAAATGGGAAATAATGAACAAAGTGTAGTGAGTGAGATGATATATGGAATTAAGCAGGTGAGGTTGGATGATCAATCCAGATATTTAAGAGTGATAGGAACAATTCATTTGGATTCTAATATTAATCACACATTGTTTGATATGGGTGAATCCCATTCATCTATTTCTTCTTCTGTGTCTAATCATCTTGGTTTTTTTGTCAAGATCATGACATATGCTTTGCAACTTTAAACTATTCTTGGTCAAACAGAATGTTGAGACTTTATGATAAAATCATGATATATAACTACTTATGGAGCTGAGTTGATTTGAGATTTAATTGTTATTCATATATATATATCTATAATATATTCATGTTTATGGATTTCCACAAAATTTTCAATGCTCATATCGAATGATATTTTAATAGGGTTATTTTTACGATTGATGATGGCATCAAGCATCACTATTGAGGAAACTAGAATGTAAATGCAGGTGCATCTTGATTTTTTGGAACTATCAGATAGAACTATCTCAAAATAGTTTGAATTTTTTACCATGTAATTCATGGATGATATTAAGAAAATCTAGTTTTACAGATGTTCTTGATTAGTATTTAGATGATTTTTTCAAAAATTTCTCAGGGTTTCCACCCATAAGAGAATTGGAGTTTATAATTGATCTCCTCTAAGGGACCATCACTACTTATATTCCATATTATCATATGATTTAAATAGAGTTATGGGAATTGAAATTACAGTTAGAAGATATGGAAGGAAAATAGTTCATTTGGCATAGCACGTCTCTAGGGGAAGCACATGTCATATTTTTAAAAAAGGTGGATAAAACCCTTCAACTATTTGTGGATTATAGAAGTAAAAATGAAGATGAGATAAAGAATGGGTATCCCCTTCCACACATTTAGGATCTATTCAATAAATTTTGTTGAGAAAAATGTATCCCTAAGATTACATTTCTATTAGGATATCAACTATTATGGGTTCATAAGAAGGGTATTCCAAACACAACATTTAGATGTAGATATGGCCAATATGACTATGCGGTTATGATTTTTGGTCTTATGAATTCTTCAGATGTCCTTATGGAATTAATTGACAATATATTTTAATGTTATATGTAATTTTTTGTTGGTGTTTTTGTATAACATATTGCTGTATTGAGATACAAGGGCTCAACTTGAGAAACACTTAGAGTTAATGTTTTGTATCTTATGGTTTCATCTTCAATATGAAAAATTAACAAATTGTGATTTTTTTGATATAAGTGGTACATTTACGTGGCTGTGAAATCTCTAAAAAAGTTTATCTACATCCAAAAATGGTAGATCTTATAATATCATAAAAACATTAACATATTTCCTTATAGATGCATAGTTTCCATATCCTATCTGGTTACTACTTATGTTTTGTTCATTAATTTTGATGACTAAAACCCCTAATAAAATATATGACATGGAATAATTTTCCATTCCAATGGAATGAGGTCTGTCAAAAGACTTTTCTGGAACCTAAATATTACCTTACATAAATAATGATGTTGTTATTTATAGAGTTACAAAAAGGGTTTTAGGTATATTTTTATACATCCTGGTCTATGTTGGGTTGTGTTCTCGTGTAGGGATATGATGTGTTTATATATAGTTGATGATATATACAGTTTCTTTATAATAACAAAAAAACACATGATTTGGAATTATATACTGTAGTTCATTCCTTGAAGACTTTGTTTCGTTACCTCTTCGGTGAAATATTCATGGAGTTTACATATCATAAGAGTATGAAACAAATTTTCTCTAAAATTGATTTGAATATTAGAGAATGAATATGGATATTATATCTCTAATTGATTAACTATGACTAGATTTATACACTGAGAAAAAGAAAATTCAGTTGAGGATGCATTAAGAAGAAATTCAAATAGATCATTGTAAAATGATTCCTCAGATTAGTGGAAGATGATGTCAGTGATAGTTGATATAAACTAGGACTGTGAAGGATGAGATAGTGTTGTAGTTTTCATTCAATTTTAATTGGTTTATTCATTTTTGTGTATAGTTTAACAGGAACACCAATCTAACTCATAATTTGTATCTCTAAGGTAAAATATCAATAGTAGGGTGGCCATTGAAAGATGGAATATCAATGGGATTTTAGTTTTCTGGTTTTGAGGTCAGATAGTCATCATGTTGTCTTGTCAAGAACAACTTCTTCATATTTTCCATCAATCAAGCTGTATGTTCACATCAGAATACAGATGATGTTTAAGGTATTGAAAGAATATTTTTGGTGGGTCAGAATGAAAATAAAGGTGGAAAATATTTTTTCAAAAATCAAAACTTGTGAGTAGTTTATGGCAGTGCACTAACATTCAATAGGTATATTGTAGTCTTTGCCAATTCCCATGTGGAAAATGGAGTTCATGGATATGGATTTTGTGATAGGTCTCTCAAGTATGATTCGAAAATCTGTTTCTATATGGTTGATAGTGGATCATATAAGAAATTTTCCCCATTAAATTCCTATTCATTAATATTATTCAATGGGGGAATTTTATAAAATCTATATATTCAAATAGGAATATAATAATGTAGAACCATTTTTCATTTTATCATAACAAGATCTGAGGTTTACATATCATTTCATAAAATCCATACCAAAATCTCCTAGGAAGCAGTTGATCATGTGCATGGTGTATCATACCTAGACTGATGTACAATTCCAAAAAATGATGGAATACATTCTTTGGGATAGTTTAATGATATTTGGTGGCTCATGAGAGGAGAACATACAGTTAATGGAATTATTTTATAACAACCATTATTCGTCCTTGATACATATGGATAGTTTTGATGAATTTTATGGGATTCTTTGTCATTCACCACTTTTTTAGGTGGAAATAGGTGAGACATCACTTGTTTTCTAGAGCCTTGTCCAAGACACCACATAGAAGATTCAGTGGATCAGGATGTGGCTAGATATGGGTCAAGTTCCTTATAAATCCTTTGATGATCATCAACGATGACTGTTGGTTCTCATGGGGATTTACCATGTATTATTGAGAATCTCTCTATGTCATGGCCATAATTATAAGTACCCAACCTTAAACATTACATATTCTTGAATTAAATGGATAATTCACATTGAGGATATTTTTTGGATTAATGTTTTTGAGAATTAGGTCATAATATTTAAAAAACAACATGAATATTACATGTAGAAAATTCGACTCAGTATCCGTTTTTACATAAAATAAAAACTCTTGAAAAAAATAGTCATGTATAGTTCAATGTTTTAGAAATAAAGACTTTTTCTTGATCTCATCCTTAACCCTATTCATCTTTAAGTCCTGTGAAAAAAATTCAAAACATGGGATGTGCATAAAAATCTCAGTATGGGTTTTACAATAAGACAGAAATCATTAGTCCCTCAATAAATACAAAACATAAAATCTTTTACATACCTCATGATAACATATGATTTATGAATAAAACATAGTAATTACAAATCATAGTGGTACTTATGGCATTCATATCATACTTACATTGTAGTTATCACAACTACATAGAGAGTTGCGTTGGATACCCATCATAGTATATTCCCAAGATATTTTATGAGAAACATTCATGGTTACCTCCATAAAATTACCCAATTCATTGGAGAGATATCTCGGGCGCAACTGCCCTAGGATTATCATGGAACAACCCGTATATATAAACAATTCCCAATAACCTTAACATATTCATAACACATAAAACAAAAAAAGTAAAGATGACATTTCCACATTTCAATCATAATATATCATTTAAATATATTGACATAACAAATACATTATGGAAACCATTTTCAATACCAAAACATTAGAAAATTATATGGTATTTATTTTCCTTTCAAAAAACTATGGCTTGTTAAGGAAGCCAAAGATTAAATAATACTCACTGCGACAGAAAAAAGGTCGTTGTCACTGCTTACCCTAAAAAAATTCTTTTTTGTCATTTAGTAGAACACTTAATAGAAAAACATTCCCTTTGAATGAAATGAAATTTAAAAAGTGTTTATATAGTGTATTAAAGTGAATTGTGTATTAAAACAAAATGTGCCTCAATGAAAGAATATTGAGACGAAGTCCCTTACATCGTGTCCGGTTTGACCTGTTCGTTCTTTAATCTCATTAATAATAAAAAGAAGCTAATTTATACTTTCTTAACAACATTTATCAAGTTTATTATTCATTTTATATCACTTATTACCATGTTATAAACATTATGTAATCTTTTAATTTAATAATGTTTGTTTTGTTGATATTTGTTACTTGAGTAAAAAATGGTCTTCTAATAAGCAAATGTTTTTCACATGGTCAAAAGTTTATCATATTCAGAATTATATTCATGATTTAGATATCATATATATCATAAATATCCATAATATACATGTATTTATAATGGTACATAACATTTTGAGATAAGAAATGAAATGCATTGTTCATGGAGACGGTAAGTCGTATGTACGCATGAATGCTACATTCATTTCTATTTCATACTTTAATCGAATTAAAAACAATTATAAATATGTATATTATAATTATAGTAAAATTTCATATATAAAATCTTTAACTATATCCTTTATACATCCCACATATGGCATTAACGAGTCATATCACTTTGAAGGGCCAGTAGTCCGCAATTCCTCAAATTAAATTATCGTGACTACCAATTATGGAAGCCATAAAGGTGGATATAAATGTAAAAAACAGAAGCATAAAGAAAACATAAACATAATGTATATCATATATAAATACAGTTCCATCTTAAAGGCCCTCATGAAATGAGGTAGGAGATAATCGAACAATCATCTTTTCATGAGGCGTTTGTTTCACTACTAGAAACAGTATATTTCCCAATGGTTTAGATTCGTTAGGATAGGCTGTAGAACTTTTGGTATATAATATACCAACGGTTATTCCAACCGTATGGAATTAAGCCATTGGGACAAATATTTCCCAACAGTTTATGTAAAACTGCTGGGATATGTTAGTTACATTAACCAATACCAACAGTTTGGCTGAACCGTTGGTATAAGTTTTTCCAACGGTTCAACCAAACCATCGGTAAAACCTCTTCTAGGAACATTTGGAAATGGTTTACAAACTGTTGGGAAATGGTTTTTACAAACGGTTCTCATAGAACCATTGGTAAAAACATTCTACAAAATTTATTCCAACGGTTTGAAATTTTTGGCATAGGCTATGCTGTGAAAATTTCACAGCAGACTGCAGTTTTCACAGTTGGGTCTTCAATCCCATTCCTGCATGCTGTAATTTTGTCCATTGTGATGTAATTATCCATTACCTCTAATTACAATTATTTAACATATAATTCATAAACATTTAACATTGCACCCAGGAACTATATACATCCAGAATTAAATAATAATTCATAATGTAATTATAAACATACATAATTGATTTAGAATTAAATTTAAAACATAGATGAAAATTATATGTTGAATCCGGAATTCAATTAATATTTGAATACATTCATAATTTAATTATCAATTATCAATAAAATACATAAAAAACTGAATAATTAATTATATGTTTTATACACAATTAAGAATACATACAAGTGGTTTTTACTAAAAATTATTTCCATTTTAAACATTATACATAGTATTTGAGTGATACCGGACACAACATTTCTTTGATTGAGGCAGAGTTGACTCGTACATGTCACATATGACCCATAGATCATTGTCCTAAAGTATCAACATATTCCTAAAGTGTTTGGTCGGTCCAAAAAGAGAGACACTTTGAGTGGTTCCACCCACACCACGCCTCGGATTGAGGATGGGTAGACTAATACATGTCACACATGACCCATGGATCATTTTCCTAAAGTTTCAAAAAAATCCGAATGTGTTTGGTGAGTTTTTTGTATGCTACCTCTACTTTTCACATAAAATGTTGTCCAATTAAAATAATATTGAGACACATTGAGTTGTACCGGCCACACCGCACCTCATATATAGTTGGGGTTTACTCGTACACGCCACATATGACACAGGGGTCGTTGTACTAATGTTTCAATGGAATCAAAATGTGGTTGGTCGGTTTTTCGTGTGTCAGTTGTTGGTTTCACTTAATATAATGTCCATTTTAAACAAAAGAGAGACACTTTGAGTGGTGCAGGAAACACTGCCCTTAGGATTGAGGCAGGGTTAACTAGAACACGTCACAAATGAGCAATAGATCATTTTCCTAATGTTTCAACAGAATCCGAATATGTTTGGTCGGTTCTCCGTTTTTCAGTTGTTGTTTTCAATTAAAATTATGTCCATTTTAAACAAAAGAGACATACTTTGAGTGGTTTTGGCCACACAGTGCCTCAGATTGTGGTGGGGTTGACTCGTACATGTCACATATGACCCATAGAACATTTTCCTAAAGTTTCATTTGAATCCGAATGCGTTTGGTCGGTTTTCCGTATGTCAGCTGTTGTTTTCACTAAAAATGATGTCCTTTTGAAACAAAAGAGAGACACATTGAGTGGTGTCGACCACACCAGGCATCATATTGATGCGGGGTTGACTCGTACACGTCAAATATGACCCATGGATCATTTTCCTAGAGTATCAACACATTCAGAATGCATTTGGTCAGTTTTTCGTATGTCAGTTGTTCCTTTCACTTAAAATCGCATCCATTTTAAACAAAAGAGACACAGTTAGGGTGATAACAGCCACATCGTGCCTCAGATTGATGTGGGGTTGACTCGTACTTGTCACAAATGTCCCATAGATAGTTTTACTAATGTTTCAATGGAATCCCATTGCGTTTGGTTGGTTTTCTGTATGTTAGTTGTTGTTTTCACTTAAAATGATGTCCTTTTGAAACAAAAGCGAGACACTTTGAGTGGTGCCGGACACACTGGTCCTCGTATTGAAGTGGGGTTGACTCGTACAAATCAAAAATTACCCATGGATCATTTTCCTACTGTAAAAAAACATTCCGAATGTATTTGGTCAGTTTTCCTTTTGTCAATTGTTCTTTTAGCTTAAAATCATGTCCATTTTAAACAAAATAGACATAGTTAGGGTGCTACCGGCCACACCATACCTCGAATTTATGCGGGGTTTACTTGTACACATCAAAAATGTCCCATGGATCATTTTCCTAAAGTTTCAATTGAATACGAATAAGTTGGTTCGGTTTCTTGTATACCAGTTGTTTTTACTAAAAATGATGTCCATTTTAAACAAAATACATACACGTGGAGTGATACCGACCACACTGTGCCACTAATTGAGGCGGGGTTGACACTTACATGTTACAAATGACACATGGATCTTTTTTCTAAAGTATCAACATATTCTGAAAGAGTTTGGTTGGGTTTCCATATGACAGTAATTGTTTCCATTTAAAATGTTTTTCATTTAAAAAAAATGAGGCACTTTGAGTGCTGTCGGCCACACCATGCCTCGGATTCAGGCGAGGTTAACTCATCCATGTCATATATGACTCATTGATCATTGTTATAATGTTTCAACAAATTCATAATGCATTTGGTATGTTTTCTGTATGCCAGGACTTTTTTCAATTAAAATTTTGTCCATTTCAAATATACGTGAGACACATTGAGTGGTGTCGCCACACCGGGCCTCAGACTGAGGCATGGTTGACTTTCACACATCACATATGACTCAGGGATCATTGTACTAATGTTTCAACAAAATATGAATGTGTTTTTTCAGTTTTCCATAGGGTAGTTGTTGTTTTCACTTAAAACGATGTCATTTTGAAACAAAAGAGAGACACTTTGAGTGGTTCTGGCCATACCGTGCCTTGGATTGAGGCGAGATTGACTCGTACACATCACATATGACCCATGGATCGTTTTTGTAATGTTTCAACAGAATAATAATGTGTTTGGTCAGTTTTCTGTATGCCAGTTGTACTTTTCACTTAAAATGTTGTCAATTTCAAAATAAAACTGAGACACTTCGAGTTGTGACGGCCACACTGCACCTTGGATATAGGCGGGGTTGACTCGTAAAGATCACATATGACATATGGATCATTGTATTAATGATTCAATGGAATCCGAATGCGTTTGGTCAGTTTTTTGTATATCAGTTGTTGTTTTCACTCAAAATGATGTCCATTTTAAACAAAATAGAGACACTTTGAGTGGTGTCGGCCACACCACACCTCGGATTGTGGTGGGGTTGACTTGTACATGTCACATATGACCTGTGTATCGTTTTCCTAAAGCATCAACACATTCATAATGCATTTGGTCAGTTTTCCATATGTCAGTTGTTGTTTTAACTTAAAATGTTGTTAATTTAAATAAACAAGTGAGACACTTTGAGTGGTTTTGGTCACACCATGCCACAGATTAAGGAAGGGTTGACTCGTACACATCACATATGACTTATTGATCATTTTGATAAAGTTTCAACAAACTCAGAAGTCGTTTGGATAGTTTTCCGTATGCCAGTAGTTGTTTTCAATAAAAATGATATCCATGTCAAATAAACGTGAGACACTTTGAGTGGTGTCGCCACACCGGGCCTCAGATTGAGGAGGGGTTGACTCTTACACGTCACATATGACTCATTGATCATTTTCCTAAAGTTTCAACATTATATGAATGTGTTTTATCGGTTTTTCATATGTCAGTTGTTGTTTTCAATAAAAATGATGTAATTTTGAAACAAAAGAGAGACACTTTGAGTGGTTCCGGCCACACCACACCTCGGATTGAGGCGAGTTTGACTCGAAAACATCACATATGACCCATGGATCGTTTTACTAAAGTTTCAACAGAATACTAATGTATTTGGGTTGTTTTTCATATGCCAGTTTTACTTTTCACTTAAAATGTTGTCCATTTCAAATAAAACTGAGACCCTTCGAGTTGTGACGGCCACACTGTGCCTCAGATTAATGATGGGTTGACTCATAAATATCACATATGACTCATGGATCGTTTTCCTATATTATAAATGTAATTCTAATCCGTTTGGTTGGTTTTCCATATATTAGTTGTTTTTTTCACTTATATTGATGTCCATTTTAAACAAAAGAGAGACAGTTTGAGTGGTGCTGGCCACACCACACCTTAGATTGAGGTGGGGTTTACATTTACACGTTACATATGACCCATGTATAGTTTTTCTAAAGCATCACACATTCAGAATGTGTTTGGACAGTTTTCCATTTATCAGTTGTTGTTTTCACGTAAAATGTTGTTCATTTCAAAAAGAATGAGACACTTTGAGTGGTTCCAGTCACACCATTCCTCATATTAAGGTAGTTTTGAATCGTATGCGTCAAATATGAACCATTTATTGTTTTTCTAATCTTTTAACACATTTCAAATGCATTTGGTCAGTTTTCCGTATTCTGGTACTTGTTTTCAATTAAAATGTTGTCCATTTCAAATAAATGTGAGACACTTGGAGTGGTTCCGGCCACACTAGGAATCAAATTGAGATGGGGTTGACTCATACAAATCTCATATGACTCAAGGATCGTTTTAATAAAGTATCAACACAATCAGAATCCGTTTGGTCAGTTTTCTGTATATACTAAAAATGTTGTCCATTTTAAACAAAAGAGAGTCTTAGAGTGTTCCCGACCACCATGCGACTCATATTGAGGTGTGGTTGACTTGTACATGTCACATATGACCCATGGATCATTGTCCTAATGTTTCAACGGAATATGAATGTGTTTGGTCAGTTTACCGTATGTCAGATGTTCATTTCAATTAAAATGAAGTCATTGTTATACTATATAGAGACACTTCGAGTGGTGTCGGCCACTCTACGCATTGGGTTGAAGCTGGGTTGACACGTACACGTCACATATGATGCATGGATCTTTTTCTTAATGTTTCATCTGAATCCGAATGCATTTTGTTAGTTTTTAGTATGTCACTTGTTATTTTCATTTAAAATGTTTTCTATTTCAAATAAACCAGAGACACTTTGAATGGTTCCGGCCACACCTAGCCTCAGATTGAGGAGGGGTTGACTCATACACGCCACAAATGACTCATGGAATGTTTTCCTAATTTTTAACAGAATATGAATATGTTTGGTCGGTTTTCAATATTTCAGTTGATGTTTTCAATTAAAATGAAGTCCATTTTAAACTATAGAGAGACACGTTGAGTGGTGATGGCCACTCCGTTCCTCTGATTGAGGCTGGGTTAACTCGTACATGTCACAAATTACCCAAGGAATGTTGTCCTAGAGTTTCAACACAATACGAATGTGTTTGGTTGGTTTTCCCTATGTCAGTTTTTGTTTTCAATTAAAATGAAGTCCATTTTAAACTATAGAGAGACACTTCAAGTGGTGTCGGCCACTCCGAACCTCATAATGATGTTGAGTTGACTTTTACACATCATAAATGACCCAAGGATCATTGTACTAATGTATCAACACAATCCTCATATGTTTGGTCAGTTTTCCGTATGTGAGTTGTTGTTTTCAATTAAAATGAAGTCCATTTTAAACTATAGAGAGGCACTTCGAGTGGTGTCAATCACTCCACACCTCATATTGTGGCTGGGTTGACTTTTACATGTCAAAAATGACCCATGTATCATTGTCCTAAAGTATCAAAAAAATCCGAATGAGTTTTTTTCGGTTTTCCGTATGTCAGTTGTACTTTTCACATAAAATATTATCCATTTCAAACAAAATTGAGAAACATCGAATGGTGCCAGCCTCACCGCACCTCGTATTGAGGAGGGGTTGACTCATACACGTCACATATGACCCATGGATCGTTTTTCTAAACAATCAACACAATAAAAATCTGTTTGGTTGGTTTTCCGTATATACTTAAAATGTTGTCCATTTTAAACATAAGAGAGACACTTAGAGTGATCCCGACAACACCGTGACTCGG
Organism: Viscum album; assembly: GCA_963277665.1. Taxonomy (NCBI): domain Eukaryota; kingdom Viridiplantae; phylum Streptophyta; class Magnoliopsida; order Santalales; family Viscaceae; genus Viscum; species Viscum album. Next base: position 995,908,947 of record OY728123.1, on the reverse strand, counting down.
ATTGAGCTGGGGTTTACTCGTTCACATCACAGATGACCCATGGATCATTGTGATAAAGTATCAAAAGAATCTGAATGCGTTTGGTTGGTTTTTATATTCCAGTTGTAATGTTCACCAAGTTATAAATATTGTTTGACAAGGTTTGAATAAAGTTCAATTACAAATTAGAAAATGCCATTCAAATAAAACTGCATCCAATAATAATTGAAGATTCACATAATGGTCAAGTCAGCTAAAACATATTTGTAATCAATACTAAATCAATTTGAATATTACCAACCTTAACAACCCGACTCGAGGTAAACCAAAAGAATTTTGAACATGGATGATTGATTCTATATATTTTTATGGATGTCTAAACATGCCAGCATGGCTAGTGAAAAGCACCCCACCCTCATAAAAGTGTGTATTGGACAATAAGGACACATAATATAAAATGTACAATGAGAACCATATTTAATTGAAACTACAGTTATATTAGTACATTCATCTTAGGGGAAATGGAATATATGATCCTGGTTAACCGATGAATTCAAAAGCTTATATTCCATATGTTGGACACTATCTAAGGTAAGAAATAATTTGAGGATGGGTTTACATCATTCAATTTCTGACAAGCTAGTGAGAATGAAGGCTTAAATTAATGACTTGAGTTCCCTGATTAATTGAGTGTAGAGGTTGCATAGGCTGTGTAAACAGAATGATTAAATAAGGGTAGAGGTTTCATATATTGTGCATGGTGGGGGAGCCACAGCTAATTTAGAAACTAAAATAAATTCCCATCATATGTATCAATAAGAAACATCAGCATAAAAATAAACTCCAAATAAAAAAGTACTAGAATCATCACACACTTCAAGGATTCACTACTATGCATGGTTTATCCAGATGTTTACCACAAATTATATGCCTTAATCATGAACCACCTCTACAGCTCCCAGTTTTCACCAATAAACATATAATATCCCCCATGATCACTGTATGACTTAACACCAATAGGTAAATATTTCAAAATATCTTTAAAACAATTCATTAATAGGCTAAAAACATAAATATAATCTTAAACCAACCATGGAATCTCTTTCATAACACATTCTCACACAACCATTATTTCATGTGTTACTAAATACCAAACATATTCACATAACAAGTGTACTATAACAAAATACATTACACAAGCCATATTGAAAAAATTCCCATTTTAATAAAACAATTTCCTCAAGATTAAATCTTTTCTAAAATATCTTTCAAAATCCATTTTAAAAAACAAAATCCCTTTGATAATTTTTAAAAAATATTTGGAGTATTCTCAAGGCACCCCCACTTGGGAAAGCCACACTAAATACCCAATTTTTATGCCAAACCATTGAAAACAATTAATATGGGACAATCATCGACAACAAATAACTTAACTGGAAACTAAAAAAAAAACAGAAACCAGTTGTGATATAGAATTTAATGTTATATAAGGGGAAATGAGATTAAATAGAGACAACAACATCATAAATGTTTCCAAAATAATAACTTTTTATTAAAACCACCCATTATAGGAATGGGAATGCCTCATACATCTAATCCCTAATAAAACAAACCAATTCTCTAATTAAAACATTGAATTTAGGGTCTCCAACATCAATAAAAACGTTTAAATATTTAAGATAAGTGGAAAATGATCAATAAGACATGAATATTTGGAATTATCCCATCTAACCTCATGGGGGAGTGTCACCGGATTTGATGGAGTTCACCTGGGGGGTGCGCGTGAGGGTTCCGCAAATTGGGGGATATGGGTTCTGGAAGTTGGGGGAGAAATGTGACTGGAGGAGCGACTGGAGGAGGTCTGCCCGATTTGAGTATTTCTGAAAGTATTTTCCCAATGGTTTTTAAATACAATTTGGAAATGGATGTTTTACCAATGGTTTGTACCAAACCGTTGGGAAAGAATTGGGAACGTGAAGATTTCCCAGTGGTTTTCTTAAACGATTGGGAAATCATCAACATTTCCCAACAGTTTCATAAAACCATTGGGAAAAGGAGCATAATAGGTAGGTTTCCCAATGTTTTTATCAAACCGTTGGGAAATCTTGCCAAAAAACTCCAATACCAACGGTTCATTGGAACCTTCGGTATAATACTATTGGGAAAAACAATATTCCCAGTAGTGTTTTCCATCCACAGAAACAGTATGTTCTTCACCCATTAGATGGAGGTGTGTGAAATTTTAGTTCAAATAATTCTCATAAAAACATCCTAGTATATTTATTATAAGGTTTTTGTTATAAAATAAAGGAATAAAAATATTTTAGGGCTTTGAGAAGTAAAATAAAACAAAACAAAACAAAACAATTTAAGAGAAACTATTACCTTTAATTTGTGTAACACTCTTATCTTTGAACCAAATGGTCTTCTTTATGTTCCTTATGCCTAAGTTAAGGATTCTAGGAGGAGGAGAGGGATCTTGAGAGTTTATTTTGGCTGTGTTTTGACGAGCCAAGGGTCTTGATAGGTGTGAGGAATGAGTTAGAAATGATGGCTTTTATAAGGGGGTGGACGGGCTCTTTAGGAAAGTGTATAAATATTATTTTATTATACAATGATATTTGGGTTATAAAGGTCCATAACTAATTATAGTCATATATAGTAAGATTCATGGTGTAAATAAAATCATAAAATAAGTATTGGAAAGGTTTTGGATATTGTTTTAATAATTATAATCCTATTAATTTAATTGATTTATTGATGAGGTAAAAACTGCATCATTATTGTTTCATAAGTAATTTAATAGATTTGATGTCTAAAAATTATAAATCAAATACCATGATATATTAAATAGTATTAATTTCCAATGAATATTTATAGTCGAAATGATAAGTTATATAACCCCATGTAAAAATTTATTTTTTAAAAGATATTTGTTTATTTCATTTTTGAATTTACATTCACTTAATTAAAATAAAGTATCATTATCACTCCCATGTGGCTCCATGGGGTCCCCAAATCTACCCAAATATGCCTATGGTCCTAAATGACTCATAAAATAAAGATATGACAAGTTTTAATGTAATTTTGTATTATTATGATATTCATTTTACCTTCATTTACACTATTTAACTTTAACCCCATTAAACAAAAGTCAAAAGTTACTATTCAACAAAAATTATTGTCATCTTGTGGAACACATTTTACATACTAATAAAAATCATGTATGTCGTATTTACTAAATTCAATCCACATAAGTGGTAAATTTTCTTTTAAATGAAAATGTCAGTTTTTAACGACTACTTAGTGGATTCCCTATTCATAAAAAAAATGATGTTTTTCAGAAAACTACCAAAATTTCAGCCCAAGATATATTTGATATTTGGAATTAAAAAGTGATTTATATTTTACCAAATTCAAAACATATAAGATTCATTAATTAATGTAAAATTAATTCCTATTGTCAAAAAATGTGTTTTTAAGAAATAATAAATATCAAAAGATCGACACTTGTTTATTTCTAATTTTAAAGTCAAATTAAATTCAATAACCAACATTATATTAAATGGTAAAAACATATTACAATTAAAATTTAAAACCAATTAAATAGTCAATCTATCCATATAAATAAATTATATTAAAAGTGACTTTTGAATTAAAATACAGTAGTTTTCTCTATTCATTAAAAATGATCTTTATCAGAAAAATACCAAATATTTACCCAAAGTAAATTTTTATATCCCAAATCTAAAGAGTTTTATTTTGTCAAATAGAACATATAAAAATGGCTGAAACTCCATTTACAGACCGTTCTCTATCAAAAGGTGGTAAATTGACCTTTTAGTGAATATTAGAGTATTTATGCTTAAATTTAGATTCATTCATATTTTAAGGCCCTAACTTTTATTTGAAAAATCTAAAAAAATTACAAACATGAATAATCATATTATAGTAAGTTCTATTCATTCCCTCCAATACAATGGCAGAGCGTTAACTACATTTTAAAATAATAATATTATATTATTATTGTGCAACGTAAGATTTCAAAGAAACTCGTTGTTCTGTGTCAGGTAAACCATCGAACATAGCATACCCTTTAAAGTAAAATTAATAATTAACTAACAAATTTGAATAATTATGGAAAATGAATTATTCTATACTTACATGGGATGTTACATCCATCCCCCCTTTTAGGAATTGCGTCCTTCCAATTTTTTCACTTATCAAATAAATGGGGGTATTTATACCTCATCACATTTTCAGACTCCCACATTGCCTCTTAAACTATATGGTTTTTTCACAAAACCTTTACCTGGTGATTTTTTTTATTCTGCAACACTTTCTCCCTACGGTCATGAATCTGGACAGGTTATCCCCATTAAATAGATTCTCTTCCAAATAAACTACCACTAGGCTAAAAAATTGAGATGGATCTGGAATATAATTTATCAACATTGAAACAAGAAAAACATTGTGTATCTAGGATAAACTTGGAGGTAAAGCCAATTTGAACACAAATGATCCAACTTTCTTCAGGATTTCTTAAGGTCCAATGAACCTCATACTCAACTTTACTTTCTTACCAAAACGCAACACACTTTTCCGTGGACAAACTTTCTGAAAAACATGATCATCAACCTCAAAAGATTGATCCTTCCTCTGGTTATCTACATAACATTTCTGCATACTCTGATCTTCATTCATGTTCTTCTGAATCAACTGAACCTTTTCTACCATCTCTTCAACCAATTATGGTCCCATCACCTTCCTTTCACCTACTGCATCCTAATTTACTGAAGTTAGAAAACACTTTCCATATAATACCACAAATAGAGACATCTTTATACTAAAATGAATACATTTTTATAGGAAAATTTAACCAAAGAATGATGTTGGTCCCAACACCCCAGGAAATCCAGTGAACAAGTATGTAGAATATCATTCAAGGTCTGAATTGTTCATTATGACTTCTCATCTAATGACGGATGAAAAACTATACTAAAATTAAATTACATACACAATGACTTCTAAAGGACTTTCGAAAAGATAAAAGTAAATCTGGGATCACGATTTGATACAATGGAGATGGGAACTCCATGAAACCTAACTCTCTCTTTGACATACAACCAAGAAAGTTGATCTTGAGACAAAGTATCCCGAATAGGAAGGAAATGAGCATATTTAGTCAAACGATCAATAATAACACAAATTTACTTATTACGTCGATATGTATTTTGTAATCCCATAACTAAGTCCATGTATATATTTTCCCAATTCCACTATGTCACCGGTAATGATTGAAGCATCCCTTTCGGTAACTACCGCTCTACTTTAACCTGCTTAAAATTCAAACACTTCACAGTAAAATCATCAATATTTTTTTTCATTCCATCCCACCAGTAATACTCCCAATCATCTTTGTAAATCTTAGTACTTCCAGGATGAACTAAAAATGGGGAACTATTATCTTCACAAAACAACTCATTCTTCAACTGCGAATCATACGGCATGCATAATCTTTTTACAAACCTCAAACAACAATCATTATCAATGTTAACATCAGGAAACGTACCATTATAAAGAATCTCTACAATTTTTCTGAAACTCATGGTCTTTTTTCTATGCTTTCTTTACTCTATATGATAGAGATGATTTCACTGACACTTGAAAAAAAACAGAATAATTTCCTGCACTAACAACTTCTATTCAAAATTTCACCAAATTAAAAACCATAGGATCTCGTTCCAAACGTATCATGGTTAATAAAGAATTAATTATTATACTTAAAGTATCAGCCACATTATTTGTCTTTCTTGGATGGTAATGAGTCATGCTATAATAATCCATGATTAATTCCAACCATCTCCTCTGTCTCATGTTCAATTATTTTTGAGTGAATATATACTTCAAAATTTTGTGGTTAGTATATATGTAACATTTTACTCCATAAAAATTATGCCTCCAAATTTTTAAATCAAAAACAACAGTAGATACTTTTAAATCATGTGTAGGGTAATTTAACTCATGATGTTTCAATTAATGTAAAACGTAAGCAATTACCCGATGATTCAGAATAAGGACCCATCCTTGTCCTTTCAATGAAGCATAACTATAAATAACAAATTCACTATTTCTGGAATGCAGTTCTAAAATAGGAGCATTCACCAATCTTCTTTTAAATTCCTGAAAATAATAATCACATTCTTTTGTCCAAGTGATCATCATAGATTTTCGAGTTAACTTAGACAGTGGGCTAGATAACCATGAAACATTCTCAAGAAAACTCTGGTAATAAACTGGTATACTATGAAAACTATGGTCTCGGTTATATTTGTGGGTCTTGGCCATTCTTCAACAAACTTTGTTTTAGCATGATCAATAGTTATGTAATTTTTTGAAACAATGTGATCAGGTAAAGAAATTTACTGTAACCAAAACTCACACTTGTTGATTTTCCCAACCAATATCTTTTTTTTAAGGTTTTCAAGACAACCCTTAAATGACTTTCTTATTCCTTTTTACTTTTAGAATAAATCAAAATATCATCAATGAACACAAGAACAATAATATCCAAGAACTAACGGAAAATTATATTCATAAGTTCCATAAATACAGTAGGTTCATTGGCTAAACCAAAAGGAATAACTACAAATTCAAAATTGCCATATCTAGTACGAAATGAGGTCTTCAGAATGACTTCTTCCTTTACATTCAACTGATGGTACCTTGACCGCAAATCAATATTCAAAAAACACAATACTCCCTGGACCTGATGAAACAAATCATAGATATGAGGAAAAGGATAATTTTTCTTAACAGTGATGTTATTCAATGATCTATAATCAATTCAAAGTCTCATTGAACCAACTTTATATTGAATAAACAAGACAGGAGAACCCTATGGTGATGTGCTAGGTCGAATGAAACCATTATCTAATAACTCCAGTAATTGCTTATTTAACTCTAAAATTTCAATTTGAGCCATTCCATAAGGGGGTTTTAAAATTGGCATAACATCAGGAACTAAGTCAATAGTAAATTCCACATCCCGATCATTTATAATAATAGGAAAATCATCAGTAAAAACATCAAGGTACTCATTTACCATTGAAACATCATTAATCTCAACACTTCATTTATTTTCAACAATATGTGCAAGGTAAAATTAATTTCCATCTTTTACTAGTTTCTCATATTCCTAGAATGTTATCAAAATTAAAATTTAATTCTTGTACACAAACTAAAAATTGTTTTGAAAATAAACTTATTTAGATCTATATTAAATCTTATCATGATAAACAGAAATCCTATCCATACACAAAATAACATCAAACTCTACCAAAAGAAAAACAATAAGGTTTGCAGGTAGATTCTTCCTGTACAAAAGTACATGAATGTTCTTATAATTTCTTTTTATCTCAACATTTCCCCTCGATATTTTTACCATAAGTTCAGGGTTCATATCTTGAGATGGAATTCCCAATTTACTTGAAAATTTCTCATAAATGAAAGACTGTGTAGCCCCTAAATCAAAAAATAAATTTTCATAACATGAAAAAATTAACAGTGTACCTGATACTACTTCATTTGAAGGCCCAACATCTGCTGAAGTAGTTTCAAAGGATTTAAACACCCCTTTCTACTTTTATTCTGGCTGTTTAAGCTCAGTTGAGTTCTTCGTTGGACACTCATTTTCATAATGACCCATTTAGTTTCACCTAAAAAATTTTACTGACTGTAAATCAGATTTTGTCTTACTATTAACCTTATATTTTTCAGTACAATTTTGAGACTTATGTCCCATTTTACCACATTGGTAGCACATAACAGAATTCAAAATACATCCCCCAACATGCTTTTTACCACAATTTTCACAAACTGCCAACTTAAGTTTCATACCATTATACTTTTTTGAAGAGTTCATCACTTTTTCTAGCCACCTCATCCTCTTATTCATTTGTTTTTCAAAGAACACATGATCATCAGTAAACTCCATTTCTACCTTATCCACACAACGAACATGTTTTTTCATAAATTTTCAACTCATGAGATTCTAAAGCTCTTCAATACTTTAGATTTAATATTTAGTGAAAAAATTTATTTTACTATCAAGATCTCGTATGAAATTCAGAGCATACCTTCCCAAACAAGTGAGTTTTTCTTCATAAGCAGCCACTGAGTCGTCCTCATGCCTCAATTTTAGGAAATGTTTTTCTTTATTAAGTTGAAAACCCTTAGAAAAATATTTCTCAAGAAAAATACATTTAAATTCATACCAATCAAGAGTATAAATCTCCTCACTATCCCTGATATTTTTCACCATCGACCATAACTGATCAGCATCAACTACAAAATGATAAACAATAAGAATAACCTTTTGATGTTCTAAACACCCCATGACATCCAAAATATTGTCTAGTTCCTTAATCCTCCCTTTTCCTAGAACAGGGCTAGATGATCCTCAAGATGATGGGGGTGTTGCCTCATGAAATGCTCCACTACTGACATGTTTTTCTGTAGTTAATCTAGCTGATCTCGTACATGGATACCAATAGAATTTATAGCCTAAGTGAACTATGGCATCACTACGACAAACTATTTATTTCCAAATCCGACCAACACAGAAAGATGATTTGGAAGGTTGTCTTTCTCCTGATTTATTCCCAACATAGCTACCATGTTTTTCTCTGTGGAAAACCGTTCAGAACACTGAAATATCTTAGTTTAAGAATCATGGTAATCTGTAAATGCTATATCATTTCAATTATTAGGAAAATTAATTTATGAAAATTAATTTAACAATACCATAACTCTTAAGGTTTTCTAAACCGACCACTGATACCAACTCTAAGGACCCGACCATAAACAATACATATTCATGAATTAAATGGATAATTCACATTAAAAATCTTTTCAGGTTCATAGTTTTAGAGAATTAGGTCAAAATATTTACACAAAAACATGAATATTACATGAGGACAATTCTAATCAGTGTCTATTTTTTTCATAAAATAAAAACTCTTGAAAAAAAATTCATGTCTATCTCCATGTTTTAGACAAAAAGTCTTTTCCTTGATCCCATCCTTGACCCTATTCATCATTAAGTCCGGTGAAAATCATCTCAAAACTTGGGATGACCAGAAAAATCTCAGTAAGGGTTATAAAAATAGAAAGAAATCATTAGTCCCTCAATACATAAAAAACAAAAACTATTTTACTTACCTCATGAAAACCTAAAATTTATGAATAACACATAGTAATCACAAATCATAAAGGTACTTATTGCATTCATATCAAACATACATTGCATCTATCATAGCTACATAAAGAGTTACGTCTGAATACCCATCACTATATATTCCCTAAATCTCTTAGGAGAAACATTCACGTTTACCTCCATCACATAACCCAATGCATTGGAGATCTATCTCAGGCTCACCCGCCCTATGTTTATAACGGAACCACCCATATACAAAAACAATTCTCAAGAACCATAACATATCCATAACTCATAAAAAATAAAATGTAAAGATGAAATTTCCACATATAAATCACAATATATCATTTAAATATATTGACATAAAAAATCCATTATCAAAACCATCTATTAAACCAAAATATGTAAAAAATATGTTGTATTTATTTTCCTTAAAAAACTATTGCTTTCTAAGGAATCCAATGATCAAATAATAATCGTGGTGGCAGAAAAAAGGCCATTGTCGCCACTTAAGTTAGAGAAAACATTCTTTTTTTTTCATTTAGTATAATTATTAGTAGAGAAATATTCCCTTTTAATTAAATGAAAATTCAACATTTTTTATACAACGTATAAAATCAAATCATGTATTTAAACAAAATATGCCTCAATGTAATGAGATTGAGATGAAGTCCCTTACCTCATGTCCGACATGACCAGTTGGTTCTTTAATCTCCTGACTAATAAACTAAAGGGAATATCTAATTACATAAGAACATGTTTCAAGTTTATTATTCCTTTTATATCACTTATTATGATTTTATAAACATTATGTAATCTTTTATGTTAATAATTTTCGTTTTGTCGATATTAGGTACTTGAGTCAGAAATGGACTTCTTATAAGTACAAGTTGTTCACATGGTAAAAAGTTCATTATATTCAGAATTATATTCATGATATAGATAACATATATAAAATATATATCTAGTATATACAAGTATTTATAATAGTATATAACATTTGGAGATAAGAAATGAAATGCATCGTTCATGGAGACGGTAAGTCGTACGTACACATAAACGCTACTATCATTTCTATTTTGTACATTAATGGAATTAAAACATAATTATACATATTTATATTATAATTAATGTATAATATCATATAGAATATGATTAAATTTATTCTTAATACGTCCCACATATGGCATTAATGAGTCATATCACTTTGAGGGGGCGGTAGTCCGGACTTCCTCAAATGAAATTATCACGTTTACCCATTATAGAAACAATAAAGGTAGGATATAAATGTAAAATACAGAGACATAAAGAAAACATAAATAGAATATATATCGTATAAAAATTCAGTTCCATCTTAATGACCAACATGAGAGGCAGTAGGAGATAATGGAATAATCATCGTTTCGTGAGACGTTAGTTTTCCTTCCACAAAAACATTAGGTTCTTCACCCATTAGGTGGTGGTGTGTGTAAGTGTATATAGAATATATCTAAAAACCATCCTAGTATATTTAGGATACAGTTTTTATAATTAAATATTGTAACAAAAAGTTTTTAGGGTTTGGATAAGAAAAATAAAACAAAATAAAACAAAATAATTTAAGTGAAACTGTTACCTTTAATTTGGGTAAATTCCTTTGATTTAAACCAAAAGAACTTATTGAAGTGCCCTATACCTATGTGAAGGCTTATATAAGGAGGATATGGTTCTTGAGAGCTTATTTGGGAAGGGTTTGGATGAGCCATGGGGAATTAGATGTGTAAGTAATGAGTTAGAATTAAGGGCTTCTATAAGGGGGAGGAGGGGCTCTTTAGAAAGGTGTGAAAATATTATTTTATTATATAATGATATTTGGTTTATAAAGGTAAAAAATAATCAATGAGGATGATAAGATGTCTTATGGTATAAATAAAATAATTAAACAATAATTGGACTATTTTTGGATATTGTTTTAATATTTATAAATTTTATTAATTTAAATGATTTATTAATGAGGTAAACACAACATCATTATTATGTCATAAATAATTTAATTTATTTGATTTCTAAAAATTATAGAAAAAATACAATGATGTATGAAATATCATTATCTTTTAAATGAAAATTTATAGTCGAAATTATAGATTATATAACCCCATGTAACAATTGATTTACTAAAAGATATTTGTTTATTTCATTTTTCCCTTTACATAAAGTTAATTAAAATAAGTGTCATTATCACTCCCAAGTTGATTCATGGGGTCCCAAAATCGACCCAAATATGTCCATGGCCGTAAAAGACTCTACCAATAAGGTTAGGACAAGTTTTAAGGTAATTTTGTATTATTTTAATATTCTTTTTACCTTGAATTCCCTTTTTTACCTTTAACTATGGTAAATAAAAGTTAAAAGTAACTATTCACCAAAAATTATTTACATCTTATTGTACCTAATTTTTCTTACTGATAATAGCCATGTATGTTCTATTTTCAAAACTCAATTTAAATAAGTTGTAAAATTTCATTAAAATGAAAATTTCAGTGTTTAAGTACTACTTAGTGGTTTCACTATTCATCAAAAATTGATGTTTTTTAGAAAACTACCAAAATTTAAGCCGATGATATATTTGATATTCCGAATTCAAAATTGAATTCTATTTTACAAAATTTAAAACAAAGAAGTTTCATTAATTAATTTAAAATTAATTCTCATTGTCAAAACAAATGGCGTGTTTTTTAGAAATAATAACTATAAAAAGATCAGCATTTTTTTATGTACAATTTCAAAGTGAAATTAATTCCAATGACCAACATTGGATTAAATAGTAACAATATATTATAGTTACACTTTAAAACTAATTTAAAAGGTAATATAACCATATAAATAAATAATATTAAAAGGCACATTTGAATTAAAATATAGTATTTTTCACTATAAATTTAAAAATGATCTTCATTAGAAAAATACCAAAAAATTACCCAAAGTAAATGTTGATGTCCCGAATCTGAATAATAGTTTTATTTTTTCAAATATAAAATATAAATATGACCAAAACTATATTTAATAATGTTTCTTCATCAAAAGTTAGTAAATATACCTTTTAGTGAATATTTGAGTATTTATGCTTAAATTTAAATTCATTCATATTTTAAGCCCGTAACATTTATTGGATAAATGTAAAAACATTTGACAAACATGTATAATTATATTTTTCTTAGTTTTATCCATTAACTACAATACAGTGGCTAGGAGTTAACTACTATTTAAAATAATAATTTTATATTATTAGTGTGCAACGTTATATTTCAAAGAAACCTGTTTATGTGTATCATGTAAGCCATCGAACATAGCACCCCCATTAAAGTAAAATTAATATTTAGTTCACAAATATGAATAAATATGGAAAATTTATTATTCTTTATTCACTTGTGATATTACAATCATTGTTTTTGAATTTATTGTAATGTATCTCCTTATAACATATGCCCTTTTGAGCTACAATAATGTGTTGGTGAGGTTTCATATTGGCCAGATTATCTTCCATGGTTCTGTTCAATGAATATTTTGTTTTTTGTATCTCAATTAAAAAAGTGTCAACCTGATCTTGAACATGTGATTCAATGGGATCACATTAACCTAGAGTTGGATTCTGCATTGGTACATGTTAATGAATAGATTGGGGATAGGAATGATTAATTCATTCCTGGGAAAATAGTTGTTCTATTTTTAGTTTTGTTCCAATTTGGTCATATTTATAAAGACATTTTTAATGGAAAAAAGATATAGTCAAGAGGTTCACAAAACACATTCAGGGAATTGTTATTTTAATAAATTCCATGGACGGAATGTCCAATGGTGGGTATAATTCAGAACCCTCAGTTTTTAGTAAGTTAAATTTGATTTATGTATATTTATTATGTAAACTATTTGGGTTATATTTTTGATAGTTTTGATCAGTCTTGGAATGCTTTATAGGAATTGTAGATTTGTATGTTTTGATCGTGATTAGTAGAAATGGTGAAACACCTCCAGAAAACCATGAAAATTAATGAAGTGGGCTCCGGGTACGCACACAGTTAGCTGCATGTTATTGCCAAATCATGCATCCACATAAGAGAAATCATTCTTTTGGAATAGAATTATTCTTTTCGGTTAGTGAAAAAAAGTTCTAACCATTCAATAAAATTTTATGAGGTTCTTATTGATTAATAGGTATGTGCATGGGTAGTTTATGGTTTTCCTAACCGTGTTCCCTAATCGTGCATGGTAAAAAGATAGATCCTGAAATTGGGGATCTAACTCTGTTTATCCCCATAAAATTATATTTTCTACTAATATGGCTCTAACTAAGTTCAGCCTCCTCTTAAAGGATTATAAGACCCTAAACCAAGATCATGGTTATATGCCTTGGTGATTCATTGTGGGTGGTGAAGGCCCTTATTCAGTGTTAAGTCTCCATTCATGGTTGTTTTCCTTAGTTTTCTTCTTCTTTATAATCATGGATTCATGGATATAATCTTTTGGGGATATATCCATGTTATGTGAGGAAAATAATGATGATATATTTTTTGTTTTAATGTCCTAAAATATTTATAAAGCATGGATTTCAGTTTCTATCGATTTTTATTGATTAATTTATGTATTTATTCATATTTCCTTAAGTTGTGATATAAGTTAAATTTCTCTTAACCCCTATTATTATAGAATGAATTCATTTGTGTCAATTCTATTGATTTTTATGAATTTTTTTATTACATTTATTCTCAAGTATTTTTACAAAACCTCCTTAGTGATGTAATGGAATATTATAGATATTAATTGTTGTGAAAAGTGCATTGTTTCATGATTACAAAATGATGTTTTAAAATATAGAATTTTTATTCAAGGAAATGGTTTTATAGAAATGATTTCAACAAATGATATTATTTATTAAATTGGATTTAAATTAATGACTTTTCATGTAATTTTTCTTACTTTGTTAGTGTGTGTTCATTTTCCTTAATGTCACCCTTTGAAAGGGGTTTTTTCCATTGTGGAGCATGGTATATGTTTACATTGTGATGTATTGGTAGATCAATGATATACCCCTAACGAATAAGGAACTATCACCTAGCCATGCATGTTTAGTTTTGTGGAATTTTGTTACCTAGTGCTGGGTATTCCAATGGATAGACAAATGGTTTAAATTTATTGTATGTTTTCTTTTGTTAGAAATGGATTTGGTTTGGGAAAATATTTTGGTATGAATGTTTTATTTCATAAAAATGGTTTGGATTTGATATAAAATTTTATAATCTATTTTATATAATGAAATTTATATAAATGTTCTAAAATTATCTATCATATGGACATGAGTTGGGATGTCATATGAGGAAATCTTACAGAGTTTTACACTCACCCCGAGATGTGAACATTGGTGTGTTTTCATATATTTTTTATTGAGTCATAGGTAAAAGTAATGTATCCCATTTATTTAGTGATACATAATGATAACAGAGGAACAAATTTTTTTTAATATTGAAGGATATTATGGTTTTTGGAGTTAGGTCTTTGGAGTCGTTGAGATTTGTAATGTTTTTCTTCCTTTTCGTACCCTGATATTGTTTTCAGTTTTAGTTTGTGTAATTGTTAGTTGTTTATTGGATTTAGTTTTATTAAATTGTTCTCATGAATAACATAGTGGTTTTTATGTTTGTATATTTCTAGTTTATTTGTTTTATTTTCAAATGTAAAATCATCCTTCAATTGTGTGCGGAGACATTTCCATTTATTGTCGTCGTTTTGTGTCTCTGGAATGTCACATAAGCCATGAAGAATTACCACATTCTCTCAAGACAATAAGTAGGGTTTAGATGTTAAAAATTCTGTCATTGTGGAATGGTTTCACTCCCAGAACCATCATAAAAGACAAATTCTATAACTGAAATAGGTTCACTATATATTTCATTCCTATCTATCTAATGAGATATAAATATATAACCAAAAAATCATATGGATATATTTTCCCCACCAATCATATGCTATAAATCATACATATGTATTATATAAGATCATAAAAAATATCATCATATCAAACCCCATGAAATTAAATGTATTTAATAAATATTTCATCATATTCTGGCCTATGGAAAATAGACAAGTATCATAATCATTTTATTATCCCATCATATCTTAAACCATTTAAAATGAAGCAGTTTTCAAAATAATATTACCATTTTATAACCATTGGAATATAACTAAGTTTCATAAACATCAACCCATCATAAATATAAATCATTCATTTAAATAACAATAATGGAATCCATGGTTCATATCCCTTGTGAAGAATTAGTTACTTCAAATGATATCATATTTGATGAAGAAATATTATCAAAGATATATCACATGGAATGTTCCATTATGAAGATAAATATTCTTTTAAAATCCTTATTTAAAAAAATCATAAAAAAATTTAGAATTTATTTTCTTATTAAATAATCAAGAAAACATTTAATTATTGATTTAGAAATCCTTTAAAACATTTCTTGGGGAAAATAAATTTTCTATTTTGAATAAAAAATAATGAAAAAACATTTTTAAAATTAATTTAATTAAAAATTACATAGATAACATATAAATTAAGACTCAAATAAAATAATTTTCATTCCTTTGGAATATTTTACATAGGTCATACATGTTTAAGAAAATATTTCATTCCCATTTTCAGTAAAAGAAAAATGGTATTTTTTTGGTAAAAGTCATATAGATTCCATCTGATACAATTTCGAAAATATAAATCATGGGTAAAAATGATTTTAAAAATTATTTTTAATTCATTTTAAAAGCATATTTAAATAATTATTTAGAACACATTGTTTTGGAAGAAAACAGATATTATAAAGAAGAGAGAAATTATGTCTGATTTAACTAGAATAATAGCACAATTATTTTTTTTACAAAAGAATGGGAGAATCATAATATTAATTTAAAAATAATTATTAACTTGTGGATAATAAATTTAATGATAATTCTTTAGATATTAATCATATAATTTTATTATCGGAATCATAATCATAAAAAATCATAGAAATATATTAGATTGTGAAAAAAAATTATTATGATTTTAGTAACACAGAATCATAAGACCCATAAAGGTAGAAGATAAAATGAAATATAAAATATCATGAGGGTAAATTAATTCATGTTATTACATGACATAGTGTCTATATATAAACATCGTCAAATAATATTGGTTCATTACAATACATATCTCAAAAAAAATTGAGACAAATATCATACAGATTTTAGAAATTTTAAACCAAAAACCCATGAATGTGATATACTAAAATGGTTACATAATAAATAGTTTTTAGAATAATAATCATAAAATAATATCATTGTAATTATATTGAATCCATAAAACAAACTTTTAGTGAATATGGAATGCATCTCACTGAAAAATGAATGTAAGATAAAAATACCTTACTGAACGTCTTGACTTCCTTTATACTCATTCAAAAATAATTTATTTTAAATTAATGTTTATTAAAAATATAATAAATAACCATAACTATATATATAATACCATATAGTATTTATTTATGTGTATTTATTTCTAGTTTAGTAATAATTCCATATTATAGTGATATTTGGAGAAAACCCCACTTTTTCTGGCATTATTTGATTTTTTATTTTCAATCCACTTATATTCATCAAGGTTTCATAATATAAATAATTATAAATACTAATAAATATCTTATTTATTCATTATATATGTATTTATATTAATCTATTATTTATATATATATAAAATAAAATTCAACTTCATGTAGATGGTTTGTCATGCATACAAATTAATAATCTACTTATCTTTCCTATTAAATGAAATAGATAATGGTAAATAATATAATAACACTAAAAAATAATTTCTATGTCATATATATCACAAGTTTTCATTAAAATTATTTTTATTACCTTTTATGTAAAATTTGAATGAATCAAAATGCTTCACGAGGATGTTGTTTATCGTACACGCGAATAACATCATCGATTTCCCATGGAATGAAATATAATAATAATCAATATGTGATATTATGGTAACAAAAATCATATTAGTTTCATAAATAGAATATAAAATAATTTAATCCATCATTTAATCTAGGAGTGATATGTAGTAATAGAAAAATAAATGACATAGGTTCATGAGGTGGTGGTCCTCCTTCCTAATCATAATGATTGCATAACCCATTTGATGGAAGTGGGGTTGATTATAGTTAATTACCTTAAAAAATAAAATATTAGTTTATGTAATATTATAATGATTTTATATAATAATGTTTTAATAATAATTGAAGGTGGTGGAGGAAGGAATAAAAAAATGCATGTTGAAGAATGTCACCTCTTTTTAGTGTATCCTCTTTAGGTCTGTACCAAAAGACATCCTAGGTACCCTTTCTATAAAAAAATAATTAAATGATGAGAGGTACAAATTTTTGAAATTATTTTTCAGGTATTTTATTAAAAAAAATGTTTTTTGGTGTTAAAATTAGAGGATATGAGGGGGGTTTTATAGGTGATGTAGAGGAATACTTGTAATTGTTTTGAAAAAAAAAGTTCCATGCAAATTTTTCTAATGCCAAAAGGCTCAAAACATATAGTATAATCATTAATTTTACATGATTCTGAGTTCATATTAACATAAAATACATTTATAAACGTATTTTTGTGGTTTTATCGCTTATTATTTTAGTTTATCTACCTGGTAATCAAATTTTTTACATAATCATGACAATTAAATTTTTTTATTATCACTGTAAATTTTGGTCAAAAAGTAGGTTTTAAATTATATATAATATAAATTAGGATGATTAAAAAAGGGAATATATTTTATAAAATTCAATTTATAGAAATTTAAAAATATTTTTGAAAATTAATCTCGTACTGGTGGTGAGAAAACTTGTTTTTATAGAGAAAATGTTTAATTTTTTTAAATGTTTTTATATCCAATTTCAATATGATATTGATTAAAAAAATTGTATTAATATATATATATATATAATTTAACTAATTTTTCATTATAATTAATTTAAATCACAATATAACTATATATATAATTTAAATGAAATGTTAGTTTTCAATTAAAATTCATAATTTTTCAATATTAATCAAGAGTAATCCAAAGAGAAATTTATCAAAAACTAACCATGAGGTGATTTTGATAGGTTTATTTCGAAAATGAAATTTAATTTTTAGTAGAATTTTTAAAATGTGTAAAATTTGTATTTATTATTTTTCTAAAATTAAATTGAAAACATTTTTTCTAGAAAAGGGTATTTTCGAAACATATGAAGTCATTTTAGTGAAAATAAGAACTTCATTACAAATATGTTTTCTTTACCGAAAATAATTATACATTACATTTAAAAATACGTTTTTAAATCACTTGTCTTAATTCATAGGTTATAATAGTCACATTTGAATTATATCTAAAATATATCATGTTTTTTTAAACTCTGTGTCATGTGAAATGTAAGAAATTTAAGGTAATTAATTTATTCATTATGGATAAATCTATAAAAATAAGGGTTATTACCTTGTACCCCACCATAATATGAATTTATTTACTGAAATAAATTACTCTTGTACTGAAAACTATGTATACTTCTTCATCATTACATCCTTTTGTTCCCATAGATCTTCTTAAATATGGTTTTATCATGATAAAACATTGACCATGTCAATGTTCTTATTTCATAGAACATTCCTAATTTCATCTAGAATATACACTCATAGATCCTTATAACAATTAATATCATCCAACACAATTTCCATTGAGTTTAGTATATGTCAAGGATTAGGTATTTTCATTCTCATGTGTGTTATATGGAACACAATGTGAACCTAATATAGTTTCAGTAGATGCACCAACTAATAAGCTAAAATCCCAAAATGAGCAATAATTTCAAAGTGAACGATATGCCTGTAAATAAATTTTTAATTATCATTCCATGGATAAATTCATTGAAAGGCCTCCTCACAAACTCCAATTTATAGACCATGTCAATGATTATATTCATAATATTGTTTTCATCTTTTCCCATATATGCTAATAAATGGATCTAACCTTATCAAAAAATTTATTGGAAAAATTATTTCCAAAAATCTGTCATTTTGAAACATTATTCAAGTGTGGTTGAGTTTTACACCTTTTTCCATCAGGGGATTCTCAAGGATCCTTTTTTATATTGAATGAAATTCTTCCAATAAAAATCATCATACATATGGTATTGATCCATGCCACTATTCAAATCCATATAATAAGATCCTGAAACATTTAATATTTTTTTTAATTGTACCCACATATTGATCATTTATCTAGGGATGATACATAGTTCTGAAACTCAACTCTGTATCAATATCTTACTAAGTACTTCTCTAGAACATTATAGAAAACCTTGGATCCCCGCCAGATATATTAAATAAGGAAATCCATTTATCCTTAGCAGATCTTTAATGCTTATTCTAGAAATATGATCAAGTGATATGTTTTCTCTCATAGCGATTATGTGAAGAAATTTTATAGGGTTTTCGACTATGACCCATGATTACCTCAACATAAATAATAAGATAAACCCTACAGGTTACCATTACCAATAATCATATATCCAAAAATTATAATGGCATTCCTCCTTCAATAAGTTTATCAATTAAAACATAATAGAAAATGGGTTTAATTCCCATAAATTTATCAGAAAATATCCTTAAACATGATATACTTTCATAATGTAAAATCTCAATAGGTGTTCTAATGAATTTTAAATTATACTACACCATAAACTAAAAAACCCATTTTGGTATCAATTACGCTTAATTTAATCATACTTAGAGACATATATTCATCCAAATATATTTCACCCTTTATTCCATTAGAAAGATCATATCTTATATAAAAATATTTCCATGGAGCTCTTGGGTTCAACCTTCAATTTATAGAATGTCAAATGTGATTTAATAATTCCATAATCCATGTTGATCGAGATAATAAATGCTCAAAATCATATGAAATTTCAATAAAGTATCAACAATAATATTTTCATTTGTATTATTCATACAAAATAAAACATGAAATTCCCATTTAGGGAGTGGAGGAGAATATTTCCAAAATTATAGTGATTCACTTAAACAATCATATCTCAATATGATTTATGATGTGCCTTTTTTTCTTCATAGGATGTTATGGCTTTTCATCCTCATGAACTCTTGGATTTTGGAATTGATTTTCATAATTCCCTTAATCCCCAAATTTGAAACTATATAGTATGTCTGGTGAATTATATATAGCTTTATTTCTATTATCATCAGTATCTAATGTATTCCCACAAAATTTTCACTCTATTTCCCAATGACCTTCCATTACACACCTAAAAAATTTACTTTCTTCCTTAAGTAAATACCTTCTATTATTCACCTCTCACATTGAGCATTATGAAATCATAATCTTCTTCTTTTCATGGGTTTTATATTTTCTATTATACACCATTTTTTCATCATATCAAAACCATGCTATTGATACAGAACACCAACATCAGTTTACAGCATGAAATCACATCAAACAATATCATCATATATACTAATGTCTTATATGGATAATTCCTATTTTTAGTAATGGTTTTATGGCACTGATGAATCAATAAAACTTTCATTCATGTTGGGTTATATCCCAAATCATACCTATCATGTATTATGAAAGTTTCCTCAAAGGTAAAAATAGATTCATCATCATTATTCATTATCTTATGGGATTCCGTCTCTATAATAAAATAAAGAATAATTGGAATTTAATTATTTAAAAACATGTTCATGAACCCATACTAATCCATAGATTCAATTTTATATTGTTTCCCGGTATTCATTAAAATACTCAACCACTGATCAAATTTATCATCCAAATAGTATATATCTAGAATGAATTTATCATTATTTGAATATAATATGATGGAAAATATATTTTTAGTGGTGATGGTACATCTCTCAAAACTAGTAGACTAGAAGACCCACTAAAAGAAGATATATATTTCTACATTAATGAATCAACAATATTTAGTCCCCAAATTTTGTTGATTGGAATTCAAGAATGATTTTTATCTTGATAATTTTTTAAGAATAGAAAAATGTTTTTCTTTTAATATCCCAAAATTAATGGATTTCCATGAGGATAATCATTTCATTTTTTGTGTCACTAATCATTAACATGGTTATTTCTGGTTCCATCTATCAACTAAAAAAATCATAGTGTGAGAAACACTATGAATATAGGGGAACCACATAATCATGAAAAATCACTAATATGGTTTCTAAATCATGACACCTTATTTTCAATATATGACACATTATTATTAATCTATGTTTTTCATATTCATTATCTATTTAAATCAATAATGATGGTTCGAAAATAGTTTTTCAATTTTTAATCTTGTCCCCTGGAAGTGTCGAACTAGGTTTCTAAAAGAGTCTATAATAATGCTCTATTTGGTGATCGATTCCCTCTCAATGTGACATTTTTTTATTTATTACCCTTATTCAGCACTATTCCAGAGCTAAAACCACTTTTAATATCATGAAAACTATGTAAATTCCTGGAAAACCATTTTTTTTACTTTTTAAGAATTCCAAGACATTTTCCTATATATATACTTCAAATTAATGTTATCCTTAGAGTAATCCCTTTACACATCATTGTAAATAGGCTTACTGATCTTTATAATATTTTTATCCTTGTTTCTAAAGGTTAAATAAACTAATCCACTAAAACCAATTATAAGGACACATGATTTTTATACATGGATATTACATATATTTATATGAATACTAAAAAATTGGCCCCTCACATCTCTCCATATCCACAAGAGAATTAAGATCCTCTATTGATGATTGTAATCTTTTTGATGTTACCCTTACTAGTGATAAATATACTTGGTACATAAGACATTATAATAAAACTGTTGCCAGTAAGCTTGATAGAGCCTTTGTTAAGATGAAAGAGCTTGACATTTGGGATAATTTCTCTAATATAAATCTTCCTAGACTTAAATCTGATCATCATCCTATTTAATTTAGCTACCTCATTAATGAACGTAAGCTTTAACTTCCTTTTAAATTTAACAATCCTTGGACTTTTGATCCTCGCTATGTCACTTTTATTATAAACACTTGTAATTCTCGGAAACATCACCATGATTCCTTTTCCTATATATTCAAGCTGAAAACCTTGAAGCATTCCCTCAAAGGCTAGTGTAAAACCAGAAGCTCTCAAAATGATTTAGAGATTTCCACTCTTGAAAAAGAGATTATCCAAATCCAAAAACAGAATACCAACTCAGACTTTAATGTAGACCCTCAATCGGAGGTTAATATTTCTTTAAAACTCAAATATTCACTCACCAATAAGGATAATATTTGTAATAAAATGTTTAGGACAAAATGGATTAATGAAGGCGATCTAAATACTAAATTTTATAACTCCCTCCAAAGAATCAGGAAAGCCAATCACCCTCTTACTAAACTTATACACAATGATTTGATCATTGACACTGAAGAGGCCATCTCGGAACATGTTATCTCTTACTTTTACAACATCTCTAATGGTCCTGAGAATAATATTGACCTTAGATCAGATATTATAACTGTAATGGTGGATGAAAAATATAATGAGTCTCTCTTAAGTATTCCCCTTGAGCATGAAATCAGAGACACCATCTTTAGTCTAAAACCGGACAGTGCGCCTGGACCGAAGGGATTCAATAATGGTTTCTACCAAAAACATTGAGATGTCTTACATTATGATGTTTGTAATCTTGTGAAATCCTTTTTTCTCATGGATCTCTTCCGCATTGAATTATTTCTCAATTACTTATCTTAATACCTAAGGTTTAAAATGCTTCAGAGATACATCAATTTAGACCTATTTCATTGATTAACACTCCTTACAAGATCATTGCTAAAAAATTTGCTAATATACTTGTCCCTATATGTAACAAAATCATCTCATGGAATCAGTTTGGTTTAATTAAAGGATGGTTTATTCAAGATTTCATTTTACTTACCACTGAATTTACTAATTGACTAAATAAAAACACAAGAGGGGGTAGTGTTGCCATAAAACATGATATTAGAAAATATTTTCATACCATTGATTGGGCTTCCATTTTCAAAGTCTAAAAAAACTTGGGTTTTCATGAGACTTTTATTGGGATAATTAAATCATTATTTCACTCATCTCTTATCTCCATTTTGAACAATGGCACCCCCATGGTTTTTTCAAATGTTCAAAAGGTGTTAGGCAGGGTGACCCTCTTTTGACCATTCTTTTTGTTATTGTTGAAGATTTCTTAAGCAGACTCCTCAATAATCTAGTTAGTCAAAATAATCTTAAGCCCTTATAAGCTACCAAAAACCTAAATGTTCCCACTCACCTTATATATGCAGATGATATCATCTTGTTTCTCAAAGGGGGCCAAAGAAACAATCAAGTTCTTAATCATGATATTTATCATTATGAGGAAATTTCAGGTCAAGCCATTTCATGGAATAAATCTCATATTTTCTCTGGAAAAAACATCCCTTCTAGAAGAAAAACTATCATTACCAATAATCATGGAATTAAAGATGGTCTTTTTCCTTTCACTTACATGGGTGTCGTGATATTTTGGGGGCTACATAAATCATCCTACTTTTCTAATACTGTTGATAAAATTATAAATCAACTCTCTACTTGGAAGGGGAAATCCCTCTCCGTGGCCAGTAGAATATGACTTGTCAAATCAACCACTGTCTCTAAAATGGTCTATACTCACATGATTTATAAATGGCTCATATTTACCTTTAGGAAAATTAATACCCTTATTAAAAAATTTATTTCAATGGGAAGTATTTTTGAATAGATGCTTATCACCATCCATTGGAATACCTATTGTAAACCTCTTCATAAAGGAGGAATTCATATCAATAATTTTAAATTTTTTAATGATTCCCTTCAAGATAAACTCATTTGGCGTCTCATAAATTGTACTTCTAAAGATTATAAATTGTTAAATCATATATTATTTAATTATATTTGTAAAGGTAATTTTAATTTCATTAACTCCTCTATATGGACTTCCATTAGGGACTCATATCATAAGATTATGGAAAACTCAAGATGGATGGTTAGCGCTGACTCGTGCATTAATTTTGGATTGACAATTGGATTGTTAACGAATTGATAACTTTGATACCTCATTATAATACTTCTAAAGATTCTATTCATACAATCAAGGATGTTTTACAATCACATAGGCATGATCTCCCTGACAACATTGCACAGATCATTGATAATTATCCATTTTCTACTTCTGGAGAATTCCTTGTTTGGGAACCTGCTGCTAATGGTATTCTTGATTCAAAAAATTTCTAGAAGAATAATTTCTCTAGAAATGAATCTAATCATCAATGGGTTAGTACCTTTAACAATCCTTGGATCAAACCCTCAAGGTTTACTCTTATTTTCCGTATTGCACATAATATATTTCCCACTGAAATTGGACTGAAAACTTTTGGCATTCAACTCTGCTCTAAAGGCCATTTGTGTAATCAACATAGAGAGGATTCTGATCATCACTTCTTGTCTTGTGCTACGGCCTCTGCTTTATGGGATTATATTTTTGACTTATTTAATTTTATTTTTTCTTTATCTGACTCTATTTGTTGGTTCTTGAATAAATATACTAGACATGAAGCCTCTCAGCAAGTTAAAAATATATTTCTTGTGGAAGTGGTAGAACTCCCGCATGAGATTTTGTACGTCAAAAACGATATTATTCATAATAAGAACTCATTAAGTCTCAATGCAGGAAAAAATTGAATTCTCATTGTGATCCATGAATATGCTTCAATTCAAAAAGATTGTTGCACCAACTCTATTGGTGATGTTGAGATCCTTCGACATATCCAGGTTCTGGGTATTTTTCTATAGCCCAGACGTTCCTTTGATGTTTTCTGGAAATCACCGATTCCAGGATGGATCAAAGTGAACGCTGATGGTGCCTCAAAGGGAAACACAAGACCTTTTAGTTGTGGAGAAATCTTTAGATACTCCACTAGACAGTGTCAGGGTTTCTTCTATGGTTGATGTGGTCTTTCTTCATCTTTGGAAGCTAAAATAATGGGGGTCATCCACGCAGTTGATTTCACTCTTCAAAGAGGATGGAGAAAGCTTTGGATTGAAAGTGATTCTACCACCATTTTCCATGCCATTTGGAATGGTGTTATTCATCTTGCATGGCCACTTACTATCTCTAGATGAATTTACTGAAACCTCTCCATGGGATTGATTGCATAGCTACTCATTCCTTCTATGAAGGAAATGTGGTGGATGATTCCCTTTCCAACAAAGGTGTTTATCAGAACATGACTTGGCAGGATACCCTGGCAGCTGATTTATTTCAACTTTTTGATAGAGATTGTAAAAGAATCCCACCTTTTTGTCTTATGTAAAATTTTGTTTCTCTAATTAATAAATGGTGCTTTGGTCTTTGACCAAGGCATTACCTTTTCAAAACAAAATATTAGAGGGAGGTATATGTTCCAACTATCATATAATGAAAATAATATGTATTTCTTCCAAAAAAACATAAAACATTTACCATTTCATAATATAATAAATGAAATGGGATTCATAAACAATTTTTCATACCATAACATATGGAAAAAGGAAAGGCTTCATAATGTTATAATCATTTCGTCATATCATAACCCATGGAAAAAATAAGTTGATTTAATTGGAAATAATTAACGGTATAACATATAGAAGAGAAATAGGTTTCATAAACATTATTCAATGAAAATCCTAAATCATTCTGAGAAATATTAAGAATCATATCTGTGGTTTACATCCTAAAAAATAATAAGTCACAAAAAAGGATTTCATCTTTGATGGATAATCATTTTTAATGACAAATCACGTGTAATATTTCTTGAGGAAGATATATTTTCATTAAAGATAAATTTTTAGCACTAAAAATACATTAATTGTTTTGAAAAATATTTTCTTTAAAAATAAAAATAGAAACATATAAAGTAAGAATTACAAACCATATAAAACATTTCTTTAGAAATAAAACCTTCCCACATAGAAGAAATATTTTTTAAAAACATTAGAAATTTCGAAAATTATTTTAATTGACAATAAAATTGAAAACATATAATGTAATATTCAAACCAAATTATGACCATAATGTTGCAGAATTATGTTCATGTAGTGCATGTTAAAATATAGATTCCATTCAAATTTCTAATAAAATTAATAAGGGAATTGTTTAGAAAATGAAAAAAAGGATCCTTTAATTTATTTTTTGAAATGTAAAAAATGGAAACAAGTTTCATTAAAAATTTATTATTGATATTGATAAATACAGTTTCGAAAATAGATTTAGAGAATTTTTTTAAGAAAATGGTTTTTTATTTTAGGATGGAAATGTAGTAGGTTTTAATAAAAATATTTTCTCAATAAAATTATGCACACAATAGAGTAAAAATTATCCTATAACTTGATAATATAAATAACTAATATAGAAAAAGAAAATTTATGATAATTAATGAGATATGGATTATATGATTTTTTTACATTGAAACATATTCATAAACAATCCCGATAAATTATGAAATTTTTACATGAAATATTTACTACCTCAAAAATGTTGAATCCTAATCTATTAGAATGAATAACATAAAATCAAACATCAAATATCCAAAGGATAAATAAAATTATCATATTAAATTTTATATGGTCATTATGAGTTCCTTGTAAAAGAATAGTGGTTATATAATATTTCATATATCTTAGTGGAAGAAAATTCTGAAAAAAATCTCTTACTAATGTGGTAACATTTGTAGAATAAACACAATTAAAAAGATATCATCAAATGGATATGTAAATAATGTTATGGAATTCATATACACCACATAAAATAAACACATTTTTAATATAACATCTGTCTCAATAAAAATTAAATGTGAGACAGAAATATCAAACCATATGTCTCAACGTCATTAATACTCATTAAACAACACTTATAATGAATAAATTTTTATTATAAATATATTTAATAAATATAAATATAACTATATTTATAATATAAGATTATATAATTTTATTATCTATTTATTATCAATTTTATGTTAATATTTCATTTCAAGCAATAACCGCATTGTGTTTTTGTATATGTTTTGAATTTTTATTTTCTATCCTCTTACATTTATTATGGTCCTATAATATAAAAATTGAAAAACTATATATATATATATATATATATTAATTAAATAATATTATTAGTAATTAATAAAAATTAGACATAGAAAATGAAATACATTGTCCAAGGGGATAGTAGGCCGTACATAATCCTGAACGTTGTTTCAATTTTCATAACGAAAAAATTTAAATAAACTAAAATAATATTATAAATTTATAAAATAATTTTTATTTGATATTTATCACATATTTTCCTTAAACCCATTCTTATTACATTCCATCTAATATTTGACTAAATAACATTGCTTCATGAAAAGGTAGTTACACAAGAACGATGATAACGTATTCCCACGCAATGGAAAATAAAAAAAAGTCACATGTGCTATTACAATGGAAATAATAATTATAATATAATAAATATAGTATATAAAATTGAAATCGTCATTATAACCATCCGTGATAGGTGATAATGTACAAACAAATGACATCAGTATCAGAGGTGGTAGTCCACCATACACATGAATACTGATTTCATAACCTGTTGGATGGAAGTGGGGATTGATGTATATCATGACATTAACATAACGACATGTTATAATGTTTATGTTTATAATGATATTATATCAGAATGTTCTAATAAGAATTTATGGAGGTAGAATATGAAATAAAATAAAACCACTCATAGAAGACCATTACCTCTTCTTTAGGTATCCCCCTTAGATTTTCCCACAAGCCTTGATGGGTTAGGGATATGACCACTCTAAGTAATATATTACTAGAGGAGGGTTTTTTGGAAGCAATATTATTGGGTATTGAAAGATAAAAATTGCTATTAAGGTATAAAAAGTAATGAATATGGTGTGGCCCTTTTATAAATGAGGTGAGTGTGATACTTGAAATTTTGGAAAAGGAATGGAAAACCAATGTTTTTATCAGGAAAATATGGTCCAAATTAGTGAATACCAGATACATATACATTATAGGTTTGAAACATGGATACCCATTATATCTTAATGACGTATTTATCTCATTTAAACCATTATCGTTGTAGATTAACCTCTAGTAGACCCATTATTATCTTAACCCTGATAATTATTTTTTACTATTTTCATTATTAATTTTTTAAAAAATGTAATAAAATCATATAATTTAATATAAATTTTGGTGATTAATATTTTTTATAAAAAATTATTAATTAAATTAAGTTAAGTAGAATATTAATATTTGAAATTAATGCACCATAAGTGATGAGAAAGCATATTTTCCAAGAGAAACTTTTCAAAATGTTACAATGTTATTATATTTAATTTGAATAAAAAATATATTCAATTATTTTAAATTGAAATAATACATATATAATTTAACTAATTTTAATTCATAAAAAATTAAAAATATTATTTAACTTCACTAATAAATTAAATTAAGAAGTAGTTTTCAATTTCAATATAATATTGTTCACTATTCAAAAAAAGAATTTAATTATATTATAAAATAATTACCCACACATAATATTGATATTATTATTTCATAACTGAATATTATTGTTTCATGAAACGTTTCTAGAAGTTCCAAAACATTATTTTATAATTTTTGAAAAAAACAATCAAAAACCAAATTTTTGAGAAACTAGTATTTTTTAAACATATAATTACTTTATCGAAATGTTATGATTTTTTAAAATATTTTTTCTTAAATGAAACAATTATAAATAATATTTAATTATTATTTATGAATATTAATATTTTTTCCTTAATATTTACATTAATTTGTATTTTTATGAAAAATCCATCTCATATTAAAATATATGTAATTATTATTACCCTCTTAAAATTTTGTAATTCTAATAATATGGGAGAATAAATTATTATAATTGAATATTGTCACCTATATATTTAACAGTGGAGATTAATGTTACATTGTAATTGTTGAAGGGTGTTTTTTTTCAATAATTCATTTTATTAATTTCCTCTTATAAAGATTTTTTTGTAGTAGTTTATATTGTTTTTTAGTTTTTTTATATATCTCTAATGTTATACTATATAATTTTGGGGTTATCTATTTATAATATATTGTTATGTGTTTTGAACTAAACAATTTCCATGAAATGAGTTTACAATATAAATAATTCTACATTGAAAGAGTAAACATATACTTCATAGGCGTTATTAATCTATTAATAAGAGTATGCTAAAAGTTAAAGAGTTTAAAAAGAATTATGTATAAGAAAGCCCCTAAAACTATCGAAAAATATATATAATGAATTGTGACATTTTTAGTGTTGGTCATGACTTCATAATATTTGATTCTATTTCATATTATTATTTTATACCTTCGTATGAGTCATTATGTAAATACGTATGAGTCAATATAACCAGTATTTGAATCACATAAAACCATGTATGATTATTTCACTCAAATGACTATATATTCATAAGTTATATGATTATATATGTGATTCATCAGAAGGATCTTATGAGTCATCACATTGTGACAAATAAAAAGAATTTATAGTGAATTATAATGAGATAAATCAATCATGATTATGATTAATAAATGTTTAAATATTTAAAATGTTTTTTAATAAAAAATATTATTTTATATTTTTAGAAAACCTATGTGGGTGATCACTATTAAATGTTATTTATATTATAATTATTTTTAAATGAAATACGACCAGGATCGCTTGACCGAATATAAGGAAGATTAATCTATAGAGTTTATTTACTGAATGTCAACATGATAATATTGTATTATTCTAAATTTCATATAACCACATAAAATTCTTTAGGTAGTTATTCTAGTTTTTCATTTTCACATACTGGAATGAGTTCAATCAAAGAAAATTGATCAGAGATTTACACATGTCTTCATGTTTACGTCCCCATAAACCATATGCTTCCGACTATCACTAAGGTTCTATAATTTCATCATGGGGGACTATATCATATTTATTAGTGTGCAGAACAATAATATTAATAAATAATTTAGTACTGGAAATAGAATAGAATTAGAATATAAACTAATCTAATAATCATATAGAGATATAATATATAATTCATATAATAAAAAGATGATGTTATTTATATATAAAATTAAATCATACAAGCATGGAATTATATATACAATAGTACAAGTACATTATAAATATAAAAAAATAACAAATAAGAGATATAACTACGGATATCATGATAAAATTATTATTCATATGCTCTAAACATCTCATACAATAATAATTTTTCCATCTATAACTAGTTTTTTCTGTTTATCATTACAATCAACCATAATTTATTTCTAGATACCAATTAGTGGCTCAGACAAGGTTTTTTTTAATTCATAGTAGTCCATCGGCAAGAGTGTCTAAATAAAATCCATTCTACAAATGTAAAATGAAATATTATGTAGGTATAATACAATTAGTTTTCTAAATAAATGTGTTCTTTTTCAAGATCGATCACCACATGGGATACCTGGATGACCCCCCCTACTTTAGACTAAGAAGGATTTCTCTTATAATATTCCCATTTATTGGACCCAAACCCAATGAAAATATCCATAAAATTATAGGGTAATAATAAGAATGGATTTATGGGTTACACACGGTATCTATACCCTAATAAATTTTATCCCACTCAAAGCAACCAGTATAGATATTAGGATTGGGGTATGAGTAGAATCTTAAGGATAAACCCTTGGGATTTTTCCATAGTTATTCCCGAATGTGATCCAAGATATGTCCCAAAAAATATTGGGATACAATTACTTTTAGTTAAAAGAGATAATTTTAGTTGATTCATGTGAGATGAAAAGAATATAAATCCATGGAGGTG
This sequence comes from Viscum album, assembly GCA_963277665.1. NCBI lineage: Eukaryota > Viridiplantae > Streptophyta > Magnoliopsida > Santalales > Viscaceae > Viscum > Viscum album. The sequence goes on along the minus strand of OY728123.1, from coordinate 995,877,683 downwards.
AAATAAGGCATTAACATTTTTGAAATGTGATAGTGAGTCATTGGTGTTAATACAATGCATTCACATTATAATACATTGATTGAGCCCATTTATGTAATATCACATTGTGTTCACAACAACGAATTGGAAGACATAATATGAGTTCTCCAAAATAAATCCAATTCACAAACCCACTTCTTAATCATGCAGGGACATTTCATTAGTAGTGTTCTTGGCCTAGTACGAAATGTAAGAACAATATATCATGTGAACGAAGGGACATTTCTAGTATCAATTGCATTAATTAATTCAAAAAAGTCAATAGTTATATCAAATTAATGTGATAAATCTGGCCATGTGATGTAAAAATATCATTAAACAATTTATTTAATTCAATTATAGGATTCGACTAACAAATGGAATGATCAACAAAACTATTGAGTTTTTTGGTCTAAATGATTGAATGATTGTCCCTAGATTTCAAAAAAACCCACCCTAATGAGTATTTTATGTTGTGGTATTCATCCATAGTAAATTTCAACATGTTTAATTATGGGTTAAGGTCATGGTCTAGGGATGTAAATAATGTATTAATACATTTTAGTCCAATCGTGTGGAATTAATGGCAGGCAACACCGTTGAAAAAAATTAAAAACCTCCTGATTTTTGTTGGGAACATAGTAGACCACTTTCCTTATCATCATGGTATACACATTATCTAGTATGAGCCTCACATTTGGTATAAAATTAGAGTTATAGGAAACAAGTAAAACTCCAAAAAAATGGTCATATCATTTCACATAGTGATAAAATTGATGACAGTGATAAAAACCAATAATACAAGTAATAAAACTACTACAAATACCAAAGGGTATCCTATGTGACTAAATATGATAAAATAGAAGTCAAGATGAATGAGATTCATCAAATCCTCGAGAAATATAAGAAGTGTTCACTCTTACATCTCTTTTCTGAATGATTGGGATAAAGGGATACGAAAGGGTTAATATATTGAACCTATATTTCTAAAATGATTATTAACTTTTTTAAAAGATAAATTATATAAAAGTTTTAAAAAATAGGATATAAAGTTTTAGTATATAATAAAAATTATGAATATACATAACTTTAACTTAAAAAACATAAACATATATTTAATTCCTTCTTTTTAGTCTTCTTAGTTTCCCTTATGTTCTCCTGAAAGTACTTATTCAACTGAGCATATAAATGAATGGAACGGGGGAGATAAATTACCAATAAGAGGGAGAATAATAGACATGAAACAAGGGTGAGAATAATCATCATTGTAACAATATAATCAAAGATCATAATCATAATCATTAGAGGAAACATTAGACCAATTCTTGGTATGTGGTAATGCATACAAATGAAACATCATTCCTTAGAGTTTAACCCCCACACATAGTTGTGAAAAAATGTCGCATCATGTTCATGAATATTACACTTTTTCTCAAGATATAAATAACATTAACAAACACATAGGATCTCTATATAATTATGGGGAACCCGTAACATCATATCATTTAGAGCTGCTATACAATTCAAGCAACACCCCTCACATCATAACATTTACATTACCATTCATTCCATATAGAACGTATATAAAAATTAGAAATAAATTAACCAATGGATTGGAATGGGTTTCATTTCATAAATAATATGTTATTGAATAAAATATGGGGTTCCCAATTGGAATATTTAATATCATATTTGGTATGATAATAATCAATCTTGAGTGAAGTAGATTTAATCTCATGACAAGTAAACAATGTATTTTTGGAAAGAAGAGCTATTTTGGAAAAATATTATCATTTTTCATAAAACAAATATCAGAAACATGTATATCCCAAAAAATAAATCAAAATTAAAAAATATATGATACTTAAGGAACATTAAAGGAACATATTTACTAAAAATGGAGTTAAATAGGGAAACCCCAGAGAAAGAGAGTCGGGTTTGAGAGTCCCCTTACATTATTTGTGACTTATTTCTACAGTTTAATATACCAAATAATCAAATTTAATTCATTAATTAAAAAATAAATATCCCTCTATAAATTAATTTGACTCAATTTTTTTGTTATGTTAATTTATGGGATTTATTTAAGGTACAAGGTTTAATTTCTAGATTCAATAGTCTTAATTTTATTAGTTTTCATAATCAATTTTCTTGTATATGAGTATGAATGTTCATGTAAATTGAGTATGATTCTATAGAATATTTATTAATTAATATAATGATGTGTAATTTTTATTATATATCTTTTTTAAATGGTATGATTATTACTTTTTTGATTGAATGTTAATGAAAATGAAATTATTAATTTTTTTTGGGTTTTACAGCATTAAAGATTATATCATTTTATTTAATATCAAGTATATATATTTTCTCCTGAATATTATATAACATATAAATGTATAATGAAATATTTTTTAACTATAATTATGGTTTTATGGCCATCGATTAAATTAGTAGTGAAAAATTAAAATGCATCATCCATGGTAGCAGTAAATTGACCCCCACGAATGACAATATCATTTTTAGAAGAAAACGGAAAAGGGAAGTTACATAAAGATGAATTATTACATTATCATAATAAAATTATAATATATAAATGATACTAGAATAATCATTCCACTTGTATATATGTAGGTGAGATAATAAAGGAATGAAATTGAATGGAATATGAAATAAAAAGAAAGATGATTTACCACTTGACTTTCTCTTCCATGAGAACCTCCTAAGGGAAAAGGGTTTGTTGTTTTGATTAAACCAAGGGATACTAGATGGGGGGGAGGGGATTGGGAAGTGGATTTGGAATAATTTCGTCAAGGATAATATAATAGAAGGTGTGAGTAAAAGAGGGGGTGATGGGTTGTATTTATAGGGGACAAGAGGGGTGTTTTCTCATTATTTTGTTTATAAGTCAATTATTATGAATTAAGACTATGAGTAGTTTGAGAATTATCAAAAAAATATATTAAAATAATTTAGGGGATTTCTAGATTATGGTTCTTACATCAGAGCTGAATAAATTAATATTATTTAACTTATAATATTTATATATCATAAATTACTACATTTCACTATTCACCAAAAATTAAATTATTTTATAAAAATCCAAAAAATTCATCCTAACCATTTTTTTGATGTGTATAATTAAAAAATGAACACCATTTTCTGAATATAATTCTATATATATGAGAGAAATATTTTTTAATTAAAATAATTATTTACTTGGAAAATATATATTTAAAAATTATAACGAATTTTATAACAATTTAAAAAACTAATTAAGGTATTATAAAATTATTATATAATCATTAGGAAAAAATTTTTATATAAAAATCTATTTTATCAAAATTAAATTTCATTTAAATAAATATATAAATTTTATAATTTTAAACAAACATTTTTGTTTTATAGTTATACCAACACCTAATTAATAATTTTTAAAACATTTATTTACATATACTATGATATAATTATATATTATTATCATTTAAAATATGACTAAATTTTATTTATAATTTCATAGATGAGGTTAAATTTATTTTTTCAGAATTATAAATCGTAATGGTTACATTATTTTCTCAATGTTCATGTTACTATTCTATCGGGATAGGTTTAATAACTTCCTTAAATACGTCTTTTTATTAATTATTCATTTTAAATTTTTGTATTGTGTTCTAGAAGATATCTTTTGTGATTTGTATGATATAAAATAATTATAGTATGATAATTTTCCTTAAAATAATTTGGTTATAAAATTATTTCCCCCTTATGAAATTTTCCTTAGAAATTTATTTTTACATTCTATGATGAAAGCAAGTTGAGGGTACCACTCCTTCATCACTTCCTTCGGTTCCAATGTTGTCTCTTAGTAGTTGTGTTTTTTCCATAGTACTTTGACCAAATGAGTAGTCTTGTTACGTTGGATTTTATCTTAATGGTCTAAGATAATCGTTGGTTACTCCTCATAATAGAGATCATTTTTTAACTATACCACCTCTGAATTTTGTACATGTGAGTGATCTGGTATGTACATCCTCAAGAGGGGCATGTTGAATAAATTGTGAACTTTAGACATGGTATGTGATAGTGTCAGTAGATAGGTCACAAATCTGAAATGATAAAGGATCTAGAAGGGGACTATATACCGGGTACGCAACTTTACGTTAATCCCAATTATCATGATCCTCATCCATGAAGATATGAAGAGGTATACCAAGTCTCTAGGCTTAAACTCTGGGTCCCATAAAAAATTGTCTACATATCTGTTTTGTAGAATTTAAAATTCCTTGTTGTCCTTCTAAATGTTTTTCAATTGATCAACTGTTTTTTCAACCATTTTAGGTCCTAGTAGCTTATGTTCACAATATTTATCCCCACACTTCTGTGTTTTTTAGTTTTTCCCATAAAAGACATCATATGGATCCATTTGGATTCTTGATTAGAAACTATTAATATAAGATTTCTAGTCCATATGAATAATTTGGCCCCATCCTCTTTTGTATTCTATATATTATGCTCTAAAACTTTTTTCCACTGTCTTAATATTCCATTCAGGTTGGACATCAGTTTGAGGATGATAAGTCATACTGATGATCATCATGGAGTTTATATCTACTTTGATACATTTCATGAACCTGGTCATGAATATCATATCTCCATCGGATACAATCGAAATAGGTAGTAAATTTATCCTTACCACTTATCTAATATATATACATGCATTTTTATCAAGTGATATATCATCTTTAATACGGATAAAATGAATTTTCTATTGGGATATGATTCACAATAACCCATATATCATTGTTTCCTCTGGATTTTTTAGATGTCTGATGAAAAATTAAATTGTTATTTTTTCCCAATTCAATGTCAGTATGGGTACTATTTTCATCATCCCCTTAGAAGTTTTTCTTTCATCCTTCACTTATTGACATACTATGATCCTTAATGTATATTCAGCAATATCCTCCTGAACATTTCCCCCCAAATAGTTCTATTAGATATTATGGTACATAATTGTTCTCCCTGGATGAATATAGAAGGTTGATATATGTGTAACATTCAGAAGATCCTTTTCTATATTTTTATCATATGGTAAACATATTCGAGACCCAAATCTTACAATTCCTTCATAATCAATTTTAAAATCTGTGGATTTTCCCTTCTTCTTAGCTTATTTATTATTTTTAATTCCAACATAATTTCCTTAAGAATAATTTATTTTATCTATCATGTCTGATTGAGAAACCATTTAAGAATGTATTAGTGACATTTCTCTCTTAATGATTCCCATGTCCATCCTTTTCAAATCTATGATGATTGGATCCTTATCAATTTTCTTCATCAATAATGTTGAAGGGTCCTATCAACTTATAGAATTCACCACATTATTTTTATTAATGGGATGGTAGTTGGTAAGTAATTCATAATCCTTGAGGATATCAAACCATCTTCATTGGAACATATTATGACCATTTTCTATGAATATATATTTGAGTCTCTTATAATCAGTATATATTTCACACTTCTCCCCATTGAGATAATGCTACCAAATTTTCACCGCAAGTATCACTGCATCCAACTCTATATCATGTGTTGGATTGTTTTTTATCATGAAGTTTCAACTACCTTGAGGCATAATATATCAGTGATAATGTTGAATTAGTACACAACCTAAGAACATCATTTTATTATCAATATATACCTCAAATAGTTACCCACTTGTCAGATGTGTGACTACCAGTGAAGTGATAATATTTTTTTTACTTGTTTAAGAAAACATCACATTAAATGGTCTAGAAAAACATTTCACCATTGTAAGTCATCATAGTTAGTTGGTTTTACAATCATGATATGTTCCTTACAAATCAAAAGTAATACCTAGCCACACCAAGGAGACTACTAATCTCTATTACAAATGTTTTCATGGGCCACTCTTCAATTTCCTTTTTCAAAGAATGTTAAACATATAATTCATTTCGGGAAATAACATTCCCCAAGAATAATACTCACTCAATCCAAAAATAAAATTTAATATACTTTATATTAATTTCTCTTCATTGGTAATGTCTTTATCATTGTATTCAAATGATCCACATGTTCCTCATTATCTTGGAGTATATTATAACATAATCAATATATACTACCACAAATATTTATAGATAATAATTAAATAATGTATTCATTATGTCCATGAATATTTATAGAGATTTATATAGTCTCTAAGGCCTCATAATTAACTCATAGTGTTCATACGTAGTTAAAATTATTTCCATAGAAATATCCTCCTTCCCCACTTTTAATAGATGATTCCTCGAATGATGGTCCACATTAGAGAAATAGATGGTCTGACACAGTTTTTAGAACAAGTCGTATATCCATGTAAAGGGATACATCTTCTTTATCGTGATTTTGTTAAGCTCAGGATAATCAATGTAGTGAATCATCAATTTTTCCTTCTTTTATATAATTAGTACTGGAACACCCCATGGTGTGGCAGTCGGGGGTATGAAACTCATGTCTAGATTATCTTGCTACTGTTTCTTCAGTTCCTCCCACAAAATGTTGTTCATTCTACAAGGTGTATCTGATATAATACTAGATCCTAGAATAATTTCAATTGAGAACTCAACCACTGGGTTAAATGAAATTGAAGGATGTTCTTCAAGGAACACATCAGTGTAGTCCCTCAAAATGTGAATTTCTTCAAGAATAACTCTCTCATTTGTATCAATCATTTGGGATATATATTCTTTCTGATATAATAATAATATCCACAATTAAGAAGATTATTATAAAAGAGAATCATCCTCATTTTAACACTTGTATATAATTGGAGGATTCATTGGGATATGAAGAGTGATCTCCCATTACCAATAGTTGATGTTTTATTTGTATAAAGATATCCTACCCATGCCCAAAATAGCATCAAAATCCTCGAAAGTAATTAGGAAAAGATTTTTAGGGAGGGTTAGTCCACAAAAATTATATAGGGAGGAATTAAATACATTGGATGAAATAATTTCCCATTTTTTGATCTCACATATAACTCATCCTCTATGTCTTGGGATGATGTTTGAATAGTTATACACAACATGAAAGATATGAATGACTGTGTAGATCTTGAATCAAATAGTATGTTCTCTATTCTGGAGTGAATATACAACACATTTTTCACTATATAACTTGTTGTGTACCCATAGTATTAGTAATTGACTAAGCCTTCCCTGAGAACATTTTATTTTCTGCTTGATTATGTTGATTACCATATAGGACATGAGGTTTAGTTCACTAGCTAGAATATTGACATATATCACTATAGTTGAAGCGTAGAACTGAGCATGGTTATCTCAATTCCTCCATCATATCTACCAACTTCTTTATGTGTGATAGAAATTAATGATATTGGTGTCCTTCTCTCTCCTCTTTATATAATTTCCCTTTCCCTTTGAGGAAATTCCCATAATTATTCTTATATCATTTTTGAGATGTGAGTGTTTGATCGTTCTTTACACCATTTTCATTAGAAACCTTATATGGAAACTCCATATTTATTTTATTATCACCGTATTTATGGAAACATTATCTAAACATCATCTCCACTATGAGAGAAAATAATGACTTCTTCATAACTCCCAATGTCTCAAATAGATGGTTCATTTCAAAGGTGTGGATTTAATAAACTAAAGAATCTAGAAATTTTATTATCATTGATGATAAAAACCCAAATGTATACCTTACAATCCTTCTGTAATTTTTTTGTACACCAGGAATGATTCATAATACTTTTTCTTTACCTTTATTATTTCTATCTACAAATTTGAATGAAGATTTCAAGGGAAATAAATGTTATGAAACATTATCTTAATGTATTCCCACACCAAATCTTCAATTTATTCGTTCGTTTTGGTGTTTTTAATCAATTCCCACAACTTATCAGCCTCTCCAACTAGATGATAAATGAAAAAATTAAACCTCTCCTTCCCTAAACAATGTAGAATATAAAATATCTTCCCCATATAGATTACCCAATGTTCTGAGACAAGTGGATTATAGGACCGACTAAATTTTATTGGTAATTTATATATAAAAGTCACAATAGCTAGTTTCTACCTCTTGGTTAAGGAGGATATTCCATGTTATTAAGGTTATGTTTTTATCTTGAGAATTACGGGTAAGAATCACCATGATTTTATAAACTCCACCTCCTATTGAATTGGGCATGTCATTAGGAAAATCTCTATATTAAACTCACATGGTTTTTTGGCCTTATTTCTCATGGTTCCCACCATTTTCTATAATTGAAAAGGTTTGAACAAAACATTAGTGAACAATTAATGAATAAATAATTTATTACTTTTTTCAATTAACACTAAAGGATTGTCTTTTGGTATCCCTATGTTTAGAATTTTTATAAAACTGAGATTCTTGGGTTATTATATATACTTATTCTCATACATAATAATATCAAAAAAGTTTTATAATCATAATTCCCAAATTATCTAAACTGTACTCTGATGCCAACTATAATGACCATAATTTTTTTACATTATTATTATATAATTTTAAATATAAACAACATAAAACGATAAAAATGGATCCAAAGGTTTAATATCTTGAGAAAATTAAATACCATAAATAACATTTCCATAAAAAACATAAAAATTTATTTAATTATTTTTCCGCTATCATCTTAGGGGCTCTCATGTTTTCTTTGATATAAGTATTAACTAGTTGATATACATCAAAATAAGGGGTATCCTAAAATCCTAATAAGAGGAAGAATAATAGAAATGAAACATGGATGTGATTAATAATACTTGTAATATCATCATAAAAGTATTATCATCATAATTACCATAGGAATCATTAGATTAAGTCAGGGAATTCATTAATTTTAAAAAAATGAAACATTCTATCTTAATATTTAACAACCACATGTAGTTTTTAACAAAGATAACATCATGTTAAAAAATAATTCAAATATTATCATGATACATGTAACATTGACCAATACATTGGAGTAATATATAATTCTAGGAACACCAGTCACATCATAAAATTTTCATGCACTATATAATTCTGGGATCACCTATCACATCATAAAATTAACATTATCATGCAGACCATATAGATAATATATCAATGTTGTACATAAAATAACCAATGGATAGGAATGTGTTTCATTTTAAAAAATTAATGAATATAAATTGGGTTTCCTAAATTATTGATGGAGTATCAATATTTTCATATAAATCATCAATGTTTAGTGAACAAGAAAAAATCTCACGAGAAGTAACAAATGTATTTTTTGAATGAATAATTTATTTTGATAAATGTTTTGATGCTGTAAAACCATATTAGAAACATTTATATGCCAAAAAATAGTAGATAATGTAAAAATAAATTATATTTAAGGATATTTAATGGATCATATATACTGAAAATGGTTTGAAAAAGTGAAACCCCAAAGAAAGAGAGGTGTTTTCAATAATCCCCTTACCTTATGTCAGAATTCATTCATCACATTACGAGAATAAAAATATATTCATTAATTAAAAAAATTATACCCTTTTATACATAAATTTTATTCCTTATAGTTCTGTTAGGTTCATTTATTGGATTTTTTTACAAGTTATAGAGTATCATTTCATTATTCGGGAGTGTTTGTTTCTTGATATTCATGATTAGTTCCCTTGTATATGGGTATAGAAGTTCATGTTAAATGAAAATGATTCTATAGAATTTTTATTAAATATTAGATATAAATGTTATTTGTACTTTATATCTTATGTTTATATATTATGATTATGATTTATTACATTTAACCTTAATGAAAATGATTTTAATCATGTGGCGGGTTTACGGCCCTTAAAGTTTAAATCATATTATTTAACATCGTGTTTATATATTTCATCTAGAACATTATATTAAATATAATATGTATATTAAAATCATATTTAACTATAATTATTATTTTATGACCAGCCTTGAAGGTGGTAGTGAAAAATAAAGATGCGTCATCCAAGGTTGTGGTATATCGACACACCACGGATAATAATTTCACTTTTTTTAAAAAAAATGTAACAGGAAAGTGACTTGAAGATGAATTGATACATTAAAATAATAAAATTAAATATATAAAATATATGTTAGTTCTAATTCCTATTTTATAGGTGTGTGTGAGGATAGGATAATATTAAAATTAAATTGAAATGAAAATAGTAGAAAAAGAAACAGGATTTTACCTCTTAACTGTGTCCTCCAATAGAACCTCCTCACAGAAAAAGGGTTTGACCTTTTGGTGAGAACAAGGGATCCTAGACATGGGGGAGGGTCTTGGTAAGTGAAAATGTAAGAATTAGAGAAATATTAAATCTCATAATGTGTGAAGAGAAGAGGTGGTGAGGGGTGGTATTTATAAGGGATGAGAGGGGTGTTTTCATATTATTTTATTCATTAGTTTTTAGTTTTTTTCTCCAGAATAGAAATAGTTTGATAATTATCCAAAAATATTTTAAAATAATGACGGTGTGTTCGATATTATGTTTCTTAAATCAATGATGACTCAAGGAATTTTTTTTATCTTATAAGGTATATATATCTTAAATCATTTTATTTCATTATTAACAAAAAATTCAAGTATTACAGAAAATTACTAAAAATTAACGCTATTAATTTATCAATGTTTATAATTAAGAAATGAAATAGATATTATGAAAATAATTTTATAAAAATGAGAAATTTTATTTTTAATTAAAATTACTATTTACTTGGAATGTACAGATTTTACTATTATCACTCATTTTATAAAACATTGAAAAATTAATTATGGTCTCATTAACTTATGTTAAAATCATAAGACAACAAAATATCAATTTATGAATCTATTTTATGAAAGTAATATTTCTTTTAGTTAATAAAAATAATTATAAAATTATAAAAAAACATTTCTTCAAAATAAAAATTACAACATGTAATTTATTATTTTTAAAATATTTAGTTACTTATACTATGATATAATTATATAAAATTATCTTTTATAAGATACTTAAATTTTATTTACACTTTCATAAATGAGTTTACTGTTTTATTGTATGAATTAATATTTATAATGTTAATAATACTATTCCAATGGTCATGTAACTATTCTGCGAGGATATGTTTACAAACTTCTAGAAATACCACTTATTTCATTGAGTCATTATATATAAAGTTTTTATTGTACTCTCAAAGTGATTTCTTTTGAGATTTATACAATATGAAATATTTATAGAAGGGAATTTATATTGATAAAATTTTGGGTCATTATAATTGAAGGCCTAGAGGATAATATCATTATTTCTATATTGTTAATAGGGAAAATTTTTGGATTAATGGTTGGCCAATCAATGTTCCATACATAGGATTCCCACTTTATATGAGGCCATGACACTCATAGTTTACATGAATGTTTAGAAAACCCTTACACACAGCCATGTATGCTTCTTATACAATTTATGGATAGTTTTTCATAGTCCTTAGACATCTATTTTATAGATTTACTAACTACTCCTCCCTTATAGGCCCACATAGTTTATGTTCGTAGTTATTTTTAACCATGAGTTAACAATGATCCCTCATTTTCATTCTAGAAACCAAAAATCCGAGAATAAAACCAATCTTGAAAACTCCCAAAACATTAATGACCAAATTAAACAATTTTTCAAGGGTTGAAAAATATTTTTAAAATGAAATAAAAGGCTTTATACCTCAATAAAAAATAGGGATCATTCAAGCACTCCATAAAATAACTCATCATTGAGTTTACATTTTCTGGGTGGTTAATCTTCGCCAAATAATTACTCCATCCACTAAGAACATATAAAACACTCTCATTCCAATGTATTGTTTTATGAATGATTGTGTTACCATATCACCAAAACAAAAATAATTTTCTTACCTATGGATCCATTAATCTATATTTAGTTGTATAAATTGGATACCCCTCAAATGAAGAAGCATCCTATAAGTCAACCTCCTTATGATGAAAATCGTTATATTGGTTAGAATAAAGTCATTATAGTTGATAATATTGGACGAAATCATGTATAACCCAATATGAAATAAGTCGTTATGTCTAATATTATACCATTACAACAATCTCCAATATCAAAAAGTCCAAATGAATCTAGGAGAAAAATTACCATACCTTTTGTTGATAAGACGACAGATGAATATGTTGACTATGTTATTCTATTATCACATACTATCATGTTAGGATTACCATCTTTTTTGATGAAAAAATTAATGTGTCTCGCACATGGTGCTAGACTTTGGGTGATTGAGTGTGGTTGTAAAAAATTTATATTAGGTTCACCATTTCATGTCTCTCATGGGAACCCCAAATAACATCCACATTTGTGATGATCAATGATCCCATATTCCAAATGTATGTGATCATTGGGTTCTTCAAATAAAATTATACTTATGTGCTTACATAAATATAGAGAATTGGATATTTGGATCATCACACCCTTTTGGATGGAATTATTTCATTTTTTGAGATGCTCTCATAGATTTTAGATATTTTCTTGAGTATTTCACAAATTTTGATACGGACTAGTAACCATAATAAAATAATCAGGTGACAGATTTCTATACATACCGAAGGGTGTTATATTAATGATCCCCTCTATATGTATCTTGTATTTTCTATCAAAATCCAATTATTTCTTAATAATGATTTACTTATTATTAAATGAATACCAATGTCCTAAATCTCAAGTGTTTCTTGTAGTCATGGATGGTGATCAGTTTTTTGGGAAAGGGAATGAATCTCTAAGAGGTATCATATGTATTTTGTGAAAATACGAATGAAAACCTGTGTATTTCATTTAGTATCAATTATTCAGTTTTAAATAATGTAGAATAGAATTATATAATTAATTTTAATAATTATGTATTTATATTAGGCCTTATAATTGAATACTTTAGATCCTACATAAAAATTTATTAATAATCTTGATATTTTTTCATTTCCTCAACAAGAATATGTTTTAAGAAATTTAATTTATAATCATGAGGATAATTTATCTAGTTTTTTTTTAAAATTATATTTCCTTTGTGACCCATAAGAAGGTGTATTTCTAAATATGGAGGCATTTTTTATGACTATTATTGGGGCTTACACACAAATATATTCATAATAGTTTATTGTGGCATACAGACTAAGGTTTCTCTAATATTTCATTATATATTTATGGTTATAGTGTCATTATAATTTAAAAAACTATGCTCACATTAGTCTTGAATGGTGTGATAAATAAGAGATAAGATGTCATCAAATATACTACATGTGGATTCTAAACTAATGCATGGAATCATCCATGATATAGTATTTTATATGGAGGCCATGCCTCATAAATACATCATACATATCCTATTTTAAACAAGAATTAGGGTATTCATAGTTTATTATTGTTTCCTAACCAATGGATAGATGTTGAACATTGGAGGTCTCACAAGGGGTGGGTCATATAAACTAGAGAAAATGGAATATCACTGAACTTACACCAAGGTGGATTCCTATGTAATGTTTCCACCACAAATCCTCATATTGAATAATGTGTAAAGACCATATGCTATCTATTGAACATGTTTGGACATCATGAGTATCCCATAATAAAAATTATATTGTATTATTTAATTTCCTCATTTTATTTCATACACTCCCATGTGAAGGGGAAATACTCTACTGATGACATGTGGTTGGGGGTTCACACATTTAGAGTGTATATATTTGAGTATTTCATCTCGGTAAAAATTAAATTACTATGGTATTCCACCAAAAATATTTGAGGATATCTATAGTTAACTTCCTAATACTTCTATGGATTCCTACTTGAAATTCCTAGGGAAATTGTATGAACCAGTTTACAGGTACATGTTGTGTCTCATGATCAATGATTACATGTACATAATTATCATAAACAAACTAACATGTATGAGGAATTTTGTGTGTTCAATGTTTACTTCTCTAGTTACTTCACATGAAATAGTTGACATACCTTGGGTGTGGCACGTTATACAAGATTATATGTCAAAGGTTCCTTCAGATGTTCAAGGAACCCAATACATGATTCATGTATGTTCTTATTCTGATAAAAAACATATCTATCGTAACATGAATATTCTAAAATTATTATCCATTTTCATGTAAAAAAACTAACAATTGTTAGGAATTTACCTACCAGGACACCGTCTGGTCTTCTAGACATGTTGGAGGAACTTTAGGGGATTCAACTAAGATAACATAGATACGTTTTTTGATAAATTAAATGATTTTATGAAACGAATAAACATAATAAATAAAAACCATATGTTACTAATAAAAATTATTTAAGTGGAAGAAAATTGAAATCATGTGGGCCTTCATTACTAGGATTCTTTGTCACCTCCATCTTTGTTTCTTATATGTTTTGAGGGGGGATTTTTATATAATTAACTACCATGAGTCTATTCCACCTTCTATAGTGATTAAATATCATATTTTGAATTGACTATGTAGAGGGAGAATTCATATAATGTATCTTTCATTTCTTATTTACTCCCAATGTGTCATATGTAATGTCATCTTTCAAATAAAGTATAAATTGAGATCGTGTGATCACTCAATTATTAATATAATTCCTGAGCACAAGGGTTGCCAAAGGGTTTTCAAAAGTTCATTCTGAGATGCCTAATATCTTATGTTTGATGAAATAATAATTTATGAGGGCCTTAACATGATTGAATTGACATTTCAAAGGAACTTCATATGATAATTATTAATTATATAGTAGTATCCATGAATCATTTAACACATCAAAGGGTCATCTACGATATTATGTTTGTAGGTAGATGGGCCATCACAAAACAAATTAGCTGATCATGTGAATCAAAAAACCCTTTTTTAGGAAACAATTATAATTTCATTGAAAAAATTATACCATATTATTTAGTTTTTTTTTTATTGATTCCCTTTAAGTATTCGTAGGAATTTATCAATAAACATGTAGCCTGATTGGAATGGATAAACTGGGGGATTCACATGAGCATCAAGTCTCCTCTAGAAGCCTTCATGAGATCCATAGGTCTTATAATGTTTTTCCATGTGTCGACTATATAGATCACAAGAAGCATGTATCCCCTTAATATGAGTCTCATATGATCATTTAATTATGAATCTAATTTAAGGGTATGTGATTTTCATTCTTAAATAATTAATCTCTATGTACCCATATTTTTTCATTTCATAATTTATTTAAAAATTAATACATATGCTTTGAGTACATCCCTAACCCAAAAAAATCCAATGATTATCCTGGGGGCATCAAATTATTCCCCCATAAGTGATTTCTAAATGAACCAGGTATTGGGTTTGAAGAAATAAAAACATCTATAGTATCTATGTTTTGCGTAGAATGTATTTTGGGAATCTCTTAGACATTCAAGAGACCATTGGGATTCTATGAGGCTCCCTGTAATTATTGAAGTGAGAAGATAATCATTTCAGTTTTGACACAAACCTCTATGTCACTCTCAATTAACTCTCTCTCATGATTACATTTCAAGACCACCTTGAGTAAGCTAATAATGATAATCATTATCGACACCCTATAATGTGACCTTATCACATGATCTTTTATTATGACTTCATTGTCCTGAGAACTCTTTCATCAAACCAGATAACAAATAAATAGTGTTCCTCATGAAATATATTTAAATTCTATTCCCTCAAGGTCAATTAAGTGAATTATGTTTCTATTTGGGGACTTCACATGATCTCTTAATCTTTATGTTATTTGTGAGACCTTCACATGGCCCTATGAACACCGGTATCAAAATGGATCACACGATCATTGAATATTACATGGTTCATGAAACATAATAAAACAACATGGATTCTATTTTTTGTGTAATATTTCCTATGTAATACACTTATTTTATATGATTAACTCAATTTCTTCATTATTTTGGGTTCTAAATGTTCTCATGTAAACTTCATACACTATGTGGATGACATCAATTTTGAAAACATCTTCTGATGTTACTAAATGGACATCCATGATTACATGGAACCACAATGTTGATCCCTTGTATTAGGTTTTTTCTGATAATGAGGTTGTAATGTGTCTTTATGTGACATAGCATAAAAACTATCCCCTATTGTGAAAACAAAAAATTTATAGATTTCAACATATGTATCACAACACCATTCCTTAAAAAAATAGAATCTGGATGTCTATCATCCTAACTTTATTAAATTTAAAGGAACATTTCATAGGATACTCAACTAGTTATGATACTATTTTAGGGGCTATCCTATAAGATTTCTAAATACTATCTTGGTCCATATGGTCATCATCATGCTCATTGTATAATTTTCCATAGTATCTAAAGTATACTCCCCTATACTCTAAATACTATATATGATGTATGGAGGTTAAAATGGGATTTGTTACCTAGAGGCATATTTTTTTATGAATTGTCGTGGCCATTCTAGGTGAGGTAGACTTGGGAATAATTTCATACCAAATTCACATCATCTGCCTCTATGATGATATATGGATTTCTTAGTTTATTATATAAAATAAAAATAAACATCTCAAAGAAATGATTGGTCTTTGCTTCACTAGAACCAGCAATTTTCATTTGACCCATGTTTAGGTAGGGATATATAAATTTTAAATTCATAAGTGTGGGCAATATTTACACATGGGGAAAATATGGTGAATTATTTCCTACCGTGAATATTTCTGGTGGACATGAAGATACTTCAATATTAGTGATAGGTATATTCATTATTGTGTAGGAGATGATAAAGAAGTAGTTGAATATATACCCAATCGTTTATTTTTAATACTGGATCTATAACAAAGAAATTATTGTAAATGATATTTTTCTATTGAAATAAATGAGTGTCATTATATACAATATTTTATTATATATATATAACGAAATATAAAAAATTATTCCATTAATAAATACTATTACAGTATTCAATAATGAAACCAATTAAAATTCAAAACATTACAAATCGACAAACAATATAAAATAGAAATATTAA
This sequence comes from Viscum album, assembly GCA_963277665.1. NCBI lineage: Eukaryota > Viridiplantae > Streptophyta > Magnoliopsida > Santalales > Viscaceae > Viscum > Viscum album. The sequence continues at coordinate 995,860,579 of OY728123.1, read as the reverse complement.
AATGGGAAAATTTGGATCTCCATGGTCTACTAGGATCATTTCCCCTCTAACCAAAACTATTGAAATGAAACAAAATATTAATAAACAAATGAAAAATAGTAGAAAATGAAAATATATAACCTTGGGTGGAACTATATTTAATATATATTATAAAATTAAGTAGTACATATAGTAGTTAATGTATCCATTAGAATAGTAATCTAACCATCGATAATAGTATCCTAACCATTGGGAATCGTAATGAGACCACTGTGAATAGTAACATCACCGTTGGATAGTACTTTTACATAAAAAAAATAAATTTAAAATAAAAAATATAAATATTTTATAAGTAATTTAAATATAAATTTTATTATTCCAAAAATACAAATATGAAAAATTAAATAAATAATTTAAATATAAGAACATTTTTAATAAACTATATTTTATAGTATTTAGTTAAATCCAGATTTTTTATATTAAAAATTAAAATTAATTATTTTATAATTTTATTATGATATCAATAATGTTTTTGAAATCATCATGTCCAAATTATATAATATTTATTTTTTAAAATGGTTCTAAAATACTACATTTTTTAGGTCAATAGTAAAAAACATTTTTTCACATAACTGATGTAGCATAAATTACATCATTTCCTGATTTAATAATGGAATAATACTTTCAATAATCATAGGTTCATCCATGATATATTTAAGTTCATAAATGAGTAAATAAAATAAAATAAACATAAATTTCAAACCTATAAATCTTTTTCCAAAAACTAATGTCAAATGTGATCCCACTAAATAACCACTTTTCTTTGGTTCCAATTGTTTTAATAAAATAATGAATTAGAATTATAAAAGAGTTTTGAATATATAATCTCCATTATATTATAGTAATATATAATTCATAATTCCAAAAATTCACTAATACAAGTTTTATCTTGGATATATATATTTATTTATATTTTATTAAAAATATACCCTACTCCTCTGGTATAAATAACCCCACTTCGTCCCTCTAGAAAACAACTTGTACTACAAATTCAAAAATCTTATCCCCTTCCAAAATTCTTCCGCTCAACCCCTATCAATATTTAGGGACATTTTAGAGTAATCCAACTTCAAACATCAATGGAGTTTTAGTGGCTTACAAGATAAGAAACAGTGAGGATTATATAAGTATCGATCATATCATATCATTTTTATTTATGATTCATATTTTCCTTTTTCACTTCACCATTATAAAACTATATAAGATAATATATAAAGAAAATTATTATTATATTAATGATTTTAACCTACTAGATACATCAAATTTATGAATTATATCAATTTCAAAAATCCATTTCACACTCTCCTGAAAATGTTGCATCAAAGGTCGGTTGACCACCTATGGAGACATTTCCATTTAAACTATTATGAAAATCATAATTGATGGATATTATAAATTATATATAATATATAATTTTATTATTTATATGTATTATTTTCTTAATGAAAAAAATTTACCAACCTATAAAATGCATTGTATAAAATAGTTAAATCAATGAAAAAGGAGAAATATTAATTTAAAACATGATATCAAAATTAATACCCTATAAAAAAGGATATTAAAAAATATAACTAATAGATATAACTAATACATAGTGGTAATAATAATATTACATAACTTTTTGATCATTTTATTAATAAATCTAGCTTTATTATTCCTAGTCATAAAAAACGATGAAATAAAGTGGGAATTAAGGTCAGGGGATTCTTGAACACAACACCAATTCATGGGTTCTACACCCATTCACATAACTTTTAGTACAAAAATTCTATTAATGTTCCTTATGTATGAGTTCATTTTTTATTCTCCCTTATTTCATGTATATACATGTTTCCACCTTGTTTCTTTGAAAAAATATATTGATTTTCCAAATGGAATTTCATTCCCAAAAAATCAACTCTTCATGTGTTCATTCATATTCAAATAAAAATGATATCTTATTCAAAATTATCATCTAATTTTTTTGAAGCCTAAATATTAGTAAAGATATTGCCCATAATGAAATACTTAAGAAACACATTTCATTTTCTATTTTATTTCATGAAAATGACTGTTATAAGTTCAATGCTGAATGTGTGATTATGTAGAAATTATGATGTGAAGGGTGGGCCTGGAATTATATGTCCCTCTAATTAATTAGGTAATGTGATTTATCTCATTATATAATTTCTATATTCCATTAAAATGATTGATGATTTGTTCATAATGATTGGTTCATCATTATCAACATAACTTATGAGTCAAATGACTTTATCAATGTTCAAAAAAATGTGTGGTATTTGAAAACTATGACACGATGTTTTGTTTTTATGAAAATCTACATTCCATGATATCATCACATGTTCCAATCATGATTTTAATGGTGATCATATTCTTATAATAATATGATTATTATTATGGTGTGGGGGCACTCCCCCTAGGGTTTTGGTCGATGGAGTAAGTGTTGATCTGAGGTAATTTTTTTAAATTTATTGTGCTCATATTTTTCGATATATTGTGGTTCCTTCCTCAATATTCCCTAAATTTATGGATCTATGGTTTTTCATGGTTCTATGCCCACTTTATTTGGTGGTAGGTGTCATGATTCTCTCTTCACATATTTAAAGTGGTGAGTGTGGATCTATTTTGATCAGTTGCTTAAATCTAGCAATGATGACATCACATATTTAGGCAGGGTAGAGGCCAAGTATGATATCAGGTGATGGTCGAGAAAGGCTAATGTTGTACGACTATGATGGTGTGATTTTCCCTTTGGTATTCCAAGACTATCACATATTCCCTTTAAATTCAACAATGCATGGCTTGTTATTCAGGGGTGTTGGGAGAGAGTCACTGCTGCCTGGAATCCAGAAACTTCTGGATCTGCATCTCAGATCATTATTCAAATCTAAAATGAACAAAGTTAATGCTGAAGGAATGGAGTAAAAACTGTTTCTCTAAATTGGATGAGGACATTCAAGAGGCTGAAAATAATCTTCTAAAATTTTAGAATATCAATTAGTGGAGGCATATGTCATCCAGTGATGATATCCAAGCACTTTCATTGCTGGATAACCTGCTTGAAATTAAAGAAAATTTGGACAGGTCTCTTTATAATTTCAGGTGGTTGAAGTAAGATGATAGGAACTCAAATTTCTTCTATCGTATTCACATGGAAAGGATACTCAGAAGGGTATTTTCTTCTCTATGTATCAATGGTTCAATCTTCAATATAGAAGCTGAAATCTATAATGTAGTTGAGAGTTATTTCTCTGAGCTTTATTCTGAGAATGGAGGTGAAAATTATAGTAGTATTGCTCCCAGCATCATGCCAACCATTGATGATCAAACAAATTATAACCTTGTGGACATTCCGAGGGGAAAGGTGGTAAGGGAAGCATTGTTCTCCCTTAACATTGATAGTGTTGCTGGGCATGATGGATTCACCAAAACGTTCTTTATGTTCAACTTGGAGATGGTTCATGATGAGGTTGTGAATGTAGTAATACATTTCTTTATCACTTCCTCTATGAAATATGGATCCAATTCCAATTGTATTTCTTTTATTCCAAAGAAGTAAAATTCCTTTAACATTAAGGACTTCAGACCTGTTGCTATTGGGAATACCATTCCTAAAATTATCAGCTAAAACATTTCTAACAGGATGTATCATATGTCCAAAACATTATCACCCCTAACCAATTTGGGTTTGTCCCTAGAAGGAGAATTCAAACATGCATATTTACTGCATCAGAATGTATAAATTCCATGAGGAAAAGGAAAAAACAAATATCTTTTCCATGAAAATTGATATCTCTAAAGCCTTTGACACTAGGAAATGGAGTTTTATCTTATCCATTTTGAAAATGAATGGTTTTTCTAACAAGTTTATAAATTTTATTCTTCCTATCCTCAATAGTGATAAGCTTTTTGTTTTGTTTAATGTATCTCCAAGGGGCTTCCTTCAGTGCTACATGGGCTTTTGTCAAGGAGATCCTCTTTCTGGTCTTCTTTTTTGCTTTGGATGAGGATTATTTAAGTCAATTTCTTGATAACCTAGTCCAAGGTGGTTTGTATAGTAAAATAATAATTTATAGGGATCATTATTCCCCCTATCATCTATTCTATGCTGATGATATCATGTTATTTGGTAGGGCAGAATCCAGAACAGTTGATTCCATCAAGGATATCTTCCCCGTTTATGAAAATGTTTCCCGACAGGTTATTAACTTCTTTAAATCCATTGTTGTTTTTGGGAAGGGAGTGTCTACCAGAAGGAAAATGAAACATTCTTGGTCGCTTGGACTTAAGAAGGGTTCTCTACCTTTTAATTATCTTGGTGTACCACTTTTTTGGGGTAGAGTTAAAAGATGTCATCTTCTGCCCATTTTCACACGTATCATTGATCAAATGGCTAATTGGAAGGGGATGGCAATGTCCCACACAGGAAGAATCTGTCTTGATAACTCTGTGGTAACATCCATGTTTGTATATTTTTTTTCAATATACAGATGTACTAAAAATCACATCAAGGAGCTTTAGAGGGTTATAAGAAACTTCATATGAAATGGATCCATGTATGAAAAGAAAATGGTGGTTGTTTCCTGAAAAGAATTCCTCAAACCCATTGATATAGGGGGTCCTGGAATCAAGGATCGAGCTCTCTTCAATGAAGCCCTCATCAGCAAATATACATGTAATCTCATAACATCCCAGGAAAATCCAAATGATTTCATTGGTTCCCGGTTTATATCAAGACTATGGACTGAATATCCTCATTACCTCTCATCCTTGGTTTGGCCTACTATAAAGTCTTCCTTAAATAGGATTATAATTTCATAAAAATATCTAGTTAGTAGAGACTCAACTATGAATGTTTGGAAAACTTCATTTCTTTTTAGACCTCTCCAGCAGGATGTAATTATTCCCCAGAATATGATGCATGGCTAGATTGTCTCGGAGCAGAATTTCAATCTAGAATTTCTGGATCTCATCCCCTCCAATCTGCATTCTGAATTCCTGAACTACAGGTGCATGGATCAGGACACTCTCATTTGGTAATCTGGTACTAATGGGATCCTCAATACCATAGATATTTACAATTAATCTTATTTTGGACAATCCCCAACACCCAGGTGGCTACTTGCCTTCAAGAACTTTTTCATTCCACCAACTGATTTTCCGTTTTTATGGAAAATCTGGAAGAAAAGACTACTAGTCCAATTCACTACTCAAAGGATTGGGATTCATCTTTCCTCGGCCTTACCTTTATCTTATGGTGTTGTGGAATCCCTTGATCATATTTTCCTCTCTTGTCCCCTCATTTGTAGGTTATGGAATTACATTCAGAACATGACAATGTGTTATTTAAATATCATCTCGATTGAAGGGCAACTTTGTTCTGCTGTATATGATCAATGCAGTGAACAGGTGAGGAATCTGACTTTGGTTGCTGTTGCAGCCACTATTGGATTAATTTGGAAGTCCTAGAATGCCTACTTCTTTAATGATATCAATCCCACTCTATATTCTAGTTTCAAATCTATTCACAGTGCGGTTTACACAGCTTCCAGGAATCAAACTTGATGCCTAAAAAATGTTTTAAATGACTTTATTGTTTTGAGGAATTTTGGTGTTAATGGTAGACCCAAAAACCCTTTATGATGAAGTCTTTTAGAGAGATTCCCCCATCCCTTCTTGGCTTAATGTTAATGTTTATGGGGAGGCTGTAGGGACACCTGGACCTTTAGGTTGTGGTGGTCTCTTTCACACCTATTAAGGCTTTGTTAAAGGTTGTTTCTATCATTTCAATGGGAAAGGATCTACTATGGAAGCTGAATTATGGGCTATTATCAGAGTAATAAAATATGTTATTCATTTTGGTTGGTGTTTTATTTGGAAGGATTCTGATTCCATGTGGGTGGTGGAATTACTCAAACGGAGATCCAGGAATGTCCCATGGGTTATGCTGCCTTATTGGGTTGAATTCCATCACCTTATTGATGATATTATCTTTAATGTGACACATGTTTACAGGGAATCCAATTAAGTGGTCGATTCTCTATCAAAGCTAGCTGTTGAAGAGTCAAGTTCTGAATGGTCCTTTATGGCTCCTGAAAGTTGTATGCGCTTTGTTGAGGGAGACTCTTGTGGCACGGCGTTTACCAGACTTTGTAAATATCCTTTCTGATGCTTTTCTTCTTGAAATTATTTTTTAATAAAATTTGGTAGGGGTGGATGTTTGATTCATACCTGGGCCTTTTGAGTAAAAAAATATCTATTTTCCATTTATTATTTTATGCAGAAAGGTCCACTCAAATTTTGTGTATCATATCATCCACTTGTTATAGAATAGTGGGTTAACATAGTGTAAGATATCTTTTCAGTGATCCAATTTTTTGATATGGATAAGGTGATTCTAGATACCTATCATAAATATTTAAATATTGATCAATGGTGGGAATTGATAAAGAACCCAAAGCTGAAGTATGAAAAAAAATAGATGGAGGGGGTAGAAATTATAAAAATATTACTTAAAAAGAATTTCAACCAATCTCTTCAATCAAAAATTGGGAGGAGACACATATAATTTAAGTAATGGAATTTTAATCTACCATGTATTATAGTGAAAACATTACAATTATTTTTTAATACACATCGATATTTGTATTCAACAATGAGAGAAAAGTATAATGATTCATTAGTATTTTAATACCACACCATAAAAAGGCCCTAGCTATCTGAAAATTAAGAGTTATAAAGAAGAGTTTCAATATTCATTTAATTTAGAGATTTAGTTTATATATTGTTCACATGGTTATTGAAATAATAAGATAATAATGAATTTTCAAGATAGTGTGTCAATTGAAAATTGAGTAAAGAGGATCGAAGTACCAACATGTCAAAATTTTGGGTTGAAAATCATAGAAATTGTCTCAATTGATTGGAAAATTATTCATGTGTGGGAGAGAATTCCCTGAAGATCCATAATTTCCAATAAACCTAAATCAGCTTACTAACAAGATGAATGAAATAAATTCACCTCATTATGAACCACCAATGGATCTGTTCTAAAACTATATATATTAAAGTCACTATGCATGCCAGTTCACTAATCAATGGGTCCTTGAGGATAATCGGTGACAACAACCGCCAAATACAAAGGATAAAAGGAATGATTATTCAATCAATTCTACTTAAATGAAGCATTAAAATGTATTCATACAAGTTACACTTCTTATTCACTCAATAATGGAAAAATATTTAATTGATTATTCTTCTACACATTTCATTATCTCCAAAATGTTTTATAGTGATCTTAAATTAAACCCCCAATACATTTAAATATATAAATTTTTAAACACACATAGTGGTTCAATCATTGGAGCCTAAATATTAGACTCTTCACTAGTAATAATTTTTGGCAATTTTCTTCCATCGAATCTCATGAAACATCCCGTGGTGTAATTTGATGATATAAAGGCCATGGATTGGTTCTCATTATATATATAACCCATTAAATGCTTATAAAAGTTATTATCATTTCATATTAGGAACCATCTAATGCTATTATACAAATTCAAGGTATAACATCAATATCATTTGGAATATACATCTATAGTGTGGGTGTTTATGCCTTGTGAAGAAGTATACATTTCCAAAATGGTTTATTCAAATGGAGTTATTACCCTTAATGAAGTGACCATTGTTAGGTAATACACTATTTTATTTCCCAAAGAGTGACATGATGTCACATACATGACATATTTTAATGGTAGGTTTCATTTAATTTACATCCTTGCTTTGTTTTGGTGGTTTTACATGCATTTTTGAAGGAAATAGTGGGTTTCCAAAATTTGGGCCAACCTGATTGCCCATTTCCAGTTTTGAAAGTAAATTTTTATTCTTTAATAAGTCCTTCTTCTTTCAACATTTTTCACCCATTAAACTTCAAAAATGAACTTCATTTAAATATTAAAACCAAAAAAGAATTTTGGGCCCTTTAAAAATTCATTAGCATCTTGGATTTGGGTGATCAAATTAGGTATTGGGCCAACCCGAAATCCCATTTCTTGTTTTAAAATTGTTTTGTAATTATTTCATAAAATATTTATTTTTTATCCTTTTTCGGTGATTACACCTCTCACACGTTCCCATTGAACCCAGCCACACCCCTAGATTTGTTTTCTCCTCTTTGGAGCTCAGATTCATCGCGATGTAGGGCCGAACCTCTAAAGCTCCAAAAAAACATCCAGATTTCTCAGGTAAGTTGGTTCTCTCCTTTATTCCTCCCTTATTCTTAGGGTTGCTTCTTTTTTTATTGAATCGCAAAATGTCCAGAAGATGGGGCTTCGTACCTAAGGTATTATTTTTGAGTTTCTTGGTCCAATATTCTGGTTTTAGGTTCAATCTTACTACCTTGTGGTGCGGCGAAGGTGTGGTTGAAGTGATGCACAAGGATTTGGGGGTTTTGACACTTTTGGTAGGTGATTTCATATGTAGGTATTGTAGAATGAGTTGGATTTCTGTATTTCTGTTTCTATTATGTTCCTCATTCGGTATTTTGATTGCAAAAATTGATTTGGGTTTCATTTTAAAAGTGGTTAATTTTTAAGTGCCAATTTTGTGTGAAAATGGGTGTTTTACATGTGCAACCCATGTTGTGCCTCTTGGTGTTGTTTTATAATTCAGGGATTGGATTTATAAAAATGTTTTGATGCTGAAATTTCTGTTTTGGTATAATATTAGTATCCATTTGGTTATAAATGTGGGATTTTAGATGAATTTAATGTGAAAAATTTGATTTCTTTTCTTGAAATTGTTTTATGGAAATTATAAGTGGTTTATTGAGTTATACGAAAGGTGAAAAGAAGGTGTAGCTACTATTTTAAATGTGTGTGACCAGAACTGATATTTATATGTGAAAATTGATTTTGGTAGCATGTGGTGACTATTTGAGCACAATACGGGAATCCCGGGTGTCTAGGTGGGCTAACGTGTACTAGTATGCTAGTGAACAGAGGGGTTTTGACCATGGTTCACTTAGCAATTCTAAAATGGATAACACTAACAAAACTATAATAGATATGATTGGAGACCAATAGGTTATGGTTATGATCCCTACTAGTGGCGCGTGCATGAGAATGAATTTCATTATGGTTACTTTCACTGAGGTACGAGGTACTTGGGGCTCACAACAAACTAGTACATAGGGGTGTTCCTATGCTTGGTGCTCGTGGACTTTTTGGAATTTATACTTTCTTTATGGTATTTTGGGATGTGAAAACCAGTAGCTTGAATGTTTTATTCAAATTCACTCATTCTTTAATGTTATCTCAATTGAAAGTTATTTTCTTTTCAAAGTTGCACTTTAGAAATAAATGCCACCATTATCTATTTATAACTCTTGCAAGCCTTTTATTTTATAATGCCTATCACTTGAAATCCATGGTTGATATCCTATTGGGATTAGTCTCACACCCTACTTACACCTTTGGGTGTATGTATACTTGATCATGTTTGACATAGGCAAAGGCAAGGCCTTGGGTGATGGCGGTTCAGGTTACTAGTTTCTCTCGATGGTGCAGTGTTGTGGAGACGGCTTGTGGGTGATGTCCCCTTGTCGTGGGTAGTCTCATGGGCTGTTTTCTGCTACTTTTATGTACCTTTGGACCTATTGTGTCTTTTTTAAACCCATGTACTCAGTTATGAATTTTTATTAAGTCTTGTTTGGCATAAATTTTCAGATTAGGTTTGTTTGTTTGTTTTTTGTTATTTTATGAACCCAATCTTGGGTAAATAGTTCCCAAATGAATTTTTATGATACCCGGGAACTTGTGCCAGCCCGTGGGGATGGGGAACGCCTTTCGGGTCTTGCCATGAGCCGGGTTTGGTGATGGTTTGATGGCAACCAGATTCGGTTCGTGACACATGAACATCCCCCAAACCCAAAGGTACAGTTATCAATATATCATAGACTCATATCCACTTCTATCTCAAAATTTCCCTATATGATCACCCTGATATCATGGGAATACATAATGAATAAACTACAAGATAATTTTGAAAAACGGTACAAAAGCGATAGTTCATCCCTTTAAGCTGAACTAGTTCCCATTGTAAATAAAAAAAATTAAATATAGTTGTGTATCAACTATCAAGAGATCAAAAAGCTCATCATAAAGAAAAGTATCTTATTCCAAGGTTTGGAGTATTTTTTTATCAACTATGAGGAGATCGTTAATTCATAAAGGTGGGTCTCATTTTGGATATCATAAACTTATGTTATATATGAATGATATTTTTGAGACTACTTTATGCACTTTGAATGGGAACTATGATAATTTTACATGATAGTGGGGGCTCAGGACATTCCCTGTCTTGGAGTCATTGGTCTTCAATAGATCTATGGATCTTGAAAATGGATTTTCTTCATTTTTTTGGCTCTACTCTTGTTGTGGGAGGTCATACCCCTACAAGGGATCCTCAAGTGACTCCTTTATCTTAGAAAAATGGTCGTGGTGCTCTTTTTTTAGGGTTATTATAATGACCCAAACATTTATGAATAAAATTCCATTTCTTTTTACAAATTTTAATGTCTTATGAATATAGAAAACACATTTAGTACTTTTTGTTTTATTATATAAAATTGGATATAAATGATCATTACATATCATTACCATTGAAAATATAGATGTTGAATTGTGATCAAATCACTTTTATAAATATGGGGTTTTAAAAAATCATTTTAAAATATACAAATAATGCGATGAACTCAACTAGTATAATGATACCATTGGAAGAACATTTATCAGAGGATCTTAGGGAGATAGTATTTTTGGGAATTTCTCTTGATCAATACCAAGATGATATCCAGCAACATAATCATGATCAAAACCATTTATGGGAGAATATTAGGCTCATCGAGATCATGGACCAAACCGTGTAAACTGAACGACCCCATGAATACCCCACCATCACACAAATTACTATGAGGAAGTATGATGGTGTAATAAAGGGATATATAACAAGACCCTAGAATTATGATTATGTAAATTATTTTTTATAGAATAATGAATTAACATTAATTCTATTATAGTTCATTTGTAAATGATTTTTAAAGACTAAATAGTGTTTTCAATTAATATTCAAATTAAATTAAAAAATATATTTTTAATGAATTAATGGATTATTTAAATAAATAATATTTTAATAAAAAAATTTTATTTAAATACTTTCATTAAATATAAATAGTCATATAATGTTTATGAAGTCAAATTTAATTTTTATTATTTTTTAAAATTTCTTTTTTTTAAAACCCATCAATTTTCAATAATTGTTGAATTTTATTTTAAAACTGAAAATTCTCATATTTATAAATTTATTTAAAAAAATAATATTATTTTCTGAATAATGATATCGAAATTATTCAATGGTAAATTTTTTCAAAATTTTCAGAGAAAATCATTTTTTTGGATAAAAATTGAATATCATATAAATGTTCAGTGTGGTATATTATGGAATCATAAGTTCCCAATAATGATGTAATAAATACTATAAATTTTATATTTTGAAAAATATGATTTTTACATTTAATTGTTTTTAATTTTTAATTTATTTGATTTATTTTATAAATCCTTATTGAATCCTCCAAAACATATAATATATTTTATGATTTTAAAAGCATTTCCTTTAATGTGTGACTAACCTACTCATAAGAAAGCGAAATTTTTTATATCTTTATCCCCTGACCTTATAAAATAATTTATTCCAGTCCCCTTTTCAATAAAACCTTGGGGAAAAATTGTGGGATGTTTTCTGGTTTTGAATATTTTATTGTGTAGTGTCCAAAACAAAAATAATTTTGAAATCCACCTCCTTTCTAATATAATCCCACCCATGATTTCAATTATCTTCACTCAAACCCTTTGAAGATCTCCTACCCTCTTCCCCTTGCACCATAGAGTCCTCCCAAGGCACCCAATGCTCCCAAGAAGCCCCTCCCTAGCCTATGGAGTCACACATCCATATATGGGATCTTTCGCATTCCTCTTTTACCAAGAGCTCCTTTTGTGAATGAATTTTAATTTCAATTTACATATGTTTGGATATGTTCATACATAAAACCCATACGATAAATTTGATTTATAAAAAATTATAGATTCCTTACACTCTCATTAAGATATTCATAATCCTTTATACACACCTATTACCACACCAAAATTCTGTTAGGGGTTTCACTCTCCTCGTTCCCATTAAAGAACTTATTTTATAATATGAATATTAAATTCCATTTCATATATTGAGATATTATGTTCTATGATCTCCTTAATGAACATTTCATATATAAATTATGATAGGCCCATTTCTATATCATCAACCCATTTTATGAATTACTATATATTGGCATTATACTTCCTAAATATCATTGTAATTTCCCATGACAAAATCATCTTGTTGTGAATACCATACACATTACTCTATCAAGGGTATGTAGCTTTATTAACATATATTTGTTGATAAAGGACATTCATGTATGTATTCCATGTTCCTTGATCATGAAATAAATTATGATGTTGAATTAATCAATGTTATATGATCTATATGGAACACTTAAGAATGACATTGAAATGATTATTAAGGTTTCTCCCAATTAAAAATCCAATGAATTGAGTAATGGTTAGTATAATTATATGGTATGTTGGGATATGGGAATACCTGATTCATATATTTTACTTTTTCCACCATGTTGGGGCAATGGTTTACCTGATTTATTTTTGTTTATGGTGTATTGTTTTATGTTGTTTCCACATATCCATGTTATTAATATCATGATATATCATGCCCTTATATTTAGGTTCCTTCAACCCTCATTAATATTCCTTATCTAACATGTATTATTATCATTATTTTATTCCATTTTTATTCCCTTTTTGGGTTTTATAGATCAAACCTTTATTATGTACATCCTTAGGTTATCCCATGTAGTGTTAAGTATGGACTGTTGTCTTCATGTAAAAGAAGTTTCCAATAATGATGTTTAATTTCATATTTTACGTTGTGATGTAATGATCTTAATCCCCAAAGACACTAGACCTGTAAATATTATTATTTTTATTAATTTAAAATCTATATATTAAATCATTGTTAATTTTATAATAAATAACATGGTTATTTTAGTTGTTGTGACTGCCATGAGGGATCACCCAAAATTTGAACCAGATCATACTCTGGAAGTTATGGGCATAGTAGATCAGTGACAGAAGGTTCCAGATTCTATGCTAAATTATTGGAAATATAAGGAGTTTTATTCCATGAATTATGTGCGGTTCGTGTAGATATGGTGGTGATGGACTCAATGAGAGATTTATGCGACCGATATGAATTTGGCAGTTACGGGTGAAGTGGATGATCATCGTGCTCTGGTGGGTGCTTAGATGAATGATTAGTGGTAGACTGAGGTATTTTATATTCTGACTGAGGATGGGGTTCACACAGACATTATGGGGATGGATGAAGTAGATCGCATGACCTCGGTTGTGCCCACTTCCTTCACTCATGGACAGCCTATTGGGGCTGGTATGGATAATTATGTGGTGGTGATGACTGATTTGAAAAAAGTTGGATGATTTTTGGGAAAGATAAAATACCTTTTGGATGAGATTCCTTGACCATAAGTGGGGTGGTCAACTAAAAATAACCCTTTGAATAGGGACATGATTTTTCTCTCATCTGGTAAATTGAATTTTGTGCAGCATATATTTTAGAGGAATTGTTGGAGGTGAAATGGATTCAAATACATTACATATCAAATTTGTTTTTGATGGGGTTACTGAGTGCATTGTTACAAAGGTTGAAACTTCGTGAGTTTTTTCTAATAGTGAGAATATTATCAAACATTCTATGATTTGTGAGCATTAAATTATTTTGTGACATGTTCTACCTAAGAGATTGAAAATTTGGAAGATTGATAGTTTGGTTCAAAAAATATCCTCAACCTGGGTGTTCCCTTATTAGAGATGAAAAATAATGGGACAAGGATTTTGTCACATAATTTTTTCATCAGAGGACCTCAAATGAAGAGAATGGGGGATCATATCAATTTCTCTAAATCCAGGTCTGGTTTTCTTTTAGAAGTGGTATTTTCTCTTCAATCCTTTTTCTATAAAAAATATAAAATCTCTAGTCTGGATCGGTTTTTTTCATTCATTGGATCCTATAGAATCCTAAAATCCTTTGTGACAATACTTTTACTTTGGTCATTCCAATTAAAATGTATAGGACTATTTAATATTAAAAAAAATACATTATGCTAGGGTTCTGGTGGATTTTGATCAATGTTCTTTTCTGATTCATAATATTTTTATGTCTTCCTTGGATGATGATATCTCTCTAAATGTTAAATATGACATAATTCCCATCTTCTGTCTTAACATTCATGTTATCAATGATTCCAAAGATATGTGTTATAAATATTTTTTATGTTATTTTTTTTCATTAAAAGTGTATCATGAGGATTCATGTAGAAAGAATATGAGGAGGAAAAAAATGTATAATGAAGAGTTTTTTTTGGGGTAGATACTTCCATACTGATATAGGTAATGAGTAGCTTTCATATGTTGTGGTAGATGATTCATAGGAAATTGCACAAGAGCCTAAGGTCTCTAAAGATACTGAATAAAGTTTGTTGCTTCATAAATATATTGGATGGTAGGACTATCAAGATTTGCAGGATAGGGTTAGCCCTGATAGTGGTGTTTGATCATTGTTTGAATTATCTAATGTTGGATGTCCTAAAATAAATAGTGATTTTTTAAAAGTAGATGGAATGTTTCGATCCCACGCTTGATGATTAACAGACTACGAGTGCTAGTGTGAATCATTCAAGGAATCAAGAGGAAATTATTAAATTAAGGGAAACACGTGACATTCAATGAATTTATGGTCATATAGAGGAAAAAATTCAAAAAAAAACTATCCTATAGTCAGGCTTCTTCCAAAGGAAAAAAGTTTTGTTCTGGATGATGAAGGATTTCATCCTACTCCTCCTAGGAATGAAACGCATAGGAAATACTATTAATATCTAAATACAACTATGGTAACCAGGTCTCATGTCCCTTTAGATTATGATTCTAATTCCTATGGTGATTATAATGCATCCTATTAGTGAAACTTTGATATTTTAAATCTATTTTATTTTTTTTCTTCTTGTAATGAGGGAGTGAATAATTGTGTGACCCTATCCATATTTTTTTGTCACATACTTTTCCTTTTTTTAATAAAAAAGGTCCCTCTCCTAATATTTCATGTTTGGGGACATTTAGTTCATAGTGATTTCTATTAGACTTACTAATTCCCTTCTAATCTACTTGGTTTTTATTACATGAATATTTAGAGACTACCTAAACAAATTCATAGTTTTCATTGATAATATAATCATTTAATCCAAGAGATTATTGTAACAAAAATAGAATCTATGGATTTTTTAATAAACATTAATGAAGGATAAAATGTAACCTATATTTATGATTTGATACATTTGGATAAAGAGTGTCACATTATTGGGGAACGTGATCACAAGTTAGGGAATATTTGTGAACCCTTCGTAGAAAAATGAAATTCAAGAATATCTGGGACCCAATAGTGTCATAGAAATTTTTATTTTTCATGGATTAACATGGTACAATAGAAATTTTGTGAGAAATTTCCACAATTTTCCGTTATGATAATTAAGATAACATTGAAAAGGTTAAAGAACGTTTAGATGACATAATGTAATGACGGATTCAAGGAGCTGAATAAAAGGATAATGAATTCACTTATACTCACACTAACAATATTTAGTGAATGATTTTTGATATAGAACAATTATTCAATGAATGTATTGGGTTTTTTACCCCTGGATAATGATAATGTGATATCCCACACCAAATTATAGTTAACGATCTGTTAAGAGAAATACCTAATAAAATATTTAGAGTTATGTACTCTGATCTTCACTCTTATGATGTTGTGACACTATATCTATGGTGAAATGTGCGATATATACTAATTAATAGAGTTTAAAGTATATATTCACAAAGAAGGAGCTCAATATATATCAAAAAGGTGGATAGATATAATCAAGGAATATGATTTCTCTATTCACTACCATCTGGGAAAGGGAAAAATGGAAACTAATGATCTTTTAATAAAAGAACCTACTACTCCGCCCATGATGTGGATTGTGAAATATTGTATCATCATAGATTCACAATGGATGAAAATTTAAATATTAAAGGTATGGAATACATCATGTATTTTACAAATTACATTCTAACCATCTATCTAAGATAATATCATTGAGGCACAATGGATTTATTTGGAGCTACAAAAGTAGGTGAAAGTAGTAAATCATGGTAAGCTACATGAGTTCCACATGGATGGTGATAGAATGATTCTGTTTGAAATGAGGATGTGTGTGCCTTCATAGCCCAATATAAAGTATTTATTGGATAATTCATATAGCTATATGTTCATTAACCATCCTGGATGTACCAAGTTGTATAGGGATTGTCGGGATCACTTCTAGTGTTAAAATAGAATAAAAGACATTTCCGATTATACCTCAATGTTCTTATTATGAAAGTAAGTAAAAGTGGGGTGATGTATTTATGTAGGGAAGATGTAACAATTTCTTATACCCACATTGAAATAGTATAATTTCATTATGGACTTTTTGACTAGTCTCCTAATGATATCTAAAGTAAATAGTGTGATATCGGTTGTGGTGGACTAAATCACCAATACATCCCACTTCATTTCTTTTTTTAAAGATTTCACACTTGAAATTCATTCTAGGATATATGTTGATGAGGTTTTGAGGCTACATGGGGTTCCCGTTTTTATCTTATTTCGTTTTGATCTATGTTTCAAAACTAAATTATATTTATGTCTTCAACATTTTTTGAGTACTAAATTGAATTATAGCAAGGCCTATTATCCCCAAATATATGTCCAATATGAAAGGATAATTCAATTGCTTGAGTATATGATAAGAACGAGATCAATTCAATTTAAAGGTGGATGGTATCAAAATCTACCATTGATTGAGTAAAAATTTATCAAAATCCTTTACAAGAGTATTTTAATGGATCCATATGACAGTCTGTTTAGGGAGTGATGCAGAACTGAAACATGTTTTGATGGTGTTTCTGAATGAAAGGTACTTCGACCTGACCATGTTCAAGAGAAGACAGAGAAGGTAAAATTCAATCAACAACATATAAAAGCTACTTTGATTTATTATAGGAGTTGTGATGAAAACCACCAAAGGGGCATGGAGTTTGAAATTGGAAACAATTTATTCCTCTGAATATACCTAAGGATGCTTATCATAAGGTACATTATCACATTTGATATCCTTGATCATAAAAGATCATTGGCCTATCAGATAGAATATCCACCTAGTATGGATAATGTTTATGATGTGTTCCATATATAACCCTTGAGGATGTACATACCTGATCTATCACAAGTTCTTAATCAAGAGGTGGTACCGCTAGAGAATGACCTCTCGTATCGTGAGAAAACATTGAAGATCATGGACCCTATTGAAAAAAGTCTATGAAACCTGAAAATTTACATTGAAAAAGTGTTTTGGATGAACACTTATTATGAATATGTGACATGGAAACCCAGGTAAACAATAAAATAAATCATCCAATCCTATTCTTATCCAAGAATATGTGTTTAGTTTTTGGGGGTGAAATTTATAACGGGGTGATGAATGTAGAATCCCAGAGTTTATAAATGATATCTCTCTCTCTTGAAATAAATTTTTTTTATACCATACTATTTTTTATTATACATTTAGTTAAATGAAAAAATTATTTCATTAAAAAGAACTATTATACTAATCACTAGTGAAACCAATTAAAATAAAAAACAATACAACTAGAAAAAAAACTAAAATAGAAAGCCTAAAATGATAACATATGGATCGCAATAATGTTCTGGGATAATTAAACCCACATAAAAAATGATAAAAAGTGTAAAAGTATTATTAAACTAATTAAAACATTATAAAAAATATATATTTCCTTTGAAGCAATTGTAGGTAATATTGAGTGAATTTTGAATTAGTATATATAAAAGGTAATTTGAAGTTGGAATACTATTATGTCGGTTTGTAAGTGTGACATGATAATTGGGAATAATAACCCGACTCATGGAATAGAAATTTTAGCTACAAATAATAAATTTTTACCTAAATAATATTTATCATTATTTGATTAAATGAGTACAAATTTTATAATTAAAAAAATATCATATTCA
This sequence comes from Viscum album, assembly GCA_963277665.1. Classification (NCBI taxonomy): domain Eukaryota; kingdom Viridiplantae; phylum Streptophyta; class Magnoliopsida; order Santalales; family Viscaceae; genus Viscum; species Viscum album. Next base: position 995,842,246 of record OY728123.1, on the reverse strand, counting down.
AAAAACTAATTTAAAATATAAGCACATTTTTTATGATATGTATTTTTTTTGTATTTCATAAAATTCATATTTTTAGGTTAAAAAATAAAAAAAATTGGACATTATTTTGATAAAAAAGAATATAAATTTTAAAATCAGAATGTTGAAATTGTCCAAGAATTATTTTTGGTAGTTTTAAGAAATACTACTTTTTTTGTGAAAATTAAAAATATTGTATTTCAAAAAAACATGTATATCTTAAATTACATCATTCATGATGTAATAATGTTCTAATAATTTATAGAATATAGAGCTCAACAATGATATATTTAATTTCAAAAATTATTCATTTAAATAAAAACACATATAATTCAACCCAAAAAAGCATTTTCAAAATCTAGAAGTTAAATGTGATATCTTAAAATATTGTTTTTCTTTCATTCCTCATTCCTTTTTAATAATATAATGAATTAGTTTTATTAATATTTTTATATTCTAATAACCTTAATATAAAATTAATATATGATATATAATGTAAAAATTTCTATATTACATGTTTTTCATTGGATGCAATTTTTTATTTAATTTTTTTTCTAAAAATACCTATCTACTCAAGTATAAATGACCCCACTCCCTCTCATTATAAATCCTCTCATACACAAAATAAGAAAGCCTAATATATAACAAAATCATTCCTCCCAATAAACTTCACATGCATTGGGACCTTTTGGATTAATACAACTCAAAATATCTAGGTATATTTTTTTCATATAAGAAAACATGCAATGTGGATTATGTAAGTTTCGGTCAACTCTTCCCTTTTTCCCGTATTATTACTCACTTTTTATACCATAAATTACACAAATAAACCATATAATATTAATTAGGAGTTATTGTAAAATTATATTCATGATTTAACCTAATGAATATACCATATTTATGATATATATAAATTTCAAACATTCATTTCCCACTCCCCTAATAATGTCTCAGTAAAGGTTCTTTAAACTCCTATAGAGACATTAACATGTCAAAAAATATAATAATCATAGTTAATGTATAATTAATTATATATAATATATAAAATTTAATTATATGTATTATAATCTTGTATAATTAATTTTACTAATATATGAATTTCATTTAACAAAATTGAAGAAATGATGAAAATGGGAAATATTTAAGTAAAATGATATCAAAATGACTGCAATATAACCAAAGATATTAATAAATATAATAAAATAAATAAAATTTAAAAATATTGTTAATAATTATAATTGTTCATTTTTGGATCAATGTTTTCATAAATATGTGTTTATTATTCTAGAGTCATAAATGCTTTTAAAAAAACAGAAATTAAGTTAAGTGGATTCTAGAATCTAAACCCCTTTCATTGGTTCTTCACTAATTCACATAAATTTATTTATCTATATTTAATTAATGTTACCTCAAAATAATTTCCTTGATACTTACATTTATTTTGGGTATAAACATGTTTCGACGTTGATTTTTAGCCAAAATGCAATGTTTTTCCATAAATATATTTCCATGAGAAATTTATTTTCAACACATCATATATTGTTTCTAATCCAATAAAAAATAATCTTTATTCAAAATTATTATCTCCATTTATTCTATTAGGAAGCCCAATGTCTATTCAAAAAAAATTATTTATTGAATCCTTATGAAACTTATTCATTTCCACAGGTAATTTCCATGCATTAATTTTTATACACTCTGTATAGAATGAATGATTATTTAATATTGTATTGTGACAGATGGGACCAAAATTATATAGACCTACAATTAATTAGTTAATTTTATTTATCTCATTATATAATGTGTAATACGAACGAACGTGATAGTATATTTGGTCAAAATGATGATTTTGAGATTATGCATATATGGTCTGCGTGAACATGATGCCAGATTTTTTAACAACTATATGTGTAATTTTACCACTATGAGTTAACATTTACTTTTTATAAATTTCCACATTCAATTAATTTTACACATTTTTCCCTTTGATATTTTATGAGGATTCTAGGATAATGATATGATTATCCTTATCATTATCACCCATGTTTTATTGATTCATGTCCCTTATTCATCCCCTTACTATGATTTTGACTAACCACATTCATTAATATAAATCTTCATGCGATTACATGTACTAATAAGAAAATTATATTTTATAAGGAGAAGTAATAATGATATTAATAAATTTTTTGGTTTTATTATATACATGTTATGTATGTTTCTAATTTACTAAAGATACTAAAACACTGGATCCTGGATTTTATAACTATTATGTTGGTTATCAGAAAAATGATTTAATTATTATGTACTGAAAATGTAGTGTCACTATATTATCTATATATAAAATTGATAGATCTAGACATGGAAACTATTCCATGTCATCATAATTTTCCTTCACAACAAGTTAATGAGAATGTGTTTCCTTATTTGGACATCCCATGGGATGGATGATATGATAAGTGTAGAAAAAAAATGAGGATGAAGGTTTATCTACGACATCATTTAGAGTGATTCTGGACATGATTTAAATCATTTGGATTTTCCCTTGTGGGGACGCATGTCTTGGTTTCTGGTTAATCACATTAGTGATAGAAGTTTGACTATAAAAATATATCCTCTAAAATTAGTTGTGTTAACCATTTCTCACCTATGTCAACATCAAATCCCTGGTGAACATGGTAATATTTATTACCAGATTAGTGTACCTTTTCAATATTTATTTGGATGAATGGGAGATAATTTTTTGTTTTACATGTACCATAATACCACTGAAACTACTCAATTCTAGTTTCTTCCTATTATTTTAAACATCTCTAGGGTTGAGGTGATTCCATTAGGCAATAATGAGATTTTATGATATTTTTACATTACATAAATATTTCAATTTCATTTCATTACCTACACCTATGAGAATAATTAATGAAAATTAAAGTGGTCCCCCTAATGAGATATTATATGAAGTGTCCCTTTCTGATGTGGTTCTTGTAGCTCATGTAGACAGGTTAATCTTCTATGAGGTATTCTCCCCTCATCAGTTTTATAAAATGATTTATTTCACGTAAATATTTTATTATATTCTATTAGTTGTTGTTTGTGTATAATTACCTTTCAGGATCATTTTCTAATTTTACCTTTGTTTGGAACATGAAGATACAAATTCTAAAATCATTATTCTTCCCACTGGTATCCATATCTTCATGTCTTGGGACAATGCCTTGTATTCGGTGAAGCATACTTGAATGTAATAGTGATTCAATTTACTATTCATATAGAAGATCTATGTGATTTCTATATCACCTCATTCATAGTTGTAGTAGAGATTATTCAGAACTCATTAGAGGCCCCTAGGATGCACTCTCTTCGCAGTGAAGAATATCCCACCAGGAGTTCATGGATTGTTGGGGATGTTATCCATTTGAAACTGGTATAAAATTAAGAACATTCTCTAAGGTCAATACATTATATGAAATCTTTCACTTCCTCATTATATCAGTTAATCCTACCTTAAACAAAATTGATACATGAATATATCACATCAACCCTTCTTCCTTCTAATGAATCCCCTAAAAAATATATTGACTGCCAGATATCATAAAGGCTAGTTTGGGAAAAAAAATATTCCATAATAACTAAGACACCATTAGAGATTATCTATTACTGAGGGAAATTACATCATCGACTATTTTGCGACAAAGATTTATTATTTTTCGACAATTTTTAATTATATGGAAACATGCTATAGGTTTTTTACGTACAGCAAAAAATATCCAGTAATGAGGAGAAATAGTATATATTTGATGAATGAATTTTTATAGTCCAATAAATAAGGGAATAATTATAGTAAAGGAATAGGTAAATTATAAGTTCTATCAATTTCATGCTTATATGACTGATTTGACCTCATAAATAAAAGTGCACGATGTTCTCATAGATCAGAAAAAGGTCGATCATTTAGAATCATGGTTCTAATTAGTGGATACTAAATAAAGGGTGTGGATTTGTACTCTCTGATTGATACTCTTCTTAATCTAGTGATAGTGGTGGGGATTGACCAGAAAACACTTCAACAATCAATTCAAGCCAACCCCTAATCTCTAAAATGCCTAGATAACTCAACAGAACATTTGTTATATTTATTTTTTGTATTAGAATTCAAGTGTAAGGAGATTGTCGAGTCACTAATGGCTCCTTTTTCATTTGTACATTAACATTGAAAAACATGTTAAAAATTTTTATATAAAATTCAGGATTTCATTCACCCATCGTCTTCAAAACTTTTAATCAACTCAATAAAATGAATAATATCAAAGATATAATTTTTTTCTAATACCATGAAAACTTAATCATTGATATTATGTGCTCAAAACATAATAGGCATTATTTGATAACTGAAGATGAATCATTAATGGAATAAGAATCATTATTGTTATATCTAATTTAGTCATTCCAATATCATGTAGTTCAAATTGTCAAATTATTAAAACCTATCATAGAGGGAGACTTCACTACATTTTTTTATGTTAATGGACGTAGATATAATATATCAATTTTTTCAAGGTCTATATAATGTACTCTACATACTTTTAATTTATTTTCTTTGTTATTCCATGTATTTTTACAATGTTTTATTTGGGGGATGGTTCATGGGTTTGGACATGTCATTTTATTTTCCTTATCATTATGGGTTTGAATCCTTCTTTTTTTTCCTTTTCTATTTTATAAATGATCAATGTTTCATGAATCACACAAAGTGTTTGCCAAGTGAAAAGTGGCTAAATTTATTCATATCGTTACATTTTTTAGGTTCTCAATTAACTATGAATTGTTTCTATTTTATTTGGTATTTCGATGACTTTTTAGACCAATATTGTGCAACAATTTGTGGATTAATAAGTTTGTCCTTCTATTGATATAGTTTCAATTTTTCTAGATCATACCATCTTAAGAGCAAAGAAAATGATGAAACTAAATAGGTGTAGAATGGGTACTCATGAAGTGTTCAATGTTTATATGGCCTTAGTAGGATGATAAATGATGGAAATTCATGAAGGGTTTGGACACCCTACATCTCTTCATTACATATTCATAATATATTGAGATACAAATAAATGAATATAAAATCCAATTGGATAGTTGGAAAATGGATTGACTAAATCATAACAGAAGAGTGTAAATCAGGTTGGTGAGATTAGTTACACATTCATTGTATGATCGGAAAACAATATGATGTTTTGATTTCCAATATGATTTCATTGGGTCTTATGAGGGTTAGTATTCGTTTTCTATTGTGGATAGTCTCATAGAGTTGATGATTCGATGTACCTTATGAAATATAAAATAGGTATTATGAGAATATTCACAAGGGATTCCATTATCATTTTGAATGGATATGAAATATCTTTTAATATTTGAACACATGGATGGTAATGTTGGATACAGAGGAAAAAGGATATCCAAGTAGGGTTTTGGAACATTGGGGAAGATTGGTTTACGGTCACATATACCAATCCCTATATAACATGTATTTGAGTCCCACAGTGATGGCCATAAAAAGGTTAAATAATGGAATGTCGAATTCCAAATTCGAGAATGGGCATAATACACAATTATTTTAAATTATGGTTATCAAATAAACATGAATAGTCAGGTTATGATGAGTTTATATCAAGGTCTAGGAATATCTGAGTCAATAAAAATTCTAATCGGTATAGGTTTCCCATTATTAATGGTGGAAACCAACAACACATGTAGTCAAGACAATAACCCATTAAATTAAGGGGATTTTTCTTCTAGTACCAATTCATAAACTAAGTGAAATGTCTATAAAATTTCATTATTCCAAAAATAAATCCTATGTGGTACCTTGAGAGACATTTTTTCCTATTAATAATACACGACAGTGATGAACCAATAAAAATGAATAAATACAATGGTGTTATTGGATAATTTTATTAAATCAAGGAATTTGTGAGTATCATCCCTGAGTTCAAAATCATAGTGGTGATTTATTGATAACATAGTTTTCATGAATGGTTCATAAACCCCTTAATGATGGGTTACTACCTACAGAACAAATTATCATAGTGAAGAGATGTGACAAATCCTTCCTCTAGCTTATTTTATGATCAGGGGAATCTAGTGATAAAGTCTCAACTTTTACTTGTGATACATGGAGGATCCTAGGAGCTATTTAAATTTTTTATTTATACTAAAACTAATTAATGGGAATGTATTGTCTCAACTATAATCTATAAATATTATTGATTTATATGCTCACAAATACACTTATTTGTTGTACAAATGATATTATTTTATGTTTATTTCATGAATTTAATACTATTTACATTCCTAATTTTGGAAATTATATTCAAGATTATTATTCACTTGGAATATTCATCAAAGTGATTTTAATTCTCATAATCATGTTCTGGAAAAAATATTTATACCATACGTTGACGAACATAATGTAAGGAATAAACCCTATGTTTTTATTAAATATTCTGTTGAAAGAACAATGCATAGGGTTAATCAACCCTATGTTGACTGACACGTATGCATAAAGAACCTTACACTTGGATGAAACCGTAGCACTAACAATGAGAAAATTTATATTCAAATAACCCTTGGTAGGTATGGAACCATACATTTGAGAAGAAAATGTATGGACCATGAACCTTACTTTTTTATCCACCTTATACTGTTAACCTTATGTTAGAAGATTGAACACTATTTAGTTGAACCCTATGTTTGGTATTTGTTTCATTTTATAAAAGAACATTAGGTTTTAATTTTCATCATTAGATATTTGAATTTTTATTTTTATCAAAGTTTTGTGCAATATTATTTATAGAATATCGAGCTGATTTAAAGTTCATTTTTCAAATCATTAAAATTATGTTATGATTAATTTAAAGAATATTAATAAGGGAGGAATTTTTCTCATATTCTTAAGGGAATTTACTGTTCCTCCAAGCTATCTCATGAATTTTAATTCTTACAATTAATGAGGTAATATTCTTGGATCTGGAATTAAAAATAAATATCTCTATTTTACTTATTCTATTGTTGTATTATATATATATTTATATATATGTGTGTTTTTATGATTCAAAGAAGAAAAGATATAGAGATATATCTTGAGCCATATATTGCGACACATATTTAAGTTGGAAACTGCATTATTACGAATATCTTTTAATGATCCACTATGAAAATAAATCACACTCTATTTTTTATAGAAGAGGATATAATTGACACATATATATTCAAAATTTTGGATTTTCTGCAAGTCTACTACTTATATTCAATTATATTTTTTTTCAATGATTTATTGCAACCGAATCGATTCAGAACTACACATTCTTGAAGAAAATATTTTTGGAAGAAGAAGATCCATATACTACTTGTGGCTATTCACCTATATAGTTCAACCAGAACCCTTTTGAATCAATATATTTTTGTTGATAGTTTCAACTTCTCATACTCGGTTTTGGTGGAGTATCACTTCTCATTCTAATATGTGGTTTTTCAGTTCTCTGTTATAGAACATGAAGGCTCCGTTTTTTTCTATTTTTAATGGTTTATACTACCTGCACTATGTTGTGGATTGGTATTATTATATGAGGACTTGACAAGTGAAATTCACCAAACTCGTAGAGAGAGTGATTGGTGGAGTGGACTAGGAGATATTTATGTTTGGAACCACTATATATATTCGGGTTCTATGTTTCTGTTTTTATTTGCAGCTCATAATTTTATAAAAAAGAAAAAAACTACTTAACTTCATAATCATCATTCGACATCAAGAGGTATAATTATAAATGAATTGGAAAATAAAAATATTTACACCCCCCTCTTGTATATATATTAATAATTTCACCTATAAATTGGTATCCGAGGAGAGTTTTTGTAAATGTATATAATAAGATAAAATCAAATAGTCTATACAAAGACGGAAATAACTGATTAGTTAGATAGAATGCCAATTGTTTGTGCTCCTTATTTTAATTGTGAAAACTATGGAAGTTGAATATCATGGATGATTATATATTTCAAGAATCTGGGATTAAATATCTACTATAAAACCATTACTCCTTATATAATTCCCAAAAATTTTGCAACTTGGACTATTGATATAGAGGCTAAGTGTGACATAAATTCTAAAGCTATGAATTCCATTATCAGTGGTCTTGAACCTGAAGAATTTAACCATTTCTCAAAATTTCCTACTTCTTAAGAAATTTGTAAAACCATTACATTTGAATATGAAGGAACAGACAATGTAATACAAATGATGTATCCAAAAAACTGAAATTTTATACATTAAGAATGCTAGATGGAGAATGTATGAATCAGTTGAATGGAATGCTTATATAGATTTTAAATAATATTACATCCCTATGTGATCCTATCAAAAAAGAAGATAAATCGTTGAATGTACTGAAAGTACCACATAGTAAATGGAATGGTATATCCACTGCAATTCAAAAATCCTCACCTCTCAAAAATATGACAATGTGAGAATTAATTAGGACACTGATAATTTGTGACGATGAAATTCAAGATAAAGCTGAAAACATTTATGTCATAATAAATAATAATAATAATTCTCCAAATCTAACCTCTAATAATAAAGTAAAAAATAATAATTTAAGAGGTAAGAGAAGAATGTAATTTAGATACATCTGATTCTGAAATATAATTAGATCAATTAGCTAGAATGTTTAGCAGGTTTTATTATTAGAAAAAAAGATTCAGAAAACCCTTAAAGAGGGATGACAAAGACTCAAGGGAATTTAAATGGTATGAATTTATGAAATTAGGTCATATAAGGCCAGATTATCCCCACATAAATGGTGAAAAGATAAAGATATAGAATACATATCAGAAAAATGCTGATTTTGAACATAAATTATAAAAGAGAAATAAAAGAAACATGGTGTGTTTCAAAAGACACTAGATTCTCAACAAAATCTAATTTAGAAAACGAATAATCAAATTTGAATGAAAATATTTGATTCAAATAAGAAGAATAAAAGGTAAAAACATATTATTCATATAATTCTAAATTTGATTCAAATTATTCAAATAATAAATCGGGTGCCTTCTACAAAATGCCTGAAGGAAAATATGACTCCACATTAATGAAACACAAATCATTAAATAATATTAAAAATTCTATTTTATGAGGAAGATATACCTTACTCAAACAACATCAAGAGTTACTTGAAAAATATAACTCATCTACCACAAACTACGCTAATCATGAAAACAATAATAAAGCATTATGAGGTGAATAGAAATGTTTAAAAGTGTTGCATTTTTTCATTACAAAAGGAAAAAATATTCTGAATGAAATTCATGGAAAAAATTCCTTAGAAAGAAATTATTTGGTATTGAAAGCATTGGTGTAAAATCTAAACTATATAAGAATTATTTTGTTCCCAACCCAAAAACAGCCACGTTTCATTTTTGTGGAACTCAAGGACATATAATGAAAAAAAATTATTTAATAAATCCTTAAGTGTAATTAAAAAGTCTTTTATATAAAATGGAATACCCAAATAATATGATATAAGTTATGGAAAAAATAAATTAGATTTGGATTCCTCGAACATTTCTAGTTAACACTACTGGACCCAAAAGAATATGGGCACTAAAACAAACTCTTGTTTGAATTGCCTTTGCAAGAAATAGGTCACAGAAAAAGAAAAAATATATGGTATATGGATAGTGGGTTCTCCAGGAATATCAGTGGGAAATCATAAAAATCCAATAAACTAACTCAAATATATGGTGTTCTAGTAACTTTTGGTGATAATGCCAAAGGAAATATACTTATACATGGAACTATGGGGGATCTATAAATAGCCTTAATCAATAATATATTATATGTACAAGGGGTGAAGAATAACCTGAAAACAATCACTCAACCCTGTGATGAGGGATATTATGTTGATTTTTTTTAACAATTATTGCTCTATATTTAAATATAAATTGCTTAAATGTAGTGCACCCAGAACTGATAATGTCTATAATTTGATTATAAATTCATTTTGTAAATAGAAAGTGAATTGATTAACTTATATGATAAATGAGTCATTGATATGGTATTAAAGGCTTGGTAATTGGAATACTCATGATTGACATAAATTACCTAAATATCAGTATGTTTTTGATTTACCTCATCTTATGTATGATAGTGACATATTTTTTGATGCATCTAAAATTGGCAAGAAACACAAATATTCCTTTAAATATATTAACAAATTTTCTATATACAACCCACTAGAACTTATCCACATTGTTCTTTTTGTAATATTAAGAGTATAAATATTTTCTAGAAAATTATATGTATAAGTTTTAGTTGAGGATTACTCTAGAGTTACATGAATTTCATTTTTAAAACTCAAAATTGATGTTTTAACTGTTTTTTAATGTTTATGTAAATGTTTTCAAAATGAAAATGCTTTTATAATAATTTAATTAGGAATTTATCATGTTAGTGAATTTGAAAATCAGTAATTCAATTCCTATTCTTTAAATTTGTGTATTAAACATGTATTTTCTGCACCAAGAACAACTCAAGAAAATGGTATTTTTGAAAGAAGAAACATATATATTAAAGAAATGGATATGATTATTCTAAATAAATACAATATATATACCTACTTATGGGCATAATCAGTAATCCCAACTTACTATATCAAGAATAGATCTTTAATTCGGACTATTATCAAAAATAAATCATATGAAATTTGGAATAACGAAAAACCTAAGATAAAGTACTTTATTTTTTTGATGTCAGTTGTAGAGCTTTAACACCAAGGATAATCATGGTTTGTTCGATCCAAAAGTTATTTAGGAATATTTTCAGGATATTATCATACCTTTAAACCCTATAGAGTGTTAAATAAGATGACAAAGATTGTTGAATAATTAGTTCATGTGATGTTTGGGGAAACTGACCCTTATATTATAGAGAAAGATGAAACCGATAAAACTAATGACTATTCTAACAACATGATACTTGGAAGCATTAAAAATTATTTTCAAACTAACATAAATAAACCTAGTTCAATTTAGATGAAAATTATATTGATGTCCCTAAATTTGTATTACCTAAATAGTATAGATCCTTAATAATGATCCTTTAGAAATTGTAATTGTTAACGTAGATATAGGAATAAGAACTAGAAAAAATATAGGAAACCGTGTGGAATTCTATAACATTAAATATCAACTAAAACCTAAATCATTTGAGGAGACCTTATAAAATGAGAGTTAGATGTTAGCAATGCAAGTTGAGTTAAAACAATTCAAAAAGAATAAAATTTGGGAATTTGTTGAAAGTACATCAAATTAACCAGTTATAGGAAGTAAGTGGGACTTTAGATTTAAACAAGATGATCAAGGTATTATAGCTAGAAACAAAGATAGATTAGTAGAAAAATGATATTATCAGGAAGAAGTTATATATTATGACGAAAATGATTCCCTATAGCTAGATTAGATGAAATTGGAATTATTTTATCTTATAAATCTAATATAAACATTAAAGTATATTAGATGAATGTCAAATCAACATTTTTTAATGACTATTTAATATAGGATTTTTATGTTGGAAGACCTCTGGGTTTTGAAAATTCTCAAATACTAGAGTTTGTTTTTAAACATACTAAAGCTCTCTATGGCCTTAAACAAGAAACTAGAGCATGGAATGTAAGATTATGTTCTATTCTTTTGAAAATTGTATTTACTTTTGGGATGTAAGATTCAAATATATTTAAAAAACCATCTATTCTGATACATTATTAGTTCAAATATATGTTTATTATGTTATTAATGGTAATAAAATAAATAATGTTTAATGGTTTTTCAAAACTTATTGAAAGAATTTGAAATTAGTATGATTGGAGAATTGTACATTGTTTAAGAAATCAACTTTATCAAAACATTTTATGGAAATATTTTAAACCAAAGTAAATATATTACTAATTTATTTAAAAATATTGCTCTCAAGAACATGAATACATATAAAACTATCATTTGTTCCAATATAAAACATGATTTGGATGAAGCTAGAAAATCAGTGGAGAACAAGTTATATAGAGCTATGATTGATATTTTACTATATCTTACAACTAGAAGTCCTGATATTATGTTTTATTAATGTTTATTTGTAAGATTACAAACAAATTTTACATAATATAATCTTACTACCGTAAAAAAAATATTTTTAGATATTTAAAGTGGATTTTTTTCAATATCTTCTTTATCCAAAGTCTTTTGATATCAATTTACAATCATACATAGATGCTAATTTTGGAGGTTATTGATTAGATAGAGATTGTACCTTAGGAAGCTGTTAGATTTTGGGAAATCTTTAGTATTATGGTCACGTATGAAACAACACTCAGTTTCCCTGTTAGTTGTCAAGGCTGAATATGTATCTCCAGGCAGTTGTTGTGCACAAGTATTGTATATGAAAACCACACTGATGGAAATTGAATAAAATTTTAATAGTACAACTATTTTATGAGATAATAAAAGTTCTATAAATATTTAAAAAATTCGAATAAGTCATTCACGAACAAAGTGTATTGATATTATGCATCCTTTTATAAGAGATCATGTTCATAAAAAATCAGTATCTTTATAATAATTAAATACTGAATACCAACTAGCTAATATTTTTTCTAAACCACTTTTAACTGTATGTTCTGATTTTCTTAATGGGGAGTCAGGATTATTTAATTTTTAAAATGTTAATCTTTTAAATCATTTTAATATTTATATTATTTTTTTTATTTATATATTCTAGTTTATTTTCATTAATATTATTTAATGTTTACATAAAATATCATTTGTTTTAATATTTTTTCCTCAATGTAAATTTTATTTAATTTATTTTAATCATAAATTTATTTTCTCCACATATCTCCAATAAATTTATTGGTTATCTTATGTCATGACATAGGAAACAATGTAATATCAGAAATGTTTCAAATACAAAACCTTTTTGACTCCAAACCCCTTTTTGAATACTAAAACCCTCATTTACCCTCGACTAATGTCGCTTGCCTCTGCTATCCTACAAAACCCTAAAACCCATGAAACACCATTGCTTTCATTTCTCAGAAATGAAGAAATCATAAAGAACAAAAAAGGTGAATCCAATGACCCAAATAATTAAAAATTATCTGAAAGAAATATTCTTCAGTGTAAAGTAGATGATTTTGAATGGCTCTATTAGACAAATATACTCTTAAAGAAAGTTATAAATTTTCAAGGATTAGAATCAGGGATCAATAATGATAGATTAGAATATATTTATGTTGTGGAACAAAAATATTTGTATAATAGTGTTCATTTTTGTTTTTTTTATTCTGAAGATATAGTTTTTTCAAGAATAAAATATTAGTATTTTATAGTTTATGCGACTAAATGTTTTCAAATCATGAACTTTCCTTGTGAAATATTGTTTCATTTTTATCTATGGTCTATCAGATAAATACTATATATTGGAAGACATTATGTCTTTTCATCTTGGATCAAAAAAATTAGATAAAAATAAAGGATATCAAGGATGACCAATAAATCATAGCTTCGTTTATTCAAATATTAATTGATTTTAAAATGGATGATATGGAGAAGATTATATATTCAAACATGTATATCATCTTTAGGTTTAGAAGTGAAATAAATTTGAATTTTCCAATGTGTCTATTTAAAAATATAAATTATTACTTTCATTCAGATGCTAGGATAACATTTTATACTTATAAAAGGATAATATCACAAATTTGGTTTAAGAAATTAATGATTTGTTTAATAGATACTCGAATAATATGTAATCATGTAAATGTAATCAATGTTGAAACATTGATGAATATAGGATTTTACTGGATTACAGTCAAAGTTAAACTCTTTTGAGTTGTTGTAGATGACCATCAAAGATCAGGATAATTTTCTCAGATGGAGAAAACTGAAATTGGGAATGAAGGAATTGGAGAAACATGATGTGAAAGACTTTCCATACCAACCAAAATAAAATAGATATTTGATGAAGAAGAAGAAGAAGAGGAAGAGGAATAACTGGCTTTGCAAGTAGAATTGGTTGTAAATCAACGGAAAAGAGTAGATCCACCAGCTGTAGAACCAGTGTTGGGTTCTCGTGAGTCTATCAGGTCAATAAATTTAGAATATACTATTTTTAAGGAAGATCAACATGTTGAAATCCAGAAATAAGATCTGAAAACTATTGATTTACCAGTGATCTAAGAGGAAGAAAAAGCTGTTCAGAAAGAGAAATAGTTGACTAGATCTAAAAATGTGGCTACCAAAATTATGGAGAATTTAATTTTCTCTAATTTTTATCATTTATAGGAGATACTATGATTTAAATCTGATAAAAAATGGATGTTCTTGATATTTTGTATTATTCAAGTGAAAAGTCAAATAAAAACACGGTGGATAAGCCTTTGGAAAAATCTCCTTCAAAATATCTATAAATTGTTGAAGATGGTCAGTAACAACATCCATATTATAGCCCAAATGATTCCCTATCAAATCAGGTTGAGGATATTATGTTGAAGTGTAATAAGTCTCAGGAAGAAAATGTAAATATTCTGAAAGAGCTGAAATTTCAAAAAAAAAGTTCCAAGATCATAATGAAAATTTTGTTTCCAAAAAGTAATTTAATGCTTTGATGTGAGAGATGCTAAATGATGTTGGAAAGATGGAGTCTAATGTTGTGTCAATTTAGACTTTACTGATCTAAAGTGGAATTTGGGGTGTCAATTTGAATCACTGAAAGTACTATTGGTTAGACCATTTCATCTACCTATAGTCTAACTACCATTCCAGATCTGGTTCGAGGATTTCTGGAAATCACATCTTTCATTGTATATATGAATGATTATCCTAAAAATATTCTGTGAAATAGTGCCCCTCTATCAGTTTTGTTGGAAAATCATAAATTTATACTTAACCAATTGAAATTGAATGAACAAGATATCTGATTTCTGATGAAGAAATTCGCAGAAAAGTTAGTCATGTTTATTTATAAAGAGGAGAGTTTCTATGACTTTTTGAAATTCAATATTGTTGACAATTTCCATACCTGTCAAGATTCTAGATTTTTTATTTTACAAATGTGGGATAGTCAAATAGAGAAGTTCCAGTTACATATGACTCAGTTAAAAGATATGTTTGATGCCTCTTCAAATCCTTAGAAACATAACTGTTCCAACTCCTATCAAATATTTTATACCATAACTCGTTTAAGTTGACTAAAATTGTTTCACAGTCAAATTTATTATTATATTCATATAATATTTTATCAATAAAATATCCCTATTTTTATTTTTGTGTACGTTATTTCGTATTATTATATTTTTATTTCTCAATCAAAAAAACTAGTCTTATTCACGTAAAATTATTATTATAATATCCACTTAAAGATTTGTGAAAAAATAACTTTGTTTTATTCTTTTTATTCACCTTCTTCTTTATATCACAGAAAGGGGGAGAAATTTTTATAACACAACATTTATTTTTATATCGGTTTATCAAAATAATTCTATAACATAAAATTTAGAATTATTTACATTTCAATTGTTTAAAAAATAATAAATTATATTATTAATTTTATGGGGTCCTTGATTATCAAAAGGGGGATATTGTAGGGCATGTATTATCTCGATAATGCTTTTTAAATCATAATGATTTTAAGGCCCACAAATATACTTATTTATTTTACAAATGAAATTAATATAATTGTATTTCAAGAAATTAGTATTCTTTATATTCTATATTTTAGAAATTATATTGAATCTTATTATTCATGTACAATATTCATCAAAGTGTTCGAAATGCTTCTAATAATATTATAGAAACACTATTCAAATTGTGTATTGAGGAAAGTAAGGAAAACACTACTTTTTTATTACACATTATGCTAAATGATGAGTGTGTATGGTTAATCAAAACTACATTGAAATAAACGTTTGGATAAGGAACCATGCACTTGGAAGAAACCATACATTTGATAAAGAGAAAAATTATGGTTATATAACCCTACATAAGTATGGAACCTTATGTTTGAGAAGAAAATGTATGGATAATAAACCCTACTTTTGAGATCAGAAGTATGTTGTTTACCTTTTTTTGAGATTTAATGTTACGTATTTGAACCATTGGTTTGGTATTTTGTCATTTTATAAAGGAAATTTATGGTTTCCTTTTCATCATTATAGATTTGAAGATCCATTTTTATCTGAGATTCCTACAATGGAATTTAGGGAATATCAGCATAATTTAAAGATATTTTATTAAAATGATTCAAATCTTGTTATGATTAATTTAAATAATAGTTATAATTGGATAAATTCTATAATTTTTTAAGGAAAGTTAAAACTACTCTGAGCTATATTGGGAATTTGAATTGTTAGAATTAATCAGGTCTTTTTCTTGGATCTGAAATTAAACAGACATGATCTCAATTTTTCATATTCAATTAGTATATTTAATCTATATATGTGTGTGTATGATTCAAAGAATAATAGATATTGAGTTATACATCGATCCATATATTGCGACATGTATTCACATTTTAAATTGTACTCTTCCAAAGATATTTTACATATCTACTATGATAACTGATCAAACTTTTATTTCTACATAATAGGCTACAACAGAGATATACGTATTCAAAATTAATATTTTCTATAATTCTGTTAGTTCTATTTGTTGTTGTTTTTATTTCAATGTTTTATTTCTATAGTTTCACTTTAAAACTTCTCTTTTTGTATAAAATATTTTTTAAAGAATAAAATCCATCAACTGTCAGTTTTTTTCAACAATAATGTTTAACTAGAACCCTTTTTAATCAATATGTTTTTATTGATATTTTAAACAACTCAATCTTAGTTTTGGGGGAGTATCAACATCTCGATATAATATGTGGTTTATCGGTTCTTTATTTTAGAACCAGAGGGCTCTATTATTTAGTCTTATTTATAAATGTGTCAAATTCTTGCACTTAGTTGTGGATTGGTCTTATGAAATGAAAACCTGACAAGTGAAATTCATCAAACTCGTAGAGGGAGTAATTGCTGGATAGGACTATGGAATATGTATGCCCTAAACCACTATAAGTAGTCTTGTTCTATATTTTTTATCTACTACTAATATTTTTATATAGATGATAAACACTAATCACCAATATAATTATTAGTCAACATCCAGAGGTAAAATTTTAAAATAATTGGAAAATACACAATTCACCCCTCTTGGGGTAAATTTGTATATTTTGACCTAACACTATTCCATAAACTCACGGTATAATTAATTTATTGAGAAAAATCATTAATTTTTATTCATACCACACATTTTGGGTTTTCATATTAACATGGTTTACCTCTATTTCACTAGAGTTTTTGTGTCTTGATATTTGTAACATTAGATGGTAATTGTTTTATATATAATACACAAAATTACAACCAATTTATAGTCTTGATGCATTGGTATATAATTCCAAGTTGGTGTCACAAAATACCACTGATTAGATTTTAATGATCAAGGGTAATCCAACACCCTACGGAGTGTATGATAAAGGTAGGTAAATCATTGATATTGATTCTTATATCATAAGTGATTATATGGGATGTAATATCTATTATGATGAAATATCACATTACGGGGATGATCTCCATAATGATTTTTTCAAGGATCATAATAATTAAATTTCCCTTATTATGAGCCTAGGATACCTCTGGTTGATGGGTCTGATTCACTTATTCATATCAATGTCACACATGGTCAAACATAGAGGTTCAATATTCCGTTGATATTTTGAAAAATGTGGGTAAACCCAAGACCATATATATAAGAAGTGGATTTCAATAATTGATGATATTAGAAAAAATATGGAAGGAACACAAAATTTGGTTAACCCAGGTCAGGCTCTTAAGTTCCTTTGGTAAGGAGTGATGATTGAAGACAGTTTTCATAGTTTAATCTTATGTACTTGGAAAAAATCTGTTGTGTATATTATCAACATTAGATTAGGAAGGATTCTTTCTCATTTAATGACATCAGGTAATGTGAAATTTTACAATATATCATTATGGTCACTCTATAGTGGTTTGGGGAATTTAGTTGCAATATTCATCTTTTATCCATGCACTAGCATTATTATGTTTAATAATATACTAGAGTTCATCTTTCATAAATCAATAACTTATTCAAGAAAGTCATAAAAATATCTAAATCATACATATATGAATTGATTCATTATTATTATAATGACATATGTTATTCCAAGTAGACTAGATCCTAGGGCGATACTCAATTTCAATGGTTATGATTCCTTGGGTTCCCCTATTCATTTTTAAGGGAATGAATCATTACACGGTCTTCTATCTCATGTATCTCCCCAATGAGTTAGTTGTCACATTTTATGAGGGGAAATTATCATCAAATAATAGATAATATAAGTGAGAATTAATTTTTTTAGATTAATCCCACATGTAGGCATGGATGATTATGGTTTACCTTATCATAGTTGCACAGTGGATGTGGGATATCAGATAGAAGGAAGGTACACCTTTGTATATGGGTTTTTTTAATTATAGCTGAGCTTGTCTGTTGTTTGTCCAAGATTCACTACACATATTCTGGAGACAGTAATCAATCCATCCATTGTTCTAAAAATAATTAAGTGTACACCCTCAAAATATTACTGATATTCCGAAGAATATGTATTTAATGTTGGGAATAGGTTGCACGACAAGATTACTTTTTTAGAAAATATCATGCGCATATCATGATCGTACGTAGGATGGGGGAATCTCTATTTTAACTATTGTAGCTAGGCCTATGTTTAGGATACACAGGCATCACAATGTATCTTTTGATAAAAATAATAATTCCACACGTAGTTATTATAATGATTCATTGTATATATCTACAATGTATAATGTGAGGGAGAATTAGTTTTATCTTTCCTTGGTGATCCTTGATATCATAGTCAGCTGGATATACATTTATTCAAATTAGGATCATATATAGGGAATGGAAATTCTCATGTCATATTGCAATATATAGAAGAAACACCAATCCTGGTAATATATTTATGTATATAGAGGCCTTTGCTATAAAGTTTATTTTTCATGTATAATGGTTCATATGGTGTTTCTGATTTGAATGAATAAATCATGGAAATTGGGTCTTCAAAGAAGAATCTTTATGTAAACCCATCCTTTTATTACATGACTATTTACATAATATTTATGATAAACCACATAGTAGCACTATGATCTTGGATCAATGGTTTAATGTGTTGGTAAAATTAGGAACAAATATAACAACTTCAAACAAATAAATTAACATTTATTTAAAATATTCATCTTTATACTTTTAATGCTCATTTTCTTCTTAGAACAGATAGTCACCTAATGATATACATCAAAGAAAAGGGGTGAGCTCAAAACCTAGAAAAATGATGAATAATGTGAATGAATCAATATATAATGACATGGTACATTCACCATTATAATAATATTAGAATGTGATCAACATCAACATCACTAGGGAAACATTGGATTAATAATTTAAAGTGGGAATGCATAAAAATGGAACCTCATGTCTTTGTGTTAAAATACCCCACATAGTTGTTAACAAATATAGATTCATGTTCATAAATAACATATGTACATAATCTTAACATCATAATTCCAATCAAAGATAGTATAATGTTTATGTATAATACACATTATCTCATGATATAAATAACATTTTCCAATGCATTAGAGGTCTATGTAATTCTAATCCCATATGTCACATCATAATATTTACATAATTATTCATGACACATAGAACATATATAAATCATAGTCATTAAATAACACATGGAAAGGAATGGGTTACCCAAGGATTTCAATGTCCATGATTTCATGAATAATCATAGTGCTACAAAAAAAGGAAAAACAAATTTGGTATATAAATCAACACTTCAGAACGAAGGAGAAACAACTCAAGAAGAATCAATATGTATTTAGGAAATAAGAGTTTGTTTTATAAAATCATTATTTTTGTCATAAAATATTGTTTGGAAACATGTATATCCATGAAAATATATTGGATGAATAATTAATAGAAATTTGTAGAATAAAATAGGAATATTCATATCGAACATGTCGATAAAGTTGGATAATACAAGGAATATGATTTGGGTTCAAGAATCCCATTTCCTATTGTATAAATTCATTCTTCACATACACATAATATCCTTGAAAATAAAATTATATTCAATAATAACTTAATTTAAGAACCTCTTCAGTATTTATTAAAGTGGTTATAATTTTATTAAGTTACTTTACAACAATTTGCGGAGTTCTAGTGTAAAATTCCATCCTTTCATGTTTAGTTTACTTGTATATAGTTACGAAATTTCTATCCTTTTTTATGAGGATGTTTCATTTTATAAAATATTAATGATAAATATTTTTATTATTTTGGAAGTTTTTCCGAATATCATGAAATGTTTTTGTTTAATATTATGTATATAATCAAGTTCCAAAAAAATAAAAAGGATATAATATAATTATAAAAAACTTCTTTAAACATAATAATGGATTTATAAACATCATTTTAGGTGGTAATTGAAATAAAACTCTTCATCCTAAAAGGTGTTGAACTGACATATCAAAAATGTTGTTTTGATTTTTAGAAGAAACTATGTATAGAAGAGAATTCATGATTAATATTTAAATAAAATAATAAAAATCTAGTGTATATATATATATATCATATTTTATATATCATTCTACATTGGACAGGGTAGATGAGGTGGGGATATGATATGAATTAAAATTAATAGAGAAACATTTTGGATTTATCCACTTGAATGTCGCCTCCTTGAGAACCATCTTAAGGCACATGGGTTTGGTCTTCAATTGAGACCAACATCTCTTGGAAGTGAATAGGAGGATTTGGAAGGTAATTTATTTGAATTTAGACATGATATAAGGATTAAAAGGTGTGAGATGATGGGGTTATTAGGGGTAGAATTTATATGGGGAGGGGTATTTTCTATTGTTTCAAAAATAAGCCCCATTTTATGAAAGTAATTTTCTATATATGAGATAATTCATTTAAAATATAATAATATTTTAATGATGGAACAATAGATTTTAATATTATAATCAATTTTATGGTTCTTGGAAAAATAAAATGAGGTCTCACAGAATTATAATATAACTATAAAAAAATAATATAAATTTAATAATCTATTTTTTTGAAAACAACTTTTCTATTAAATCGTGATATAAATTATAAAATTGAAATTAAACATTTATGTTTTACAAAAATAAAAAACACATAATTTATCAATTTTAAAAAACTAGTTTAATTATATAATGATATAATTATATCATATTTTGATTTATAAGATTCCTAAATGTTATTTTATATTTTATGAGTGAGGATAAAATTCTAACAAGTAGATTAATATTCCTAGTGAATGTATTATGATTCCACTAATCATTTTACTATTAAAAAGGTATATGTTATTTAATTTATATAAATAATACTTATTTCATTATTGATTTATGATAATAATTTTTTTATTGGTATCACTATGTGATTTATGTGTTTTATAACATAATTACCAAAATAGAAATTACATCGATAAAATTATTGTTCATTACAAGTGTAACCTGAGATGGATGGGTACAATAATATGATATTGTAATATTTAGTTGAGAATTGGTACAATTCAAATTTTTTTAATGTTGAGGGTATATAAATAAAATAATATATTAAGGTTATTGGATTTTTAAATCATAACCAAAGAGTATTTGACTCAATAGAAGAGCAAGGTTGGTTGGTGTTTGTCAACCATTAATTATGGAATAATACCATATTATTAGAAGTTTATATAAAGGAATCAATATTTTGTGGGACACTCTTATGGGACAAAAACAATCTATATATAGGGTCTATATTTTTATTTTATTCTACTTAAAATATTACCAAGGTCCCATTAGATTAGTCAATACATGTTACCAACTGTCTATATGAGGGAACCAATAATATTCATTCTCAAGGTTCATGGGATTAGAAGAGAAGTTTATAAACTGAGGTAATAGTTTTTTATTAACTATTATATCATAGATATGAATTTGTTTCATAGAGAATGTAATACTAAATAATTGTTCAAGTACCCTAATTCTTACACTAATTTCTATTGATCAACTTTTTAGGGGAATGGAAAAATAGAAATTCTCATATATACAATCCTCAAGAGGTGATATATTCATCATGAAGACATCAAGACCAGTAGTCTAATTTCATGTTAGGACTTATTTACTTATATGTATGAGAAAAATACCTTTATTATGTTAGTAGATGTCAGAGTCCAGTTTCCCTTTGCTCACATGAGTCATTCCCAGCATGAGAAACAAGGGACAATAGGGAAGATAATTAAGACCTCTAAGGGTGCATAACAAAGACCATGTTGCAACTGTTACATTTTTATATGAATATAAATCCCCAAGAAAATTATTCTCATAGAGTAACATGGTTTATAATTCTAGGATGGACCTGAAATTAATGATCCATGCACCACTACTTATCCAATTATAACAGGATTTAAGTCGCATGAGGTTCCTGGAACGAATATTCTCTAAGAAGGTATGACCCATATATATTGAGGAGATATTACATATTATATTGATAATGGAACCTCGATTAGATAAATAGTATTCACTACTTATGAAATTTTAACAAGGATCAATACACAAGTATTTCATACATTGGATCCCCATAGGGATCAGACTTATAAGTGGAGAAGATGAATTTTATCGTTGTTTTGGGTATGGACGTAGGATTCAAGACTTCGGGGGTCAAATGATATAATATTTTAATAGGAATTAATCCCCTCATAGTTATGATATAAATTATATGAATTTTATAGTCTTTCAACTATGACATAGTAATGAAGGTGTAATCCACTATGTCATTCTTGCTTCCTCTTGGATTAATGAAAAATCGTTGAAATAAATCATTCTTTATGGATTAATGATTTATTATTTGTGGGGTTAATGTAACACCATTATAGGAATTGTTCAGGGATTAATGGGGGGATTTCTATTATATCTAAAACATCAACTAGGCATAAGATCTATAGTGGTTCATTATTCCCCATTGAATCCTAGAGGGGTTCTCTCTAGAGATGAAACATACTATAAGAACAAAACATTGCAAATTGATTTATTCACTATAAAATCCTAGTAAGTTCCTTTTGAATCATTCGATCATTATTAACAATATTCCTTGAAATTACATGGGATTATGAAACTATTTCCTTCAGTGAATTAGACGTGAAATGTGATAAAGAATTACATTTGGTGGAAAATGTGGTGTCCAAAGGTATTTAAGAATTCATGGAAGATAGTTGTTCATTACAGATACATAAATACAAATAAAAGGGGAGAAGAATTAAATTTCATAATCTTCTATTGACATTAGGTATCATGTGAATGTGATTAAAATTGTGGGTATCTTAATCAACATGAAAATTTGGGTTATGGGAAATGTAAATCATTACAGTAGAATATCTATGTCAATAGGATATAGGGTTTATTGGGGGAATATTTACAATTAAAAATGGTTAACATATTATACCCAATGTATTTGGGAATGTTGCACCATAATTTAAAGTGGGTTTTCCTTTAAGACAAGAAATTCCATAATACATACACTCAGAATATTTTATTATTGACTAGAGAATTCTAGCTAAACACCATTTTCTTTTCATGTCACTGTTAACTATTCTATTGAAGGGAGAACCAAAGATACATGGTATCATGGTCCAAGTGATTCTAAAAGAAGTGTATTGACTCAATAAATTGGTTGTGTTAACTCATATGTCGTTAATATGATTTTGGTTCATGGAGAACAAAATATAAAATAATAGTTCATGAAACTTAAATGTTACACATACATTTAATGAACATGATTTCATGGATAATTTATAAACACGAAATTATTGAGTACACAACCAATATGATGATGATCATTTTAGTTTAACGTCATGAAAACAAAATTTGTTACAGGTCACTAAATAGAATAAACCTCAGTCACATATGTGATAGTGGATTTCTATGTTTCATAATCTCACATGGGTCCTTGTCAACTTGAGAATATGGGGACCACTATAAAATAGATTGAGTTATGTGAGGGTGTGTGAAAATTAATATGTAGGGTTGTTTGCATTCTAATGTGGACTGGAACATTCACACTGTTTGTATATAATGGTGGGAAATGATATGGTGTGATAGAAACCTAGGGTTGGTCCTGAAATAGTTCTTCTAGACATCACTATGTATCATGTGATGATAAAATTAAAAATAGACATAGTACTATATAGACTCCATTTCACAGGTTAGACACATATGTATAGAAAAGATGTTTTTTTAATATTTTGACTGTACCCCGGATCTATGATCTGTTCGTCACTATGTATCCTTTGCTAACATGAATTATAATTCATGAAATTCTTAAGAAATCTCCCTCAACTGGCCAAGCCCAGATTTAGAGAGTGGTTTCTTCATTCCCTCTCTTTATTTTATATTACTTCTAAAAATATTATTTTAGATCTGGGCATCACTACAGGTCATATAGTAATGGTAATGAATCCACACATATATTATTCATGGAAAATTCCCTACGTATCTCAAGTACCTATTAGGGGAGGGGGGATTTTTTTTCATATTTCGGTTTCATCCATAATATTTCATATGTGCATCACTATTTATCATGTATGGTAAATAATGAGGCCATAAAAATGTCCTTGAAAATTTTCAATTCACATCTCTCACACATATATTGAGAGGGGGAAAAAAATTTATTGTGTTTGTACCCAGGATTTGAGATATGGGTCTCATTATTTATCATCAGATAATATGTATAAATACACCATTGGTTCTTATATATAATATTCCATCAGCAGGTCTAGACCATACAAAGTGTGGTGTAATTTATTATATTAATTTGGAACCTAGAGCTAGGATATGTTATATATTAAGAACATTGTATAATATGATTATAGGTATCAATCCATGCATAATTATAATGATATCCCCTTATACAGATTTGAATCCCCTGTTGGGATGGGGTAGTCAATATTTTTCATCCCCATAGTTCCATCTTATGAACAATGAATAATTCATGACGTAATGTTAGTTATTAAGAAATAAGGATTGCATTCGTGGATAAGGATTTGGTTCATAAACAAGCATGGTTACACATCAACCCAATTTTCTGTTTTCAGAGGAAACTCTACCTAAGATAGAATACATCTACACTAGAATACTTTTCCATTGATCCGTATCAGGTGTATAAAGAGGTGGTATGTCCCACATGGTGGTACAATTTCATGATTCATTTAATTATTTTAATCAGTACCATGTTATGTGAACATTATATAATGTTAGGATTTCTTCCCTATAGTTTAATGTCATGTGGTATGGGAGTATTCCTTGCTGTTTAAAATCATGCTATTTGGATTTAAAATGAAATGTAATTTAATTAATTTTCATTAAGAAATAAATTTCAATATGGATACTATGAAAATAACATATTTAGAAAAATCTTGTTAGTGTGGGGCATACCACATTCCCCGTCAATCATGGCCAATGTGTATGATTTGTTGTATTAGAGAGTATATATGCTGTTAGACACTACCAACTAGGGTTCCAACTTTGGATATTTCTTCTTGAGTATCATTAGGGTTATAAAAAAAAATAACCATTACATGTGGTTGAATGAGAAAATGTAAATTTTTTAAGGCATTCATTGTCTGATTTTAACGAATATGTAGGTTGTTAAGTGTATGCAAAATTTTCTGATCAAGTATCTGTAACTCATCCATACACTTCAATGATTCTCCATCATCTAATAGTTATCCATATATATCTATTAATAGTGACAGAAATGAGATATTATTGGTAAGCATTTCTTATGTCCCAAATACTATTAAATATGTGGTCTCTTGTGTGTCACTATGGGTGGTTGTATGGTGGGCCCACAAATCCAAAAGGATCTTATTTGGCCAAGAATTATATTCTTTGACCCCTATTTAGGGATTATATTCAAAATAGTATAATTAACGGGCCCTAGATATCAATTTTTGTCAACATGGTTATGAGGGCAATGGTGGCACTCAATGTTATACTGTTGATAAGGTCTCTTCAATAGGGAATAAAAAATATTCGGGACATTATCTATTAATATCTTATAAGGGATATCTAATGTGGTGATGATATTATACTTTAAAAAGTTGATGATATTTTTAATTCCTTCTTCTTTTAAGGGTATTTCCTTTTCCAATTGGGGAAAAAAGTTAGTTGTAGTAATAATGTACATAAACCACTCAATTTCAATTGGGGGATATAACCCCCAATTTTCATTCCGTATATGAGGAAAGGTTGAGATACATATCATTATTTAAAAATTACAAGGGTTGGTTGATGATGTTTTAAAGAATCTGAAAATCAGGAAATGTCCTCATAAAGAACATATAGACCTATATCATTTTTTTCATCTAGTAACTAGGAAACCTAATTTGGTGGGGGATTCTTTTTCTAGACTAGTGGGCATTGTAGGAGTCTACATGGACTTCCTCAATAACAGTGAGAATCTCTCTATATATAATCCATCTAAGGAGGAGTACATAAAGGTGTCATCTGTTTAGAACATCCTAATGGGTGAAGTTCAATTCTTGATGATGAATTTTTTCCCTCTTCTCCCAATTCGGTGAGAGGTTCCCATTTTAGAGGTATTCTTTTATCGGATACATCCCTCAATTTCCCAATATGAGATCATCATTATTTTAGGTGTGGTATTTGCCTAATTGATTTCTTCCATGTCCAATATAATTACAGGTGAGACCACCATTCATTTAATGATGTGGAAATCCACTTCATTTTGATTGTGATCATCCAAGGATATGGATGAATTAACCAGAGTGTCAATACAAGTATAATGTGATTGAGGGACACATTAAAATGTTTGTTTAAAAGTGAATGGCAGCATTATTAATCTAACAATACCATTGAGGGAGGAAAATCATATATTTTTTGGAATACTAAACACAGCTCTATTTTCATACTACCTATCAGACCATATTGATAATCATTTAGGCTATTTACTACACTACGTATCGATCCAAGCTGATGAAAAGGGCCTGGTATTCTTCATCATTATTACTAATGCCTTCAAACAGTAAACAGAATAAGGTAAAATTTATTTTCCCATGTAAACAATTGTAATCCCATGACAATCCTGGATGAACTATTGTTATTCCATTCACCTGCCTATAGGACATTGAGATGCACTATTAAAATTCTTATCCCATGTTCATTGAGTGTCATGGTCATAGAAAACATCGTGATATTGAAGTTAGGTATCCACTAGCATGTTATTCAGAGTGGGACATTCCATAATAAAATCCTCAAGGTACATCCATTTACCTTCCTTATGTGACAAAAATTATATTTCATAATTTTGTAAGATTTAAACCCATCATGTAAAATTAATATTTAGTATCATATGGTCATGAAATTAATTGAGTAGGTCAATATGAGAAAGCAGGTGGACTTCATGATACTATAAGTAAGGTGCCTTCTTATTCACTACAAATAAGTTTTGGAGGATGTTCATTTCAATATCATATTATCTATATTCATTATATATAATTGTTTGATTGAGATAGTAGAGAATGTTTTCATTTCCCTCATTATTTATCTATTTGTGGATAGAACCAATCGATCATTACATATCATCCATATATAAGATAATTTGTTTTCCTTTTAATATTGAATTTATGACCGGTGGATATAGAATGAACTGCATCATTTTCTTAAATACTTATTAGGTGTCCTAGTCCCATAATTTGGTGACCCCCTTTTCATTAACATTTTCATGTTGAGGGATTTTTTGGACATGATGGATATGAAATATCAAATAAATGTGGGATTCCACTATAAACACTTCAATTTGTTATGATTCCATCAGGTGAAATTTCAGGGATTATAATTTTCATTTTTATCTCGACCACTATGTCATGGTAGAGTATATAGATGAAAAAATCACAATTTTATTCTTGAATATATATGATATGATCACAACATTGTTGAGATTACATTTCTTAGTCAATAATATAAAATTCCTTAATTCTTCCAAAAATGGAACTGATGATATCATGCCTGGAATATTAATAGTTTTCTCCAAAATCCATTAATACAATGTGAATGAACTAGTATAAGACGTTAAACTAGTGAGATTTTAAGGAATTTGATTCCTTATCATTAAGGTTAGTCATTATCTGATTATACGATGAATAACCATCCATAAATGAATTATCAATGATGCCAAAAGTTTTGATGATCCAAATTTTTTATCATTATCAAAAAATTATTTTTCAAAAAAATGTCAATAATGGTTTATGAATTCAATGAAAACCATGATATTGTCTATATTTTTCTTGATGGGGATGATGTTGGAAATCCAGTCATGGTACCTAACTTCATAGAAAACCTATATTTGATTAAATATCCAATAATTTATTCTACATTAGTATCCTGATAGGGATTAATTATATTGATTTTTTATATAAAACATCAAAGGTTATTTGTAAATACAAGTGGATGAGTATACACATCGGGCTCAGCCCATGCTTATCTATATACAGAAGAGTAAACATGTAACAACCCGACCCCTCTAGGATGGAGCCGATGCATTACTTGTGATATTGGAAAGGTTAAGGGGAATGAGAATCCCGATGGAATGGTTAGTTTAGTAGTCTCTAAGAAACTATATACATAGATGTTACTCAAATTACACTAGAAATGTTTGTGAAATACAAAACATAACGAAAACAAAAAGTTGGATCCACAAGAAATCAATATGTGATCTCCTCTTTGTCACCTGTTGAAAGTTAGCAATGAAAGGGGTGAGCTCAAACACATAGTAAGGGTTAAAAATAGTGTAAGCATGTGTACAATAATAAGTGAATCATAATCAATCTGATATAATAAATATGGCATAGTGAATAGATGAAAAACTAATGCAATTAATAAACTGAGAATGAAACTGCTTCCATAGATTTTATCATAGTGAAAACCTTGTGGATAATAAAAATAAATAATAATAAATAAAGATAATTCTTATTAACTGGACGTCATGTATCTGGCACATGAAACCATAATATCATGAAAACGGTTTAGTTCTATGGGTAGAAACCTGTCAGATTTTTGGAATCAAACTAGAAGGCTTTGTTGCAAACATATTTGTCTCATGAGACCTACCGATGCATCGAGGGGCTATAGTGGGCCCCACACACCACTTAATGTACAAATCATTATTTATAAATCGATTCAATACAAGATCAATATGCCTTTCCAATATCCGTATAGAGTACAGTATATGAATTCATCAATATTTTCACAATAAAAATAACTTTCCAAATAAACACCGTAAATAAAATGGTATATGGTTTAGAAAAAAAATATATCCATGGAATGAGATTATGTATATTTAATATAAATACAATTTCAAATGAAAATTGATCTTAAATGGGTAGTAGGTACACCACATATGGATTATCAGGTGCACAATACCAAGTTAGTCCCAACGAAAAGGTAGTTGAGACGAAATCCCTTACCTCAATGTAATTAGTCGAATCATTTGACCATAACTTAATGAACATCAAATGAATAATTTAATAACATGAATATAATTATAATAATTTTATTATATATCAAATGGAAGTACAGATATACCATATATAATAAATAAGTGGCGAACAATGAAAATCTCACAGAACTGAAAGTGAGATGAGAAACCCCTTTCCTTTTGCTCGAGTTTATTTTTTGTTTGTTTTAATGATCGGAATAATCAAATTTGGATATATTAATTAATAATTAAAGAACCGACTATACATTTAATTGATTTATTATAACAATATTTGGTTCATTCATGGCCCTTTTAATGGGTTTAAGAGCATTAATTTTATTGTTTGGGAAGAATTTTCTTCCTTAGTTTTCATGATTCGTTTACATGCTTTCATTAATGGAAGTCCATTTGAAATGTGGATAAATATATAGAGTTGTTAAAATATATTATTAGTGACATTAAATATATATAAATTATCTTGTACTTATTATTGGTTATATATTTTAGGAAGATTCATTAGTTAAATGTTTTTGATAAACACTTGGATTTAGCTTGGCAGTTTTGTATACAATGAACTCGTTTTGTTTTATTATTCAATGTTATGAGTGTTTAAAGATTCAATAACATTAATGAGATGAAATAAATATATTATGATTTTTTTCCACCATTAAAATGGTTTCATGACATTTAATGAAGGAGAAAGTGTAGAACAAAACTTCGTCATCTACAATGGTTATAAATTGGAACCTCATGGATGTTGATTTTGCTTATAAAAATAAAAAGGGGAGTAAAAATACTGATGTTGGTTATTCTATTCACATGATATAATTCAAGTATATATATCATAATAGATTTTATATTGGTCATTTGGATATAGTATGTGAGTTGAGAAAAATAAAATAGATTATCCTGAAAATAAAAGAAAAGTTGAGAGATCCCTTATGAAAATTCGGCAGCCTAACGACATCGCTTAAATTGTCATAAAATCAAATGATGAGAAAAAAAGTTTATCACATCATATTTAAATAAAAAGGACAGAAATATTTATAAATAAAATCAAACCCCATCAAATGAGAAAGGAATTTCAAATAGCTAACGTAAAAGAAGTGTCGACTTAAAGAAGAGAATGAAGGATTCCCTTACCTTGTAGAATAACTACTAGATCTTGAAGGATGGGACATTAAGGGATTAGGGAAACCTTGGGAGGACTCCTAGGGAGGAAAAACCTCCATATATTCAAGTATGTGGGATTTGGAATGAAATAAAATGAATGGATGAGTGGGTATTTATAGAAAAAGAGAGGTAATTTTTTAATAATTCCAAATGGACACCTCATTAGTCATTTTTTCCAAACCATGGGAATTCCCATTGTATTTTCCCATGGTCTCTTCCAAATGAGACACATCATGTCATAAGTTACTATACACAAGTCGACCATACTTTTATATTTAATTATTATATCATTATGATGTCATTAAACTACCGAAACCTCAAAATAGTATTTTTACTATTCATGAAAATTCATATATTTTAGAAAAATTCCTAAAATTTTACATAACCATTTTTTGACGTGTAGAATTAAAAAATGAACACGGGAAAATAGTAACAATTCTAATTATTTTTCATTTAATTTTTAATTAAATTCATAGTTAATTCGAAAAATAACAATCTTAAAGGTGCAATTAGTTTTATTTCTCATTGAAAAACTAATTAAGATCTCATTAACTTATTTCCTTAAGAAAATAAAATAATATTATTATTTACTATTCATAAGGTTCATATTACAATTCATATAACTATTCATAAGGATATGTTACTATTCACCAAAAATAAAGTTTGTTCTATCAGACTCCAAATGACTTACTGATCACAACCCGAGATGACCATTTTTTAAAATTCAAAAAATAGGAGTGGAAAATTTATATTTAATGGATAGGTTTTTACTATCTCTTAAATAAATTAGTGTTTTTTCAAATGAACATAGTGATGAATAGAATGTATTTAATATAAGCATACCATAAAATGTTTGGGGTGTTGTATTATTCCCTCCTTCGGAAATTTTTTCCTAGAAATTTTATTTATAAATCCCACCAAAAAGATGTGGGTGGTTTTTCATCATGAAATCCTCTGGTTCCCATGTTGCTTCCTCCATATTATGATTTCTCTCAAGTACCTTTACTAGAGAATTTGTTCTATTTCTCAATACATGCTCCCTTGTGTCATGAACTTTGATAGGATTTTCCAAGTATGAAAAATCAGGTTCTAGTTCTATTTCTTCATATGTGAGTACATTCGTTGGGTCTGGCATGTACATTGTTAACAATGACACGTGGAACACATCATGAACTCTGGAGACATTTGGCGGCATCGCTAAATGGTAAGCTACATCTCTAATTCTTCCCAAAATTTCAAATGGTCCAATGTACCTGGGTCTTAATTTCCTTTTCTTACTGAACCATAAGACACCTTTACATGGATATACTTTCAGAAATACATGATCTCCCACTTGAAATTCCAATCCATTTCTCCAGTTGTCAGGATAACACTTCTTCCTACTTTGGGCTACTTTAATATGGTCTTTTATTTTCTTCACCTTTGTCATGGTCTCTTTAATAAGTTCCGGCCCGATTAATTTCCTTTCACCAACATCATCCCAACAAGTTGGAGTTTGACATATCTTTCCATATAATGATTCCTATAGAGTAATTTGAATAATTGAATGGAAACTATTGTTTTATGAAAATTCCACCAACGGGATGTATTGATCCCACAAAACGTGGATGTGAAGAAAACATAACCTCACATATTTTCTAGAGTTTGAATAGTCCTTTCAGATTGTCCATCGGTTTGGGGGTGATATGTGCTACCCATATGAGGCCCAGTATTCAAAGCCTTCTGGAGACTTTTCCTGAATTTTGACATAAACTGGGGATCTCGATTAGAGACAATTGATATAGGTGCACCTTTAAGTCTCACAACTTCATTAATATAAAGTTGTTCCACGCACTTAAGTGTAGAATCCTCTCTTATTGGAAGGAAATGTGTGGTTTTAGTGAGACGATTAACAATTACCCATATTGCATCATTCCTTTTAGGTGTCCTCGGTAGTCCATTGACAAAATACACTATAATGTTATCCCAATTTCACATAGGAATAGATAGAGTTTACATCAATCCTTTGGGATGTTGTCTCTCCACCTTTACTTGTTTTCAAACTAGACACCTTGACAAATAGTTCGTAGTTTCTCATTTCATATTATCCACCAAAAATAATCCTTCATATTTCTATACATCTTGGTGTTACCTTGGTGTATAGAGAAATTTGAGCTATGATCATCGTCTAATAGTTCCATTTTAAGATCAGGTATTGATGGAACTCATAACCTCTTCCCAAACTTCAGAACTTCTTCTTCATACATGAAGTCATCCAGTCTCCAATCCTTAACTGCATTAATTTTCTTGTAAAGATTCTCATCTTCAGATTGAGAAATTTTTATCTTCTCTAGTAAATATGGTTTTGAAATAATTTGAAAGAAGTGTGATGTTTCCCCTTCCATAAAAATTTCCACATCAATCTTCAGTAAATCCAAGAACATAGGATCTCTTTCAATCCTCATTTGATATAGAAGGCCATGATCTTTCTTGCTTAATGCATCTTCCACCTTATTTGCCTTTCCTGTGTGTTCGTGTATTGAAAAATCATAATCTTTTAGTAAGTTGATCCATCTTATTTTCCTCAGGTTGAGTTCTTTTTGTGTGAAAATATATTTCATAATCATCTGGTCTGTATAAATCGTAGATCTTTCTCTGTAGAGATAAGGCCTCCATATTTTCAGAGCAATGATTACATATGGTAACTCAAGATCATGAGTTGGATAATTTTTCTCATGAGTCTTCAATTTTTTTGATGCATAAGCAATAAATTAAACAATTTGCATAAGGACGCAACCCATTCCATTCGTTGACGTATCGCTATATATTACAAATCCATCACTTCCAGATAGAAGAGTCAAAATTAGGGCATTGACCAATATTCTTTTCAATTCATCGATGAATTTTTTACATTTGTTTTTCCACACAAACTTAACACCTTTATGTGTGGGCTTGGTTAGCGGATTAGCTAGTCGGGAAAAATTCTAAACAAAACATCGATAATAACCTTCTAAGACAATAAAACCACATTACTCAGTTATGTTTGTTGGCATGGGCCAATATTGGATTGACTTTGACTTCACAAGATCAACTATGATTCCATACATAGAGAAATATGGCCCAGAAAAGAAATTTAATGAAGCCACAATTTGTACTTGCCAAACATCCCATATAAGTTATTTCTTTTAAGAGTTCTCAGAATAACCTATAAGTGATTCTCATGGTCTTCATAGCAATTTGATTATACGAGGATATCATCGATGAATACCACAAAAAATTTATCAAGATATTCCTTGAAAACTCTATTCATTAGATCCATGAAAACAGAGGGTGCATTTATCAGTCCAAAAGGCATCACTGTAAACTCGTAATGCCCATACCTGGTACGAAATGCTATCTTAGGAATATATTCCTTCCTCACATGCAACTGATGATATCTAGATAGAATTTCAATATTTGGAAATTATCGAGCTCTATGAATTTGGTCAAATAAATAATAAATCTGGGTAGAGCATACTTATTCTTTATTGTAATAGAATTGATTTACCTATAATCAATGCAAATCCTCATAGATCCATCTTTCATCTTGACAAACAGGACAGGGGCTCCCCATGCAGAAACACTTGGTCGAACAAATCCTTTTTCACTGAAATCCTCATGTTGATTCTTTATCTCTACTAATTCCACAGTGTCCATTCTATTGGGAGTCTTTGATATAGGTATTGCATTAGGAATTAAATCAATAAAGAACTCAACTTACCACTTTGGAGGATTTCCAGGTAAATCCTCTGGAAATACATCAATGTACTCATTGACTATGTGAACATCTTCAATTTGAATATTTCTTCCCTCTCCCATAAATATTGGTTTATCTTCCTCTCCAATTATTTAATTCAGTAGAGCTACTAGGGGTGGTTCTAGAAAAGAATCAGGTGGAGGATTTTTCCCTAAAGACAAGGGATTCTACACCATTTTCAAAAATTGTAACTTCCTTCTTCTTACAGGAAATCTTCTCGTCATAATTTGATAGCCATTCCATACAGATAATTATATAAAATCCAGTCATTGGTATGATGATAAGGTTAGCAACTAGAGCACATTTTGGTGTCTATAGGGGGACTAGTCTACATGCCTGTGTTGCAATGATACATCCCATTGGAGATTTTATTGACACCACCTTTATTAAATCAAATTGTACATATCTAACATTCTTTGAAAACTGAGATGATATAATTGAATTTTATGATCCAGAATCAAATAATGTGTTGGATAAGTTTGAGGAAACAATTAAAGTATATTCCACCACATCGCTAGGAACTTCAACCTCCACGGTTGTAATCACATAGGCTCTCCCATGCTCTCCTGGCTATTTTTAGGCATGTTTCCCTGGAGCTTAGGAAACTCATTTGCATTGTGTCTTATCTCTCTGCAATTGTATTTTTTAATATCATTGAATTGTTTGTTCCCCTTGCATTCAACAGATCGATGACCCTTTTCTGTGCAGTTATAAAAGACTCCCATGCCTTTCAAGAATTTCTCGGGATGATTCTTTCCACAGTTCTCGCATAATGGTAAACCATTCATTCCCTTTATATTCTTTGGTGATAAGCCTTTTCCTTTGTTAACAGAGTACCACTTCTTATCTTGGTTTCCTTTAAAAAATGATCTAGAAAATTCCTTCTCTGTTTTGATGGCACTTCATATAATTTCATCAAATGATGAAAATGATTGAGATCCCAGTGCCCTATGAAGAATTGGATTAAGACCATCAATGAAATGATTAACCATGTCTGCCGAGTCACATACGAAATCTAGGGCATACCTAGCCAGCCTTGTGAAGGTAGCCTCATACTCTACAATACTGTCTTATTCCCTATGATTTAATCCATGGAACTTCCACTTCGTTTCTGTTCGATTCTCATGAGGGAAATATTTTTCGAAGAATATTTCCTTAAAATTACTCCATTCCATATCTTCAATTTCGTCTTCCTCTGTGGTATTTTTAATCAGGTACCACCATTGACCAACATCGCCCTTGAGACAATATTCTGATATTACTAAATTTTCATATTCATTTCATCTTAACACCATGAATATCATTTCAATTAACTATATTCATTGCTTAGAAATCATTGGATTCATAGTCCCACTGAAATATGGGGGCTTCTGTCACATGAAATGATCCAACATAGGTGTGGAATGGTTATTCGTTACATCTTGAGTAAGTTGTCCCAATATGGTCATGATCTAATCTGATCCATCATTGACTTTGTTGACATGCTCAGTAGAGAGATCCCTACCTTCCCCACGTTTATTGATTCCCCTTCTACCATTAGATGTCATTTATAAGTAATGGGATACACTATATTAGTTTTTTAATCTAAAATAGAAAAAGCACTAAACATAGATTGGAATTCTGTTCATAGCTAATCTTATAAACATGGTTCCTCTGAGGAAAAATTTACATTGACTCCTTCATAATGGATTGTAAAGAAAATTTGAATTATCCTAAGCATATCCCCCAGGAGTGTCATAACCAAGAGTTTAGCAAGACCCATTTTCATGAACCATTTCCCATTTGAGTCTACCTCAAAGCGGTGTGTTCGGGTTTTACCCCATGATACATCTGTGCCAGAGCCGCCTCTACCTGCTCATATCCAGACAGGGATGTATTGCTTAAAATATCCACAAAATCCATTCCTTACCATAATACCAGGACGTTCTTGTATGTTTATCCGCAAATATTACTTTAGATCTTTGTTCCATACTATAAATTTCCTACACTAGTTTCGACGTTTTCTACTAAACTTTCTTTGATAACAACTATAACAACATAACCCCTTGAGTATGGAGCCGGTGAATTACATGTGATATTAGCATGGATAGAAAGAATGAAAATCCTGAAGTAACGGTCAGTTTAGTAGTCTTGAAGAAATTAGATACATAGATTTTACTCAAATTACATTGTAAAAGTTTACAAAATACAATACATAATGAAAACTAAAAGCTTCATCCACAAGAACTCAATATATGATCTCCTCTTTTTCACCTGTTGAAAGTAAGCAATGAAAGGGGTGATCTGAAATGATCAGTAGGGGTTAAAAATAGCGGAATCATGAGTACAATAATAAGTGAATCATAATCAATATAACATAATAAATATGGCATAGTGAATAAAAGAAAAACTAATTCCATTAATAAATAGAGAATCAAAGTACATCCATTGATTTTGTCATAGTGAAAACCTCATGGATGATAATAATAAATGATAATGAATAAATAGAATTCTTATTAATTAGACATCATGTATCTGGAACATGAAACCATAATACCATGAAAACGGTTTAGTTCTATGGGTAAAACCCCTTGTGATTTTTGGAAAACAAACTCGAAGGGTTTGTCGCCAACTGATTTCTCTCATGAGACCTACCGATGCATCGAGGGGCTATAGAAGGCCTGACCTGACACTGAATGTCCAAAAAATTATTTATACATTGATTCAATACAAGATAAAAATTCCTTTTCAATATCCGTATAGTGTAGACGATACGGATTCATCAATATTTCCACAATAAAAATAACTTTCCAAATAAACACTGTATGTAAAATGGTATACGGTTTAACAACAAATATATACATGGAATGATATTATGGATATTTAATATAAATTCAATTTCAAATGAAAAGTGATATTAAATGGGAATTTGTTACACCACATATGGATTATTAGGTGCACAATACCAAGTTAGTCACAATGATAATGTAGTTGAGACGATGTCCCTTACCACAATGTAATCAGTCAAATCATGTGACCAGAACATAATCAACATCAAATGAATTATTGAATAACATGAATATAAATATAATCATGTTATTATATATCAAATGTCAGTACACATATAACACATACAATAAATAAGTGGCGAACAATGAAAATCTCACACAAATGAAAGTGAGATGAGAAACCCCTTACCTTTTGCTGGAGTTTGTTCTTCGTTTGTTTTAATGACCCGAATAATCAAATTTTGATTTATTAATTAATAATTACATAACCTAATATACATGTAATTGATTTATTGTATCCTTATTTGGTTCAATCATGGCCCTTTTAATTGTTTTAAGAGGTTCAATTTTATTGTTTTGGAAGAATTTTCTTCCATGGTTTTCATGATTCGTTTACATGCTTTGATTAATGGAAGTTCATTCGAAATGTGGATAAATATCTAGAATTGTTAATATATATTATTAGTGAAATTAAAGAGATATAAATTATCTTATAAAAATTATAGGTTATATATTTGAGGATGAATCATTAGTTAAATGTTTTTGATAAACGCTTTGATTTAGCTTGGAATTTTTTTATACAATGAACTCGTTTTGTATTATTATTCAACATTATGAGTGTGTAATGATTCTAAAACATTAATGAGATGGAATAAATATATTCGGATTTTTTTTGAACCGTTAAAATGTTTTCATGACCATTAATGAAGGATAAATTGTAGAAAAAAACTCCATCGTCCACAAAGGTTATAAATTGGAACCTCATGGACGTTGATATTTCTTATAAAAATAAAAAGGGGGAATAAGAATATTGATGGAAGATATTCCATTAACATGATATAATTACATTATATAGATGATATTATAGTTTATCATGGTCATTAGGATAGAGGAGGTGATAAGAGAAAAATAAAAGAGATTATCTTGAAAATAAAAGAAAACTTGAGAGATCCCTTATGATGATTCGGCTGCCTAACGACGTCGCTTAAAATTTCATAAAATCAAATGATTAGAAAAAAATGGTATATCATAATATTTAAATCAAAAGTAATGTATGAAGTACAAATAAAATCAAACCCCAACATATGAGAAAGTAATTTCAAATAGCTAACCTAAAAGAAGTGTCGAATTAAAGAAGAGAATGAAGGATTCTCGTTCCTTGGAGAATAACTCCTAGATCTTGAATGATGGGACCTTGAGGGATTAGGGACACTTTGGGAGGACTCCGAGAGAAGAAAACTGACTAGGGATTCGATGATGATGGATTAGGAATTAATGAAAACGAATGGATGGGTGGGTATTTATACAAAAAGAAAGGTAATTTTTTAATAATTTTAAAAGGACACCACATTAGTGGTTTTTTCCAAACCATGTGATTTACCTTGGTATTTTACCATGGTTCTAGCCACTTGGGACACATCGTTCCATAATTTACTATACACAAGTCGACCATACTTTTATATTTAGTTATGACATCATTATGATGTCATTAAACTATCGAAAACTCAAAACTGAATTGTTACTATTCATGAAAAATTCATATATTTTAGAAAAATCCCAAAAATTTAACCTAAACATTTTATGATGTGAAAAATTCAAAAATGAACTCCATTTTTTGAAAATAATTTTCTATGTATTTTTGAAATTATGGTTTATATAAATTCATAGTTAATTCGAAAAATAACAATCTTAATGGTGCAATTAGTTTTATTTCTCATTGAAAAACTTATTAAGATCCCATTATCTAATTTCCTTATGAAAATAAAATAATATTATTATTTACTATTAATAAGGGTTATATTACTATTCATATTTCTATTCTTATGGGTATGTTACTATTCACGAAAAATCAAGTCTGTTTTATCAGACTCCAAAAGACATACTGGTCACAACACTAGATAACCATTTTTTGAAATTCAAAACATAGGCGTGGAAAATTTATATTTAATGGACGGGCTTTTACTATATCCTAAGTAACCTAATGTTGTTTAAAATTAACAAAAGGATGAGTAGAATGTATTTAATAGAAGCATACCATAAAATGGTTGGGGTGTTATAGAACATGAATCGAAGAACATTTTGAAATGAAATATACATCCCCAACTGTATGAGAAGAATGGTGGAACTAATCATTATAGGTCACGTATATTTTTCTATTTCAATAATTTCATACACAACGTCATTGAATGTGGTTGATAGACCTGATACAAATGCGGGGGGGGGGAATTCATGAGGTAAACCCCTTTATCTTCCATTTATATTTTGTTAAGAAAATCATCAGATATGGTGGATAAATTTGTGGAATCACAATCCATATTGAGATAAGAATGTAAAAGAAAAGAGAAAGAGATAAAATATTACCAAAGTCATTGTAGAATACTTTTGGGTTACATGTATTCCTTTATGATACTACTTAGGGAATGAAATGTATGGACATCCTATGTTTCAGTTATTTTATTATAGGGATTTTCAATTTATATTAATTGAACGAGTAATTCAATATATCTCAAATAATAATCTTTCAGACTTCCCTTTGATAGACCCAGTTTATGTAGATCTATTTCTATAACATGGACAAGGTCTATTAATGTTTTTGGTTCCCAACTGCTATCTAGGATTGATTTTACAACCTCGATCAGTTTTACATGAATCATATAATAATTTTTGAGAACCATCAATGTATTTATAGGGGTTTTTCCAAATATATTCAGAGCATGAGTCTATATATAACCATCCCCCATTATTTTATTTATTTTCTTCTTGAAGAAACGTGTCTCTATGTATAATTATTCACAAGAAGTAAAGGGGGAACTATCCCCAAGTATTTTTTTCAACCATTCCATTGATGCCATATTTCAAGAATTGATGAAATGTTGAAGGTAACACCAAATGGATATAAATGTAGGTCCATCTAAGTAACATATTATATTATTTGTCATTCTATACAAAAATAAACATCTAATTATATTTTATATCCTTGAAATGGGCTTTAATCTTGATATTTCTGAGGGGTATATTATTTAATTTGTCATACAATTATTTTTTTTTGAGTAAAACCCCCTTCAAAATTTAATACTTTTTGGAGGGTCCTAACTGGTATGAGTTTTATCCTAAAACATTTGAAAACCAACCCCATTATTATGATGAAATTATCAAGTTGTTTGAAGCCATACTAGGGTTTTATTTGTCCTTCGATAACTAGTTCTTGATTTTGTTTCATAAATAAGATGTTGAAATGAAATAATGTCACTATATCTTCTAATAAATAATCATCAATTATAGTTTATTATATCTTAAAATCACATGTATTTTTATGGTAATCAATTTTTTCTCTTTGAGTTCTTATGAAATTTGTAGAGCATCTGAAACTAGATGATTGGCTAGGACACCCACCAACTACTTTAGAACTTCTTGTTTTTGTGGAATTGGTTTGTGTCTCCCATGGAGGGATCACACAATAACATGTAGATAAAAACAATTTTTGTTTTAGGATGATTGTTCAGCCCCATTAACTGGGGTAGAAGGAAAATATATTATAGGTGTTCTATGTTCCACTATTCAACCCCATTGTTCGGGATGACCAAGTAATCACACACTAGCTACTCAATCATTTAAAATCAATGGGTTTGAAAAAAAACTAAATGTAATTATGAAAATGACATTATTATATTGGGATTACTAAAGAACTAACCCATGGGTATTTCCAATTTATATGGCTTCTATAGAGATATGATCAGTATATTTGGTTTGACTGTGACCATGTTCTCCCCTATACCCCCAACCTCTATGGCGTCAGCTTCTAGCAACCAATGAAATAAAAGGTGGCATATATTTGAGGTTATAATCATCATCAAATATTGGGTATGTTATGTGAGTAATATCAACATAACTATAAAAGGGCACTTCATTTGAAGTGGATTCTAGTTTTTTGAGTGGTACCATTTAATCTAGATATAGAAGGAATGAAATAAAAAATATTCATAGTCTGGGTGGGAGGTGGATATGAATCATTTTCTGGAATCATTTCGACTATTAAAAAATAAACTCATCCATAGGGAGGAATAATTAGTGGAATATACCCATATAAATTTATCATTACTCATATTTTAATATGTAATTTTATTTTGGTAGGAGATCAATAAACTATATTCAGAGTCATCCAGTTGTAAAACATCTTTTCATACGTAGCTAGAAATTTGTTCAAGTCACCCACATCATCTAGTTGGTTGAAGGTAACACATTTCACCAATATCAGATCCTTTCCTAGAATAATGTTTTAAGAATAACACATCCTCTTGAGGATATATTTGATGAAAAAATCATTAGATGGTGTGACCCAGTTCCCTGGGAAAGTGGAGGATGTCAGGGAAATCATTGTGGTTGAACTCTATGGTTTTTATAGATTATAGAATATTAATGAGGTAATATTCAATTATTTTTAGGAAAAAACCAAGAACCTATTTATTAAGGATGGAATACACATTGTTCATATGTTTCTAAAATCATAGGGGATCATGATTTATCACTCACTCTAATAAAGGGAGGATTTACCGATGATGTCGTTCAACGAGAGGTGCTACGAAATAAAGGGACTACTTGCATGATATGAAACTAATAATTACTAGTTGGATGGGAATAAAAAAAATTCATCATTGCTAGATATTTTCCCTATTTCATGGGTGTGACCAAAAATTGTACCAAGTTTATCGAATGAATTATTCTTGTAACTTTTCCATTTCAATGTACTTATTGTATCTTCATAGATATTTTTTCTAGATAAATTTATTTTCAAGTTCATCTTAGATATTCTCCATATAGAGTTCAAACAATTTAGCTTATTATTGAAGGATATTAAGTTAATACTTTTAAC
This sequence comes from Viscum album, assembly GCA_963277665.1. NCBI lineage: Eukaryota > Viridiplantae > Streptophyta > Magnoliopsida > Santalales > Viscaceae > Viscum > Viscum album. The sequence continues at coordinate 995,799,681 of OY728123.1, read as the reverse complement.
CTTTCCATGTATTTAAAATGTATATGACCCCATCCTATTAAAATTGTTTTTAAATTATGAGGATAATAATTATTGAATTCTTTAACATGGTGATAGATTAATAAAGTAATTCATGATGAACTTATTCCCCACCCACAAAGGATCCTTATGGAATAGTGTTATACCAAATAAAGGATTACCCTTCCAGATAATTTACAAACCATCTTAGTTTTCATGAATACTTATGGTATTAAGGGAACATCATCAGGAACCGTTTACGCACAAACTGTGTGATTTATTTTTCATGATCTATCGTACCATCATCGGTCAAGATAATAGGATTTATGAAATTGGATTAGGTAATTTGTTTATCCAATCATATTGATATGGATTTTTTGGCTTTTAAAGTGGTGTGTCACTATTCCATGGATTCTATCCAAGTAGTTAGGGATTCGTTGGTGTGTCTGATTTATGGAAGTATCAATATCTAGATCACCCCAAATACAGGAATTGGAAAGGATTAATGTATTTAATCCCCTTTCAAATATCATTGATTCTGCAACTTCACTATATATGGAAGATCACTCTGATTAGGGAGACTCATTCCAAGAAATGGACAAATGAAATGATCATACCCAACAACTTCATTTATATTGGTTGATTTCCAATATCAAGAGTCACAATGATGCTCAACATTGACTATTATTAGATAATTATCTATCTCCGGATGTGTTGGAGGAGTAATATATATTTTTGTTTGAAGATGATAACTATTTGGAATATTTCCCCTACATAATTCCTCATTAGGTTGTCTGAGTTTCTATATCTCATACTCATATTCTACAAGACATTCCACTACACAAGATATTTTGGATCTTCTTGGTTGTTAGTCTGATGTGGCCACACAAAACACATTATCATAGGAAATTTCTTCCAAGGTGGTCTTAAATCATTATTTGGTGGTTCCCTATTTTTTTCCCTTCTCCAATTACATGTACACGCATCCTCAATTTTCTCCTTCAAATAACCACACACTTGAGGTATAATTTCTATATTTTTTCCCTATTATTTTGTGTCTTAGAATATACCATTTACAAGATTGATGGTGATGAAATTAATTTTATTGTATCGAGAAATGGTAGTTACCCCTATTAGTTTGTGTCTCAGTATGGTAACATGATACCATTTGTTTCCACATAAATAGTTAAATGGGGCTCCTACTTCTAACCATTGACCTTGTTAGGCCTTCTTAAATTAGGACCACTATTGGGTTTTTTCACCACAAAACATTCCGTTTTCTTGGCCTTGAAATAGTTACCTTGTGGGAATGTCTGCTCAAGATAGTTGAACGGGCCCTAAATAAATGGGATGCTTCTCATTGTGGGAGGAACAAGTTTTAAGACTATCATTGATATTTTTTCCATATCCAGTATAAGAATAAATCCCATTTAGAAGATGGTAAAAATACCCATAACCCAATGTAATGGGGATGAATTTTAGATATTTTTGGAACAATTTAATCCTATTTTTTAGAATCTACTGAATCCTTGGGTGGTGATTGACATGGATTTTCCCCATCAATATGTGTTGACGTTTTTTTAGTCCCTATTAAATTCTCATGTCTCATTTTTTGGAGTTTTATGAGCCTAAGAGTGGAGGTGGTGCTAGAAATGTCAGGAGAAATGTATGTTGGGTCATCCCACGGAAGCCTTCCTTGGAGGTCTCTATTGAGAATCTTCAAATTGGGAAAAAATATTCATGAATTTGTTGGGTTTAGGGGATGATTATGATGTCTGTCACTTACTACTGGGATATTTTGGGTAATAAATTACAACAATTTATATTTTTGAGATGCATTCTGTTTTTTTAGATTCCCATCATTGATGTTCTCTCATAGCCTTCCCTCTCTATTAATGGAATTTTTTCATCAATATAGTAGAATATTTTCTTTTTATTGAACAAAAGTATAATAAATTAAAGGATCCCTAGATATCTCCTTCGGATATGAAATTAAAATATTCCTTATCTATCGGTTTTCGCTATTTGGGGGAAATTGTAAAGTGAAATTCTCCATACAATTTTCATTTTCGGATATAAATGTCTTGCAGGGCATTAGCTCGAATGGTCCGAAGGCCTTCATTTTTATTGACTTTTGATAACCCCGCTTTCAAGGGATGAGGGGGAACCCATAAAAGGCTCATAGGCTCAAAGATTACATGGAACATAGGCCTAGGAAATTACATGACCCTAAGGTCTTATGGAATTCAACCCGACTATATACAATAAATTTCCCCTCCCCAGCATTAACATTATGAGAGTAGCACTCCACCTTTGCATGGTTTTATAGCTAGGCTTCCCGTGCAAGCACAGGCTGGTTATGATGGCATAGCCATGCCCTCTCATTCTGAAAAATCCATTTGGCTGTACTCTGGGGCGTGCACTTGCTCTGAATCCTCTTCTGGGGCTGCTCCTTTTTTGTAGAGTCTGTCTGGGGCAACTGCATGTGGCCTGAAGGACTTTAGGTGGCCTGAAATCCTTAAAGGTAGCCTGAAATTACTACTGACCCAAAGTCATGGGTGGACCGGAAGCCTTAATGACTCTAAGCCCAAATCGGTGGCCCAATGTGAATAGTTCAAGCTACTAAAATACTGAACAATACCTTCTACATTACCTTCTACAGTACCCGCACAGTGTACAGTTCTGCTATAGTCCCACACAGTTTACTGTATTCTACAGTCCAGCATAGTTTACAGTTTTACTACAGCACCTGCTACAGTACTACTACGGTTCCCTTGAAATATGCCTCTACTAGGTTTTGAACCTAGGTCGCGTGGATGCACATTGGGATACCTCACCAACTGGGCTGAGGCTCATGTGTTTTCTTGCAGGGCTTTACAAATCATTCACTATTGTGTTTTTATTCCATGGAGGAAAGAAATCCATAAAATTATTTTTATTCTATTCTAATATAGTTTCCAAGGACATGAAAAATCCATCCATGTGAAGCTGATAGTTGGGTGTATTTAGGATCGAGATGTGAATCAAATAAACTTGATAAGGGAGGTTTGTAGCCTTTAATAACATATTGGTCACCCACATATTCTATAAATAGTAAGGAACACAATCCTCTTTTAGATCAAATGAGAAATTCTAATTGGAAGTGGAAATGGACCAAAACATGATAGGATGGATTTTATGGGCTATCTCTTACAACATATATATGTAAGCTTATACATCCTCAGACTATATTCTTTTACTTTTTCAGACCACATAGGTTATTTTTTAGGTCTCCTAAAGACCGATATGATGTGTTGGTGATAATTTATGAGGAAATATATATTTTAAACCCCATTTTTCGTTAACCACTTCTAATGAACGTGTATAGACAAGGGGAGTACTTCCTTACCAAGAAATATATTACTATGGGGAGGTTTTCTCAAATTGATATTGAGTTTGGAGTCCCCTTATTTTGTATATGTACTACATTAAGGAGGATTATCGATGTAGTAATCAACATATGCATTAGATTAAGAGTTTTAGTACCCTCATGGTGGTCAAGATATTCTACATTGAGATATGAGGATACTATTATTGAGTAGATCATTAATATGTAAAAAATTCATCTTCATGACTTGAATATACAAACCATAATTTTTGGTTCCAGTTGGGATATGATCCTACCACATGATGGCATATATAATATGTTGATGACCATTTATTGATGTAGGATTAGAATGCACTACTGAAAAGCCATTGTATTTCACCATTGAGCATACATATCATCATCAAGGATATGAACAAACCTCTGGATTTTTTTCCATCATATTTTGATCAATAATGGCTGATGTGGAGGGATTTTGTTAGTTTATATATAAAATATTCATTACAATAATTCAATGGACCCTACAAATTGGAGAAATGATATGTGCCTCTTCACTTAGATCTTTTGAAGAATGTTAGTCTAGTCATTCAATAGAAAGAGTTGCGATATGAGAACTGATCCAGAATGGTGTCGGGATAAGTCATGTGACATAATTTCCATGGATATGATCATGTATTGGGGTGGTTTACAATTTTTTTACAAACTTCTATTGGAGTTGGGACATAAGAATTGTCTTGTTTTTTTAGAGTATTCCCCTAGATTTTGTTGATAGGAATGTATTCATATACTTTATAGGAGCATGAATATGATCTTCCTTTAGAGTATCCACCGATTCATGTTAACCATTGTGATCATGCACTATGGCTATTGGGATAAGAATGTGAACCTATTACTATATCTATATTTTTTTGGGAATATGCTAGGAGTTCTTCTATTAATTTTTATCAATAATGTTTCACTTTAGAATAGTATATATTGGAATATCATACTTCACATTCTCATTCTCGAAAATATATTGAATGTTGTATTTATTGATGTGGGGATATTCCAATAATACATTCCTATTAATTTCATCATTATATACCAATGGGATTATTGTGTGAGGAGGGTATATGTTCATACACAATGATTTCTATCAATATATATAAGTACACTTGATCGGGTTCAGTTGCGAAATGGTCCTCGTCATCGGTCGCTGCTAAAATATTACTACAAGAATCCTCATTGGAATCTATAATATGGCCCCACTCCCATTAATCTTCATTATGTTGCACTCAGTATGATCTATGAAGTTCAAGTGAATGAGTGTTCTAGGAGGAGACATTTCTATTATTTACCTAAGTAAGGAGACTAAGGGGAATTGGTGGGATGGTAATGATGGGGATGGTTGATAGGATCCCTCCCATATTGATCAAAAACTGGGATGGTGTCATGGTTGACACATTGTTCAATTTTTAAATGGTAAAGAAAGTGTTGTTTTCCAGGACTTAGGGATATGATTCCAAATCACATGTTAGTAGTGACATGTGTTACTAGTTTAATTGTATTTTTCATTAAACAAGATGGCCACATTGTCTTCAAAATTTGATACAAATTATTCTATTTTCAAGGGATGATATCACACCACACTTTTGGAATTCCCGAACTATTTTTTTTACAACTGAAGTTAAAGGCATTGTGTGTTTGAATTAGTTTAATGACCACTAGAGTTTATTTTGATATATGTTATTCCAGAACATTCACATGATGATGACATGATCTCTGGTCGTGTTTTTGTTTTTTATAATATTAATTTATTTCAAAAATACAGTAATGATCTAGGGTTCTGATAAACGAATAATTTTATGTTTGATACATTCTCAATTATCTATCCATGGTTATCACAAATATTTTTTCTTGATTTCATATTTTTTATTTTTATTTTGTGGAATGTATATAATGAAATGGGATGTGTGGTGGAAACCTAGATTTCCATTTATTATTGAATGATTGAAATATTTTAACTTTTATTATTTTCCGTGGATTATTTTTGGGTTTTCTAGTTTGATAAACATGATGTCGGATTCTTATAGTAATTGAATTTTTCTATTATCACATGTTTTCAAATCTCATTTTCTATATTGTATTGTCAAAAAATGTAATTTTTGTATTTCTTGGCACTCTATTTTGGGTGAATAAGTGTAATTTCATAATAATTTTTTTCAGATCACTATTTCTTATCTCTTAGAACTACTCCTAATGACTCTCTTATCCATAATGAGTCACATGCATACTTTTTATAGGTAATGAATCAATTATGGTTTGAATCCCAATGATTATTATGACCTCAAATTGGTCAAGAGGACTTGATTTCAGGATCATCACACCCTTTTTTGGGGAATCATTTCCTACTTTAGGACTCATAAATAGATTTATCATATGTTTGTGAATTTTAAAAAAATGTTAATGTGGGACTAGTTACCCCAATAATATAATAAGGTGTTGAGTCCGTACACATTCAATACAGTGTTCTATTAAGGATCTGGATTTTATTTATCCCAGTTTTTCCATATAGTTCCAATTATACCATAATAATGATTGAATTATTGTTATTTTAATCCGTATAATGAGGAAATCTATTATTTACTACCATCCATGAAGGAAACATGTGTTTCTTGATTTTGATTTAACCTATAAGAGGAATCCTACATATCCGATGAGAATAGGAATAAAAAACCCATATAATTCATTTATGATCAAGTTTTGCAGTTTAGATTATTCTGTAAACGAAATATATGAGGAAATTTATGAATTCAGTATTGATCATTTACCTTTGGAAGGCATCTTATGTACCATTTTTATAACTATACATGTAGTCTTTATAGTTTGACTTGTCTATAAATCGCTTATGGGTGTGGAAATTTGATTAATACTCACAATTGTTATTTCCCCAGAGCTTATAAAAAGGGGAATTACATATGGAAATTAACCAAAGTAGATTCCTTTTAATGAAGTAATTTGAATCCTTATTGTGAGTGGTACCTACACACTATGATTTCAATGTTATTTGAGTGATGTTTTGACACTGGGGTTTCCCTTAAATTTATTTGGATATTTATGGTGATACTAATAGGGTTGATGAAAATACATAAACTCATATGATTCATGCTCAGTGTGAGAATAAAGATATATAAATATATCCGATTCACTTCACATGGGTTCGGATTATATTCATTTATGCATCCTTGATGTAGTAATCGATATATAGATCGAGACTCGGGAATGTGTCATATGTGTCTAGATTTTAAAATAAATCGTAGTCTTTGTAGTTCAGTTATTACTAATAATATGCTAATATATGTGGAATTATGGTATACCCAAAGGGTTTGGGTCCTACTAATTGTAGTAAATGGAATATAATGGTACTTGCACTAAAGTGGATGCCCATAGAAAAGATTGATACATTATCCCTGACCAGATAAGGAGTGAGCCCATGAGTGGTTAATTTATCATGTGTGGATAGAATAAGGATTTCATAATACCAATAAGGTTTCATGAGTGAATTTTCATAGATCGTTATGCAATCTTCCTATATGAAATGGGAACTCTAGATCAAAGACTATTGGGTTCACCGGGTAATAGTGTACTTATACGAGTAATCCTACATGGCATGGATGAAATTTCTGGTGATTCATTCTTTAGATGTCTAATGATATATGTGGATATATTAATGATATGTTTGAGGATGTCTATATTCCATGTCCATGGAAATCACATGAACAATATCATTTGTCCATGGTTTGTAGAATGATAAAAGATGACATAACCCGGCTAACTTGTCTGGGGTGTGTAGTGTGATCAATTTTTACATGTCCAAATAATTTTCATGAACCATTTGACATGTATTGGATTTGTTTCATGAGCATGGATTACATTTATATGGTTAGTATTTTATAATTCAATAAGGAATATTTTTTTGTGGATTATTGAGGAATGATTTTAGCGAAGTGATATATTTCATTAGGAAATAGTTGGAGAATATATTATCACTGGTTTTTCAAGTTCATATAAAATAAGTAACTTTTATTATTAATAATACATGAGAATTAAAATCGATATTAATGAAACTAAATTCGATCCGGATTCATAGAAACTTTATAGGTATTGTTTGTTCTATTAAGAACCCAATATATTTGGCTTTAAATTTTTTTAATGAATTCTTATTAATATAAGAACAATATATTACCAATAATGTGGTTATTTAGTTGTTTGATTAATATAAAATTTTTAAATTCATTATTTACAAATTAGAATCCATTTCACTGGAAAATAAAATTTTAAAACCATGATTATTTTATAAATAAAAAATTTTCCTACATTACATTTGTAAATTAAAATTAAATTTATTAAACATAAATAATACAATACAAGATTTAAAATACAAATTCACTACAAAATGAAAAATATAAATTCCCAAAAAATAAAAAAAAATACCTGACTAAAATATATATTTTAATTTTATCAATGTATTTTAGGGTAATTTGGAAACTAAGGAACATAATATAAATAAATAAAAACATATGGCATGATAAATAATTTTTTTAGAAAACTTCATAATAATGGAAAAATAAATATTAATTTTTGTTATGGAATGAATATAATATAATTAATCATTTTTGAATTATATGCCCATTATAGGTCCATTGAAAATATATAAGATAGTAATTCAAAAAATTACTCGGCTAATTTGAATAATAAATTAATTTTTTTATGTACTGGCTCTTACACCAAATAATTTTGAGGATTCTTATTTTTTATAACTATAATTATAGAAATTTTATTTATTTATTTTATTAAATTTGATATTAAATTAAATATCACTAATAATATATTAGGAAATAACGAAATTTTTTAAAAATTAAAATAATTTTATTTTGTATTAAATAATAAAATAAAATATATTGTGTGGGTATATTTTGACTTTTCAAATAATTATTATTTATTATAATCATTTTAAATCATTAAAATATTTATTATTTATTATATTAAATATATTTATAGATTTTACTCATTATATAAATTTTAATTTTGGTTTTAATAAATTATAACTTATTCTATTCCACATAATTCAAAATTTAGTCTATAAATTTTATACATTATTTCACAGAACTAATTCTTCTTTTGAATATTTTAATTCCAATAAAATATATTTTCTAAATTTGTTATCAATATTTTGTTTTTAAAATTTTTGGGGAAAAATTTGTTAAATTTAGAGAAGAATTATTTATTACAATGATTTTGACCAATAATTATAAAAATATTCTCTATTAGAGAATATAAAAAATATATAAACATGTAAATCACCCATATGAATATTATTATGTTTTTCCTCCCATTAATTCTCTATAAAAAATCTTCATGAAATAAAATTCCATTAATAATTTCTCTCAACGTGTCTATGAATGTTTTAACAGGTGAAATTTCTCTCAAAACCATTAAGAAATTTTTAAAAATACTATGATACTCATTTATTTTCAATTTCAAATACTTATATTTTTATACATCAATTAGGGTATCATTTTATTCAAATAAAAATATGTATATTTTAACAAATAGTAATATAAAACATATTTTAGATGTTCCAAATGTAACAATAAATATTCAATCCTATACATGAAAACCCCTTTTGTTTAAATTACAATTATTGTATGCATTTAGGATATATTAAATATGAATTATTTTACATATCCATCCTAGGAATATTATTTTTTGATATTACTATTTTACAATAGGTTTAAGAAAATATTTTCAGAAGGTCTAATTTTTTATTGATGACACCTGTATATTGAGAAATTTCATAATGGGGATTATATGACTAATTTAAATGAAATATAAAATTTACATGTTAATAATATTTTTATATATTAAGGGAAAAAATTTTATTGTGTAAATATTATTAAAATTGGTGTATATTTATTCAGAATAAATTATAAAAAATTCCTTGAAATGGATGATATTTTATATTACATCCCTAATCATCCAATTATATAAATTAATTTAAATTGGTCATTATAATTTTCAATGATTACCCTTAATTTGAATATATGTTTGGGAAATCATTATATCCTCATATTATTTATCAAATATGATTAATTTCTAAATAATGAAGACCTAAATTCTATGTATGTGGTTAAATAGTATTTGAGGTCTATATTTGAAAACAAAATTATGTAAAGAAATAATGTATATTATATAACCAATGTAATTGATTATATATTATAACAATTATTTTTTTGGGAAGTGATAAAAATATATTACAAAAAAATCATTATAAAATAATTAATTAATTATGATATTTTGATTTGAAATCATTGTGTTTGGATTTGATAATAAAATATATTATTATTCATACATGGTAAATTTTTTTAATACCCTTATTATGACTGTCAAAAATAAGACTTTGATATCTAAATAGGGAAATTGTAAAAAATGATAATTGTTTCCAAATTCATTAAAATACTACTTTAAGAATGTTTTTTATAATATACACCATCAAGTATTATCATTTCATTAATTATGTAAATTGATTATTCTGTTAGTAACTATTTAAATTTCATGTAATATGTAAATTTCCTAAAGAATTTTTATATAGTTTAGTTAAATTACAACAACTCAATTAATTATGAATCTCAGTTGTTAATTATCATCATTATAATTTCTTGAACTATTTTATTATTTTCATATATTATGAGGACCATTTTTTAGTGTACTAAATTATTATATTTTGTAATCATGATTATATATTTGACTCGCCTTTATCTTTATTCATGAAATACATGTTACTGAAGATTATTATATGGTTTAAAATATTTAAATTTAATGTTATTATTCTATAATTTATTTATATAAATGATATTGTATCTCATTCCATATATTATGATTCCTGATCTAAAGGAAACTACAATTACGATTCTTATAAATTGATTAATAAATTTTTTTATGTATTAAATTTTTTATTCCATTACCCAAACTCATTACAGATCATTTTAATGAAATAAATCAGATTGGGTTATACTTTGAAACCCCACATAAAATTGATCATGTGGTGGTGACTAGAACAAATGGTATATGACCTAATATATAAGAGGAATTACCCTTTAAAAAAATCTATCTACAAAACAACAACATAATCCAACATGTCAATCATCATCCTTTTAAATATATAAACATACACATTTATATATATGCCAATTTTAATAATACACATCCATGACATTTCCTAATGAAATTAAATATAAGACACTCACTATAACTCTATGTACTCAGAGATATATCAAGTAGTTCATGAACATCGGTCGTTCATCATCACCCTAAACATGATCATGTTTGTGTAAAAAAAATAATAAAAATTAGAAGAAGATAAATAGTACTATATTTTTTATTCGTCAAGAAAATAATGTTACTTTTGAATAATAAAAATAAATCCTTGGTGAATAAAATATGTAATTATAAATCAATTAAACATAAAATTGTCTAACAAATTAATAAAATAAATTCTTCGACATACTACATCATCACTTACATGAAAAACTAGCTAATAATCCTCACATCAATCAATCATAAAATTTTATGATAATAGATCTAATAAAAAGAACTACATTTCACCATGGGAATTAATATATATCTAAAATAGCAACAACTACATGGAAATAGATCTATAGACACAAAAATTTCATTACTAATAAGAATAAAATATCCTACATCCACCTCAAAATCTAAGAATATTAAATTCCCATGGAACATCAATATATCTGAATACAATATTTATTTTCCCACAATATATCCTTTTAAAAACTATAAGTATATTTCCATAATAATAAGAACCTAATATATTCCATTGTCACTTGAATAATATTTTTAAGTAGAAATAACCCCATTAAACATCAAAATTTACTATCATAATATATATATCACATAAAAACATATAGTACCACTTTGAGTCATAATATAAATGTAATTAAATTCACTATGGTAAATATACTATAATAATCATGGTCATGACCCAAATAAGTTATTCCATGCCTAGATGAGTGAAAAGAAAATAGTAACACCCTAATCAATCATACAATAATAAAATGGAAATAGAATAGATTTAAATAGGCATATCACTAGTATGTATGACCTTAGTATAATGAATTAATACACACCCACACATCTATTTATATCATAAACATGAAATAAAAAATAAATTGTAATTACATGATTGGAAACAATGAATAAAACAACCTATTTGAATAACAAATATGGACTAATTAAAATATATTCAATGTGTGAAAGTGGAATAAATTTATTCCAAATAAGAGAAACAAATCTAGTCCCAACTAAAAATGTCAAATAATGTAGAACCCTTCTAAACATTAATACTGACCACCAAATGTGACCACCATCACATAGTACTGAAATACTCTACTATCACCTGGAATTCCAAGGAACCAGTTTAATAGTATTTAATGTTTATTTTCAAATTCATGTAATTTATATCTATATTCATAGTTCATTATATATTTAACAAGTAGGGTGCATAAAATATAACGGGATTCAGAAGAAAAAAATAGTAAACTCACCGCTCATGATGGGTGAGAAAGAAGACCCAAAAACAAAATGGTTATTGAATAAAAAAAATAAATAAATTGAGGAATCTATTTGTTTTCATTTTTATATAAGGATTCAAATTATATAAAATGATCCATGATGCTATGTAATCCAGAAATCTGTACCTAAATAATTCATTAACTATATATTGTAGACCACCACCTCACTAATGGAACATTACTCTCATTGGATGTTGGCCACAAGAGCATAGATCACCCACTCCTCCTATATTATCAAGGGTGATATGTCTAGACTCCTTATTTTTATAAATATTGGGAATATAATCTCACAGTTTTATTACCTCTACATTCCCCAAGAAATAGATAATATAATTGTGAATGTTATGGAAAAAAGTATATCATCTATGGGAAATGATGTAGAATTATTTTAAAATTGAAAGAGCATATAATTAATCAATAAAGACACTAAACCTATTGGTTATTTTGTTTTATTTATCATTATATGTACTGAAAATTCATCTAAAAAAATTTAATATGAATGTATATTATAACCAAGTAACGTTAGTTTGTATCAAAGTGTGGTTTCGTTATTTTTCGATATTAGGTTTTGAATAAATTTGTATGGAAAGGAAACCACAAATTTTGAATCAAAAGAAATGTAGGTTGAACTATAAATATCATAGAATAAAATTAATATGACATTATTTAAGGAACCTTAGGATTATTTTTCCTTATCAAATAAATAGATACATAGATTGTTATTGCATGACACGCACACAACCCTTTCGGTATTAGCCCACAAAATTAACCATGATAAATCCATTCAATAACATGTATTATGGAGAGGGAAATGAAATTATTAAAGATAAATAAATCATAATAATAGATATATTTAAAAATCTCAAATATATGATTAATAAAAATATTCATGCTATGAATCAAATCAAACTCTCAAATGTGTTTTGGAAGGAACAACTCTAAATTATTTCCTACAAAACAAATGACCACACATCATTACTAGTCCTTAAAATCCACTAATTACCATAATATCTATTAAAACAAAATAACACAAATTTTTCATTCCATATTGATCATAGAATGAAATATATTTCTTATCTTTTTATCATATTGAAAGTAATACACATCAATGGTAGACTCTATTTAAGAAGTTAATGCATTTAAAAAAATGTATCCATAGAATTGGATGAGTATAAGGAGATATTTTTTCAATAATTATTTTACTAAATATCCTAAAAAAATTGAGATGTGATTAATAATTATAAGAAACATTTATTATAAATCAATTGGTTCATATATTGAAAACATCATAATAATTTCATGGTGATATTAATGTTTTATCAATTACCTTGATAGAAACAAATATAGTTTTTAATTAGTAGATTAAAACCAAGTCTCTAAAATGAATTGGATGTGATTTAATTTTGTTCTAATGACCCAAGATTGATATACATGGATATTAAATAGTTATTGTGAAAAATATAAAATCACACCAAATGGTAATATCTGTTTAGTTGAATTGGAAACATAGAACCCAAACATCTAGTCTAGTGAAAGGCCATCAAGGATTACCACCAAGATCATCCCCTTATCGACTCCTACTTAAAATCATTCATTATAACATGGGGAAAGTAAACATAATAATGTGTGTGCTCATATGCTCATTATGGGAAAAAGGGTGATAGGTAAACACAAATATGAGTATAAAAGGTAGGATAAAGTGATCATGACAACAGAAGACCATTCATTACTTATAAAAGGTAACCTAAAATCCTAAGAAAAATAAAAGAACATAATCCATAAGATAAGAAAATTGACATAAGAAATTAAATTGTCATATACATATAAACTTTTAACTTTTTTAATACGTATACATAGTAATAAGTTTACTCATAAAAATTATGACATGAAATGAGGCCCTTAAAAAGCATTGTAAACATGAAATCAGGTTCACACATAAAATATATACCTTATGATGTTTCCATATTTACCAAATGAATTGGGTGGAGATATAGGTCCCACCAAAAATATAATGGAAACCGTACCTAAATATTCAACAAGAATATAAAAATAATTCATTATATCAGAACCCATGGAATGAAATGGATTTAATCATAATATGACCCATGAAAAGAAATTAATTACATAAACATCATTCCAACCAAAGCATAAATTATTTTTAGAAATAATAAGAATGATAATATTAAATAATATCCCCTATAAAACATAATTAACATCAAATAACGTTATCTTATATAGAGAATAATCTGGAGAGATAACTTGAAAATAATTATTCTAGAAAATTTCATTTATTCCTTAAAAAATAATTTTGAAAAATAAAAAACATTTAAAGCCATTTTAATTGAAAAAAATGGGAAAACATATAAATAAATATTGATTAAATTTTTTCAACATTTTTTTATGAAAATGTATAATGGAATCTTGGAAACATTTTTATATAAATTTTCTATGAAAATTATTTTAATATATCTTTTAAAATTATTTCACGAGTAAAATAATATTTAAACATTTCAATGTCTCCCATAACTCATTAAAACCATAAAATAATAATCCGCATGAAATAATTACATTGCAATATGCATAAAATATTTAGATAATAAGTATATTCCTCATATAACATGTCAAATGGTAGTGCATACACTATATAAAATAACATAGGTGCATACAAAAACATATGTCTCAAAGAAAAAAAATTGAAAAAGATCTACCTTCCTCATTTGGTTACTTTTGAACCATAAATTACCATTAAATAGATATCATTAAAGGGATATTTAAATGATCATAACATTAATAAAAAAATAATTGAATATGTTCATGGATATTATTTACACCACAAAAATGAAACAAGTGTTGTATATGGGGTGTTTCCTATAGAAATACAAGTGAGACAAAAAACCCTTACCTTTGGTCAGGGTTCCTTCTTACATGTATTAATCTCATGTATAAGGTTTTAATAATATTATTAACTTATTATAGAATAATATTAATTTTTATGATATCATATGGGATCAAACTATTACCTGTTTTTTAATAACATTATTACTCATCTTTTAGGTGTCAACTTCTTCATCTTCTTATGCATGTTTTGACATATAAGATCTGGTTCTTATTATTAGATTATAGCTATATTAGATAAAAAATTATATTATGATAATATATATCATATTTATTAATACTATTCATTTATATAATCATTCTTTAATGGAGATCATGTAGAAATAATCGCATCGTATTGTGAAGACGGAAGTCATATATACGCATGATTGATGATGTAATTATCATAATTTTGAATTGGTGTCGAAGTTGATGGTATATATTTTGTTAATAATCAATATCATTTTATTATAATCATATTTATTTATTATTTCCATTATTATAACTA
Organism: Viscum album; assembly: GCA_963277665.1. NCBI lineage: Eukaryota > Viridiplantae > Streptophyta > Magnoliopsida > Santalales > Viscaceae > Viscum > Viscum album. The sequence goes on along the minus strand of OY728123.1, from coordinate 995,784,308 downwards.
TCCATGTAAAGTGGTGTTGATTAACATATCACACCACGATGTGGAGAATATATGTTGTATGTACGCAGGTGTGGTGAATTCATTTTTTGTAGGATGGATAGAAGGTGGGAATATGGTTTTCCCATAATCATAATGACATATCATAATATAAGTTATAATGTATTTACTAATTTATAATGTACAAAACTCGTTAAGAATAAGTAGAAGAAGATATAAGTTTGAAATAATTGGTTGAGGAGATTACCTCTTCTTTGATGAGATCCCCCTACAACTCCTCTTAAATGCACTATAGTTGGCCTATTAAGAATAAAATATTTATAATATGTAACTAGGTAATTTTTTAAGGGAAATTTTTTGGTGATTACTGATATTAAAGGCTCAACATGAAGTGAATAATTGAGGGAGATGGTACCCTTTTATAATTGAGGTGAGGAGTGATTTTGGAATCTCGAAAAATTGTTTTTTTTATAATAAAATAAAATCCCATCACAAAACCTACAAAATGACATATTATATAATATTAAATGATATAGGTTTGTAATCTCTTAAAATAATAAATTTATGAAAATTTTTATGTCGATTTATGTTTCATAATTTTAATTAATCATTAGTTTTTTTATATTAATTTTAACTAAGGTAACAAATGTATCAATAATAAAAGACTATAATATTGACTTTTTTATGTCAATTAAAACATAAAGGAAATACTTTTACTCTTTGAAACCATATAATTATAATTATTTAATATTCTTAAATAACTTTTCTTTATTTTTAAATAATTTAATGAAAACAAATTTGGAAAAATATTTATAATGTCAACATTGACACTATTCATTTATTAAATATTTATAAATATAAAGATAATATGTTATCCTTGAAAAAAATATTTTATTAGATCTCTAATTGGTCAAGGTAATATAAAAAAGTTACTGAATATATTTATTATCCAAAATTTTATTTTTAAAATTGTTTTTAATAACATTTATATGATATTTTCATTAATAAAATAATTACTAAATTAGTTTTGTGTACTTATTTAATATAATAATTTATTAAATACAAATTAAAAAATACAATGATGAATACAAATCATCTATATTTTATAATAATACTTATATTCAAATGTATCTTCTATATAATCCTACATAAGAATGTCATATTTATTAAAATATGAAAGTGACAACTTTGACATCACTATAAATAAAATATTTAAAGTGTCGTAATTTTTTCCATATGTCTCAAAATGGACAATAAATATACCCTTGGATTAATATGGTCTATAAATACTCGAAAAATAATATTGTATATAGTTTTATGGTCTTTTGATGTTTATTATCATTATAATAAAAATTATATTATTGATGTTTCATTAATTAAATAATTCATGCCTCATCGATGTATAATCCTTTGTGTTATTTATTAAATTTCTAAAAAATTAAAAATTAATTACCATGATAAATAATGAAAATTTATATTCAAAATGGGTATTTATAATTGAATTTAACTTTTGTATAACCTAATATTAAAAATGATAAAAAAAAATTTAAAATTTCTATAACTCATATTTAACATTCACTTAAATAAAATTTATTAAATGTTCTAATCTCATCCAAGTGGCATACAATTGATACTATTTCAAAACCAAATTTTATATAGGTCGAATCACACACATCCAATGATAATTGAATAACTGTTAGGGATATTTTATAATAGTATATTAACCCTTATTTACCTGATTTACCTTTTTTGTATTAATAAAAATTAATGAAGTTACAATTCATAATTACTAAAATTAAAAGAAATATATTTACATAATTTGAAAACCATGATTCCGAATATTAATAAATATTAAAAAATTCAAAACACATAAATTTCAGTAACTAATTTTTAATTAATATCATTTTCAAACCGATGAAATGAATTTTAAAATTTAAAAAATGAAAAAGATTGAAATGGTTTTATATCTAAATTTAATGTAAAAATAATACTAATGGCCTAATTTATATTAAATGATAAAAATATAATCTATTTATACTTTAAAACTTTTAAAATTTATAATATAACAAAAAAATTATTTCAATGGAAAAAATTTGTTTTCAATTAATATTTAGTATTTCTCACTATTCATACAAACATGAAAATTAACATAAACATAAAAAAACTAAAATAATGTTTATTTTGGTTATCCTAATCCAAATAAGAATTTTATTTTTTAATAAATATTATAAAAAATGTTTCAAAATTTATATATAAAATGGTCACACCATCAGAATGTGGAAAAAATAAATTTTTGAAAAATACTTCTTTTATCCCAAAATTCGAATTTGTTTATATATCATATCTAGGAGCCATATAAAATGAATTATGATAGTTCTATTGAATATATTATATATATGTATATATATTTAATTAATACAATCCATTAATATTTATTTTATTGTTTTATAAACTCAATTATTTGAATTATAATAGTTTTTCATAAAAACCCATATTTTTATTTGAAAAGTATTTTATATTCATTTATAATTAATTTCTCACCATAAAATTGTTTATATATACATATGAAATGATTATTTTCATAATTCAGATCATATTTTTCCTAGCTTCCATAGTAAATGGCTATGTTATAAGGTAACATGATAATATTATGTTGTTCTCTTAACTCGGTCTTGCGTGAAATGAATTCTATAGAATGAACATGAAATTGTGTGTAACATAGGCCAAAAATTGTGTTGAGTATACCACACACTAATATTGTTTTTGATTTAGTAAAAGATTATTCTAGTGTAGCATACAATATAATACTCCAAATAAATTTAAAAAATATATCTCATTAACATCTGGGGATGTTACATTCTACCCCCCTAAAAATAAATTTCTCAATAGTAATTCAATAGGGTTATAAAATTTATTATACATTATTGTTGTTTTCATATAATCCTACATTGTAAATATGAATTCTAAAATTTCCTTTTAAAATTAATAGTATGAAAATAACAGTTTCCCATATAAAATCAAAACTAGGTCTCTAAGTATTAGATCATATGTGAGGATTTGGGCATGGATGAAAATAATAAATAATCATAGTGATTGATAAAGATCATTGGTAACAAAAAAATGGGAGATGCAGAGAAAGATAACAATAAAAATCAATAAACTAAATAAATGTAAAATATTACATTATTATCGTCAAAATTGATAATAATAGGTCACCCTTTTACAACACAATCCATATTCATAATGTTGAATAATTTTCATGAGAATATGCGCTTTCATGATTTCAATAAATCTCACCCTTTTGTGGGGATTTGATAAATTTACACTTCATATATTATTCCAAAAAATTAAGTTGAATGTATCAATCCTGAAGCACTAATAGATCATGAAAATGATGGTTCATTCCATCTATATTTATGGCAATAAAAAGGATAAAACAAGTTTCAAATATGTATAAGTCCACCTAAATTGAGATGATTCTTTAATCCAGATAACCTAATTTGGATTTTAAATTATATTATCCCTAAATGTATAACCATACAATCGGTTTGAAAAATAAAAATCCCAAACATTAGAAGTAGGTGAACTAAATCATCTTAACATTTATCTACCATATTTTATAAGGTATCGCTTGATTGTAACATTCTAAACATGTGAATAACTTCAACGAATATTCAGTTGAAACTTGGTTATAACCTAAATTACCATAAATCCTTATTTATAACATTCATTTTTACGTATTCCAAATTATATTCGATATATTCCATAAGTACCAAAAACAATATACCTCATCAATAATAACATATCCACTTTTTAATAAATCCATAATCATTTATAATAAAATCATTACCGTCCAATTTACTTATTAATATCCAATATATATTTATCCAATATATTCAAAATTTTCTCCACATCATGAACACATTAAGGTTTACCTTCCCATGATGACTGTATTTCCTTTCCCTTAAATAAATTTTCTATGACTTCATGACCTTTCAAAATTTCCTTTTCAAACCATAATAAAAATGTTATACTCAAAATACCTAAACATTATCCTTGAATTCCAAAACATATACATTTCAATCATCTAACTTTATTATTAACCCATTACTCAGCCTTCATTATTTTATTCATCCAAATAATATGAAGTGTGTATCATGTAATATGGTTCCCCAATCGTAATTTAATCCTGATTATCATGTTTAAGGTAAAATGTATAGTTAATTCATCCCATACCATTCACATGTCGTTTTCAGTCTCTTTATTCTCATCATTGTAACCAATACCAATGCCATAATCATGATTCCCATCATTATATTTCGAATTATGAAATATATTTTCATAAATCCCATACTTTCCACATCCAAAACATTCAATTTTTACCATGTTCTATCTCGTTTCAGCTATTGACTAAAACCATAATGCAATGTGTAAGAAAAGGTTATCATAAATGAAAGTAACATAAAATAGGGAAATTACTTATAATATTTCAATCAATGACACCTCAAGTTTTATCCTAGGTTATTCATGGTTATTACCAAAATTCTAGTAATGTAATCTATAGTTAGACTTATCCTTATGGAATCCCTGTACATATCATTAAAAATATCTCAAGTGATCTAAATAAAGTTTTCACATCCTAGTTTTTAATGGTTAACTAACCATCACTTAGATACAAACTCTAATAACCCAATATTAACATACATGGTTATTACATTATTGTTGTTGAATAAATAAAAACACACCAAAGGATTGTATTAGTATAGTGCCTTTGTAAACATCTAAAAGAAACTTCTAGTCTAGTGAGTGATATTCAATGTTTCTCAAAATGATCTTCCCTTTTGTACTCCTACCTAGAATCTTTCTTTATAACAAGGAGAAAACAAATCAAAACAAATGTTGAGCTCATATTCTTAGTATGGGTAAACAAGGGTGATATGTAAACATAAACATGATTATAAGGGGTATGAGAATATAATCATAACATTAGAAGATCATACCCGACATATTAAAGGTAAACATGAATAACAAGAAAAATAACATAACATAATCCATAAGATCAATACAATTACATAATACAAGAAATTTTGGCATACAAAAAAATTAATTTTTTGAGCATGTACAAATATAAATAGGTTCCATCATTAAATTAAAGAAATGAAATTAGTCCCCTATATAGCATTGAGAGCATGAAATTAGGTTCATGTTTAACATATATACCCCATGAGTTATCCATCTTTAGCCAATGAATTTGAGGTAGAAATAGGTCTCACCCATAACATAATTAAAACCATATATATTTGTGCCAAAAAGATCAAATAATTATTCATCATATAATAACCCATGGAATGAAATAGATTCAAGGATAATATAACCCATAAACAAAATGAATTTTATAAATATCATTCTATCATAAACAGAAAAAAAATATTTTTGAAAGGACAATAATTATATCATTAAATCATATCCGTACTAAAATATAAGTAATATAAAATAACATTAACTAATACGTAAACTAATCTTGACAGATCACTTGAAAATAATTCCTAATGAAAATATCACTTATTCTTTGAAAAATGAATTTTTAAACATAAAGAATTTTTAAAACCCGATTTTTAAAAATATACATGAAATATTTTAATGAAATATTCAGAAAATTTTGAAAACATTTTTCCTTAAAAACAATTTATAGGAGAATAAAAACATTTTTAAGTTATTTTTTCTTGAAAATTATCTTATGAGATCATTTAAAAACATTTCTTGAGGAAAATAATCATTAAAAATTTTAAAGTGTATTATACTACATTGTAACATTTGAATCATAATACACATTACATAATAATATTAACAAAATATTAAAATATTATCAAAAATGTATATTCCTAATATAAATATCAAATGGATGTGGCTACACCTTGTAAAATAACTATGTTTCATAACAAAACATGTGTCTAAAAAAAGTATAATTGGGACCAACCTACATTAATCATTTGGTAACTTTTGAAATATAAAATCAAATGAAATAGATATCATAAAATGGATTTTTTAATACCCAAAATCTAAATTATAAAAATCATAGATTAAATTCATGGAAATTATGTACACTAAGTAAAATAAGAAGTGGTGTGTATGGACTGTTTCCCATTGAAAAATATGTGAAACATAAATACCTTAGATTAGATATGGTTTTATTCATATGTATCTGAACCACATTTACAAGGGTTTAGATAATTTTATTAACTTATTCTAGAATGATAATAATTTTTATGATATCATATAGGATCATATAACTAACTATTTTTCAATAACATTATTACAGATCTTTTTTTTGTTAACTACTTCATGTTCTTATTCGATTTTTCATATAACTTATGGTTATAATTATTAGGTTATATTTATATCATTTCCTAAATGATATTAATATAATATATATCTTATTTTTTCATTTTATACATTTATATCATCATTCTTTAATAGATATCATATATAAATAATCGAATCACATCATGGTGATGGTTGGCCATACGTATGCCCAAGCGACGATATCATTCCACTTATTTTGAAATGTTATGGAATCAGATGGTAAATATTTGGTTTTGAAAATATATATATTTTTATAATAATCATATATAGATATTAGTTTCATCATTATGACCATCCAAGTATAGTGGTGGTTAAAATATATTTCACCACATCATGGAGATGATAAGTTGTAGGTACGCACATGTGGGGATTTCATTTTTTATATGATGGATAGATGGTGGAATATGGTTGTCAATTAATCAAAATAAAATCTTAAAATATAATTGATGTTGAATTAACTACTTTATAATTGGAAAAACTCATGAATAGGAAGTAGAAGTAGAAGAAGAACAAAGGTTAAGAGAATTGGTTGAGGATATTACATCTTCTTCAACGTGATCTCTCAAGATATCCTCTTAATGGACCTAGAGTTGGACTTTTGATAAGATCATAAACTATAGTATATAAATAGTGAATATTAAAAGTGAAATGTTAAAGGGATCTCTGGGATTAGAGGCTCAATGCGTCGTGATGAAGTGAGAGAGGAGGTTCCCCTTTATAATTGGGGTGAGAGGCACTTTTGGAATCTCCAAAAATATAAATTAATAATAAAATAAATGAAAACCAAAAAATTACAAAATGTTGTATTTTAAAAAATTATATGATATATGGTTGTAATATAATCAACAAATATTTTGTTTGGAAGAATTTTTTTCTATATATTTCTTATCTTTTTAAATAACATTTAGCTATTTTACTTAAATTTTATCTAAGGTAACAAATTTATTATAATTAAAGTTGTATAATATTTAATAATTTTATGTCAATTTACAATAATTTAATCATTTTGAATATTTTATACCATATAATAATTATTTTAAACTTTATAAAACTTTATAATTATTTTATATAATTTAAGAAAACATTACATTGACGAAATATCAATAGTCTCAATTTTGACACTATTCATTTCATATAATTTTAAAAATATCAAGACATGATGTTAACCTAAGCCGAAATATTTTTATTAAATTTATAAGGGTTCATTTTTGTCTAATAATTTCATTGAATATATTAATTATCTAAAATTATATTTATTATATGATCACGACCTCGTAGGGATGTAATCAACTCTTTGGTTCGAGCATTAATAAAATAACTACTACATCAGTTTTGTGTAACTATTTAATATACATATTCTAAAAAAGATAAAAAAATACTATAAAATTTATAAATCCTCTATATTTCAAAATACTTATTTTAGAATATAATGTCTTGAAATTCCTGCATTAAAAATGTTATATTTGTTAAAACATAATTGTGACAAAATTAACATCAATTTAAATAAAATAATATAACTGTAATAATTTTTTCTATATTGCTCCAAATGGTCAATAACTAGACACTTGAATTAGTATTCTATATATATACTCTACCAAAAATATTTTATTAAGAATTTTGGTTTTTTAATTATTATTATCATTTTAATAAAAAATAATTTGATGATTTTTTATCACTTAAATATTTTCTGCATCATCAATGTATAATCATTTAAAGAAATTATTTATTTCCTAACAAGGAAAAATAAATTTCTATAATAATGAAAAAATATATTTAAAATGATACTTTATTTTCTACTTTATCTTTATAATAACCCTACATTAAAATTCATCTAGTTATTACATTTTGAGAAAAAGTATATATAACTTTTCTTGACATAAACTATATTAAATTTCATAAGCATTTCTAAATAGATTGAAAAGGACAAAAATGTCACCTAAAAGATTATTTAATTGGAAACACACTAATAAAATGATAATAGTACAAGTGTCAGGGTAATTTTATAATATTAAATTTACCCTTAATTACCCGATTTACCAGTTTACCGGGTTAATAAAAATTACTGAAGATATTATTCATTATGCCAAAAAAAAGTAATTTACATAATTTAATCACACTGACTGTAAATATGGAATCCATTTTAATATATTCAAAACACATAATTTTATGTCATTAATTTAAAATTAACCCCGTTGTCCAAATGAGGGTACGACTTTTAAAGGTTAAAATATGAAAATGATTGGAAATTGTTTACATCAATATTCAAGGTATTATTAATACCAATGGTCAAAATTATATTAAATGAAAAAAATTTAATCAAAATATACATTAATCCCATTATAATATATAATGTAACACTATAAATTATTTTAATGAAAAAAGTTGTTTTCAATTAAAATTTATTATTTTTTTAAAAAATCATCCAACCAAAAAACATATCAAAAGAAATAAATCAATGAACAAAAAGTAAATTTTGATACTCATATTTAAAAGAAAATTTTTATTTTTGAAAATAGAGAATAAAATTTTAAAAATAGATTTATAATTGGTGCACCATCAAAAAAGAGAAACCTATATTTTTTAAAAAATAATTCTTTTATCCAAAAATAATAATTTGTTCTCATATTATATCTATAAAATATATAATATTAATTTTAAAATATATATTTAATGTCTTAAATATATTTCTCCTTAATAAAATTAATCATTATTTATTTTATCATTTTATAAACACACTAATTTTCAATTAATTATTTTTTCAAGAAAAATAATTCCTTTTATTTAAATATGTTTTTACTTATGATTATAATTAATTGATAACCAAATAATTTATTATATATACACGTATAAATCATATTTTCATAATTTAGTTAATAATATTTTTACCCTCGATTATAATGACTAGGTTATAAGGTAACAAAATAATATTTTTTTTCACTCCTAAACTCAGTCATGTGTAAAATGAATCTTTCCAAAATAACAAGAATTTATTTATAACAAAATCCACAAATAGTGTTGTATATTCCAAAATCTATGTTGGTGTTAGTTTTAGAACAAGATTATATTAGTGTATAGTATAATAGAAGAAATGAAATAAATATAAAAAATATATATCTCATGAAAATATCGGGGTGTTTCATTTGAAGCCATGATGAAATTGTATGACATACTATTAGGGTAAAATTTGATATTAGAGACTCTCTTTATTCTCCTATGTTTTTGGACAGTAAGAGTAAAAAGTTTTTTCATGGAATCTCAAATTATAAAGTCTATAATGGGAAAATTATTTGTGTTATAACATATTGAAGATGTTGGAAGATGCATATGGGGAACTTTATTCAAGGAATAGGTATTTGCTACAAGTTTGGAAGAGATATCCATCGAGCACATAAATGTTAATTATGAATAATGAGGAAAACTAATGAAATAAATGGAGAAAATGCTGAGCCAAATACAATATCAACACAATGATGCGTAATTTTAAAATCTACTTGAATTATTAAAAATAGTTCACCAAAAATTATATATAATGATTACTACTAACATTATTAACCTCCTATGACGAGGGATAGAGGGAAATATAATTCCATCGCAACTACTGAAGTGGGTAGTGAAACCAATGTGATGAATGGTACACCCAAATTCAAGACTATAACTAAAAATTTCATATTTATTTATATTTATACTCCCTCAAAATCACTATATGGTTGTTTGAGTAGAAGTTCTATGATGAACCTTCTATTAAGATCCTTGAGATTATACCTTGAATATCATGATAAATATTAAACAAGAATTGGATTCAATGACATGCAACAGCACTATAGATCATTTTAAAATAGATGGTATATCTACAAGGAACAATAATACTATGGAGGATGTTCTATAAAAATAATGGATTTCAAATGAGTATAGGATCAATACCTTCACTGATAGACTTATCATATAACAATATTTTACATTCTATTATTCCAATAACATCATGTGAGGCTTTGTATAGAAAGCATTTAAGAACTCCAATATGATGGGATGTAGAAGGATATTGTATGTCTTTGGGACATGATATATCTAAATAAATGATATAGAATATATAAAAAATGAAAAAACACATTTAAACTACATAAATTTGACAAAAAACTATGTTGATAATCATTATAGAGATTTAGAATTTCATGTTAGAGTTAGGGTATTTATTCTAAATATCACCATGGAAGTGGGTTATGAGATTAAAAAAGAATGTAATGTTGAGTAAGTGATATATCAGTTCATTAAATGTTGTCAATCATATAGATATTGTATCTTATTTCCTCTTACATTTGTAAACCACTATAAGATGCATGATGTGTTCCACTTGTCACTTTTATTGATGTGAACACATAATCCACCACATTTATTGAACTCAGACATTATATTGATGGAAGATGATCTCTATCAAAAATAATAACAACTTGATATCATGGATTATATATATATATTATTATTAAAAAATAGAACATACCACATTGATGTTATAACGAATAATCATATGTCTGAGGAAGTATTGTGGTAACCCAATTGTGTAATGAATTTGAAATACCATCATATTTTTTCAACTATGAAATATAATGTTGAAGAACAAGTTATTTTTATGCTGCATAATGTAATGCATTCAAATTTTATTTTTTATTTACCATTAAAAAATTATGAATTATTGATCACGTTTGTTTCATAGAACACAAAAATAATGATGACAGTCATTTATTAGGGTTGAATATTATAAAAATTTAAATAAATTATAATATAATAAAATGAAAAACATGCACCAAAAACATGGTTCTATTAACTTTTCCATAATTTCCATGATTTGATCATCACTAAGACAACAAAATTCTAGTTCGAGTAGAAATGTATATCCATACAAGAATAATAACAGGGTAATAAATCCATGTAAACATAATTTCTCACATAGCATGGGATTGAGGTTACTCAAAAAATTTTCCATATCCGGTTGTTTTTTTGTGAGAGACTCCTTCTATGTTTTCATTATGGATTTTACAATTACTAATGAAATGTCTTTTAAATCCAACTATTCCATTTTTATGTGTCATATATGAACCTTTTTCCTAGTAAACCATCCTCCAAGGGTTTATACATCATATGTAGGGTTATATTTATCCTCTCGTGATTTTATTTGATTGGTCATGGATCTAATCTCGGATTATATATCAATCATCAAGTTTATTTTAAAATGGGATTCATAAATGAAGCTCCCCTATGATGCCCATTTTATAGAGTAACTAAACCACACTATCAACCTCACATATCCCCTATACATCAGAGTCTCCTCCACTTACTAAGAGGTCTAAACTAATTATGATGGAGCATAATTTTATGAATATATATGAGGTGGTAACATGGGGTGATGGAGTGTCCTTTTGCGAGGTTTAACAATATTCGGCCAAATAGTAATGAAGAATCCTATTGTGACTTTTCATGAGGATATTTTATGACTCACAAACTTGATTCCTCATAGACACTATAAATGAACACCATTTTTGGGAACACAGACATAGTAGTGTGTATGAATACTTCACACCCACCTCAATTTAGAGTAGTTAATCTATAAAAAATACTCGTTCTACTGATGAAATACCAAGGTAATTCCAAAACCCAAAACATGAAGCATGAATGCACATGAAAAAGGATTCAATTTAAGGCCACATCATAAATACATCATTGTGGATCTTAAGGTATAAATACCTGAGTACCTAAATTTCATTCTTTTATGAGATCAAGTATGTGGAAATCATCCCTGTATGAGCTATAGTATATCAACACCGCCCTCTGTGAGATCTTGTATATGTAATCCTTACATTTACAAGCTAATGTACACATAAATACCTCTATCATATCTACCAAATTGATATGGTCCTTCATAAACTCAACATCCCAAACCATATTACATCACCATATAAGTATGCAAGCATCCATTTTAAAATATTAGTTCAATGGACAATGTATTCATATAACCCATTACTATCCCCCCTAAAGAATTTATTGGTGGGTAATCTGCAAAGTCATAGGGTTTTAGTTCTTAATTATATTATAAAAGTAATGATTCATCATAGTATTCACCTTTTTGTGCAAGATAAATGACTCCAACCAACATAGAAAACATCAATTATATACAAAATTAGACTCCATGGACAAGTCCATACATATTACCTCAAAAAGTGTTAAAGTAATAATGTGGTTTTTAATTCATTTTATTGGGGGATAAGAAAATGTTACATTTACATTCACTCCTAACACCCAAAAATATACCCATTATTCAATAGAAAGGGAATAGGATCATCCATTACACTTTGAGATTAAATACTCCCCTTGGATATATAATACACGATGAGTAATGATTCTCTTCTTGGTTCACTTATATACCATGAGATGAGAAACACATATTGATTCCAAAATAGGAATCCTCATATGTTTAATCCACATACCTATCTAGATACATCATTATTTTATGAGATTAAAAAACATAGGTGATGACCATGGTATTATTTAAAAATTCTTCAAGTGATGATCCTCAGGTGATCATGATTAACGTACACTAGGTGATGAGTCTAGGAACATATAACATGGAGAATTATAACATATCGAGTTGATGAAAATAATGAAAATTAGTATTCCTTAGTCATATGCTAGTTATTCTTCTGGTGGTGAGACAAGGATGCTTTATGAATGATCTAGTGATGCTTCTGTGGATGATCAATAGACAATGTGTCATATATCATGTGACTATCATGGGATTTATTGATGGATTAACATGAATAATATATCATGGACCTCATACCAAATTTAATCCCCAATCATGACTTCAACTAATTTATTACTAGTGGATGTTATGACCTATAATGGTTTAATCATGTGTATGTCCCACACCAATGATTACACGAAAATTATTTCATAATTTTATATTATATATAAGGATAAATTACATGAACATATTGTTTTTCAAATGACCTCAAAAGTTATAATGTTACAAATTAACTAGAATCAAACATCATGGGTTCTGATTCCATTCATATTGTTATATATGAATCCCTTTTAATGGGATTAATCCCAACTCCATAGAAACAACCAAATCCCATGATGGTGATTTTCACATCCTATTATCACTTTTAGGTACATATATTTATTTTTAACCTTATTTTATTTTGAACCGATATTGGGTCATTCGGGGTGAATTATGGTAGATATTTCATTTTTTGGGATTTTTTATGATTTTTTCATGGTTATAGGAAAAATTTTATTTTCTATGGATGGTCGGAATTATTTCATGGTATAGAAAAATTTTGTTTTTATGGATTTTCATTGGTTAGTCAAACCGTGAATGTAAATAGTGATGCATCTCATGTTTATAGTAAACCCTCTAAAATTGGAGTAGAGTTATTAAAACTATGTTGCAAATCCATGAGTTAGAAATTAATTAATCTGAAAATTATATTTATGACCCATGAAACCTCCCTTGACCCTATTCTTCTTTGAAACCTTAGTATCCAAACCCTTGGGATTCCATATGGAGGATTTTTAGATCCTAACATTTATAGATATAGATTATGACATATCTAGAGTTATATATTCTAGGATAAAAAATAAGAGTTAATTTTTCAATGATCATTATTGTTTCTAAATAAATTATGTAATTTTTCATTAAAGGAACAATTAATTGGAGATATTACTTATAATTTGATGGGTTGTGACCTGATCTGAAGATTTTTCACATGGATAAATTATTATAATGGAAGGTAGTGACTAAATCAACATATATCTTGATCGATTTATCCATTAATCTTAATGGAATGTTGTTTCTTTTGTTCTTTATTAATATTGGTATTATTGAATATAATTTTAATGATATGATATTATTAATTTACAGTATTTTTTCTATATAAGATCTATATCTCTCTTTAGCATGTTGATACTGTTTTTTTGGGTATACCATGGGTTTGAGGTATGTTATTTCAGTAAAAGATATTAATTTATGAACAATTATTTCTTATCTTTTTAAATTGGTTTTATAAATTTTTTAATGGGATTATTTAGGAATTTTAAAAGTGACGGTGTGTGTTTTGTATAATGGATTTTCCATTCTTGTACTATTAGGATATATAGTATTCAAAGATTGTTTTATTGTGAATTTGTTATTATTGATTATTGACATGTTATTTTCCCTCGAAATGATTTTGACTATGAAATGAAAGATTATATATTTTGGATGTTTTTTTAAATTAAATATTATATGTGTCATGTTTTTTGAAATTAAAAGATTCTATTTATGGGCTATCAAAAATTTTAACATTGGGTACATAATACGGGGATAAATTTGGGATATAATTATTGGAATTTTTTATGGCTAAATATCGCAGATTTACAATAAAAATATTATCAAAATATTGTATGATAATCAAGTTCGCTTATTTTTATATTATCCTATAACACCCAAATGTATTTTATATATTTTATTTGAAATAAAATTTAAATATTTCTTATATTTCTTAAAACGAATCATCAAGTGTTAACCGAAAATAATTTACTATAAAAATATTATTATTGAAATTTGATAATTATTACTTTATTATTAATTTTTAATGTCAAAAATATAATAACCAAATTAAATAAATATTTATAATTTATTTATATGATTGATATATATTGATTCATAAGTAGCTAATTTTTTGTGTAATAATTTTATATATTGAATGTGTGTTCTTTTCAAAAATGGATTCATTGTATCTTGTTCATAGAAATTATAATTAATTTTTAACATTTGTTAAACCTTAATTTTAAAAGATAACCCAAATTTTTTAAACAATGAGGTTAAAATTATCAAAGGGTCATTTTTTGGAATATTTTGAAAAATTATATAGTTTTGTGAATAATGAAAATACATATTTTCAATGAAATCTAAATTTTCATTTATATTATTTTCAATGATTAGTTATAGTAAATAATGGATTTTAAATATCATTATTTTGTATATAAAATAAATAATTCTAATTTTTTTATCAACACTGTTCTTGATCTTGGAAGAAATAGCTTTTAATTAAAATGACATTTCCAAAAAATAACTTTTTATTGGGATCTTAATTTTTATATTAAATTAATTTCTACCATATCTTGGATATTTAATCATAAAAGTATATTTTATTTTTCGAATCTGAACTTCCATATTTATTAATTAGTACAATTTAATTTTTACTTATTAGGAATAGTACTATAGTAATAATATTACTACGTCAATAAAAAAGGTAAAATGTAAAATTATGTTCAATTTATGTGATGAGGCCACAAATTTTTATGTTTTTCACCATTTCCTGAAATATTTTTAACCCTTATCATATTAATCATGAAATTTAATTAATTATAACACATTTTTACATTAATATGACTTAATATATTTTTTTTCCATTAAAATATTCATGTTTCATCCCTTCCCCCACGTATAAATAGAACCCCTATTCTATTTTAATTAAACCACATAGATCTAGATGGCTTGGGTATGATATTCCCAATACTCTTATAGAAATTCAATTCCATGATATATAATTTCTTATATTATTAAAATACCCTTCCTATGGACCTTAATAAGGGATCCAATAAAACTATATAGATTGAGAAATAAGTGCACTCCACTGCCTCATTCAATTTATTTCTTATTCTACGACCTATAATTATATAGTATAAATCATAATATAATAAGAGAAGTATACTAAATATACATAAATGTTATTATGATTATGGAACCACCATTATCTTCCCACTTTTCCGAAAAATAAGAAATTAAATTATTGATAGTCTGTATGTGTCGATTACCACCTCCACATAGTGATAAGAATCATTTTCTATCACCATAATTCAAAATAAGTTATTATTGTGTATTTATTTTTTTATGATGTTAATTAAATTTTTATTCTACTAAAATTAAAATATCATATCTACCATATTAAATTTCAATCTATTTAAAAATGATAGCGTCACTCTTTCAAAAGTGTAGACGTCTACCTCTATGAAGAATTGTTATTAGTATTTTATTTTAACATTAGATAGATGAAAATAATTTTACATTCTATGAATATATATGATATCTATGATATAATAATTATTTTTTAAAGGTCTATTATTATATACCTTTCATTCGTTCTAACCATCTAAAAGTGTAATTATCACTCATGCATATATAAGAAATATGATATCCACAAATTCATGTAAATCATCCATCATAACATATTTTTATGAATAATTATAAAAGTGTATATAATCATTAAATATTATAATTATAAAAATATTAAAATTCAAAATATTATGAGACTATAATTAATATAAAAGGTTCATAACTATCGAGTCAAAACATGCATGGAAAACGAAAAAATTATCACTTAGAACAATGATTTTACTAAAGGAATGATGATAAAATAGTAATACAATGTTATAATTAAATAATACCTGGGATTATATTTATTAATTTTTTGGGATATATTTATAATTAATATATATATTTTTATATCCTATCCTTTAATTCATATAAACAAGGAGATGAAATGTGGTAAGTAATTGATGTTTCAGTCTCATTGTTTTGTGATTGATTTTCTATAGCGGAAATTATATTATCCTTATGTGATAAACCCATTTATATATTGATATACTATGGATATTTTAGGATATTTTATGTATTAGTACCATTCTCATCACATTGTTATATAAAATGATCATGAAATGTTTTTAATATTAAATTTGATCTAATTTCCTATTTGTTCAAAAAAAAATTCTTTCATGTTCATATTATTCAAAATTATTTTTTCTAAAGATCATTAATATTCATAAAATGTGTCAAAAAATCACTTTAAGTAACATTAAATAAGATTATTGTTTTTTAAAATGGAATTATTCAAAAATTATTTTTTTAATTATTTTTTAATTTTAATAAAATTATAAAAGGAATGTTTTTTAACATACACGATGTGAACATATTCTTACACCATAATTCCCATAATTTGCATTGAAGATTATTTTAAATATTTCCATCAATATTTTTATAAAAAAATTACATAAAATTTTTCAAATATTTTTATTTTAAAAAAGTTATTTCAAAACTAATTTTTTTTATTAATGAAATGTTCCATGTGAAATTTTTTATATAATTTTTAATCTATAATAAATATCATTTATGTTATATATATTTTTCTGGGGATGTGATTATATGATACAAAAATTTTTATTTATTTTTATGATTTATGATTATGATAATGAAAATTTTAAAAATATTTTTTTCTTTTCCACTTGTTATGTTATTATGGAATGTTAAATGTTTTCATGATCATGTAGCATAGATATGAATGTATCTTTATTATTAAATAGGTGGGTCAATTATAGAAATATGATACATTGTATAAAGATGGGTAAATCCTGTGATAATTATATTATGTGTAAACTTGATTTTATGTTACAAGATAATGAATGGACCTAGGTTCATGTTTATAATTTAGTGTTGGGACATGTATTCATGTACACAAGTTTACATGTGGACCGTTTTTTTAGTTTATAGTTTATGCGTGGACATTGTTAGATATACATTTTTTTTGATTTATTTTCATGTCCATAATATTGAGTGTTTGAATGTTTTTAGGTTTGTAGATTTATGCAAGAAATAGATTTCATTTCCTTAACTTAGTGAGGGAATCTATTTATATTTGTACACATTCAAAGTGTTATAAGTTTATTTATTTGACACATTCATATTTTTATATTGTTATCTCATTTCTCGGGATTTATTTTTGATGATTCTAAACTATTTTGAATATTATATTTTTTTAATAGTAAATATTTATTCCATGTGTCATGATAAAATATATTAAATTTACTGGGTATGAATTCCTTATTTTGTTGTTATGTTCTCACAACCATATTCTTAATTATGATCATTGATTAATATCTCACATGATTAACCTTTCTGATAACCTGATCTCACCCTTTCTTACTTACCTACCATATGTTTTTAGGTAAGGTTTTAAGTATGATATTATACCTTATTATTTTGATACTTCTTCATGGCTTGTGATTGATTATTTATTAACCCCCACTCTTATCTGTTTTTTCTTTCAATTGATACAACATTATGAAATCTATCATTATTATGATACAGTAATTCATAGGTATGATTTTATAATGTTAATATCATGTTTTAAAACCCTTATAGTTATCTTAGGTTCAATAATGATTATTTATTTATGTTTTTATGTTTACCATTTTTGAGAATCTGAGCTCAAACTTTCTTGGGATTACCTTCCATGAGTTATGGAGATGGATTTAGGTATGTTATATGTATGAATTTTTCTTATTGAAAATAATTATATTTGAAATGATGTAGTTTTTTTAAAAAAAAAGATGTCTACATTTCCATTTTCATAATACACTATACCTCGATAATCCATAAGAATGTATTACTTTAAAATGTATCGAATACTCATAAAAATGATTCAATATTTACATATGAAATATACTGATCACTATATTTTCAAAAATATATCATCAATATAATTGAAATATAACCATTTAAACATCATTTATGTGACAAAAAAATAATAAACATGACATCCTACATATGATGTAAAATAAAAAAACATTACCTGTTATTATTTAAATAATTATTCCTAATAGTTTGTATCTTAAACCAAAAGCATATACATAGATGTATATACATACCACACTCAAAAATAATCTCAATGAATCTATATAAATTTATATCAGTAGAACCTACTATATAATTATCATTTTAAATAAACCATTGTTTCTAAAAATATAATAAAATTAAAAGTGTACAATATATTCCTACAAAAATAGGGTCACAGCTATAGATTGTGAGTTATTGAAAATAATACACAACTATATAATAAAACAATCATAAGAATTTACGTAACCATTTAAAAAGATTATTTTATTTGCGAAGAAAATATATATCCTTTTCCTATCCCACCCCAGCCCATGTCATTACCATAACAAACTCATTGAAACTATACAAAATATGAGTGTTCACAAACAAAATTAGCGATATCTGGCTATCCATATGAATTTTACATAATAATCACCACCAATAATATTGAAATTTATTAAAACATATTATTTTTGGTGACTCTAGATTCAAATTATTATACTAAAATAATAGAATTAATAAAATAAAAAACTAGCTTTACCTATACCACAATAACAGTAAATACATATAATATTCATCTTACATATTATATTATATAAGATTATACTTTTCATCTAAATTATGTAACTGATAAATAATAAACAATGTAATGATCTCATAGAGTAGTCTTCTTAAAAACTATTGACACCCCTATTTTGAAATCCAAATGAGTAAGAAGAGGTACAATTTACCCCAAAATATTTAAAAAACTAATCTACTTCTGACTAGGTACTCATTGGGGGTTCCAAAAATTATATTTTCATTAATAATATACTAAATCCACTTTTATAATGCAAAATTTTGGGGATATATATACAAGGAATTATTAGATAAAATAAGTAAATTACAAACATTTCTAGTCCAAT
This sequence comes from Viscum album, assembly GCA_963277665.1. NCBI lineage: Eukaryota > Viridiplantae > Streptophyta > Magnoliopsida > Santalales > Viscaceae > Viscum > Viscum album. The sequence continues at coordinate 995,764,358 of OY728123.1, read as the reverse complement.
TATATTTTAGGTAATCCATTCCAATGGTCGAGTTATTTGAATATTTACATTCTTCTATAATGAATAAATAATATTCGATTTTTCACGTAGAACATGTATATTTTGTATCACTTCTAATTATATGAACATAATAAACAACCATTGAAGAAGTTAACATGTTCAGGTTTCTTAGTCCAAGGTGACCATTTATTCAAGGCCACAAAACACTTTCTTCTATTAAATTATGATAAATGAATTTCTAAAGTCTCCCACTAAATATAATTCAAATATTTCCCATTATCTAGAATTAAAAATAGAAGCATCCATTAATTAAATATGTACACATTTATCATTAATGAACATCAGTTCATTTATAGTATCATAGAACATTGAATCATTATTCTTATCATAAACCAAACCATTTGCAAGTATATTTCTCATTGATTTTAAATTTTTATGAAAAATTTATATCCACAAAACCACTTTTATAATTCTTGATTTATAACACCATGGTTTTTGAAAAGAAGACTATGTTCGATAACATCTTTGACATGCAACACAGAGCTTACCTGAATTATGATACTCATAAATGTTATAACCTATCCATTTAATTGATGTATTGGAATGGTATTGACTACATTATGAATATATATATATGTATTTTAAATAAATATAAATTAATGTTGAATATTTCGTAAATAATCCTTCAATTATTTCATAATGAAATTTGTTTCATCAAAAATAAGTTTTCTTCAAAAAAGATTTTTTATTTCTTGTCATAAAAAAATATTTTTCAAATAACTTTTAGAAATTTTAAAAAATTCATATGAAAGAATATATATCTTCTTTTTTAATTTTAATTTCAAAATTATCTATTGGGTTATTTTTTGTTTTTTTTCTAAAAAGATTTATTTTTCAATAAATAGTGAAATGTTTTGAATTTTAGTTGAAAATTGGTTTAATGTTTCTATTATTTATAAAGTAAAACTATATTTTAAATTATTTTTATAGATATATGATTTCAATTATAAATAAATTAATCTGATTTAGTTCATTGAAATCATTTTTGTATTTAATTTTGATATAATAACTTTATAAATATTGGAATATTTTCCCATTAAAAACCATATTACACACCACATCTAGGAGTTTAATTTTAAATTAAATTTCCACAATTATGTGAATGTAATTTAGAAACATTTATTTCATATTATGAATAATAACAATTTATTTTATTAAATATGATCATCTTAATTTTTTTTTACTTTAATTAATAGTATGAATAGAAAATTTTATTTACTATTGTTAAGGTAAAAAAAAGATTTACCAATGGGTAATCCTAAAATGATAAGGGTTAAAAAAAATAAAAATACTCCAAAAAATATTATCAAAAAATATGTTTACCATATATAGTATAAGACTCTATAATAATTCATTTTGGACCCATTTGGAATGTTGATAACATGGTAACACCATTTTCTTTTCAGACATTACCAGCGTGTCACTCATGTCACTTTTAAAAGGACACCCCTCTCTTCTCTTGTACACACATTAACACCATTTTGGTTCATAAAATACATAAAAATATCACTTCCCAAATTTATTCCTCTCATCATATAATCCTTATATTGGTTATAAAAACGTCATATGAATGATTTTTTAGCAAACCTAAGGAGATTACATGAAGAGGAGGTAACATCCTTCAATGATGGTCATTATATTATTTCTTACTCCGCCTCCTTCAATTAATATTAAAAATTTATAATATAATATCTAATTTATATTAAATATTTTTATATGTTCATATTTCACGATAATAAACTACAACCATCCCCACTTCCATCATAAGGGTTATGAAATCATTGTTTACGTGTACATCAGACTACCACATTGGGAACTAAGGTCGTTAGTTTTTCCATTTCCACCTCTTGTGACTGGTTATGATGATAGATATAAATTATATATATGATAATTATAATATATCTATACATATTTACTGATTATATAATTTATTCCTTTCTTAATTTCCATTCCACTTGCTATATGATAACACCACTCGTGTGCATGGTGGTCTTCCACCTCGTGATATAATGTCATCCATTTTTAACAATTCATTATATGGAAGGTACTAAGGATAATGTTAATGATTATATGTGATATAAATGAAATAAATATTATATTAATGGAATATGTATATTTCTAAATAAATCATATCTCATTTTCTTTTTTACACTAAAAAATGTTAATATCATTTGTATATGTGTTGACTCATGCCTTCAAAAAGTGATGTGAATCTATTTTCATCCCCACACCACATCGATTATATATATAAGTATATTTAAAGAACTTATATGTCATATATTATATTATTTTCATACTAGAGAGACAAAATATTAATTACATTCTTTTAATAATGATCATTGAAAAATGGAAATGTTACTCATGCATATGAATGACCTACCATCTTGATGATTGCAACATAGTTAATTTTTCAAAAAAAATTATGATTGGTTTTAAAATAATAATTTGTGTATAAATATTACAATGTTTTCATTATAATTGTTCTGATTATTCTTAATTAATGACCACTTTTACAATATTCAACCTACCATTTTCAAATTTGACAGAATAACTAATTATCGTCGAAACATCGGGTGTAAAATTCATTTATTACGTAATAATAAATAATATGGTTATAAGTGAAATAAAATGTATAATAATCATAAAAAATATATTAAGAATGTATATAATTAACAAAAGTTTATTATTCAAGATGAAAAAAACATATGCGATGTTTCAGAAATAAGGTAAGGTTTTTCTTCTTTATCTTTTACTAATGTGATACATATACTATATTCCAAGCGTACCTATTTTTTGTGGTGTATATAATTCCCATTTTAAATGTAAAATAATTAATCCAACATAAGTCATGTCTTTTTATGTTTCAATTTTAATTATTTCAACCAAGTGGATTTGAAATGAAAGTTATGGAGTTGTAAAATATTTCAGAAGATACTTTAATTTCATTTTTTATTTACTTTTTATTGGTTTTTAATATTACACAATTATGTGTGTAATGACTTTATATTATGTTATGTTGTATTTCCAATTTTTTTATGCATTTAATTTTATACACATAAACTATTCATTTGTTAATTATTAAATTAAATGGTATTATTTTTTTAAGGGTTATTGATCTCAAATTCTCATTCACAGAGATATACAGTTATGATATTACAATATATTTATATTTCAGGTGTATATACTTCCATTTTTCTATGTTTAATCATGAAATTAATTATTTTCATCATATTTGATGAATCATTTGAATTTATTATTTCATGGGATTACAATTGATGATTTACCAAATTAGAATAGGGTTTATGTTATAATCTCATCATTTATTTTGGATTGTTTATGATTATGTTTCCAATGATAAAATATTATCATCCATCTCCCAAAACAGTTATAAATTTTCTTATCCTGTATTTATTTTATGTGAATACAGTTTTCTCCTCTCATTTTGATATCATTATATACATAATAGATCGAATTATTTTTTTATGAATAATCACAATTATTACTCTCTTTGGCCTATTGACCTTTTTCTTACATAACCATGTTCTCTAAAAAATTTAAAAAATAGTTTTTAACAATATTTACATAATTTATTAAATACATTTTTCCCATGTTTGACCTTTTGTAACAAAAAATTAATGAAATATTTATGGTTTTTCCAAATAATTCATGTTTAGATTTTACCCAAAATGTTAAATGAATATATCTTTTAACATATACAATATGAATTTAATTTACCTCTATCATGACCATTATATTATTTTAAGATTCATTTATATGTTTTATGTTTTCAATATAAAATTATTTTCAAATTATTTTATTTTATAAAAAACATTCTTCATAGTGGAAATGATATTCTTCTCAAGAAATCTTATAAATTATTTTTAAACCACCACTTAGAGTTTCTAAATGTTTTTTTCCAATAGAATTTTTCTCAAAAAAATTTATGTTTTAGAATGTTTCATTATAAATAGAACTTATATTTTCATCATTAAATATATTAAATTATTTTAAAACCTGGTTTTATAATATTTGAACGTTTCCTTCAATGAAAATGATTTTCCCAATTTGTTTTGTGAATTTTTAGTTTTTTTAAAGATAATATTCAAAATGAAAAGGTTATTTTTCTCAAAATTTATTAAATTATATTTTAATAATAGTCCCATTATAAAACAATATTATAAATGATTCTTCAATGATTATTTTTTCTAATTATACCACAATCATTCTTTCTCTGGATGAATTAACATAGTTTCAAATATATTTTTGTGGAGCCTGTTTCATTCTATTGGGTAATCATGTTTCAAAGATACTATTTTGGAACCCATTCCATTTCCACTTGTTAAATATGTTCCAATTACATTACTATGGAACTCAATGATTTACCATGGGTTAATCATGTTTAAATTAGATTTATATGGGACACATTTCTTTTCCACGAGTCAATCATGCTTCAAATATATTTTCATAGAACCCATTTCTCATCTATGTAATAATCAAGTTATTAAATAAGTAATTAATTTTTAACATGTTTTATGATTAAATATAGACTATATGTATAATATTTACAGTTCTTTGATATTTTTATATGATGGGTGTGTGAATATTGTGTCGGGTGAGCCCATTATAGTCTATACTATGGTTACTTCTAGATTACATCTGGTGAGACAGATATAGCTTATATGAAGGGTGATCCCAAATAGCTATCCACATCATTTGGTAATTATTACATTCTATATTGAATTATTACATATGTGGGGAATATGTTTATTAAAATATTAATTTTTTTGTAAGGTTTCTATAAAGACCATTTACCACGACACCATCACACACTTTATACTTTGTTCATCTATAAATGATTCATTTCATCAAGAATGATATCACATGGCTAGTTATTATTAAATCATATGAATCATGACATTATTAAATCATTCTTCTACGTATTCAAAATATATTTTCCACTAATTTATTTTTATGTGTTATTTTAGGATTGTATTATGCATTCTGATTATTCCATCATTACCTTATTCACTTTTTCTTTTAATTAAAAAAATAAATTAACAATTCAAATATTTACCCTTACTGTGAATTTGAGATTACACTTATTATGTTTCCATTTACCCATGTTATTAATAATGATTTATATTGAATTATTTTTAGAATGGATTCAAATGGATGATGAAGATGACTTAATGTGAAATAAGAAACGCTAGGTTATGTGGGATAAATAGTCAATTAAAGACATGGGTATTGTTTATGTGTGAGCTTCTCCTAATTAAAAGAAACTATAAACCTAAAAGGATATTGATAAAGTAAGTGATCCAATTTTGGGTTTTTAATTTGATTGATTTTAATTGAAAAAATTGTGTATCATTCATCATTATCAAACATATAAATGTAATGTTCATGTTTTTAGCATCACATCCAAGAGTAAAGGTATAAGGCTATTATAGTTTCTATTAGAGGAATGCATTAGATAAATTTTTAATTTAGGATCTTTTCATTTAAATAAATTTTAGGATAAATGGATAAAATATTTGGTATATAAATAAAGTATGATCATAATTTTAATTCCTTATACACCCCCCTCCCATTAAGTTTTTATGTGATGCGGTTTTAATGTGATTTATGAAATTTTAAGATATTTTTTATTTAGTTGAAGTATTTACAATGAATTTTTTTCACATGAAGTATGAATTTAATTTTTTTGGAAATAAATTTTAAGGAATTGATATGATTTAGGGTTTATGTGATCTTGGGTATTGAGGTAATTATGGGAACATATTTTTTGTAATATATTTAAAAAATAGGATTGAAAAAGTGATTTGGTGACAATGTAATTTATTTTATTTCAAAAACATAGATATACATATTTTTAGATTAAAATATAAAATTAATTGTATTAAATATAATTTTAAAAAACTCCTAAATGTTGTGGTTTTTTGGGAATTATTTAGTATGATCATTATGTTTTATTTTTTAATTTTAGATATTAATTTCTTATTTCATCAAAATATGGTTTAATCATATTGGTAATATAAAAAACCATGTGTTAAATACTTGGTTTATGTTAATGCCTATAAATAGATTGAATAGATTTATAATCCCATTTATCAGTAATTGGAAACGTAAATGTTTATTTTATTTCCTTAGGCATGAATATAATTCATTGTGAAGAGTCTTCATTTGGGAAAAAATATTACATTGTGGTGGAAATTGATAAAAAGATGAAATACTACTCATCATGTAATATTATTATTTTTATTCTATTTTTCTACCATTATATTTATTTATTAATGTATTGGAAAAGGATCATAAAACATAATATTATCCGATTACCATTATTTTTTATTAAATCAATTTCTATTTTCACACTTCTTTAGTTAATGATATTTTGGTTGTTAACATTCTATTGATTGTTTAATTTATTGTGATCTATAATATATATCGATATATATAATTATTTTGGCACTATGATCTTCTTCAATGTAAAAATATTCACTTTCACCTATCTTATTTTATTTTAAAACCTTATATGATTTATTCTTGAAAACCATCATCTGTCCTTTTATGTCTTATAAAGAATATGTTTTATTAACCATTTTAATGATGTTGGTTTAAAAATATTTGTGTTTTTTGATGATCATCTATTGATTGATGAGATAAATTTCAAATTTTGGGGACTCAATTAATTTATTTAGGGGGTGGATGAAACACCCCTATATTTTAGAAAATAAAACAATGTTTGATAGCATATTTGACATGAAACATCGAGCATAAACAATCCATAATATTATGATCTGTTTTAAGATATATGTTAACTATTAGGGTAATAATAGTAATAAATTTTTTATAATAAATATATATAATAATAAATATAAATTATTTCTAAATATTTAGTAAATAATGGATAAATTTTTTAGTTATGTATATTTATTCCTCCAAAATACATTTATTTAGAAAATGATTTTTTATTTTCATTCATAAAAAAATATTATAAGAAACTATTTTAAATTTTATAAAATTTATTTGAGATAATAAAATTATTTTTTGAATTTTACATTTCAAAATTATATTAGGGTGAATTTTTTGAATGTTTCTAAATAGTTCTATTTTTTGATGAATAGTTAAAAATAATTAATTTTAACTAAAACTGACTTTTTGTTAAAAATATTTATAATGATAAATTATATGTTAATTTTTTAAAGAATAATTAGTTCAATTATATATATATTAATCTAATTAATTTCATAAAAATTATTTTCTTGTTATGATTTTATTTAAAACATTATAAACATTTGAACATTTTCTCTTTGAAACCCCACTTTCCCGTCACATATACAAGAATAATTTTAAATATTTTTTTTCAAATCTATAAATTAATTTGGAAAATTGATTATATATTTCTAATAATAATAATTTATATTATCTAATATGTTCAGCATAATGTTTTACCTTAATTAATAACAAAATGAGTAAAAATTATTTACCAGATTGTGTAAAAACAGATTTATTGGGTGCTAAACTAAAAAATAATAATAAAATGTCCTAAAAACAAGATTAAAATATTATTTATGTATATATTTATACATTTTCATGTCTAATTCTTGATAATACTTAATTTTTAACCCTATTTTCTTATGAAAAATTTTGGTACACCTTTTTCTTTTCAAACATTTCATCATGCCACTCACCCCACATATAAAAGGAGACAGCCTCTCCTCTCTTTTTCATACTACAAACCCATTTTAGTTTAGAAATTCAATACTGAAATTAATCCCCAAAATTCATATTCCTAACCTAGAATAATTATCTTGGTTTGAAATTCAACATAATATGATTTTTTGCAAACCTGAAGAGCTTACCCAATGAGGTTTTTATGTTATTCTACAAGAATTATTATTTTACTTCTTCCTCCAAAAAATTAACTTATTATTAAACCATCGTGATATAATAATCTCTGTATATAACACATTCTAAGATGTTTAAATTTTATGTTAATAACCTATATCTATCCTCACATTCACCAAATGCGTTACGAAATAATCATTCTATGTACGGTGGACTACAACCACGTAAACTAATGTCCTAATTTTTTTCATTACAAACTATCAATATTAGGTATGTTGATAGATATTAAGTATATATATGATATATATATATATATATATATATAACATAATCATACAAATGGGTTTATTAAATCATATATACATTTTTATGTTTTCATTCCATAGGGGATGCGATAATGTCACTAATGTATATTGTAGAGAACACCCACATAAGGGAATAGGATTGGTTTTTCACAAACAATTTACATGTAAAGTAATATAGATAATGTTCATGAAAATATGTCATATAAAGGAAAAAAATTCTAGTAAAGGAAAATTTATCATTTTTAAATGATAATGTTTCATTTTATTTATTACAAATAAAATGGATAATGTTTTTTGTGTATGTGTGGTCTACCGCATTCCAAAACCAATGTGAATCCATTTTAATAATAAAATAACATTGATGAGATATATAAATACATTAAATGAATTTATATATTTTATATTATATTAATATACTTCTGGATGGATGAAATATTACATACATTATTTCCATAATTATCATTGAAAAATTTAAACTCCACTCTTGCATGTGTACCGCCTACTGCCTGATGATTTTAACATAATTCATTTTTCATATCCATTTTCATGATTGGTTTTAAAAGTATTATTTATATATAAATATGATTATTATTTCATAAAAATAATCCTATATATTTTTAAATAGTGACACATATGACCATATTTAACCTCCTAGTGTCATTTTTGACACAAAAGATAATTATCAGTAAAATATCAATTTTAAACTCTATTTTTTAAATAATCCATTATAACATGGTAATAGGTAAAATAAAATGATTAATAAAAATTTAAAAATTTCTACTAAATTTAATTAAATTAAAATATTTTTATTACTCGAGAATATAAATAACATATGAGAGAATACAGATCTTCCTTCAGGCTCCCCCCTCCCGTTTAAGAATCATGTCTTTCATATGTTGATCAGGAACATGGTGGGCAAATTTTGTTACATTGATTACAACACTTGTGTTTTCTTCCATCTAGTATATTATCATATTTTCATTGAATTCAATGTCTCCATGGATTTATTGGATTTTATCTACATTGATAATAAAGAAGAACATTTATGGAATTAGTAGTCTCACTATGACTGTTGGGTTCCTTTTTACACGTATTGTAGTTGTCTTGCCCATGATGTTTCAAATTTTATTCATGAAGTGATATAAAAACCTTTTGAGGACCACCCATAATGTATATAAGGTAAGGATGGTGATTCAAATACTGATATTTTTCTCAAAATGTTCAATCTCTTTTAATCCCAACATAAGAATAATAGGTATTTTTATGGTTTAAGGTACGCTATAGAAGTAGTGAGACAAGATTCACAAGTCAAAAAATGGAAAGGTGAAGTACTCGTACTATTCTTTTGATGTATTAAGAAATTTTTGTTACTAGGAATGTGGTAAATTAGAAGGATTTAGATGTTGGTAAAGGTCTCATTTCATCCATTTCATGGAATTAATAGGTCATTGTGTTGATTCTTAAAAAGATATAAGGATAGAGGTGACTGGTAAGAAAGTATTTGCAGAACATATAGAACATGGAGGATAAAAATGATTCACCTCTTTTTAAAGTGAAGTATGGTTGAATGTAGCAATAAAACCACATATTTTGTGGTTCATTTAAACATCTAATTGATGAAAAAATATCGAGGGTTGTTATGTTATGTGCTGGTCAAATATTCAATAGGGCACATTTCATATCCAACCCAACAAAGCATAACATGATGATTATGTTGGAGTTCAAGGATTGTCTTAGGCAGATTCAGGTGGTGAGATCTCTAGATCTAGACCATTGGATATTGTAGATGGACGTCATGTTATAGGAAATCACATCATAAGTATGATGTATGGGAAGAAGGAACATTTGACTCAAGGAGTGGAATTTTCCATAAGGTAAAGATACATAAAGGGTGAATGATTTATTCTAACATCCAAAAACCCATGGAGACTAGATCATCAAAAATTATAGTGAGAAAGTAATTATTATGTGAAATCACTACTAATGACAAGGATACATGATTCTATTTACTTGTTTAGGATTATTATTAGGATGTTAGCCCCAAAATGGAAGATCATACAAAAAAATATTGTATTTGAGATTATTCACTACTGAGTAGTGGAAGTTAGGTGACAATCTTTTAGAAAAATAAAAATATATGTTGCTATTTATTCCTAATAAGGAATGTATCTTGGAGGATTCATTAGAGATTAAGGCTTCTCTAGATCATGGTAAGTGGGTGTATGATAGAATGAATAATATTCTCCTATAAATGTAAAGAAGGTGTGGATCAATAAACATGATTATCCTTTGACACATAAATTCAATGAAAGTAATATCACCCTTGAGGATTATATTAAGTCATAAGAAAATAAAGAGTATCACATTGAATATATTATCTATGATGAAAAAAATACAAAGGTAACTGATCATTTTTGGAATTTATATAGTGAGAAATTTTTTAATAATTTAAAATTTTCCTTCAATGATTTTTTATCTCTTATGGTGATTGATGAATTTTTTTTCTTTTTTTGTCAGGAATCCACTTTTTCCAAACCATCACATTTTTAAAATAAAAAATTTAATTTTTAGTCAATTTCTTTTCTTTGGGTTATATAACTTTTTTTGGATATTTTAAGATTTTATGTCCGATTTTTCTTATATTATGTTATTTTTCCATGTTTTATATGGATATATGTTTAATACACAAAATTGATTCATTGATTAATTCTCAAATTCAATGGTATGATTTCTATAAGGGTAAGTTATCTCAAATAGTCTTTCTTTGAGACATCCACTTATGATATAAACCTATATCCATTTTAACAATGTATATAATTCCCTTTTGACTTGTTATACATTGACTATCCTTATATTTATGGTATTTAAAGTATCATTTGATTTTTTTTGTTTCATTGGGATTATAATTAATGACTTACCAATATGGTAAAGGCATTATGTTATAATCTTATCATTTATCAAGATTTTTTATTATTATGTTTTTTTGGATAAATGTAATGTCCCTAACCCTATAAGAGTAGAGAAGTTTCCATACATTATTACGTTATAATATATATAATTTTCAAATCCATAAGGAATAATTAGTTTACTAGTTTTTAATAACTACACACTTGTATGATACCGATTTTAATTTTAGAAAATAAAATTAAACATAATGCATACAAACATTAAATAAACTGTATACTTGAGAACTAATTCAAAATTATCTTATTCATATCATGGAGAAATGGAAATAAATAATGATGTGCTCAAAAGCTAATTATGGGATAATTATAGTGTAATGTATTGTGTATAAGTAATCAAAATGAATATTTTATTGTGAATAGCTAATCCCATATTCCATATAAGTAACTGGACAAGGAATAATCAATATAGCATGGTAAATAACTGAAAACCCATTTCATTTATTCAATTAAGAAATAATGAAATGAAATTAGATATAATATCATTTTGAAAAAATTGGATATTACTAAATGAATTCTTAACTAAGTAAATTCTTAATTATCATTTGGAATTTTTTCTAAGCACATGATTACTTTAATAAAAAACCATTCACAAGATGGTATAAAACATTTTGTGTAAAAACACATCTAATTTGACCAAATTATTCACCTCTTATGATTATAAATATACTTAAGGGGTTTCTATAAATAGTTCCAAGACCATGTAATTCATTTCCAAAGTATTCCACATATATCAATTATCCATTTAGCTCATAAATATGTGCCTTATCAGAGAATATCCATATTGAGGAAAAGATATAGATTTATCAATATTTCTCTAGTTAATCAAACAACAATCAATGTAAACAATTCTATGTAAAAAATGTATAATGTATAAGAAAAAATCATACCCATAACATAAGAATAATTATATATAATATAAATTTAATTTAAAATTATATTTATTCAATAAAATTAATTTTACAGTAGAATGATGACCATCATAACTTAAAGTGAGATTTCACGATAAATTTTACCCTTAGTAATTTTCAAATAAATCATCCTTCTATAAAATCATTCAAATTTAAACATAAAATAAAATGAATAAGGATGTATTATAGATATTACATTTAAATGTATAATTATATACACCATATAAAATATACAAGTTGTATTACATTACAATATTCCTCAAGGAAATTAAATTGAGTTGAAATACTATGCCTCACTTGCCCTTTTTGGTGAACATGATTCAACCACCAATTTACTATTTTTAATAACATAATTAAATTATTCCAAAAACATATTATTATTTATAATGGCATATAAGATCCTTTTATAACATCTCATCACCCATTCGTTAATAATATTTCATTATTTTCACTACATTGCTTGTTAATTGTCTGATTTTCTCATTCATGCGTTATTTTGAATATTATAGTTAATGTAATTGTTATATATTTACATAATCACCCTAATAATAATCAATAAATAATTATAAAATCATTTATATAAATTGAACTTTTAAATCCATTCATGAAATATGGTAATGAAACATGATGTACTGTACGGTCATAGAGATAGTGGGTCATTCGTATGCATAAGTAACATTTCCATTTTCCAATTTTCATTATAGAAAATAGATAAAAAAAATATTCAATCATTACATAATGACTAAAATATCATATATAACATGTTTAATTCTTATATATATAATTCATGTGGGGTGTTGATGAAAAGATAGTCACATCGCTCCCTAAATTTCGTAGTCCAGACAAACATGAACAATAATAGCTTATTTAAATGAGTAAAAGGTAAAAAAATAAATGATATAATATCATCAGAAAAGTCTATAATTACTATTTAAAAATTATGAGTCTACAATTACTATCATTAATATGTCATTTATATTATATATATTCATTATATTTCACTTATCACCTTTAATTTAAATCAATAGGGAAAGAAAAATCACATTCTTTTTGAGGCGGTAGTCTACCGTACACATGAGAAACATTATCTTTTCTCATTCGACACTGATGGTTAAATTATATATATAATATAATTACAATAGAGGTGTAAATATGTTTTAACTATAATATATATATATACTTTATATCTATCATCTTACCCAGCCGTGAAAGGTGGTAATGTAAGAATGAATGACATCATTTCTTAAGGTAGTAGTACACCCTACAAATGAATGATGATTTCAAAATCCATTTAACGGAAGTGGGGATGATTTTAGTTCATAAAAGTTGTTTAAAAATATCTTACTATATGTTAGATACTATGGGTTATATATAATAATTTGTTAATAATAATTAGAGGATGTGGATGAATAAATAAAATTAAAATTCTCATTGATGAAAATTACCTCTTTCACAAGTTTCCTTCATAAGTTTTCACTAAATCCATCCAAATTTTCCTTTATGACCACGATAATGATTCTGTATGAGGGGAGGTAAGTTGGGAAGTTATTTTTGTAGGTAATGTCTAGACCAAAGACAATATAAGGTATGATGAAGGGAGGAGAAGAGGTGGTTTTTAAAAATTATGTGAGCTTCACACTTCTAATGTTTTTGAAAATATTCAACCATACCCAAATTTTAATCATTCCATATGACTCAAAAATGGTCCATTAAAAAAAATTATTGTCAAACTCTATCCATCTAATTGTATTTTGAAAAAAATTTAGATCATTTTTACACTTATCATCTTATTTCAACCACTTGATAAACACATTCATACCATAACTGTGATAATTAATTTTTAATAAAAAATCTATTGATTTTGAAGAAAAAAATTAATTTTAACTTATTATAAATTATAAAATTTGCTGATTAAAAATAAGTATATTTTTTAAATTTTAAATCATATAATTTGTAAATTTTAACATAAAATTAATCTCATATAAGTGATAGGAAATAGGTTTTTAAAAAAGAAAAATTCCAAAATATTACAATGTTTTATATATCAAAATTCAATATATAAATTTTTTGAATTCCCTAAATTGGATAAACTGATATATAATTGGATTAATTTTCCTTTGAAGCTAATTTAAAATATAATTTACCATTATAAAATTTTTAATTGAGAAGTTAGTTTTTAATTAAAATTTATTATTTTTCAGTGTTTATAATAAAATGAAATTTTCAAGAAAATACCAAAAATAAATAGTAAGATAATCATTATATTATTATATAAAAAATTAAATTTATTTTTTAAATAAATATTGTAAAAGTTTTTAAAATTATTTTTGAGTCATGTATCAGTTATTGAACCTGCATTTTGTGCATCTTTATCTATTAAAATTTTAAATATATCCTAAAAGAAATATATTATATATTATTGTGGTTTTAGATTATCCCCTCGTATAAAAAATTAATCTTTGAAATTTCATGGTTATTTCTTTTTAAATTGATGAGGATTTTTCTTTTACATCATATCATCTGGTTCCTATATTTCTTCCCCCATTTGGTTATTTTTCCAAAGTACATTTACTTGACAATTCATCTGATTCCTCAATAATTTCTCTCTAATATCAATAATACAAATGGGTTATTCATAGTATGATATATCATGTTCCATATATATTTCATAATAGGTGAGAATATGTTTTTTAGCATGTACTCCTTTAAAAATTACATATTGAACACATCATGTACTTTTGATAGATTTAGCATCATTTCCAAATGATAAGAAAAACTCTAATTCATTCAAAAATTATGAAGGGACTAATATACCTATGTCTATGATACCCTTTCATACCAAAATATATAATGGATATATGTACATACACTTCATAAAAACAATATCCCCCACTTTAAGTATCAAATCATTCCTCCAATTATCAGTATAACTAATTCTCCATCATTGAGTTTCTTCAATGTGACGTTGAATAACCATTTCCTTTATTATTTTCTATTCAAATATAATGGTCCTAGAAGTTTAATTTCACAAAATTCAGCATAAATATTTAATTATGGAATGTTCTCCAAAATAATTCTTAATACTGCATAATTTAAGTAAATTAATAGAAACTATTGTTATATGAAAAAATATAACATTCGGAAATATTGACCAAACATTCATTGAAGTAAAAGTGAGAATGAACTAAACATGCATTGCCATGTTTATATAGTCCATTCAAACAATCCAAGAGTTTTAGGATTGTATGTAGTGCTCAATGAAAACTATGTATCATGATCCTTCAAAATACTCATCTCAAATATCAATGTAAAAAGAGGATCTTGATCAGGAAAAATTGATAGAGTTGCATTATAAAGACTCATAGTTTAGTTAATAAAGATCATTGTGAGGTTCCCATGTGGTAAATATTCATTTATAGAAATGAAATTTTTTGATTTGTTAGGTGGTTAATGACACCCTATATTTAATTATTAATTTTAGAATTATTTGGTAAACCTATAAAATATCCATATTAATGTAATTAAATTTTTATAATGGGATGGAAATAGGTTTCATGACCCCTATAGGATTTTGTCACACAAATATAACTTGTTGATAAACCAAGAATATAGACACATCAATATAAATTTCCCACTTCAACTTACCCCACCAAAGATATCCCTCATATCCATAAAAATCATTTTGATACATATATGTATAGATAATTTTGACCTGTGATTATAATAAAATAATATTATTTTTTGTATCATGTATATACGGAACACATAAAATGTTTCAACAATTATTAATAGAGTATTAACAAACAATTTTTGTTAATTTCCCATTTTTCACAACTTTTATTTTCTTTTAAATATAATCATTATCAGATTGATAACTTTTAATCTATTATAATTAATATAAGTTCCCAATCATTTGAAAAATTATTGATGTCTCCTATTATAGAATTATTCCCATACATATGTTTAAAAGATCAACAAACATATTATCCCTCTCAATCCACATTCTGGTTAAAAATCCATAATATTCGAATCACAATGCATCCACTAACATATATTTTTGTATTGATGGTTGTGTATTGAGAAATAATAATCATTGAATAGTTTTAGGCATCACCATTTTCACATATTAATCAATTTCTTTAAAATGAAATATTTTATGAAATTATGGTCTATCTGTAGCTCACATACTTCACCTTAGAGTTAATGTCACAATATATTCTGAGAAAAGATTACAAATACAAACTCAAGATAGTTGGTTGGGGAGTTCAGTTAGGGAGTATTCAATTTCATTGATGAATATATAGAATCATTTTTTTACATTAAGAAAAAACAAAGTCCCTTATTTC
Organism: Viscum album; assembly: GCA_963277665.1. Lineage (NCBI taxonomy): Eukaryota > Viridiplantae > Streptophyta > Magnoliopsida > Santalales > Viscaceae > Viscum > Viscum album. Next base: position 995,747,925 of record OY728123.1, on the reverse strand, counting down.
ATGAATCTCTAAACATCACAAATCTATCACTTTCTGATTGAAGAGTCAAAATAATATCATAGGCTAGTCTCTTATTTAGTTCATCAAAACATTCCACGCATTTTTTTAAAACAATCATAACCCCTTTACATCTAAACTTAGTTAATGGTTTATCCAATCATGTAAAATTATGAACAAAAGAAAATTAAAATCCTCCAAACTAATTAATATTTACACCTCATTTATGTTTATTTGTTAATGCCACTATATGAATTCATTTTTATTTTTATAATCAAATGAGATTCCATTATTTTGAATATGTCTAAGATGACAAATGACTTTTATACAAAAATTAAACATACTAAAGTTCACATATAAATATTACCTTCTATGAGTCAAAAGAATGATCTCTAACTAATATTCATGGTCCTCATGTTTTTAAAAATATAAAAAAATATCATTAATTAATACTAAGTAAATTATTAATTTATTCATATATTACACAATTTATTATATCTATAAAAAAATGGTGAATAGGTAAATCCAAATGGAATTTTTGTAAATTATTATTTTCCATAGCTAATTTAATTAGTTGTATTAAAATATCATCCTTCTTTACTCAGAGTTGATGATGCCCAAAATGAACTTCTATATTTGAAAAATTTATAGATCCATGAATTTTATGGAATGAGTCAAGAATGTGAGGCATGGTATACTTGTTATTTATTTTTATATCATCACTATATTTAGAATCAATATAAAACCTCATAGATCCATATTTATTCCTAATGAATAGAATAATGGCATTCCATGGTTTAATAAAAGGGTGAATAAATATTTTAACACATATATTTTCTATTAGATTATTCAACTCTAATAATTAAATAGTATACATTATATATTGAGTCCTTCATATTGGGCATTAATCATAGATCAAATCAATGGAAAAATTAACATTATTCTCTTAGATAAGTCATATAAAACCCTCAAAAAACATCAATGTATTCTTTTAAAATATTTACATAGTCTATTTAAATATTCCCTTATTCATCCATGGATTTTGTTTTAACTTCTCCCAACTGAATTGAATTCAGTAGAGCTACACAGAGTGGATCTAGGTATAACTCGAATGATGAAGTCTCTTATATAAATAAAGTAATTTTACATCTTCCTTTCAAATCAATATTTCCGTCATCATTACATAAATAATTTATTCATATTTCAAAATACATTAAATGGAAAAAATAATATTGATGTCATCCATAAGTATAATAGTTATGTCAAAAAATAAACCAAATTTATCTTTCATAATTAGGATAGACCGACACATTCTTATTTCAATAAGACTTACCACTACAGGTTTTACTGAAAAATCACATTCACAAATTAAAAGGGATATGTATAATTTTATTATTAATCCAGACATATATAAAAGACTTCAAGGATCTAAAATCAAATAACAAATTACCTAAAATTGATGATAGGATTAAATTACCTTCCACCACATCATTTTATACTTCCACCTCATCAGTAGTTATCACATAAGCTTGGCCTTCTATCCTTTGCCTCTTCTAGGTCAGATTCTCTTGACACTTGGGGAATTTTTTATTATAGTTTCCTATCCCCTTGTATCTGAAGCACACAATGACAGTGTTTCCTTCTAAAACTTTCATTTTTTAACTATATAACTATTTTCTCCTCCATTATAAAAAATTCACATTCCCTTTATGAATTTCCTAGGGTGGTTCTCTTTATAGTTATCACATGATGGAAATTTCTTCATCATTTATTCTTCATTGACACATTATATTTTCTTCGTGAATAGATGGCCTCTTACTCTCCTTTTTCCCTTGAATTTTTATGATCTAAATATTTAATTTTATATAATTATTGAACATAAAACTATTTCATCATATGATGAAATTTTTATTGTGAACAGTCCCCTTTGGAGACTTGGCTTAATCCCATTAATGATTTCACCAATATTGCACTCCATGTTGTGAATAGAATCATTACCATACATTGATAACCTAGTAAAGGTATCCTTATATCATAAAAACCTTTTTCATCCATTTTATTGAATATAAGGAACATTATACCCATTTATATTTTTTCATGAGTGGAATTTTTACCGAATTATCCACCCATAAAATAATTCCATTCCATGTGTTTTACATTATCTTCCTCCATAGTATTTTGGAGAGAAAACTACCATTGATCGGTATAACTTTTGAGATAATACAACCAAAGTGTATCCTCTTCCTTCCAACACATACCAAGAAAATATTAATATTACACAGAGACATAATACATTTATTAGATTCAATTAGATTAGTAGTACCACTAAATAATGAGGACATTTGTTGCATAAAGTGACCTAGTATAGGGGAATATTGATGTGGAATAGGTTCCTCCATTCAAAAAATCTTTTTTTTCATAACAAGATTAATCATCCCTAAAATAGACATAATTTTTTCTATTCCTGTACCAATTGTATTTTTATGATCAGCAGATAAAATTATATATTTCCGATGAGTAATGAAATCCTTATTCCTTCAAGGAGACAATTCTAAACAATGGAATATGCTAGATTAGCTCTTCAAATTATGAATATTAAATGATAACATACAATTATAAATATGATATAACCCTTTAAGAAATTTAAAATTTATTCATTGTTCGTAATTGAATTATAAACATGGTTTTCATGGGGACGTATTTATTTTCCAATCCTTAATAATAGTTTGTAAATAAAAGTGAATTATCTTATGTGTATCCCCTAGGGTGTAAATCATAGAAGATAATAAGGGACATTTTTTGCATTAGGTGATGATATGGTCTAAACCAATGCACTATTTTCAGAGTAATTACCCATAGGTACCTCTATTCTTGAACCATAACCACTTGTATTATACAGACTGGGATGTAATGCTAGGGAAAACAACATAACCTCTATCATACCAAAAAGTTTGGATGTTATTTAAATAAATCCTAAAAGTTTTATCATAGGGTAATATTCCACTATCTATATTCTTTTATATCTACTTCATAATGTTTCTACTAAACTTCCTCAGATATCAACTGCAATAACCCTGAACCCAATAGCTTACAGACAATTCATTACATTATTACATTGGTGTAGATACGATGGGTTAAATACAGAAGAAGAGACCAAATTAGTAGTTTTGGTGAAATAGATACATACATTCTATCAATTTTACATTGGGAAATGAAAATAGAACATAACACATAACAACAAAAAACAAACTGCATCCTTGAGAACTCATTCCAAGATCTGGACTTCATATCTGGAAGAAATGAATCAAAGGGATATCACCAATTCATAGTAAGGGTTAAATTTTTTATAAGCTATCATATATCCATAAGATTAATAAATATAATGTGGTGAATAAATAAACATGCATTCCATAGAAATATCTACATAAATCATAATAAATATGGTAAAGTTGATAAATTAAAACAAATGTTATTTAATCAATAAGATGAGAATGAAATGAATCTAAATAAATTATCATGGAATATAATAACTAAATTTTGATTGAAGTAAAACACTTTATTATCAAAGTTTATGTTTCCCATCAACTTGATAACTTTACCATCCAGTCCTTTCATAGGATAGTTTAAAACCTATTGATTAAAAAACCCATATTATTTGGATAACTTATTCATCTCATGATACTGGAGATGCATTGAGAGGATTCATTTATGTTCTTACCCACCAATGTCATGCATGTCCAAAACATTACTCATATATCAAAAAAATATATTTAATTTATAAACAATGTTCTTTATCATAAATTTTTCATATTATGTAAAGGATACATATTTATCAATATTTCCCTTGTTACTCAAATATATATCAAAGTAAACACCATAGGTAAAAATTTTATATGGTTTAATAAATAATCAAATTCATCACACAATAACAAGGATATTTTAGATATATGTAATTTTAAATGAAAAGTTTCTATAGTATAGTTATTGTTTGAAGAGAAATTTTAAATCAAAAAATAAACATAGATTTCCAAATAACGTTTAACGCTATAATTTTCAAGTAAACTTTTCAAGGAAAAAATAATTAACATCGAAACATAAAATATCATGAATAGTTAATTATTCATGATGTTTTGTGTTAAATGATAATTATATACCCAATATATAAAAAACTAGGTTCATGACATTACAATATGACATAATGAAATGAAATTGAGACAAAATACCTTACCTCACATGTCATATTTAGTTAACCTAATTTAACCTCATGTATTGTGGTTTTAGACACATTAATAAATTATAATATAATCATATTATTATTTATGGTACATATATGATCATTTTAAATCTTCTAATCACCCATTCATTAATAATCGTTCATTATTTTCATTTTTCTCCTGTTAATTTTCTCGTTTTCTCATTCGTAATTATTAAGAATATTCTAGTCCTTTGGATATTATATAGTTCCATAATATAAAGAATAATAATACTGATGTAATTATAAAATTTTAAATTCAATTATAATTTTAAAACCTATCATGAAATATGGTTATGGAAAATAATGTATGTTACGATCATGGAGATGGTTAGATTTATGTACGCATGAGTAACGTTTCCATTATCCAATGATCATTATGGAAATAGGGTTAGGAAAATATAATCTTTAAATAATAATAATAATAATAATATAAAATATATTTATAATATTATATACATATATATATCATCCATGTGTTATGGTGATGAAAATAGAGTCACGTCGCTTTATGAAGGCATTTGTCCACACATACATGAACAACCTTATTATCTTTAAGTGGGATAAAAGTTAAGAAAGAAAATGATATATTGTCATTACATAATGATATGTATATAAGTAATTTCATAATTATGTAATTTATGTCATATATCTTAATTAACATTATCTTTATCATCTTCAATGTGAAGCATTCGTGAAAGACCAATCAAATCCTTTCACAAGATGGTAGTCCGCTATACACACAAGCGATGTTATGGTATCTCATAAGAAAAAGAAGTTAATAAAATATATATACACGATATAATAACTCTAGAAATATAAATATATAATAAATATTATTTATATTATTTATATTTTTCATCAATACAAACTGTGAAAGGTGGTAATTAAATAATGAATGATATCGGTGTGGGATGCGGTTGTTCGCAGTACACAAAATAATGATTTCAGACCCCATTTTATGAATGTAGAGATGGTAATAGGAAATGGAATTATATTAAAAATGTTCAATTATATCTAGGATACATAGGATTTTATTTAATCATGTTATTATATGAATTTAATGAAGTCGAGGAAGAAATAAAATAAAAACACTAGTTGAAGAACATTAACTTTTTTCGGGTATTCTTATTAGGTTGACATTAAATATATTTTATGTTTTCTTTTTCATTGAAAAGGATTCTAGTATTATGGAAGGTATGTTGGGATGTTATTTATGAGCTATTTCCTAAATCAAATAGGATTTAAGTATTGAATAAGGGAGGATAGGGGTATACATTTATATATGGGGTGACTGGAACACTTGTAAATTTTTGAAAATATTCAATCATATCCATATAATTATTTTTCCAAAATATTAAATAATGGTAAATTATATAACCTATAATATTTATGGTCAATATATTGTCATAAAATGGGATTCATAAATGTTTTTATCTATTTTTAACCGGATTCACTTAGTTTAACCCCTAGTAAACCCATTTTTACATCAACCACATAATTTAATTTTTAATATATTCATTATTAATTTTAGGGAATAATTATTTTGAATTTATTAAAAATTATAATTAATTATAATTACAAATATGAAATCCATCATTACAAATTCAATTCATCAATATTTGTTTGGTCTACTAGGAGGAATACGCTGCAAGGATGGGGGATCAGGGTATGTCAGATTAAAATTATTTTCCCTTTAGATATTGTTTATTCATTAAACAAAACACAATTATCTCTTTCCCCCATAGAAATATATGAACTGAAATTAACCCATTCAGATGACACAATGATTTTACTTGGTTCACCCTCACTGGGCTATGTTCAAGGAACATAAATTTTCATTGTGTTGACATACCAAAAACCACTAAATCTCACAATTATTTACAAGGTTTGGGCTAGATCATTGGTATGCCTCGGCTCTCTAACTTTACATGATTTAGGTTTTTCTCACAAAATTCTCATGGGACACTCCCAATGTCTCTACCTCTGCCTCACTGTTAGTGTTAACGATCATTATCTTCCACTTCATTTTCACATTGACCATGGAAGGGATTCAGTTCGAGTTTATGGTCTTGTAGGTCCCTTAATTCTAATGAAAGCATGCTTCCTAAATTATAGATAGATGATATATTAAAGAAAAATTATCACCAATAGATAAAATCAACCTTTCTGTGTAATTTTAGGTTGGAAGAATTTTTTTCCAAACTGATTTAGTCTTTTTCAAGATTCCTTCAGTCATATTAAAACCACCATGATTTATATAGAAACTATGTAGAGGGTATGCTTCATTGATTCCCTCTTATCCAAGAACTGTCCCTTCTTTTTTGACTATCTCTACTTCCGCATACCACCTCCACGTTTCACCTCTATGTTACACATCCATGAACTGCCTCTGCATACTATGCCAGCATAACGCATTCATGTATCGACTCTTCTTATATAGACATCCTTCTTCCTTAATAAGCTATAGTGCCCCCACAAAATCCTTTTCATAAATTTTTCCTTAATTTTTTCACCATTGAAAAAATCACTTCTCTGCATCCACTTTACTTTTTATAGTCCTCTACCATGAAGTACTTCTCTTTCATGGACTCCCCGCAAACTCTTTTAGAAGTAGTTTAATTTATTCATGGAGAAAATATGTTCTCTAATTAAAGATGCACTACCTAATACTGATATTAGTTGCCCTTTATGTCAGAAAATAGATATGAAAAATCCTCTAATCTAATATTTTCCAAATAATTAATGTGGCACCACCTTCTCTGCGTATTGATTCTCCCATGAAGCATTTTACTCTACGCGGTCCACATACCACCACATCAAAGCTGTCGTTTTCTCCCGTGAACCACCTCATTCAATGTTCCTCAAATCCTCGCTAAATTTTGATGAATGATAAGACATTTCTCATATTGTATACCCCCCACAAACCATTTTTATCCCATGAACCTCATTCCTTCTTATGAACCATTTCAGTATGTTGCCAATGTACCACACTTCATGGTATGTATATTATTTCTATGTGGAATCCTTAACTTTCAAAATTCCTTTTTCATTCTATGTACCAACCTACATGATTTATGAATTGTGCTTCACCATCCATGTATAGTACACTCCTACATGTAAATCAATCATTTTCCAAAAATCATCTTTTGATTTTGATGACCAAAATTTGGTAAACACTCGGAATATACACCACCTTAAAACTCAACTTTGGAAAACAACAACCATTCCCATTTACGATCATCTAGATTTTTCAAATAACATCATCTCACCTAGAACATAACAAGATAAAATCTCGAGGGATTTTTTTTTCTGATAAGATCCCCCTTTTTGTTTTTTGACAACAATTTCGAAATTTGATAGTTCATTAAATCGTCATCCAACATCTACCAGTATTCACTTCTTGCGATTAATATAGTGATCAAGGAATTACTAAACACATAGTCTAAGACCATATGATAAATGATTGAAATGATATAAAATATTGTAATGATAATTTTAACAATGATATACTTCATTTCATTCCAAAACTACTCTTCAACTTTCATCGCGAACATTAGTTATTGTGATATATATCCATTGATAGATCCCTTCTTTCATCATCAGATTTAATACTCCCCCAAAGTCACAACACCCCATATCTCACTGCTTCACTTAACCGCTTATCCTCATGTCTTGAAAAAGACATTTTCTCCTCATTAATATCCACAATTTAAACCCCTTTTTAAAGAAGCCTAAGGTCACATCATGGTTGTCTGCAATAGGGTAAGGAACATATATCAGCACCTTAGGGAACAACACCTCATACCAAGAGCATAAGAGTTCCAAATATTGACCTTTTCAAGTTCTAGGAGTTGAATGGACTCGTAGATCTAGTAGATGTCCTTCAATGCTTTATTTCGGTAAGTCCTCTCTCAGAATGATTGCAACATATTGTTCTATAGACACATACTCTAACATCAAAATTCCTTGCTCAACATTCTCCTTGATAAAATGATATTTTATATCAATGTGATTTGTACCTGAGTGATGGGTTTCATTTTTTTATGATTTAAGGAAAATGAATTATCATAATGTATTCTGATTAGAGACTTCACTTCAACTCACATATCATCAGTATACTACGTCATCCATAATAAATGTGTGCACACATGATTATCCAAAATATATTCATCATTTTAAATGCTCAACGAAATTCATTCATGTTTCTTTTATATCAAATAAATATACAATCCAACAAGATAGAAATCACTTCTTGATGTTTATTCACTATTATCGGTTGAATCAGGCCAATCTACATCAATATTTCACAATAACTCTTGCCGAGATTTTTCATCGTACTTCAAACTGAAATCCATCATTCCCTTGATATACCAATGTATTCCTTTCACCTAAATCAATTGTATTTACTTAGTATTGAATTTGTTTTATGATACATGACATGTGGAAAATCAATATCCAGTCATGTTGTTGTTAAGTGCAAGAGACTACGAATGATCTACCTATATTCTTTGACATTGACCTCTTTACCTTCATCATCTGGATACAATTTCATCCTGGTAGCCACTAGAGTCGTTATCTACATTAAATTATCTATTCCATACTTTCTCAACACTTCCTTAGAATATTTAGATTGAGAAATGAAGATGAAATTATTTTATTGTGTTACCTATAAACCAAGGAAAAATTCCAGTTCACCAATCATTGAAATTTTAAAGTCACGTTTCATGAATTCAAAAAACTATTTGAATTGGGCATCATCTGATCCACCAAATATTATTTCATCAACATAAACTATCACCATCATTATTTTATTACTATTATTATTAACACAATGATTGTAATCACCTCCACTATGCTGGAAACCTAATTTTTTCATGAAATTATCTTGCATTAAATACCATGCTCTTGGTGCATTCTTAAAATCATATAAAGCCAGATTCAATTGAAAAATTATTTGATTATATTTACAAATAAGAAAACCACCTAGTTGTTCAACGTAAAATTATTCTTCAAGAATTTCATTTATAAATGATGTCTTGACATCCATATTGAAAACATTGAATGTTATTTTCACTACCACAGAGAAAAATAAGTTTATTTTCTATGGCCTTCAAACATATGAAAATGTTTCATCAACATTAATACCCTCTACATGGGATTATCCTTTTCATAGTAGTCATAATTTGTTTCTAATAACCTCACCATATTTATATATTTTGTTATGATAAACACATTTAGTCCCAATGAAATCTTTATTTGTTGGTCTCTTAACATTATCTCATGTATAATTCGTCTCAATATGGTCGAGCTCCTCATTCATATCTTGAACCAATTTTCATAATTTTATAAATCAAAAAAAAATTGTGGATCTACCTATGATAAGTCTGATTCTTGTTATTGAATCTCCTATCTCTTTGTCTGCACTGGCATTGTCTAATCAGCAGTTATGTTTTGTCTATCAATTTCTTATCTTCTCTTATATCTTTGTGCATATACTTAATTGTTCTCATCCTTTTCATTATTTGATTAATCTTCTGAATCAACTAATAGAACTAGGGCATCACCAAATATTCTTGTATACTCAACAATATCTTTTTAATACTGATCATGCATTTTCTGAAGATTATTCTCATTTCCTATTATAGTTACATCATGACTTTCAACTACCTTTCCAAACTATATTTTAAACTACTTATATTCTTTTCTTTTATTAGAAAATCCCAGAAATAACACATATCTCAATAGGGTTAAAATATTATATGTTTCAATATATAGAGAATAAAACACTTACTTTCATAAAATCGTAAGTACTTAAGTGATGGATTTCTTCCATATTATAGCTCAGATAGAGTCTTATCTTTTTTCAAACTTAGTAACACTCTTTTTGATGTATAGACTACTGTCATAACTGTTTATTTCCAATGATTCTCTAGAATGCCTTACTCAGTGAGCATTGTTATTGTCATGTTATTGAAAATAAAATTTCTTCCCTCAACTACACCATTTTTTTGTGGAGTTCTTACCACTGAGACTGGATTCCTTATCCCATAATTCTAATTTAATTCTCCACATGTCTATTATGAACTCTATTTCACAATCTATACGTATATTCTGAATTTTATTGCCTATATTCTTTTCCAATTCCTGTCGATTTCTCATAATTAAGTAAAAACCTTAGACATGTGAGTAATGATTGATACCCATTCCATTATACTATAATCATCAATGAAGAGAACATAATATTTCCTCCCACAAATATCACTGGGTGAAATTGGTCTTCATACATCAATATAAACCAACTCAAGCAATCTTGTTGACCTTTTTGGTTTTTCCTTATTTTTAATTAGAATGATCTTCCCTTGTTGGTAGGAATCACATTTCTGTGTACAATAACGACATAATCTAGTGATATCTCGAGTGGCATCATATTTTACCAGTTATTTTAAGGATGTGTGGCTCACGTGGCCAAGACAATAAATCCACAAATTTTATTCATTATTCTAAGAAAAAATCTCATATCATTTTCTCCACCCATGAGGCAGAGATTCCCTTTTGCATTATTTCCTTGTAAATCAACAACACTGTAATTTGAGTTGATGAAACATAATCTCTTTGAAAATATTATGGCTTTTCCAGAGTCAAATAGTTTTCCTACACATAATAAGTTGTCACAAATGCCTTCCATAACTAATACATCTACTCATCTCATGTCTTTTCCTCCAAACATGGCTTTCCTAGATCCAATAATTTTCAACCCATCATCATTTCAAAATATTAAGATACCTTCTTTATAGTATCCGATTTCGATCACCATATCTGTATTTCTTAATATATGGGAAGTGAATTCACTATCAATGATCTATATCCTAGTGTATTTTTATTATTTGAACACAGTTTTTACAACCACTTCCTGCTCAAAAAAATTCATTTTGACCCATGTTTTTGACATTATATCTCACATGGAATCATAATATTTAACTTTCATATAATATAATGGACTAGATTCATCCTGTTGAGCTACTAATTGAATTTTCATTTTCATATCATATTATGATACATTTTGTTTCATCCTATGATCATATTCATTCTTATTTAAAACATTCCTATTTATTTTTTATGAGCAATATTCTTCCATGTGTCTGAATCCTCTACACCTGAAATGGTGATAGTCAAATGATGATATGGAATATTGAACTCTGTATGATTGCCTCTAATGTTCTTGTTCCCTTCAGAACCTCTTTCCTATGGAACATACATTTTTTGAGTCTCTTATATTTCCACAACAATAACATCTCTTGTGGGGTACATTCTTGGGTCTCATGACAGCACCACGGATTATACCTTAGGTTCTCTGAGTTTTCTAATTGTACTTTATACCCAAAATAATCTTTAATCTCAGAGTGGGTGTTTGGGGTCTAACCATGACCATTACTACTTTTTTATCAAGAAATATACCAACATTATCATTTAAATTTAACTATTTCTTCTACTTTACAAGACTACTATTCTAAGCTTTCATTTTCTCTTTTGTGTGTATGATATTCGTTCCAGATATTGAAGTGAGAGTCAAAAAATCATGATCTTTAACAGTTCTTTTCAGACCGAAAACATCCTCTTAAATTTCTTAGATGCATTTGAATTTTTTTTTCTAATTTTAGTAAAACAATATATTTCACCTTTATGATCTTCAATTTTTTTATTTTACTCAATGACCTCTTTTGAACCCTCTGGCATTGAAGAAATTTGTTTTTTATTTCTCCATTCAGCTCAAACTTGTATACCTCCTACTATCGTATATATAGTTTGGCATCATGAACCACGTTATTGGATTTCTCAGCTTTGACACTCCACACATCTATTTCTTGAAGAGCAGCATCTTGTTCAACCTGAAGGTCAAATATTCCTTCAACTTCTTATTCTTTATTGTCTCTTTATTATTTAGTTACTGAATTTTTGAAAAAAGCGACTATAAGGCCCCAGCCTTAAACCTTACATAATCTTGAGTTATTAAAAGATTACACATTGATATAAAAACATTATGAAAACAATTTGCAATACCAAAATAAAATAAAATTAAAACATGGTATTTATTTTTCTTTAAAAAAAAGGTATGGCTTGTAGAGGAAGCTGAAACTCAAATAATGGTCACGGCGGCGGAGAAGTCGTTATCGCCGCATACATACGAAAAAAACATTCCATTTTGTCGTTTAGTAAATGCTTCGTATAAAAAAGATTCCTTTTGAATAAACATAAAAGTCAAAGGGGTTTATACACCGTATAAAATAAGGTTGTGTATAAAACAAAATATGCCTCAATGAAAGGAGATTGAGATGAAGTCCCATACCTTGGGTCCGACATGACTCGATCGTTCTTTAATGACCAGAATAATAAACATGAGTTAATTTATACTTCTTTAAGAACCTTTTTCAAGTTCATTATTCCTTTTAAATCACTTATTTCCTTGTCATGAACACTATGTAATTATTTAAGTTAATAACGGTCGTTTTAACGATCATTGGTACTTGAGTCAAAAATAAACCCTTTATAATTACATGTTGTTCTTGTATCAATTATATACAGAATGGTATTCATGATGTAGATATCATATATGTCATATATATCCAGTAAATGCATGCATTTATAATATTACATAATCATTTAGAGGTAAGAAATGAAATGCACCGTTCATGGAGACGGTAAGCCGTACGTACGCATGAACACTACTTTCATTTCTAGTTCGTATTTTATAGAATGGAATCATAATGATATAAAGGTATATTATAATTCCAGTATAATATCATATATAATATCATAGTTCATCCTTTATACGTCCCACTTATGGTATTTAACGAATCAAATCACTTTGAGGGGGCGGTAGTCCGCACTTCCTTAAATGAAGATATCGCATTTACCCATAATGGAAATCATAAAGGTATGACCAAAAAGAAAAAAACATAAGCTTAATGAAGACATAAACATATTATATATCATTTATAAATATAGTTACATCTTATCTTCCACCTTTGAAGGTGTTAAAAGAATGTTGAACAATCATCGTTTCGGGAGGCATAAATTCCCCATCCACGGAAACAGTATGTTCGTTAACCATTAGATTTAGGTGTGTGTAAGTTTATCTTGAATCCATATTATAACAACATCCTAGTATATTGAGGATATTGGAGATGTTACAAAAGAAAAGAATAAAAAGATTTTAGGGGGTTGGAGAAGAAAAATAAAACAAAATGACTCAAAAGAAGACATTACCTTAAAATCAGGTAACTCCCTTTGGTTTGAGCTCAAAGGATTCATTGGGAAGACTTCTACCCAAAGTGAGGCTTCATGGAGTAAGAGAGGGATGTGCAGAGACAAAATGGGCAGGGGTTGTCTGAGCCAAAGGCTTTGGTAGTGTGGGTAAGGTGGTAGAGGTGGGGGCCTTTTATAAGAGGAGAGGAGGGGCACTCTTGGAAAGTAAAGATAAGTTACTTTATTTTAAAATGCGTTTTGGATTCAAAAGGACCCAAATTGATATAATTCGATGCTAAGGTGATAAGGTTTCGAAATACACTCATCCAATTGGTTTTGGGCATGTTTAGGTCTTAGATTTTACATTATCTTCCATTTTATTTAAATCGTTAAATAATGAGGTCATCGCTGCATCATCATGATGTCATAAATAATATACTTTATTTAATGTCTAAACATTATAAAAAAAATACTATGATGTAGGAAATCTTTTTATCTTTCTAATTACTACTTATAGTCAAAAATTTGACTTGTATAACCCCATATAATTTTTTTTAGTAAACTAACTCATGTTTGTGTCATTTTTACTTTAACATTAAATAAAAAGTTATTTATGTCATTTCCCAACCAAAGTGGCTCCATGGCGTCCCCAAGTTGACCCATGGCTTTTCTAGGTATGCCCTGACACATCCAATGAGGGTAGGACATGTGTCAATCTCATCTCATACTATTAAAACATTATTTTTACCTTAAACTACACTAATTACCACTAATCGCGATTAAGAACGTAATAAGTTACTATTTACCAAAAAATTGTTTTTATCCCATTGAACCACATTTTACATCTTATTGACAACCATGTATGTCTTATTTTTTAAATTCAAAACACAATGATGGAAAAATTTCATTTAAACAGAAAAATCAGTTTTTATAAGTACCACTTAGTGGTTTCACTATTCATCAAAAATTGATGTTTTTCAGAAAATTACCAAAAATTCACCCTAAGCTATATTTGATATTACGAATTCAAAATTGAATTATATTTTACAACATTAATAACATATAAGTCACATTAATTAATTTAATAATTAATTTCCATTGTCATGACAAATAGCGTGTTTTTATGAAACAAGAAGTATCAAAAGATTGACACCAGTTTAAGTCCAATTTCAAAGTGAAATTGATTCCAATGACCACCATTGGATTAAATGGGAAAAATATATTCTAATTCCACTTCAAAAAAAATTCAAAAGATAATCTAATCATATAAATAAATTAGATTAAAAAGCAGTTTTGATGTAAAATGCAGTATTTTTTCACTATTCATTAAAAAATGAACATTGTCAGAAAAATACCAAAAATTTATCCAATGTAAAATTCAATGTCCCAATCATAATGAATAAGATTATTTTGACAAACATAGCTTATAAAATTGTCAAAATATATATTTAAAAATGGTTTTCCATCAAAAGGCAGTAAAATAATCCTTTAAAAAATATCAGTGTATTCCATGCTTAAGATTGGATTTATTTTCATTTTAAGCCTCTAAAACACTATATAATTCATTAATAGACATAGATAAAAATATATATTATTCATTAATTACTTGGGATATTACATCCTTCCCCCTTTAGAAAATTGTGTCCCCACAATTTATTTACTTATCAAATAAATTGGGGTACTTATCCCTCATTGCATTTTCAGATTCCCATGTTGCCTCTTCCATCATGTAGTTTTTCCACAAAACCTTTACCTGCTTAATCACCTTATTCCATAACACTTTCTCCCTGTGGTCAAGAATCTAGACCGGTTGTTCCTCATAAGATCGGTTCTCTTCCATCTGAACTACGTCTGGACTCAAAACGTGAGATGGATCTGGCATATACTTTCTCGACATCGAAACGTGAAAAACATTGTGTACCTGAGATAAACTCGGAGGTAAAGCCACTCAGTATGAAACTGATCCAACTCTCTCCAGAATTTCATATGGTCCAATAATCCTTGGACTCAGCTTTCCTTTCTTACCAAATCTCATCACACTTTTCCAATGAGAAACCTTGAGAAAAACATGATCACCTACCTCAAAAGAGATATCCTTCCTCCTGTTGTCTGCATAACTCTTCTGCCTGCTCTGAGCTGTTCTCTTGTGTTTCTGAATCAGCTGAACTTTTTCTGCCATCTCTTCTACCAATTCTGATCCCATCAACTTCCTTTCACCCACTTCATCCCAGAAAGATGGAGTTCGACACCGCTTCCCATATAATGCCTGAAATGGTTCCATCTGTATACTGGAATGAAAACTGTTATTATATGAAAATTCAACCAAAGATAGATGTTGGTCCCAACTTCCCTGATAATCCATAGAACAAGCTCGTAGCATATCCTCCAAGGTATGAATTGTTCGTCATGACTGCCCATCTGATTGAGGATGAAAAGCTGAACTAAAATTTAATTCAGTACCCAATGACTTCTGAAGGCCTTTCCAAAAGTTAGAAGTGAACCTGGGATCACGATCAGATACAATGGAGAGAGGAACTCCATGTAACCTGGCTATCTCTTTAAGATACAAATGGGAAAGTTGATCTAGGGAAAAATTATCTCGTATAGCAAGTAAATTAGTAGATTTAGTCAAGCGATCAACAATAACCCAGATTGCATTATTACCTCGAGATGTCTTCGGTAATCCCACAACATAGTCCATGGATATATTCTCCCATTTCCACTCTGGCACTGGTAAAGGCTGAAGCATCCCTTTCCGTAACTGCCGCTCTGCTTTAACCTGCTGACAAGTCAAACACTTCACAGTAAAATCAGCAATATCTCTTTTCATTCCATCCCACCAGTAATACTCCAGCAGATCTCTATACATCTTAATACTGCCAGGATGAACTAAAAATGGAGAACTATGAGATTCACATAACAACTCTCTCTTAAACTGTGAATCACAAGGCACACACAATCTCTTCCCAAATCTCAAAATGCAATCATTATCAATGTTGAATTCAGGAAACATACCTTTCTGAACCAGCTCTACCTTTTTCTGCAACTCACTGTCTTGCTTCTGTGCTTGCTTGATTCTATCTGATAGAGATGATCTCACGGATACCTAAAACAAAACAGAAGAACCTCCTGCACCAACAACTTCGATGCCAAAGTTCATCAAATCCTTAACCAAAGGATCACGTTCCAAACGCAACATTTCTAATGAAGCATTACTTTTTCGACTCAAAGCATCAGCCACTTTATTTTCTTTTCCCAGATGGTAATGAATTGTACAATCATAATCTTTGATTAATTCTAGCAATCTCCTTTGTCTCATGTTCAATTCTTTCTGAGTGAATATATACTTTAAACATTTCTGATAGGTATATATTTCACACTTTACTCCATACAAATGATGCTTCCAAATTTTTAAAGCAAAAACAACAGCAGCTAATTCCAAATCATTTGTAGGGTAATTTACCTCATGAGTTTTCAACTTTCGTGAAGCATAAGCAATTACCTGATCATTATGCACTAGGACGCAACCAAGTCCTTTCAATGAAGCATCACTGTATATAACAAACTCACCATTCCTGGAAGGTAGTGCTAAAACTGGAGCATTCACCAATCTTCTTTTCAATTCCTGAAAACAATCATCACATTCTTTTGTCCAGATAAACTTAACACCCTTCCGAGTTAGCTTAGTCATTGGACTAGATAACCGTGAAAAATTTCTAACAAACCTTCGGTAATAGCCTGCCAAACCAAGGAAGCTACGAATCTCTATTACATTTGTGGGTCTTGGCCAGTCTTCCACAACTTTTGTTTTTGCAGGATCAACAGTTATCCCATCTTTAGAAACAATGTGACCAAGGAAAGAAATTTGTTGCAACCAAAACTCACATTTGCTGAATTTCCCATACAGTTTCATTTCTTTTAAGGTTTTAAAGATAACCCTTAAATGTCTTTCATGCTCCTCTTTATTTTAGAAAAAACCAATATATCATCAATGAAAACCACCACAAACTTATCCATGAACTCATAGAAAATTCTATTCATTAAGTCCATGAATACAGCAGGTGCATTGGGTAGCCCAAAAGGTATTACTACAAATTCATAATGTCCATATCTTGTATGGAACGCGGTCTTCGGAACACCTGCTTCCTTTACCTTCAGCTGATGGTACCCCGATCTCAAGTCAATCTTTGAAAAATACTGAGCTCCCTGGAGCTGATCAAACAAATCATCGATATGAGGAAAAGGATATTTCTTCTTAACAGTGATATTATTCAAGGCTCTATAATCAATGCAAAGTCTCATTGAACCATATTTCTTTTTAACAAACAAGACAGGAGCACCCCATGGTGATGTGCTAGGTCGAATGAAACCTTTCTCTAATAAATCTTGAAATTTCTCCTTCAACTCTAAAAGTTCAATTTGAGCCATTCGATAAGGGGGTTTTGAAATTGGCTTAGAATCAGGAACTAAGTCAACAGTAAATTCAACTTCCCGATCTGGTATTATTCCCGGCAACTCATCAGGAAAAACATCAGGATACTCATTTACCACTGGCACTTCATTAATCTGAATAGTTCCTTTATTTTCAACGATGCGTGCAAGGTAACATTCATTTCTATCTTTTACAAGTTTCTTGGCCTCTTGATATGTTATCAACAGTAAGGGTTCATTCTTGTACAAAAACTGAAAGTCTTTCTGAAAAGAAACTTCTTTAGCTCTACAGTCAATCTTAGCATGGTAAATAGATAGCCAATCCATACCCAGGATATCATCAAACTCTACTAGAGGTAGAACAATAAGGATTGCAAGTAAGTTCTTTCCACAGATAAGGATAAGAAGATTCTTATAAATTCTTTTTGCCTCAACATTCCCCCCAGGTGTTTTTACCAAAAGTTCAGGAGTCATTTCTTGAGATGGTATTCCCATTTCACTAGAAAAGGTTTCAGAGATAAAAGAATGTGTAGACCCCGAATCAAAAAACACACTGGCATAATCTGAAAAAACAAACAAAGTACCTGATACAAATTCATTTGATGTCCCGACATCTGCTGAAGTAGTTGCAAAGGATTTCACCAACCCTTTCTGCTTGTATTCTAACTGCTTCCCATCACTCAAGCTCTTTGTCGGACACTCGTTTGCATAGTGACCCATCTCATTGCACTTATAACATTTCACTAACTGTAAATCAAATTTTGTCTTACCTTCACCTTGATCCTTTTAGTGCAATCACGAGCCTTATGTCCCATCTTACCACATCGGTAGCACTTTCCAGAATTCAGAAGACATTCCCCAGCATGCATTTTTCCACATTTATCATAAACTGTAAACTTAGTTTTCTTACCATTAGACTTTTTTGAAGAATTCTTACCTTTCTCCTTCCACCTCGGTCTCTTCTTCTGTTGGTTGTTATAGAACACTTGATCATCGTCAAACTCAATTTCCACCTTCTCAGCACATCAAACAAGCTTTTCATAACTTTTAAACTCACGAGAAGCTAATGCCCTTCGATATTTTGGCTTTAATCCTGAGTAAAAACGATTGATTTTACTATCAATGTCTTGGATAAAATTTGGAGCATACCTTGCCAATCGAGTGAACCTTTCTTCATAGGTAGCCACTGAGTCTTCCTCTTGCCTCAATTCCAAGAATTACTTTTCCATCCTCTGTCGAACATCCTTAGGAAAATACTTCTCAAGAAACATACCACTGAATTCATCCCAGTCAAGAGCATCAATCTCATCGACGTCCCTGATATTTTTAACCATAGACCACCACTGATCTTCCTCACCCTCCATAAATAGCAAGACTAACCTTTTGATTGTCTGAACACCCAATGACATCAAAAATCTTCTCCAGTGCTTTAATACACCCTTTAGCTAGCACAGGGTCAGATGATCCTCTGAATGATAGGGGATGTTGCCTCATGAAATGTTCCACCACTAACATGTTCCTCTGCAGTTGATCTGGCTGATCTCGTGTATGGATACCACCGCCATTTATCACTTGAGTCAACTGTGCCATTACTGCAACAAACTGTTCAGTTCCAATTCCGACCATCTCAGGATGCTGATTCGGAAGGTTATTTCCTTCTGTATTCCTTCCTAGCACTGCTTCCATGTTTCCTCTACGGAAAACCATTCTGAACAAACATGTCTTAGATGAAGCAACATGGTAATCTTCAAATTCTATATCATTTCAAAAAAAAATATTTTTGGATAATAATTTAATAGAATTCTAACTCCTAAAGTTATCTAAACCGACCTTTGATACCAACTGTAATGCCCCAGCCTTAAACCTTACTTAATCTTGAGTTATTACAAGATTACACATTGAGGATATTTTCGGGTTTAGAGTTTTAGAGAATTAGATCATAAAACTTGCATTACATTCCACATATAAACAAAGTGGTTACATAAAGATAGTATTCTTCATTCCCATCAATGGAAACATATTTAAAATAAAACATGGATTATTTCATGACACTTCCTTGACACTATCATCATATAATGTACCTTTCCCTTGACCTAATAAAAACATTTCAAAAAAACTTGGGATGAGCATAAAAAGCTCAGTAAGGGATATAAAAATATGGAAAGGAAACATGGGTACATATATACATGAGTATGAAATCAAACATTACCCATAAAACAGATGCACTTTAACATACCTCATCAAATCATGAATAAATCATCGAAATCATAAGAAATAAAGGTAACCTGAGGCATTCATAACATCCTTACGTAGGGAGTAACCCTCTTGGTTAAGTTTGGAATACCCATCACAGTATATTCCCTAAATCTCTTCGGAGAAACCTTAATGTTTCACTCCTTCTCGTTACCCAATGCATTGGAGAGCTATATCGGGCTCACCCGCCCTTATTTTATCACGGAACCACCCGTCTTCATAATAATTCCCAAGA
The DNA here is from genome assembly GCA_963277665.1 of Viscum album. Classification (NCBI taxonomy): domain Eukaryota; kingdom Viridiplantae; phylum Streptophyta; class Magnoliopsida; order Santalales; family Viscaceae; genus Viscum; species Viscum album. Next base: position 995,727,511 of record OY728123.1, on the reverse strand, counting down.
ACCTCAACATAATCGTATCACATAAAACATACATAAAGGAAACATAACATTTCCACCTTTCAATCACAAGATATCAATACAACACATTGATATAATAACATTATGAAACCCATTTTCAATACCAAAATAAAAGAAAATTAAAACATGGTATTTATTTTTCTTTTAAAAAGAAGGTATGGCTTGTAGAGGAAGCCGAAACTCAAATAATGGTCACGGCGGCAGAGAAGTCGTTGTCGCCGCAAACGTATGACAAAAACATTCCCTTTTGTCTTTTAGTAAATGATTCATATAAAAAAGATTCCTTTTGAATAAACATAAAAGTCAAAGGGTTTTATACACCGTATAAAAGAATGTTGTGTATAAAACAAAATATGCCTCAATGAAAGGAGATTGAGACGAAGTCCCATACCTCATGTCTGACTTGACTCGATCGTTATTTAATGTCATGAATAATAAACTTGTGTTAATTTCTACTTCTTTAAGAACCTTTTTCAAGTTAATTATTCCTTTTATATCACTTATTGCCATGACATGAACACTATGTAATTATTTAAGTTAATAACGGTCGTTTTAACGATCATTGGTACTTGAGTCAAAAATAAACCCTTTATAATTACATGTTGTTCATGTATACATTATATCCAGAATGGTATTCATGATGTAGATATCATATATGTCATATATATCCAGTAAATGCATGCATTTATAATATTACATAATCATTTAGAGGTAAGAAATGAAATGCACCGTTCATGGAGACGGTAAGCCGTACGTACGCATGAACACTACTTTCATTTCTAGTTCATATTTTATAGAATGGAATCATAATGATATAAAGGTATATTATAATTCCAGTATAATATCATATATAATATCATAGTTCATCCTTTATACGTCCCACATATGGTATTTAACGAATCAAATCACTTTGAGGGGGCGGTAGTCCGCACTTCCTTAAATGAAGATATCGCATTTACCCATAATGGAAATCATAAAGGTATGACCAAAAAGAAAAAACATAAGCTTAATGAAAACATAAACATATTATATATCATTTATAAATATAGTTACATCTTATCGTCCACCTTTGAAGGTGTTAAAAGAATGTTGAACAATCATTGTTTCGGGAGGCATAAATTCCCCATCCATGGAAACAGTATGTTCGTTAACCATTAGATTTAGGTGTGTGTAAGTTTATCTTGAATCAATATTATAACAACATCCTAGTATATTGAGGATATTGGAGATGTTACAAAAGAAAATAATAAAAAGAGTTTAGGGGGTTGGAGAAGAAAAATAAAACAAAATGACTCAAAAGAAGACATTACCTTAAAATCAGGTAACTCCCTTTGGTTTGAGCTCAAAGGATTCATTTGGAAGACTTCTACCCAAAGTGAGGCTTCATGGAGTAAGAGAGGGATGTGCAGAGACAAAATGGGCAGGGGTTGTCCGAGCCAAAGGCTTTGGTAGTGTGGGTAAGGTGGTAGAGGTGGGGGCCTTTTATAAGAGGAGAGGAGGGGCACTCTTGGAAAGTAAAGATAAGTTACTTTATTTTAAAATGCGTTTCGGATTCAAAAGGTCCCAAATTGATATAATTAGATTCTAAGGTGATAAGGTTTCGAAATACACTCATCCAATTGGTTTTGGCCATGTTTAGGTCTTAGATTTTACATTATCTTCCATTTTATTTAAATCGTTAAATAATGAGGTCATCGCTGCATCATCATGATGTCATAAATAATATACTTTATTTAATGTCTAAACATTATAAAAAAACTACTATGATGTAGGAAATCTTTTTATCTTTCTAATTACTACTTATAGTAAAAAATATGACTTGTATAACCCCATATAAAATTTTTTTTAGTTAACTAACTCATGTTTGTGTCATTTTTACTTTAACATTAAATAAAAAGTCATTTATGTCATTTCCCAACCAAAGTGTCTCCATGGCATCCCCAAGTTGACCCATGGATTTTCTAGGTCTTTCATGACACATCCAATGAGGGTAGGACATGTGTCAATCTCATCTCATACTATTAAAACATTATTTTTACCTTAAACTACACTAATTACCACTAATCGCGATTAAGAACGTAATAAGTTACTATTTACCAAAAAATTGTTTTTATCCCATTGAACCACATTTTACTTCTTAATGACAACCATGTATGTCATATTTTTTAAATTCAAAACACAATGATGGAAAAATTTCATTTAAACGGAAAAATCAGTTTTTATAAGTACCACTTAGTGGTTTCACTATTCATCAAAAATTGATGTTTTTCAGAAGAAGACTTTACCTTAAAATCGGGTAACTCCCTTTGTTTTGAGCTCAAAGGCTTCCTTGGGAAGACTTCTGCCCAAAGTGAGGCTTCAAGGAGTAATAGAGTGATGTGGAGAGACAAAATGGGCAGGGGTGGCCGAGCGAAAGGCTTTGGGAGTGTGGGTAAGGAGGTAGAGTAGGGGGCCTTTTATAAGAGGAGAGGAGGGGCACTCTTGGAAAGTAAAGATAAGTTACTTTATTTTAAAATGAGTTTCGGATTAAAAGGGTCCCAAATTGATATAATTCGATGATAAGGTGATAAGGGTTCGAAATACACTCATCCAATTGGTTTTGTCCATGTGTAGGTCTTTGATTTTACATTATCTTTCCATTTTATTTAAATCGTTAAATAATGAGGTCATCACTGCATCATCATAATGTCATAAATAATTTAATTTATTTAATGTATAAAAATTATAAAAAAAACTACTATGATGTAGGAAATCTTTCTATATTTCTAATAAATATTTATAGTCAAAAATCTGACTTGTATAACCCCATATAAAAATTGTTTTAGCAAAATAACACATGTTTGTGTCATTTTTACTTTAACATTAAATAAAAAGTTATTTATGTCATTTCCCAACCAAAGTGGCTCCATGGGGTCCCCAAGTTTACCCATGGATTTTCCTGGTCGGCCATGACACATCCAATGAGTTTAGGACATGTTTCAAGCTCATCTCATACTATTAAAACATTATTTTTACCTTAAACTACACTAATTACCACTAATCGCGATTAAGAACTTAATAAGTTACTATTCACCAAAAAATTATTTTAATCCCATTAAACCACATTTTACTTCTTAATGACAACCATGTATGTCAAATTTTTGAAATTCAAAACACAATGATGGAAAAATTTCATTTAAATAGAAAAATCAGTTTTTATAAGTACCACTTAGTGGTTTCACTATTCATCAAAAATTGAAGTTTTTCAGAAAATTACCAAAAATTCACCCTAAGCTATATTTGATATTCTGAATTCAAAAATGAAGTCTATTTTACAAAATTCAAAACATATAAGTCACATTAATTAATTTAATAATTAATTCCCGCTATCATGACAAATAGCGTGTTTTTATGAAACAATAAGTATCAAAAGATTGGCACCAGTTTAAGTCCAATTTCAAAGTGAAATTGATTCCAATGACCACAATTGGATTAAATGGTAAAAATGTATTCTTATTCCACTTCAAAACAAATTAAAAAGAAAATCTAATAATATAAATAAATTATATTAAAAATCAGTTTTGATGTAAAATGCAGTATTTTTCACTACTCATTAAAAAATGAACATTGTCAGAAGAATACCAAAAATTTATCCAATATAAAATTCAATGTCCCAATAATAATGAATAAGTTTATTTTGACAAACATAGCTTATAAAATTGTCAAAATATATAATTAAAAATGGTTTTCCATCAAAAGGCAGTAAAACAATCCTTTAAAAAATATTAGTGTATTCCATGCTTAAGATTGGATTTATTTTCATTGTAAGCCTCTAAAACACTATATAACTCATTAATAGACATAGATAAAAATATCTATTATTAATTACTTACTTGAGATGTTACAGCGACCAAAAAATAAACTTTATGATCTCTGTTGTCCACTAATTCATCTACCTCAAATTCTTATGAACTTTCATCTTCTCCTGAATGTATATTATTATTTTTTAATAAATTTATAAAATATTTTTTCATCTATTAAACATATATTGAAGATTTATTCATGGTAATTTCAACATCATTCTCATAATTTTATTGAATCTTATTAGGGAATATTACAGCAAGATGTATAAACATTCCAAATCAAAAGCATGTGAAAGGAATTTTCCTTGTGAACTTTATATTTCCACTTTATAGATTTTATGAATGGAATTATATCACCACTTCTATCTCTTAATCTTCTTGTCCATCTTCAATGACAAGCTTCTTTATGGCCATTAATTCCACCTCTTTAGATTTCCCCTTTTCCATTGTATCGTTATCAAAATTTCTCATTTCATATGAAAAAATGGATATGGGTATATTATCCAACAACATCCCTTTTGGGTCTTTATAATCGATTACTAAAACATTCAGATTAAATAGAACTGGATGTTTCCTTAAGATACGCTTCATTATCCTTATATATTAAATGAATTCTCTAAGACCACAGAAATCTTTTATAATCACATTTACCCTGTAAAATAATATATCAACCGACACATTAGGGTGCACTCTAAGATCCACATACTTGTTCTATATAACATGTAGTTTTTTGTCTATGGATTTTGAGCCACTATCATAAATATTCAAAAAAAATTCCCACATTTCATATGATAAATTTTATGACATCACCTTTTTATATATAGATTTGGATAGATATCCCCCTAAAGAAATAATCCATTTAGATCAGCATACAATTCACTATTATCAACATATGATAAATCACCATTTTTAATGTTGGATGATATTCCATGCATAGTTACTCTAATGACATCAATTCCTAATTATTAGAAGAAGTGATTCATTTCATTATTCCATAATATAAAATGGTTTCTGTAGAAGATCAAAATCCATTTATAATTGAAAACCTCTATTTCTTCTAATGAGAGGGAACTACTAATTTTCAACCATTTCCTTTGAGACCAATTCTTAAGTCCACTAGACCGAACCTCCTAAAAGGGAAGGATTGAATCAAGGTATGTCAGATTAGGACTATTTCCCCATCAGATCTTGTTTAATCATTAAACAGAACACTATTATCTCTTTCTCCCACAAGAATATATGAACTGAAATTAAATAATTCCTAGGAAATAGAGATTTTACATTGTTCTCCCTCACTGTGCTATGTCCTAGGAGTATACCAGGGAATTATGTCGATGTACCAAAATCTACTAAAGATCACTGATATTAACAAGGATTGGGATATATCACTTATATGTCCAACTTCACAGCCTTTAAAAGATTTAGGGTCTACAATATCTCCTCTTATAGATCACTACTGGTGGGAAACATCACCATCTTCCTCATCCTTTTATAACTTCTCTTGGAAAGGATACACTCATAGTTTATAGAAATCTAGGTCCCTTCATTTTCATAAAATCATGCATCCTCAATTGTAGATAGATGCTCTATTGAATCCCAATTTACACCCATAGATAAAAATCACCTCTCCTCATACCGTAAGGTTATTATAGATTTATTTCCCGAATTGATTTAGTCTTTCTAAAGCATCGTTGAGTCCTCCAACAACCACCTTGCTTCTTCTGCAAACTATGTAGAGCGTATGCTTTCCAGATCAACTCTCCTCCACAAACTGACCCTAATCCATGGACTATCTCTACTTCCGCATATAACCTCGTCTTTCTGAATCTATGTTCGGCCTCTAATAACTACCTTTGTGTACCACATTCACATACTGCATTCTCATACCAGCTTCACTTCTATAGACTAGATTTTTCTTTTATGGGCTATAGTGACTTGAAAAATCCTTTCATATAATTGCTTCCTCGAATTGCTTCAGCCTTCACATAATCACTTCTATGTGGATCACTTCACTATGTCGAATCTTTCTCTGTGAACCAATTCTCCTTCATGAACTCCATAAAAACTCTCTCTAACATAGCTAAATTTTATACTGCAGAAAATGTGTTCTCTAATAAAAAAAATCTCTAGAAAATATTTGGATTACCATTCCATTATATAGAAAAAATACGATGACAAAATCCTCTAATTTAGGATTTAACAAATCATCAATGTTGCAGCACCTTCTCCATGTATCGCTTCTCTTGTAAACCATTCTACCATACATGGTCTATGTACCGCCACTTTTTGGTTATCTTTCTCTCTTGTAAACCACCTCGTACCTAGTTCCTCAAATCATCACCTCGTTTTCGTGAATGAAAAGAAATTATATGTACCATAATACTTCTACGAGACATTCATCTCCTATAGACATCATGCCTTCCCATGAACCATTTCTATATATGTTCCTCTTACTATTATTCGTGGTCCATATAGTGCTACTAGGAGAAATCCTTATTTTACTGAATTCCTTCATTTTTCTACGTTCCACCCTGTTTCGACAAACACCAACCATGCTCATTCGTAGTCTTCTAGATTTGTCAAAAAACATAATCCCACCCAAAATATATAGATAGGATATCTTACGGGATCTATCCCAACAATTTGTAAAAATATAATTTAAAATTATTCATATGGGTGTGACGAGAAAGAATGTTGTTTTATGATAAAAACACCCAAATTTTATGAAGTTTTGTTTTATGAAAATTTAATATAAAAATTATATAAATGGACTAAATTGGATTAATTTATATAAAATTGAACTAATTATAATTTAAAACAAATTGTATATAAAATTTAACAATACAAATTATTTTAAAAAATGTATTTTTGAATTAAAAATAATTTTTTCAACTATTCATTAAAAGATATAACTTTCATAAAAATCACAAAAACTCATCATAAGTTAATATTAATTATATGTTTTCGAAAATAAATTTCATTTTGTAATATAATTTTTCTAAAAGTGTAATAAATTTTTTATTATTTATCGTGTTTGGTGAAATCTCAATGTTGCGTTCATCACATACTATTAACAAAATCAACGATATTTTAAATGAAATATATTATAAAGTCTTGGGATATTATGAAAACAAATATTCTGATGAATATCATAATAAACTCATTGATTTTCTTATCCTTAGGTTATGTCATGATAATTTACATTTTCCCTACATTTTCCTCTCATTATGTACTCCTGATTTTAACATAATGTTCATCATATAAAACTTCTTTATCTCTCTCTCTTTGGGTGAAAAATATTTTTCTTAAAAAATAATGTTTTCTAAAAATTATTTGAATTTGTTTTTATTATTATTAATTTTAATTCTTAAATAATATTTTTCCCATGTCTAAATTGTTACAAAAAAAATTTAAAAAGGAGTAATTATTCAATTTTCCAAAAAATGCCATGTGGGATTTTACTAAAATCAAGAAAGGAATATATGTTTTAATCAGTAAGAGAAGAACTAAATATCCAACCACCGTAAAAAATATTTCCTTTGAATATTCCCCCATAATTTTTAATGTATATTTTCAATGATGTGAATTCAAAAAAAAATATAGTTTTTTTAAAAAATATCAACCTTTTCAAGGATATTTTATTCATGAAAGTTTTTAAAAGTTTATTAAAGATTCTATTATATGTTTTCATGGTTTTTTAAAATAAAATGATTTTTTAATGGTTTTATTTTTTAAAAAGTTTTTCTAAAAATGGAATGGTTTTTTTGACACAAAATGATTTTTTAGTTTTTAGTCTTCCTTTATTAGTTTCCAATGTCATTTTTAATGAAGTGATTTTCAAAATTTTTTTGAAATTTTTAGATTATAATTTTTATTAAATTAAAATATTATTTTCATCCAAATACCATCAATGATATTTATTTTATATACCATTCATAAATATAAACAATTATTTTTTAGTTATGCACTAATGGGGATATTTTATAATGATACAATCCCCATTAATTATCTAAAAGGACTAATATTATCTCAAATGTATTTTTATGGATACCATTTCTTTTTCATGGGATAATCATTTTTCAAAGATATTGTTATGGATCACAATTTATTTACATCTTTTCATCATTTTTCTAAGATATTTTTGTGGAACCCATTTATTTTTCAGGGGTTAATCATGTTTCAATGATATTTTTATGGAACGTATTTCAATTCGAAATGTTAATCATGTATCCCTATTATTTCTCTTAAACCTATTAATATTTTGTATATTAATCATGTTATTAAATGAATAATTATTTGTTATGGGATTTATGCTTAAAACATTATTTATTTTACTTGGTTCAAAAACATTGTTATATGATGGTTGTCACCAGATAGTATAGGGTGATCACATTATAGATTATACAATTATTTCACCTAGATATGGGCAGGTGAGTCTAATATAGATTATATTATGGGTTCCCCAATATATTTATCTAATTCATTATGTAGTTATTATGTTCTCTCGATAAAAATATTGTAGGTCACCCATATGATAATTATAATTATAATGTTATATAAAATATCTATGAGATTAATTTTCCCAGACATTAAGACATTTTATTATGCTTTTATATATTATAAATAATTAATTTGATAAAGATTGATATCACATGTCTCATGATTATTGATTCTAATAACTCTTTCCTTTGTTAAAGCCTTATGACCTTTTTAATGATTTATAGTCCAGATATTGATGGGTAAGATTTATTTTATGATTCTCTCATCCACTATGATTATGTCATCATACCCTTATTCACTTCTAATTACCATTGATAACATTAAATTATTAATTCTTTTATTTACCCTTACAAACAAAATGGAGCTCATGCTTATTAGGATTCATATTACCCAAGATATCAAGAATGATTATGACTGAATTATGTATATATGTTTTTAATATAGATCATGATTTTTAATTAATGTGAAATTATAAAATCTGGTTTCAATGGTATAAATAATCATGTAAATATTATGATATTTTTTATATATGAGTTTTTCACACTTTTCTAAATTTATAAACCTAAAATTTCCCTAATAATATAAGTGATACAATTTTTTATCTAGATATAACAAGGTCTTTAGGGACAAATTTTGGGTCACCTTCATTGGTATCAAAGTCAGAAATTTAAATATCATGTTTTTAGAATTGTAACTAATAGTGTGGGTTTGTGGATTTTATTCTATGTCAATTAATATTAAATTAAATAGATATTTATTTACACTTCTCAAAAAAATATAAATGATTCATATCACCTAAATATGATATTAATAAATAATTTTATATTTATATTTATGTTTATTATATTACAATTTATAGACTATCCCCAAATTCAAATGTGCTGGTAAAATACTAAAACAATCATCCACGTAGTGGCTTAATATTTTTTACAACATTTATAATGATCATACAATAGATAAAATTGACTCCAAACTTATACTTTATAATTATTGATCTTATTATTCTACATTTTTTATTTAGATAGAAAACATATCTATCAACATGAATATACATATCATTTTTAATTATTTAACTATCTCCCATTTTCCCTGGAATTCCATGCAATATGGGTAATTCTACCAGAGTATCATTAAAATGATATTTCATTGGATATAATCTTTTACTTCTCTAATATACATTTCATTTTGTATATTATTGTTATTTATTCATGAGTTAATAAATTAAATCAAAATTATGAGGTAATATACATTTATTTGTCTTTTGTGTGGAAATTTTTATCATGACTATATCGTTACCCTTAATTAATGATTGTGAAATGAAATTTTTATTTCCTAAAGATCTATAAATTTGTACTTTTCCTTTTGAAGCTAAAAATTTGAACTCCATTATATTTTATTGATAATAAGTTTCTTATATCATAACTCCATCACTATGTAAAATATATAATGAGAATAAATATGATTAATATAAACAAAAATAATTCGGGATGTTTGACAACACATCCTACTAACCATTTAATTCAGAACAGATTATCAAATGTATTTCTCGGAAAAACAAAACAATTTTCAAATTATATATTATAAAAATCATATTTTTTTTATAAATATTTCTTGAATTTGGATATTTTAGTTATATATTCCTTTAAATATTCTTTAACAAAGAATTTCATTATTTTACCTAATAATTCATTGATAGATAATACTTATTCATTAAATTTAAGATTAATTATTTTTTATCATGATCTTTTTGAAACAAAAAATATACTATAACAGTTTCATCAATAAATTCATCAAAAAATTTAGATAATATATTCATTTTCATAATATTTTATGACTTCGTTTATCTTCTTTTATAATGAAACATTAACTTCTTTTAGGTTGAAATTTTCTTCTATTAAAACCAAATTTACGAATCTCCATCATCATAATATTTTTCTTCAATAAACATTGAAAAATATGTGGAAACGTTATAATCTTCCCCACAATTGAATAATCTCATTATTAATATAAAATTATTTTTTTCCCTTTTAAAAAAATACATATTATATGTGACATATATTTTTTAATTATTAATCCAATTTCATTAGTCCCTTTATATTTCTTCACAACATTTCATGTCCTGTCAATAAATAATTTATTAAATTGATAGTTTTGACACCCATACTTATTTTATTGAAATAATCACTATTACCCATATTATGCATAGTAAAAAATTATAAAAATAATATAGTGGTATGAAATAAAAAATAAAAAAAATTTGTGAAATTTTTATATAAAATATATATGGAAAGACATGAATATATTATTAAAATCAGTTAAATGTTTAGATATTCCATGAATTTTTTTATGGATCTCATGATTTCATTAACACTTATAAAGAGGTTAATCAAATATTCTATTTTATGAAAATAAATATCTATGATTATGGAATGTGATATTAAAATCTTTTCTTCATTTATAATAACCATCCCTTTTTATATATTTTTTATATTTTAACCATATGTTTTTATTTTTATAAACATGGTGATTTTTCTTAATTCCATTAATGAATGTGAGGCTATATTTAAATTTCATATATGACCATCCAAATTAATGATATCCATATCAACTTTGATCATGGAATCATCATCCATACTAGAAGTAATACTATTAGTTACAAAATTTAACACATTGATACTCAATAACAGTACCAATGGAAGCATTTATTTCAGTAATTTGAAATATTTTCTATCTAATATTGGAATATATTTTTTAATTATTAACATTATATGATCAATTATTGAAATGGGATTTTCACTTAATTTTGTCATTATCCTTGTACAAAAAAATAAATCAGTACCAATATAATTTATAAAATAAACCTATTCCAATCTATGGAAATTAAGGAGGCCGTGTACGAATAAATCAAACAAAAATATATTTTAGTGGAAATAAATTATAGAATATTTATACACATAAACTTTTTTATCAGCCTTTATGGAACCATTGTTAAATATTAATATTTACTATCCATTATTGTTAACCTTTTAAAATAATTTTAGTAAATAACATAAAAATAAATACATAATAATTTATAAAGTTTATCAATCAAACTTTTTTGGTTGTAACCTTGGTATGACCTGGAATCATGCATAGACATATAATACATTAATCAAATCTAGAAAATACAAATTTTAATTGTATAATATTTTACATAATATGAATGATGATTCCATATTTTTCAACTAATCCAAGCTATATAGTAAAGTAACATTAAGTCAACGAGTATTGTAAATATTCTCTGATAATGTTTTATTTCCACTAAATCCACTACCTATGTATGAGTCTTCACATTCATATTCATTAACTCTATGTTAACATTTTTTACTTCAAATGGTAATAAAATAACCAAAAAAATTATAGAATAAAATCCATATTCTATCATCTTCAAAATATAATCACAATCATGAGATTAAATTTTATTTCCATTAATAATCAATGAAATTATGTCCAAAAAATAAAAAAATGACATCACTAACTCAAAAAGATATTCAGGTTTGATCACATTTATATCTATATCAGAAAATCACTGAGACACCCTTTCCACTTATATCATTTCTATTATCATTAATTTGATAACAATTTTTAAATGCATACATTGTAATTTTAAAATTAATGGATTAACATCTGAAATTTTATTGTAATAATAGATATTTCAGTATAATTAAAATCAACTAAATGAAAAAACATATCATCTTCAATAATACCATTCTATAATTACATTCATTATGCAATTGATTCTCCATTACCTCTATTTTACATTGAATACCCAAAAATATGGTTTTTTATATTAAAAATAATAAATCCACTTTTTTCAACATTCAATATCATTAATATAATACGTCTGTAGACGCTGAAATGTGCTTAACTATCATAAAAATTTCTGGAATGGAAAAGCGAAGTCATATTCGGACCCAAAGGCTTGGTCCGGAGGGCCCGAAAGTGGTGCGCGAAAAAAGGTGAAGTGCGTGGAAAAATGTCCCGTGCGAAAGGAAACCCGGTATTCTTGAAAAGTCCGAGCGCCAACACGAAATAATTTCATGCCCGTGTCCCGTGTGGTTGACTTTTTGTGCCTCCACCTCTGTCACGCAATTATTTCTCACAACCATGTATTTCATTCCCCAGGATGAGTATAAATAGAAGGTGATCCCCTTCCTTTTCGCGGCCGAAAAATTAGAAAGGCCTCTCGTGCGCAAATTCATCATTCCGTGCGCGCAATATGGCCTTCAGTTATGGTTCTTTTTTGCACCAACTCGCCCTGGGGTCTACCTTCGCGTGAGACCCCCAATGCTTAGACTAAATTACAACCCCTTCAGGGTCCGACCATTGTACGCAATTCCTTCTTTTGCGCCCAGGATGACCAAGTTGTTCCCAATCCTTACTTTGCACGCACACCACTTCCATTGCGCGCAATATCTTCTTTTTCACGCAATCCATTCCTTTGCGTGCAATGCCTTCAAGTCGTGTGGAAAACCTCAGCCCCCTATTTCGCGCAGGCAGCACTAGTTTCGTTCCAAACTAGGGCTTTTAGCGCAACATCCTCAATTGCGTGCATACCTTTCCCATTGTGCGCAATGCCTTCTTATTGTGCGTATCCTATCCTGTGTGTCGCTTTGCTGCTGTCACTAACCCCCATGAAAAATGGAGAGTCGCACCGCGAAATTTTCGGGCCGGGATGTCGGGATTTTCCATTGCACCCTTATGCGCAGCCTCTTTCCACCTATAGAATAACATAATTTTAGATACTCTTCTGCACACCATGAAACACCTTCAGTTGGAATATTCCTCTTGGTTCGTTTCCTATGTACTGAGTTGATATTATCATCATCAATTCCCTGATTAGAATTCCCTATCATTCGATAATAGGATGCCTCTTATTCCCAGCAAGAGATTACTTATGTGACAAGCATAAGATTCCTAATTCCATGATTAAAGTGGTGTAGTTTCAAGAGTGTTGGAATCCATTCAAACATTCCACCACTCCATGTCACGCTTTGTGTGTCCTACATTCGGATCTGCATCCACTTCCATGTCTGAAGGGACCCCCTAATGGCCTGGTCCAATGCTGCATCGGCACACCCACCGTTCTGGGCCAATGCCCCGGTAGACATTGGGCGATACTTTGTGTTAGGTCCTATGTTTCGAAGACGGTCAGCAGTAGACCGTCATCTGTTTGTCCTCATTTTAGACTTACGTGATAGGATGCTGTGTTGTGAACATGGTCAGCATTTATCCTCCATCTCCATGTCGCTCTCATTGAATTCCGAATGCTGGGCATGTGATTAACACTTTTCATATCCTTTGTTCGGGACGATTCGAACGCCCTTGGCATTATCCCTCTTGTGCACTAGCGCATAGGTGTTGGTCTCAATGACATGCCTCAACCCACCAGTGAATTGGGATTACCTCATGGCCAGACATGAGGAAGACATTACGGGTTGCTTCTATGAGTAAGCCCCATCCACCATAGCCATGCTACCATGGACCCCTCGATGGTTCGCTCTACGGACCCCTTTACTATGGCCTTGCCGATGCCTTCCCTGCCACAAGGGGTAGAGGGTGTTAGTTATGTATGTCCTACTGGTTTGGAGCGAACCCACCTAGTCTGAGCTGCAGGACGTTATACTACCAAGCACCTCATCCTCAACACATAATGTTAAACTGTAATCCAGCCCCGTGCCTTGCACGCAGGGTCCCCTTGGCTCGGACATTCTTTATGCCGCTCGTCTCCAGGGGAATGGAATCTTCCTCACATGGAATGATATCCTCCCTCTCGGAGTGGCGTTTGTCCATGGGGTAAGGGTAGCCACCTTGGTGTAAGCCCCTATCGTCTCTTGCGAAAGGTAGAACTCATGTTCCTCTGTACTTCCCCACTGCCAAGGCCAGTGGAGGGAGTGATAGGGAACAAGGCATCTCTTTTGTTCGGTCCCAAATCCCTCTCCCTCTATGCTTTTTCACACTTTGGGCCTCCATCCTGGAGTATGTCCTAGCACCATGGGCCACTCAACGCGTAATCCCCTCTCCACTTCCCATAGATGGACCTTTTGCGACATGATTGTCTGGTCCCTACTACCTCTTGTTTCTCACACTGAGAATGACTCACGTGGGCTTAGAGTGAGCATCGACCATGACATCCTCTTATGGGCCGCCTCAGAGTGTAATCCCAATCCCAGCAAACTATGAGGACTTTGATACAAGCTAAGGCAAGGTATGTAGGAAGCCTCCATGAGGTTCAAGCCCGCCACCCAGTTCTTCCGACCCCTTCGCGTCGGTTCGGCAACTCCTTGGGCCACCTCAAAGTGTAAACCCCAAATGTCATCCCGCATGACGTTAAACTGTATAACATCCAACACGATGTTAAACTGTTTGCCTCGTCCCGCATGATGTTAAACTGCACCACCCGAAATACAGGGACATTGATCCATGCTAAGGCATGGTACGTTGGAAGCCTCCACGAGGTTCAAGCCCACCACTCAGTTGTTCCGACCCCTTCGCGTCGGTTCACCAACCCTATGGGCCGCCTCAGAGCGTAACCCCCATATCTGTCATCATGGGTCATCTCAGAGTGTAATCCCCATATCCATCATTATGGTCCACCTCAGAGCGTAAGCCCCATATCCATCATTATGGGCCTCCTCAGAGCGTAAGCCCCATATCCATAATTATGGGCCACCTTAGAGCGTAACCCACATATCCATCATTATGTTCCACCTCAGAGTGTAAGCCCTATATCAACCATTATGGACCACCTTAGAGAATAAGCCCCATACCCACCTTGGTCCGCCTCAGAGCGTAATCCCCAAATGCCCCCGTCCTGCATGACGTTAAACTGCATACACGAACTACGAGGTCTTTTATCCATGTCAATGCATGGTACGTAAGAAGCCTCCATTAGGTTCATGACCCTCTTCACTTCATCACCCATCTTGATTCTTACATGGTCTTCCACATCCTGGTGTGATCATGCCTCCTCACTCCACTCCACAACACTTGGGAATCCGCCCACGTGCTGGCCCCACCATCAGAGTTCCCTTCAGGGGGTTCTTTTATCTGATCCACTCTCAGTGTTCTAATCAGTTTTATCCATCCCCTCTAGATGTTAAACTTGCGGCATACCCAGTGTTAAACATGGGAAGATGAGGAAATCCACAGATACATCCCTATGGATTGAAATTCCCCGCATTTGATGTGGGATGCCTCGGGATCTGCGACCTCGAGAATCCCTATAATAAGGGACAGAAGACAGACATGCCAATCCCCCAGCGTCAAGACACGACAAAGATATTTCAGCAAGACCACTCTCCTAACCGAAGGGTGCTGCCCTGACCAGACCCCTTGGAGAATCTCAACGGAAGTAGTATAATTAACTACTGTCCATGAAGATATTGCAATAGGAACGAGATTCACGAATACATCTTAAATCTATGAGGGAGACTGAGACTAGGTGACGAGATCTAAGGAGGAATCCACGGAAGGAAGAACCGACATCCCATCATCCCGGTTTCGATCATGTAAGAAATGTCCCTAAATAAGGAACAGATGTCGCCCGCCTCTAGAAAGCGGGAATGCGGGGCAACAAGCCGCGCGTCCTCCCCTGCGTGACGGATGCGTGCACGCACCCCTGTGGAAAGCATCGGAAACAACGTCCCACCACCACTTGTTTTTTAACATAAAGAGAAACTATACTCTCTTATAATTTATTTCAACGGTTTTAATTTATTTATTTTATGAATAAAATATTCTACACTTGAATGTTCACAAAAGAATTATTTTTTGATTATCTTTAATAACATAGAGGTGAATTTAATAGATTTTATTACCTCTTAGGATCTTAATATATATAAATTACATAATCTTTTATAAACATTCTCTAAATTTCACAAATAATAACATGATGACTATAAATTTTTAGTATATTTCTAGAATAGATAAAAATCAACATCATTCATGAATTACCTTTAATATCTACCACAGCTAAATTCACACATAGTGCTCTACAAATACATACCCCATATTAAAGAAAAATTCATAACCTAGGGTATATAATCATTGGAAAGGGTGAGATTAGATTCTCTAAAATGGTAAACATTATAGAAATAAATCTATTATCATATGGAAGAATAAGTTAAGTATATGGTCATGATATCATGACTATAGCATGCAATGTTCATACCCAATATATCATGCATCATAAACGTGATTCATGGAATAAATCATCATCATTTGAGAATAAATAATCATAACAATGATAAATGATCAAACTTCTATCATGACCTGTATTTTCAGGTCATATAAGTTTACAACCATCATAAGTAGAGAAACTGTTGCATATGATAAGCTTATCTATCAAGATAATAAAATAATAAAAGTTTAAAAATCAACATCTATGCCTCATATTGGATCAATAAAATTGACATGTTTGCAATAATGAATCAATATCATCTATTTTATGTACATATTATATCAAGAAAATTGACTTGGTTCCTCTATTAAATCAAGAAGGTAAATATTCTCTCCATAAGAGATCAATTCCTTTGACTTTTATCCCATAATTATATCATGAGAGAAAATACATTAAGTAAGTAATTAGAAGGATGTAAAATTCCAATCCCACCCATAATATAGTGAAAGAATATATATTGGTATGATCATTTAACATTCATAATATCCTTATATAACAACCCATGAAATAAAAACTGGATTCATAATCATTTCAACAATCCATCATTTCATATCCCGTATAAAATAAATAGTTTTCATAAAAATCTCATCATCATAATCACAAACCATCCAGAGAAAGAACAAGTATTATACCATAGGATCATATACCTAATAAAACATATTCATTTTTTTTAATTTATGTATAAAATTATAATAAAAGAAATTCTAAAATAAATATTAAGGAATATAACATTTCAAAATTGAAAATCCCATTTTAAAATATAAATAATTAACAGATAATAATGGAAAACACTCATTTAAAATATCCTTGGAAATATTTGATGTATGTTTTAAAAAATTTATTTTTCATGATATGTTTAAATATTTTTCATTCCATACACATTTAAAATAGACTCATTTAATATTTTTAGTAAAAAACCAACAATACTGTGTTCAGAAAATGAAATAAATAATTTTTAATTTTTTATGTAAATTAATAAGTGGTTAAAATTGAATTAAAAAAATATATATAATATAGATTACATTTTTTAAAATAATTTTAGAAATCATGGACATGGATGCAAAATGATTTTCCAATAATGAAATAAAAACTTCATTTTTCCATGAAAATATCTTTTTGTATCTGACCTATTAAATAGTGTAAAATGAAAAGAAAAAATGAATTATAATAAAACATTACATGAGGATAAATTTAATTATTTTCTTAATATATTGATCATAATATTTTATAAATTGTAACCTTTTCATAAACAGTCATGCTAAACATTGATAATGTTTCATAAAAACTTTTCCACTTTGGTAACTTTGGATCACAATCACCATATAAAAAATATAATTATATACATATTTATAGTTCATAATTTAAATATAAATAGTTTTAAAATTTAAATAATGTGTTGTATATATACAACATAAAAGAAATAAGTGTTCAATATCACATGTTTCCAACAAAAACATTAGTGAGATAAAAATCTCTCACCACAGTATTGACTTCCTTCATATGTGTTCGAACCACCTGTATAATAAATATATATTTATTACAAATAAATTCCAAAACCATAAAAACATATATCATACCATATATGTTTTAATTACTACCATTTATCTCTTTTTAAACAATAATTTTTTATTAAAATAATTATTTTGGGTGATTAATCCTTCATTTTCTATGTAAATTGTTGTTTAGTAGTTTTCAGCCTTTTACATTGATCATGCTTCCATTAATCATTGTAATTTAATTCATGATATTAATATCATATATATTCATCAATTTTTTTTTATCTATAAAATATAGGGAAATAAAAATTAATTACATTGTTCATGGAGACACTATGTCGGACGTACACATGAACATTGTTTCTATTTTTAAGTGATGGAACGAAATAATGGTAAATGAAAATTTAAACTTAGATAATAATTTTAATGTCATATATATATCATCATTATCCATAAAATATATCTTTATTCACATCACTGTAAACTAGAAATGAAAAATGAGTCACATCGCTTCGCGGAACAAGTATTCCACACATATGCACAAGCGACATTATTGTTTTATAACAGATTAGATGAAAAGAAGGTATATGTGAAATTATAATTCATAAAGTATAATTATATAATAATAAAAAAACACACACACACATATATATATATATTTATTTATTTAAATCTGTCATTAAATCACTTATTATATCCAAACATGAGTGTTGGTGATGGAGAATTGATTATAATGTTTTATGTGGTGGAAGTTTACCAAACAAACAATTGAACTTATTAATTACCAATTGATGGAAAATTATATATATATATGTTTTCCTATAATCATAATAATATCCTAGAATATATTAAATATAGTTGTAATTTTTATTCAATTACTAACACATGAATTAATGTTATAAGAGAAGAAATAAAAAAGATCTCTTTTGAGACAGATAAATTCGCTTAGAAAAACATCCCTTATATATGTTATTAAAGACCCAAGAGATGGCCTTTAGTGAATAATTTCACATTTATAACATGGATAAGGATTTTTTGGAGATATTTTTTCATGGTTTTCTAAATCAAAAATCCTTATGAGGTGTCAAAAATTAAGGAGGGGAGCTTCCCATTTATAGTTGAGAAAGTGTTCCATTTTTTAAATTCCCAAAACTATTAAATAATTGGAAGACCCTTCCAAGACTTTTGACATAAAAACTGAAACCTAATGGTCTATTGAAATGATATAGTTGAGCCACACCTCCACCAAAAAAACATGTTTTATCATGTTATTCCCTTATCCTTGATGTTTACTTACTTTTAACATTTTATGTTTCAACATTATAAAACAAATATTTATCTACCTAGGTAATTAATCAAAAAAAGACTATAAATAAATTATCCTTTTTAGAAAATTTGGACAACTAATTATTAATAAAAATTAAATTTACCAAAAAAATCAAACATGTTTAAAAATTTATTTCAAAATAGGATCTGGTAAAGTGAAACCCCATATTTTATTATTAATCAACGAAATTACGTTTTTATTATCTTTAAAATTAATTTTGGGGAAAAATTATTTCATATTATTACCTAATATATATTATTATAATTAAATATTTGGATTTCATTTTACAAAATATAATTCAGATAAGTGGAAATAATATATTTAAATTTTAACATGAAATCCCAATGAAAATAGTGTCTCATAAAGAAAAGTTTTCTTAAGTTAAAATTGTTATTATATCTAATTTTTCATAATAAATTTTTTTTTAAATTATTAAAATTTTACTAAAAATAATATAATTCATATATTTTAAAATTTTAAAAATAAACTAACCTAATTTTTTTTAATGCATCAACTATAAAGGTAGATTTCAATAAAAATATAATTTTTCCTTATTCTATGAAAAAATGATTCATTCAAAAAACTCTAAAATATTCACTATAAGATAATTTTAAAATAATTATTTAATTGAATAGTTTTATTTCATAAAACAAATTTATATAAAGTTTAAAGAAATTAATAAAACCACATTTCACACCTGAAAATATGTTTTAAAAAAATAATATTTTACTTTCAAATGATTTTATTTTATTTTATAATCAATTAATAACCAGTGATTCTATTTTACACATGAGTAAAACATTAATTTTTCATAGTTTAATTGTTCTTAATTATATCATCCAATTTAGTAACTACATTATAAATTACAAATTAAATAATACTCTTTCACTAGTATATGGAATATCATGTAAACTCGTCATTTCCTTCAAAAAAGCTATTTAAGAATATAAATTTATATGAAAAAAAATATTTAATAAAATATCAGGGTTTTAAATTATACCCCATATAAAATTAATTTAAACATATAAAATCCATCACACTGATAGAAAAAATATGTCATACATTTTCCTGATCATATCCTCTAGTTCCAATGTATCTTCATCAAATTGGTTTGTTTTATCTGCAAACGTTGTCCAGGTCACTGATCTTGTTTGTAACACATTCCATCTATAATAAAAATTATCCACCAGTTAATTGTCAGAAAAAATTTCATTCTATAGTGGTATGATCTCCAATTTTATTATATATGAAGGATATGGTATGTACTTCCTCAGGAGAGATACATAGAACACATCATGTTCTTAAGGGAGGTTTTTTAGGACTTCCAAGTGATACACATCTGCCCATATAACAACCCAGACCTTCTAAATGTTATTTTTTTAAGAATAATTTTTTCAATCATATAATACAACATTATACATCTATGAAAAAATAATAAACCAACAAAATTTTATCTCATTAAAAATAATCATTACATTATTCAGCTATGGAGCCAATTAAAATGAAAACATTAAAACAGGAAAAATATATAAAATAGAATATCTAAAATTAGAAATTATGGATCTACCTAATCTACTCAAATTATCTCCATAACATAAAATGAAATGTAAATTAAACAAAATATTAGTAAACCAATCAGTATCAAAAGAAATTAAATTATAAGAATTAGGAAAATTTATTTAAAATTTTGAGTAAAATAATGAAGTGGAATTTATAGGGTATAAATGGTAAAATAGCCATTATGATTATATAGTTATACCAATGATAGACAAATATTACTATTAGTCAGTATTAGTATTGGAATATATACCCTTATTTGAAATTTTTACCATTATAATTTGTGTTTATAAATTTAATGACAATTGATTACTGATACAGAAAAGAGAATCAACTACCTCAACCCATAGATTCATGTTGTTTGAATCTTATTTTTCATAAAATTGGATGGAGGTACTTTCACTGGGATTCAACCATGACCAATCCATTTCCATGTTTCAAGAAAATTCATCATTAACAAAATTTCATATGAGTGAAGTTAAAATTAGTGGTGATTACCACTTTTTTAATGTTAACTGAGCCACCCAATGAAACTATCTCCATCTGAAACCTTACCCTTTGGGCGTATGTGGGTGTAATATATGGATAAATGTACATATCATAGCTATATAAACAATAATATCCTTTTTATAATTAAATTTATTATTTCATCAATTCATTTTTAGAATAGTCTTTCAAAATAAAATATATTTTTTATTTAGATTTATTTGATAAATTGTAAAAATAAAACATACTTATATTTTTTAAACAATATATAGTGATTTATAATAAACTAAAGTATTATGAATACTTTTTCTCTGAGTCAAATATTCTTATAAAAAACGTTTACCTAAAAATAAATGATAAAATAATTTTTATAATGACCTAAAAATTATTTTATAAGTGTCAGAAACATGATTGGGCTTTAAAATACTATTTCTAAATAAATTGTGATTTTAATATTTAAAAGATTAAATTATCATTCTTAGAGAATTTATATGAAATATAAACATAATATTTTAATTCCTAATGTTGAAATTATGTTACGGGTATATTACATCTCGCACTAAGGACCACTATCCCGGTGCCCTGAGGTGGGTAACCGCATGACCTTAGGCGTGCCTCCCCATATGCCATAGGGTTCATACTAGTGGTGATGGTCTAATAGATCGCATAGGGGGACTATACCCTTATTACCAAACATAGACACAATAAATAAAAGGCAAAATTCTGGAAAAAATGCAATAATTATAATCATTAACATCCAACCACTTCCATAATAGGGTACCAACCATAGACAATAATAAAATACACCATATGATGCTAAAACATTCCTAGTGAAAAACCCAAAATAATGAAAAAAGAAGAATCCCAAAAATTCTCCCAAATCCAATCCTAGAACCTTACTGTTTCACATCCCATTACCTAATAAACACCAAGAATGGAGACTTTTCCATTATACTTACCTAGAAGCATGAAATCTGCATGGGTAACAAAAGCGCCTGAGAAGGTTGTCAGTAAAACTCATTAGGCCACCACCAATAGTGTCTACAAATTATTGATTCTAAACAGATAGTTCATTCAACTAATAAACAAAATACATGTAAAAAAAATAAAACTATATTAAAATTAGTTGATAACCATTAAATTATCCATTTATAACCTCACTACCACTTTCATCATTTTAATCATCTTCAATACTTAATTCATTATCAACATGTGTTCTATTGGTTAGACATTTACATCATTCACACAAGGGATTATGGCATTACTAACTATGAGAAAGGGAATATGTCAAGTCCTAATCTCACTATGTATAATCATATTAAAAAAACTCATTATCATCAACTTGAAGCCTCGGTGTGGGAGGAATTAAACTGTTTGGGTAATATATATTTTTTCTTGTCTCTAACCCTTGCATTGTGGGGTAAAGTTTAGAGTCTCCATCTAACTTGACCCATTGGCATCGAACATCAGTCAATAGCCCGCACTACAAAGCTCGGTTCACATGATTATATATATTTATATCTAATCACCACACATAACATGCCACAAATAGTACACACGAAAACACATAAAAATATCAATCCACACAACTATCCTGAGAATTATTAATATAACATATCCAATTAACACATATACCATTTAAATTCCATCACCCCTTTTCTAAAATCTCATTTTCAAGCCCCAAACCATTAGTTATAAACCATAATTCCCATGTATTGAGTCAATAAACCTATTCATCAATTTACTTATGGATTTATTTCCATATATAATTGAATTCACAATCAATTACAAAATTTAACATTTCTATCATTTCATATGCATGAACCCTCACTGGGATTCCAATATAATTCATAATACTTTTGACACAATCCGAATTAACATAATTGACCCATTACCATGCCATCAAAAACAAATATTTAATCCATTACCAAACCTAGTCACAACTACAAACATTATATTTCCAATTCAATTAAATATATTAACAATATGAACAATAGATCAATGATGTCACATATCACTTCCATACTTGAATTTAAAAATTCTTAGGTTTGGGAATGTCAGCACACCCCATGGGTGGCCCTAAATCTTTCTATGAAACCTCAACACACCCCTAATGGATTTTGAGGTGTTAAATCCATCATTTTGACACCCATTTTACCGAAATATCACTCAAATGATCAAATTCACAACATGGTGGAATCAAGAAGACAACACATATGCACAAATACACATCAAAATTATGGGATATAAATTATAGACATACTAACTAAATTCTTCTTAGGAAAACACTATTAATCATATCCTGATATCTAAATTCAAGCACCCTTTGATGCCTAAAATTAGATTCCATCAGAAAAATCATTTTTATGGAATTAGAAGATTATGGGAGAAAATACATGCCCTAATCCGGAAAAAGGAAGCTACAAGATGATTAGACATACCAATAGCTTCGATCGGTACCCAACGACACTCCAAATCGACAATAGATAAAGGAGTTTGATCCTTGTGAGGTCTTGAGGGTTTTGGGATGTCACTATGGATGAAGGTTAGAGAAAGGGGAGAAAAATATTGTGAAACAAAAAAATCCTTGATGTAAAATGTTTAGTTTCTACAACATTTATCGGGGCTCATAGTTTACCCACACAGTTTTCCAACGCACTCACAAACTGTGTGCAAGACTCTATCCAAGGGTATTGATTTCAAACAGTTAACTAGGGAGATCTACATAGTTTAAAAAATTATGCTCTAACCATGAAAAATACCACTATCTCAACCCACATGGTTTCTCTCTCCCCTCACATGGTATTCACTATCCATGGAAAACCCATACACAAAAATATTTTTTTCATTTTTCATTCATTCCATAAACACCCGGAACATCCCTGATCTTCTTCATA
Source organism: Viscum album (assembly GCA_963277665.1). Lineage (NCBI taxonomy): Eukaryota > Viridiplantae > Streptophyta > Magnoliopsida > Santalales > Viscaceae > Viscum > Viscum album. The sequence continues at coordinate 995,703,167 of OY728123.1, read as the reverse complement.
CTCCCAATAAACAATTTCTTAAAACAATTATAGATTAAAACCAAAATTTAAACAAGGAAATACCTCCCCGATGTTCTAGATCTTACATCCTCTCCACTATATAATGGACTGTCCTCGAGCTATATTCCCAGGAATCAATGAGCATCTAAAAAATGAGACTAGGCCATTAAGCCCACATATCCAATTCCAACTCCCATGTTTTTTACTGAAGATGACTAATTTCCCAAAAACTATATCTATAGTAACAACCATTCCACACATGGCTTTCTATCTAATGTCTACAATACAAACTGGATCAACTCGAAGGATGCATCATCCTCCATCCCAATATCCTCAACTTCTATTACATGTGATTGGTTAGGGATGATACATTCAAATCTATGAAAAATAAAACACATGCTTCATACTTCTATACTATTTTGAAATATCCAATCGATATTACAATGGTATAATACTCTCTATGATATCAAAAATCCCCATGTATATGTGTTCCAACATTCCATGTTTCTGAATTTAATGATGACCCATCCTTGGAAAAACCTGAAGAAACTCACTATGACCCACCATAAACTCGAGAGGTCTACGACACCTATTTTCGTATGTCTTCTGCCTAGTCTAATCCATTTCTATATGTTTTTTGAACAAATTAAATATTTTCACACATATTCTGAATGAGGCATGGTCCCAACATCCATAATTCCCCAGATTTTAGCCAACACAATTGATATCAACATGGATTCTAAAATAGCACCTCAAACAGTTTCATTTGAATCATAGCCTAAAAACTATTATTTTATAAAAATTCAATAAGTGATAAGTGTTCTTCCTATAAACCCCTAAAATCATTGACACAATCTTTTGACATGAATTATAGAACATGAATCACACAGTTTGATTTCTCATCTATCTGTGGGTGAGAATTCATACTGAAAAACCCTTGGGTACCAATCACCTTCTGTAATCCCTACCAGAATAACGATGTGAAACACAAATAATGATCCCAAACTATATCCTATTATAATACATGGAAAAAAACTATATTTAAAATTTTAAAATCCCCTATATTATTAATGTTAAATGTCTCTTGAGTTGGAAAAAAATGAGCCACCTATGTTAAATGATCCATGACCACCCAGATTGCGTCATTATTCTTAGGATTCCTCTGAAGAGCCAATACGAAATCTATCATTTCATCCTCCCAATTCTACTCTAGAAAATGAAATGGTTTTAATAACCCACATGGATTTTGATTCTATTCCTTCACCTGCTAACATGTAAGGTATCTCAAGAGAAAACATAAAAATATTTTCTTCATTCACACCATCCAATACTACCTATAAAGAACACAATAATTCTTGGTCAAAATAAGATGAAATCACCAATTAAACACACGAAACTCACCCATAAAATATACCTATATATATATCAGCACAACCACACATGAAAAAACACAAAAAATTCCTTAATTAACAAAATTCTAACTATGAGGTGACTCCCCACCTTTAAGACAATCCATCATATACAAACACTCGGCGACCTCCAGTTGACTCTCCTTGACATAGCTCAAAAGCATGTTGTCAAATACTAAGGATGTAAGGGTCATCTTCCCAGGTCCATCTTCTACCCCCCAAATTCATCTTAGTAAACAACCCCATCATCTTCCACATAGAAATAGATTCCTAACATGCATGCCTTTGTGTTTTTCGACTCAACGAATCTGAAACACTATTCTCATTTCTAGGTGTATAAACCAACTCTAAATCAAAGGATTATCGGTGGTCCTCCCATATTCACTATTGATGATTCAAATCATGTTAGGAGAATATGTACTTGAATAATTTATGCTTGGTATACATGGTAAATTTTTTTCCTAACAAGTAATTTCTCTTACATTGAAAGGCGTATACTATTGTGGAAAATGAAAGATCATGTTTAGGGTAATTTATTTCACGAGGCCTCAACTACCGTGACTCATACACAACAACCCGATCATTCTACATCAACAGAACTCCATGGGAAACACCAGATGAATCATAAAACACAATATATCCATTTTTAGACTCAGGTAAGAATAGAATTATTATGATAGGTAACCTCTTCTTCAACTCTTGGAGTGAATTCTCACATGCCTCTGCCCACTCAAAAATGATACCTTTGTTAGTCAATCCCTAATGTATTCCTTCTAAATGGTATAAATACATGATAAACCTTCAGTAATAAATTTATAATCCCATAAAACATTGGACCTCTAAAACATTCTCAAGTATATCCAAACACACAATTTTATTCATTTTCTTTGCGTCCCCTGGTACACCTTACTCATAGATAATGTGACTCAATAAAATTTCTCTATCAATATAAATTTGACATTTGGATACATTGGAACGATGAATATGAACATATAACGTACTTAAGTTGACTTCAAGTGGTATGGAATGATCTTTATGGTTCTTTGATTACACCATCAAAACATCAACAAAAATGACTAAAAACTGATCTAGGTATGGGTGGAAGATTATTTTTATTTTATCCATAAACATTTCATGTGAAATAGTCAACCTAAATGGAATCACAAAAACTCATAAAACTTGTACAAGTTATTCAAGGTAGTCTATGGTACATCGTAAGTCCTCTCCCTCATCTAGTGATACCTTGATTTCAAATCCATATTAGAATACACATTAGAATCTCTTGGCTGGTCAAATGTATCATCCAAACATAAAAGATGGTATTGGTTCTTAACCATCATTTGGTTCCTCTTAATATAATCAAATCATAGATGCAATGACCAAGCAGTCTTCTTGGAAAGAAGCACTGGGGATCCCTAAGGTGACATACTTTGATGAATAAACCCATTATTCTCCATCACCTCCAGCTTAATTTTTATTTCCTATAGTTTAACCTTCCCATTTGATTTAGTGGATTATAAATTGGTTCTTCTCACTACATCAATTCTATTGTGAACTCAACAGCACTCTCGAGCAGTAGCCCTAACAAGTATTTTGGATTACAACCAAGAACTAGTCTACAAGATGAGGAAATATATATTTCTCTAGTATTCCTTAATAAAGAAGAAGACTAACATCTTGGTCTCTGAGTTCACCCAATCTCTGACAAAATGTCCCTACATGACCTTCATAAACATCCCACTCACCACGATGGAAATAAGTGTCTCCATCAAGATACATAAAAATAACCAAATGATATTAATAGTTAATATGGTCCTGTTACAATATCAACTAATCCATATACATAATGAGGTCAAAATATGACATCTCAAGGACAAACAAGTCCCACAAAAAATGGTACCCACCAACCTCCAGAGTGAAACCCTTGAATATTCTAGTACATCATGCTCGCACACCTAGAGGAATGTTAATAGACATAATCCCACACACACATTCCACGAATAGGCCTAACACAACTACCAACTGAGGATATATAAATAATTTGTGGAACATGTGACAGATACCGCACTATTGTGGGTGGAAGCTGAAAGAATCTTACATAAAACTGTAGATAGTCAAGCCTCATTGCCGCCAAGCGTAGACCGAGAAGTAGGAAGTTAACCTTACCTTATACCTCATGATTCAACATAATTACTTATAACTTCCCTTCTCATCTGGTACGGATGATCTCGCCCCGAAGTATCATGTCCACCACCCCTACTGGTATGGCATGTAGAGCACCAACTGTCTACCTAATACAGGTTAAGTGACACCCTGATCACACATAGAATTTTACTTTGACATACATCTATTCCCAACTATCAAGGGTTCCTATAAAACCTCTGTATGTGTCCCAATCCTTTTTATGATGGGAAATCAACGTGTGGAACATTATAGCGACCCCATATATTCCTCGAATTTCCACACTCGTAATAGATCAATTTATCACCACCATGAGAGGCTGACCGTCTCTTTTGACAACTCTGCACACATTCACCCAGATGGATACTCCAATAATGATGCTTCCTACCATTTTAAGACACCCATCCCTTCCCCCCAATAAGTGCCACATTTCCACTAATTGAATCCCCTCCTGTTTCCCTTCTCACATAAGGTCCCGGTCTATTGCATCTACAGACCTCTTCCAACAAATGATGTTCACATTGGACCTAATCTCATTTCTATTCCATTCCAAGAAACATTTCACCATAGATACCTTATCTTCTACCAAAACTAGAATAAAGAAACACGTGTTTCTGAAACGGATAAAAAAATCCATCACTCGTATAGCCCATTCGTTCTAACTTATAAACTCTATAGTCTTCCCCTAACACATTCATTCAAGATAGAAGTGTTAAAGAAACATTTTCTATAAATAATTCCATACCATTACTTCATACAATTTAGTCTGAATGATCATGTCCCACAAATGATTTTCTGGACCCCACAACATATAAGCTGCCAACTTGACTTTCTTCTCATAGAGAGTCTCTAAATTGTAAATAATCATAAAGATAGACACTATCTAAAACTCATATTCTTGTTTCCACCCTAATCAATGAAGTTCATATAGTTTTTTATTTGAAAATCTCTAGTCATCTCAAAAATACTATGTACAACCCACTCTGGGTCATGTTGCACCATCTTCAAAAAATGGTAAAATCTCTCTCGAAATTTATCTTCATTACCACCATTAATCACAAGATCTTTTTGATCCACTACTAGGGGAACATTATCGAAAATATCCTCTTATCACACTACTCGTACAAGTATTCTTGGGGGAATTTCCCTACCACGTCAACCACAATCTTTAGCACACATAACAGAATGATTTCATAGTTCAAACAAAATATGTCTCTCTAGTAGCCATACAAAATTCATTCCACATACCCACCCGATCGTACAATGTTTGTTTAGAACACTACCGTCGACCACCCCTAAATCGTTCCATGGGTAACTTGAGTAAACCGACCAACATATTCATGAGGATTTCATTAGACACCTTTTATAAACTAATTCCATGTTCACAATATGAATCTTCCTCTTATACACATTTTAAATTCCACAACAAGACAAAATCAATATTTTGATTCACTTACATAATTAATTATTCATAATTCTTTAACCATTATTCAATATTCATTTACATTTTTTAACCATTTCATCATTTTATTAGACAATATTTTCATCTTGTTGTTCGTGAAGTTTAAATGAATTTAACCCCTTTACATCTCACTCACCTGTCTTGTGTGTTCTTTTCATGATTCATGTCACCTATATAACAAGGAACCTATAATGATGCATGAATTTGAAATTGCATTTGATTCCATCCATGAGTTAAATATCATAAAAAATTCACATCACACAATAATTTCATCTCCTAATGATAAAATATCATCAAATGTAAGAATGTAAAATAAGAAAAACAATTACCACTCAGGGCGATGTGTTTTTTCCATTATATATGTGTTATAAACTCCAAAACAATCTCATTTATATGGCCCAACACATCCTATTCTACTTTATAACATTACAATTACTATGACCACAAAAAAACACATCTGATACAACTTTGTAATGACCCCTGACCGGGAGCCGCTAACCCTGTGCCCTGAGCTGGGACTCCACATGACCTCAAGTGATCATCCAAGTATTCCATATTTTTAAAACTACTATCAAGGGTCTAATAGATAATGTGGGGAGACAATACTCTCATTAGTAGAGTGATCCATTGTAGATGAAAAAAATGAAATAGCAGGAAAACATGTGCAAAAATTAGAATCATGCATAACCAACCACTTCCCAAAAATGGTACCCACCACAGCTAATAGTAAAATATTTCATGTCATGCTAAATAGTTCCATGTGAACAAAACAAAAAATAAAGAAAAATAGGGGAATCCCCAAAAATGGTCCTAACACTATGTCTATAACCTTGTCCATGCACATCCCAATCCTGACTAAACTCTCAAGCATGCAGCCCTTTCCCATATCCTGACATGCAAGTATGAAATCTACTTGAATATACAAGGCACCTAAGAAGGTTATGATTAAAACTAATTGGGACACCAACAACGGTGTTTATAATATATCGAGTCTAAACAGATAGTGCGTGGAAGTAAAAAACAAAATATAGGTAACCAAAATATAACATAGATACCATTAATTATCATCCTTTACCTGATCAATTTATAACCTTAGTACCATATTCCACATTTTCATCATATTCAATACTTAATTCATTATCAAAATGTGTTCCCTTAGTTAGACATTAACAAAATTCACACAAAAGTTTAAGGAAATCAGTATTATACATAAGAGATTAATTCTAGTCGTTATCTCATTAGGATAATCACATCGCAGCAAACACATTTTCCTCGCCTAGAAGCCTCAGTCCTAGTAAAATGAACCCATTATAGGAATAAATCTTTTTCCTCTCCCTTAACATGTTCATCATGGGGTGGAGTTCAGAGCCTCGGTCAAACTCAACCCATGGGTGTAGAAACTCAGTCAATACCCTACACTAGAAATCCATGTTCTCATTGATATATATATATATATATCCAATCACCACACATACCATTCCACAAACCATACATAAGAAAAAAACCTAACAATAACAATCCAAAAAGACAATAAGGTTATTATTTTCATTCCATATCCCATTAAGCCATTTACCATTTACATTCAATCGCTCATTGTACCCCATTCTCATTTTCAAGCCCCTACTCATTAGGTATACCCTACAATTCTCATGTATTAACTCATTAAACCAATTCATAAATTCTCTAATGATGGTATATATTTATTCATCAATTAATAAGCCTTTACAAATTTAATTATTTCATCATTTCATATAAACTAACCCTCTAAGGGATTTTATAAAAATTCATAGGCCATTTTACAAAATCCCAATTAACTCAATTGAACTATTACCATTCCATGACAAACAACTCCAACCTCCAATAAAAACCCTATGAAAAAATAAGAAAAATTAATTTTCAACTCAATTAAGTTTATTAACATGTTTAAAAAGGGCTCTATGTTTTTAAAAAATCACTTATACACTATACATTAAAAAATATTAGGTTTGGGAATGTCAATTCACCCCATGGGTGGCCCTAAAATGTTTTATTCAACCTCAATGAATCCCACAAGGATTGTGAGTGGTTCAATTAATTATTTGGACATCCATTATACCAAAATATCACTCAACGTATCAACCCCGCAACAAGGTGGAACTAAGAAATTGACACACATGTTAAAAACCACATCAAAACTATAAGATATTACTTGTTCACCACCTATCTCAATTATTTTGATGAACACACTCTTAATCGATGCCTTGGATAAGGATTCAATTTTTTTTGAACTATCAACCTAGATTCCACAAAAAATATGGTTTTAGGGATTCTAAATAATATGATATTAACTGTAGGCCATAATTCATAGAAATGATAGAAGAGGATGGTTAGAAATACATGGAGATTCGATCTGCAATAGAAGATGCTCCAAATGGCCTAGAGCTGAGGCAGTCTGATTATTGGGAGATCTTGAGGGTTTGTGCCTTCACTAAGTTTGGTTGCAGGATAAAGGATTGAAAATCAAGTGGAACATAACAATCTATAGATGAAGAAATTGTAATTCTTCAATCTTTTAATGGGCTGAAAGGTTTACCCATGCGGTTTATCAAACTGCATTAAAATAGTGTGCAAGCCAATGCCCAATAGAAGTGAGATATCATGCCAAACTATGCACAAACCGTGAAACATGCACATAAAGGCCATTTTGCTTTTTCATTTGTACCCCAACCCCATGGAACACCCCTGAGCATCGTCATACTCCCAAGAAAATAGTAATTAAACAAAAATAGTTGATTTAAAAAAACAATAAACTAGGAAATACCTTCATTATGTTCGATATCATATAGTATATTTTTTAGAAATTTCAAAAGTACTTTATTTTTTCATGAATAGTAAAAAAAAAATCTAATTATGAGTTTTCTTTATATTTTAAAAACACATAATTATTTCACAATGATTTAATAATTAATTAAACACAATCCATGACCTGAAATATTTTATTTCATTAATATTAAATAATTTAATATATTTTAATAAGTTTCTAAAGCTATAAGTGGATTTCTAAAGTCTAAAATAGAAAATTTTATTCTTAAAAGAATTCATTGTAGAATTATTACTTTTACATGAAAAATTATCTAATATATATTTTTATACCTTATGTTGGTTTAAAATAACTTAAAATTTGACCAACATTTCTAAAATGATGAACATATACCATTTTTATGTCAATGCTATTTCAATTTTCATATCCTTGTTTTCTAAGAGCTATATTAAGAAATTGTTAAACAATTCCTCCACTTTTTCTATAAATACCCACCCATTTATCAGTTCAGTTTCATTCCCAATCCACCCTATAGGACTTTATAGTGGTTTTTACAACAATTGAGTCCCATTGAGGTGTTCTCTAGCTGCCAAGGATCCGTTCCTCAAGATCTAGGAGTAACTCTTCATTGTAGGGGAATTTCCCTTCATTTGTCTTCAATTTAAGAACATATTTTAGTATATATATTCTAAATTTTATGGGAACATTATTTTATATCCATTTTGATCATACCCATAACTCCAAATTATATTTTATCAATTGGATATTTGTGTAACCTCTCATCTCTCCAATTTATACAACCATGTTTTATATCTATCATGCTATAAAATATTTTTCATGAATTTATCTCTATTACATGGGTAATTATGTTTTTCTTTTTATATGAATTCTAAAATATATTTTATTTTCAATGGGTAATCAAAAATATTTAATCATGAATTTTTCTTATTTGGCTATTTAAATGTATGATGTTCACATTTATTTTCATTGGTCAAAAATAAAAAAATGATCATGTATTAAAGATCCCTTGTATACCATTGATTGTTTATAACAAACCTATTATTTATTCTCCATAGGATATTAATGAAATTATTTATTATGATTTATGTGGGTAAAATAAAACTAAAAAATATTAAGTGTGGTCCAAGATAGCTCTCCAATTATTTGGGTAATGAATTTATAATCTATAGATGACATGTTTTGATATACCTTGATGAATAAACTTGGTAATTTTCATTTAGTAATCCTTAGTGAAAATCCTTGGTTATATGGTTATGAAAGTCTCATTTAATTTTTTTAGACACATATAGATGTTATTCTTCATGTTCTTATGATTATGATATATCTATTAATTTTTCCTTATTTTCATGCCTAATTTTCGTTTTTATTTGTCTTATGATCACGTGTTATATGTCACTCTTACTAACTCCCTTACTAGGATTCATCCTCAGCCCTTTCATTTGATTTATGTCCCTATGATATGAGATGGAGTCAATGTAACTTAGGGTGAACCCATGAAGGATTCATCATGTGGTTGTAGAATAATTTTTATGTTTTCATGTATTATGTACCATCTTTCCAATAAAGGTAACATTAAAAAATCCACTATTTTTAACATGTAATGAAAAGTCATGCGATTAAAATTGAGGGATTACATAGTCCTTAATTAATAAAGAACCATGAACGTTTCAATATACATATAGATGAGTTTTACCATTGTTAAAAATATCAAACAATAAACCATAAAGAAATGAAAGGAAAAACCTTATAACTACAATGAAATTATAAGTCTCACTCAGGATTTACACAATAACTTTCTTATCTACTCTGAGATTTCATGATGTGATGTTTAAAGGTACTGAAATCCTTTAGCATTTCCTCGTCTATCCTAGGTCACAATAATATTATTTTTTCCACTATATCCCAACATGTGGTATTTCTATTCATATTTCCATAGAGGTCTTTGTAATGAAACATTAGAATGATCGAGTAAATGTTATCTTTATATGAAATCTCAACTAGATTATGGTGTTGATCCAAACCAAAATTGAGATCCATATAAAATGTTCTCAATATATGTTCCAATTTTTTAATGGTTATATTAAATGAGATATTTGAATTCAAATAATACATAATTCTGAAACTCAATTATATATCAATGTATTGATTATGAATTTAAAAGGACTTCAACGTAAACCTTGGTTATTGATGAGATAATATAAAATGTTGTACTCCCTAAAACATTACAACATATTTAATATATATTATAAAAATATTATCAAGAGGGAATTATTATTTAAAATCAATGAATTTATATGGCTTCATAAGGTGATAGACTACAATCCAAATAACATAATAGTCTTGAGTGGTTTTTTACTTTTTTCAAAATCCAAATCCTTGGTGATGTTTCCCAATTTTCGTTTTAGTATAAGTAATTTTTGAAACATGTTCATCATAATTTTCCTCTCTCCCTTAACAAAATGACATACCTTTTTTAAATATAAAAACTCTAAAATATCTCTTTTAATTTTTTCTGATAAGAAATACAATTTCAAATGTTTGTATAAATTTTTTATGCACATACTAATAATGAAATATGAAATATGATCCTCATCTAAATGTTACATCTTAAAATCTAGTATGGATAGAACTCATACATGGTTCCTAAACAATAATATTCCATAATAATCAAAGTTTAATATATGGAAAATTTTGAACTAGTTCTGTTGATCTCCATCTTTATTTTTCTCTTCTTGACACATCGCATGGATAGGTGGTTGAATACTTATTTTAGAAACATAGGATTTTCCACCAACCATCATGATTTCTAGTTCTATACATTAAAAACCCATTAAATTTGTATCTTTTGATATCCTCACTATTAATAAGCTATCATGAACCTTTTTTAATCAAATTTTCAGCAAACATCCCCTCTTTCCCAAAGTTGTAATGTATTAAGAAGTAATAATAGTTAATAAGATCTAGAAATCTTATTGGGTGCATATTAAATTACTTTTTAATGATTTTATAATTAAAACATTTATAGTAAATATATATATCATATTTCAGCATAAATATAATTAATCCATATCCATAAGTCAAAAAATACTACTGCTAATATAAAATCTAGAGATTGGTATTATTATCATTATCCTTCAATTTTTTAGAGGTATAAGCGTTCACCATATCATTCTTCATGATAACTCACCCCAATCCCCTTTTTATTTATCACTACATATTACAAACCCTTATATACTATAATTTAAGATAATTATATATTTTTTAACTAACAATCACATCAATTCCATAATATATTATTCTCATTCCATTGTCCATGTGTACATGGTTCCGATATGAGTTAACATGGTGAGTGGATTAGAAAACCATTTGAAATTATTGACATATCATCTATAATATCCAATAAAAATAGAAATACCACCATTATCGGTAACTATGGTTTCTCTGGGATAATCATCATTATTATCCACCATTTATTCATCCACATATATACCCCCACTTGAGATTATATTATATAAAAAATCGATCTTTCTATAGCAAAAATTCACATGCTATAAATTTTTCCCACAACATCTCTTTCTGTATGGTCATTATTATAATCCTTAGGTTATCATCATGCTATAAAATTCTCTTCTATTATATAAAAATATATTTATAAAAACTATCATGGATCAATCAACATCAAGAATAAATACCCTATTAATTAATTCAATAAAGATTTTTGGGCAATTAGTAAGTCCAAATGGCATCACTATATATTTATAGTGTCCAAACCATGTATAGAATGTTTTCATTGATATATAATACTTGTTAACCATAAATTATTGGTTTGAAAAATTACTTTAAATATAAGAAATAATATTAGGATATAAAAATTTCATGAAATTGGTCATTAATATGGGGGAGAGGATGTGTTTTATTGATTTTGATTTTTTTTTTCAATTCAAGATAATCAATATAGAGTTGCAATGACTAAGGCTTTATCATAAAAAAATTTCCCATGAAACTTCATGTGGAACAAATTCATGAATGAATCCCTTTCCTATATTCTCCAAGAATGTCTTATTTAATTCTTTCAACTCAATTGGGTTCATTCTATGGAGAGTCTTTGAAAGTGGTGTAATATATGAATGAGTTATTTTGAGAACTCTACTTAATTTTTTATGGGAGATTAAGAAAATAGTATAGAAATATATAAAATTCTCCCAGAAATAGGCATATCATTGAATATTATCTTCTCTCCAACCATATAAGATGAACATCCATTTCGTATAGGAATTAAGACATATACAATTCATTGAATTTCCATTTTACTTTTGTATTAATCCCCTCATATATAAATGAGGATATATTAATTTTGAATAAAAAAATGTGACTCCTATACTTATTTAATTAAAATGGAATCCATTTAAATAATACCAACACATTCCAGTAATCAAAACCAATTCAACTAAATGGACATTAAAAACAATTTAATGGAGTACTTCCTCACAAACAACAATTAGAGTGGAACTATAGACGTGAGAAGAAATCATCAGACCATTTGGGGTTTTATCTTCTAATTTAACATCTTATCATCTTAGATATTAATCTCTATTCATTAATGTTATTCACTATATAAGAAAATTCATAAACAATTCTAATATAATATACATCAATATTTTAGTATATCAATTACATCATCAACTTCATTATTCAATATTTCATCCATTAATAATATTAAAATGGAAAATATGAAAATCCATTAACTTTGATCATAGTGATAAATCATTAAAAACACTTCATATTATTTATAAATATTTCCACCATATTTTAAATTAGTTTCACATTATGATTGATGTTTCAAAATCATAGTTATCATTTATTCAAATCCTTCACTATGGTTCAGATTTTGTTTATTTTGTAGTATATCCCCTATGAGTGTAAAAAATGTTCTGAATTATGTCTCATTATCATGCACTAGGAGATAGTCAAGTCAGGTAACAATGTATATTTTGTATATTTATTTCACGTAGGTACAACTATGCTAGTTCCATATCCGGTTGTATAATCTAGACGGTGATTAACTTTCCTAATAAACCCTATAATATCATTCATACCAAACTACTAACATGTCATCCTATTCATAAAATTATCCACATGTTTTTCACTATGGATTTATAACCCCAATGTCTTAACATTAACAAAACCATTATCTAATACCAACTAGAGAGAACCAAAAATTTAAATATAAATATTACATGTTTTCAATAAATATTCAACAAATTTCACAAATACTACCTGGATAATGGTAATTGTTTAGTGTCTTTGGAGACTAGATAATAAATAAATCTATTTGACTAATTATATTAAAAATATCCAAAACATAACATCCCATTCAATACAAATTGTTGAAATATGATATTTAAAAATATTCATCATAACCTGGTGAATGTAAACATAAGAAATGGGGAGATCTAATTCTCAGTTATGATAAATATAGTAAATATCAATCTATGATCATATAAAGCATATAATAACTATAACATTAAAAGATAATGTATATAAATTTAAAATTTCAACCCTGATCTATCAATGATTGTAATCATGAGTCAAGGAATAAAACCTTATCATTTCAAAATTTATTAATCATAAGTGTGAAAAATAATCCTAAATTAATCATGAACCATATGTTCATATAATATATGTGTGATACCATTATATGAACACTTAAAATATCATATGTAAAGTTTAACTAATAACACCATAAAATTATAATTGATGTATAATCAACACTTATTTCCCATAGTGGATCAAGTACATCAAATCTTGTCTAAAAAATGATCAATCACATTAATTATTTCCAATAGAGGATAAATCACATCAACTAGATTCCCTTATTGGATCAAGAACATCAACTGATTTTATATAGAATATATAACACATCAACTAATTTCACATAATTATCTCAGGTATTATAAATCATTACCAAATTAATCGGATGGATAAATATTTTTGGCCCACCCATAACATTATTTTAACCATACATATGTGTGAAATATGATCATCAAACAATCATCATATCATTATATCTAAACCTGTGCAAAGAATAAAAGTTTCAAAATACTTTCATTAATATATCATAGAAGAAAAAATGGAATATATATGTGTTTCATATACATATCATAATAATAATAATAAATAATTATAATTAACAGTATGGATGGTACCACAGTATAATATCCCCAATAATGAAAGAAACATAAATGGATATTTTGACAATGAAAAAAAATATAACAATAAGATCATTAAAAGTATTCATGGGGAAAATAGCATTTAGACGATGAAAATAAATTCCTAAAATCTATATATTTAAAAATTATTAAGGAAACTTATCCTTTATCAATCAAGTTGGTAAGAAATAATGTTTATTTCATACATTTTAAGACAATAAATCCTTAAAATTTTATGTAAAAAGACAAAAATACCCCACTAGAAATATGAAAATAATAATTCTTCTGAATCATTTTATTAAAACAATAACACAGTTAAACATAACATTGAATGTAATTGGATAATATAAAAAACTTTCTTTAAATAATTTCTAAAAAATTGACTGGGAAGAAAATTAATTTTCAACAGAAGATAGAAGTAATTTCATTAATCCCTAAAAAATATTATTTTTTATCTTGAGGTAGTAAGAGGTAAAATAAAAGGTAAAAATTCCCATCATAAATTTCTTGAGTTTATTGAGATATAGTTCAAAATATTTCATTTTCTGAAACATAATCATACTCTATCCTAATTAATAATGATGTTGAAAAATATAACCTTTACAAAATTTGTAAATTTTGGGTCATAATCCCAATTAAGAAATAAAATTATATTGATATTTATATAGAATAATTTCAATATTTGTAATTGTAGAAATTAATTTAGGGTATGTCAATACACCACATAAAAACAATAGATGAATATAGAACGTGTCCTAGTAAAGTAGAAGTGAGACAAAAATCCTTTACCTTAACTCTAACTTCCATCTTACATCATTAATCCTCCTTTATAATAAATATATATTTATAATATGTATATTATGTGAGAATATTAATATAAATAAAAATATATCATACCATATAAGATTTAATTATATACTTTAATAAACAAATTATCAAAAATCATTATTATAATCACTGTTTTGGGAGAAAATGATTTAATTTCCATGTATGTTTTGTTTCGGTTGTTTTATTCCTTATATATTGAGTGGTTAAATAATATGTAGAATATTAATTATTATAAAAATATCAGATTTATATTCATTATTTATGTATTTAGTTTAATCCATACCTGCTAGAGATAGAAAATTGAATTATATTGTTCATGGATATGGTAGGTCTTACATACACATTAATGTTATTTCCAATTTTAATATATGGAATGTAATAATGTTAAATAATATTTAAATTTTCTATAATCATTATAATTATACAATAATCATGTACTTATTACCACCCATGTATAATAGAAATGTAAAATGAGTCACATCGCTTTATGGAGGTGGTAGTCCATATATACGTATGGGAAATGTTATCATTATCAAATGATGGGAATGATAGAAGGTAGATGTGATATAATAACTTTAAATGTTTAAATACATCCTAAATATTACAAACATATATATATATTATCCATAATAATGTCTATCCTTGATATGTGGTGATGGAAAATGAATTATATCGGTACGTGAGGCGGTAATCTACTGTATACAAGATTGATGGTTACATTTCCCATTTATTATACAATTTCATAGATATATGTTATTAAATAAGAATAATAACATTAAAATATGGAATATACAGATTTTATTATATTTTAATGGTTTTTATTGAATAAAGGTTGTAAGAGAAGATATAAAAATTAGAGCTTAGTAATGAAAAATACCATCCCTTAGAAAAAACTCTATTGGATCTCATATTAAGGATCATAAGGTTGGTATTTTGGGAAGTTAAATAGATATAAAACATGGATAATTATATTTAAAAAAATAAATATTTTTTTGATTGATAAGTATTTAAATGTTTGAAGAAGTTATGGGAGGAGGTTCCCTTTTATAATTGAGAATGAGAGGCATTTTTGTAAATAAAAAATTATTTAATATTGAGGGGTAACTGTATTGACCCTGTCCCCAGTAGCCTAGATGTTGTTCCTACATTAATATATTGGCATAAGATACAATGAATCACATTCCCAATTACTGAATAGTATAGTATTCTTGGTAAATTAGATACATACATTATTCTCATATTACAATTAAATATACAAATTACAAGATTAACTTTTTCTATAATATCAGTAATCCCTATAGATTATCCTTATATTTTGTGCATAGTATACTTAATGTATTCTAAGTAAATAAATAAATAATTGTGAGATCAAATTATTAGTAAGGTTTAAGTATATCGGAAGCTATCATGAATCAATGATCATAATCAACATGACATGGTAAATAATTGGGGATACATTTTATTTAATAATTTTTACTAGAATAATAATCATGGAAAGGATAATTATAAAAAAAATTAAATTTATTCAATAACATGACTATAATATATGGATAAGGAATAGTCAATATAGAAATATAAATAACAAAAATCACATTCCATTTAATCAAGAAAATGTGAATTAAATGCGTCAAGATATAATATCATAGAGAAAGTATAATTGAATTTAGTAACTGAATTCTTAGTGAATGAAATGAATAATAATTTAACATCATTATTCCCAAGAACATGATAAATATACCATAAAAATCTATCTATAGTATAGTTTAAAATTGATGGCTATGAACCAATTAAAATGAGGTTTTCCAACAAATTTTTCCTATGAGAATACTTATGCTTTGAGGGGTTATCTATAATCGTTCTTGGCCATGTATTAAATGTAAAAAGAATTCTGCATACTTAAAATAATTTATTTTATTCATAAATAATGTTACTTATCATTAAATATTATTATTGATTAAAAAACACATTTTTATCAATATTGTACGAAATAAACAGATCAATTTCTATATAGGTCACTGAATATCGATATAACATATGATTTAAACAATTTTTATATCCCTGAAAAATCATATGGATATTAAGGGGAAAATTATTGTCTCATGCTCATAAGAAATTAAATATTCAAATATAAAGTTATTAACAATAAAAATGATTCATAAAATAGAATTTAAATACTATCCTTGATCAAAATAATCATGATCCATATAGAGGGACATTACTTATGGTATCAATAAAACATATTCCCAATTTAATATATGTAAAATGAAGGATATTTTATTTATGATTAAAAATATAATGAAAAAATCAATAATAATTTCATTAGAAAAATATCCTCTTCATTTTGAAAATCAATTTTTAAAACATAAAATATTTTTTAAATACATTTCATTGAAAATCAATTTTAATAACAATGAATTTCTATAATATTGGGAAAATTTCATTTAAATCAATATTTTAAACATTGTAATGTATTTTTAATGAAATGGTGGTCATGTTGGTGGGAACTTTTTCACATATCGTGCAAGTTAGAAAGAAAACTCCATTTTTAGTTTAAAAGGGTATAATGTACCTTATATAGAAAATGATAACATGATTACACTGAAACAAATTTGTAAATAAAGGGTCACAATTTCTTCCATAAATCAATTTTAAAAGTATAAAAACATTTCATTATAGAATATAAATAAAACAAGGTTTTGGAAGGGAATAGATTTATTACAAAAAATATAATTGATGTAAGATTTTAATAAAATATTTTATCAAATATTTTATGTACCAAAGTGTGAAAAAAAGGAAATAGTACATGAAAATATCACAAATAACTAGTGGATAATAAGAATAAATAGGCTTACATAGTAAATTATCAACTAATTTCATTTAACAGTGTTTCAAGGAAAAAAAAATATCAATTATAATTATATTAGTAAATACACCCTTATATTATTCATAATATTGAAATGATAATTAATCAATTGAACGATTTTGTGAGGAAACTATAAATCCACCGAAAAAAGTGTAAATAAAAAAAATATTATTATAAAATATTATTATACACATATTCATATAATATCAAGGATAATAGAAAAGTATTGTAACCTAGATGAACAGAAATTGATTCGTCAAATTTTTTACCACTTTAAATTTTTCATGTAAAATACCCTTGGATGAAATAATTAAAATTAAATGTTAAAATAATATGAATTATTAATTAATAATTAAAAAACAATTAAATGGGGGATCTATATACCCCATTTAAATTAAACTAGAAGCATAACATTACAATATGACCTAATAAAATGAAATTGAGATGAAATCACTTACCTTGCGCTTCCTTTTGGTTGAATTTGGTTTAACTTACTATATATCTATTTTAAACAAGTTATTAATTTTTAGTAAAATAGATTAATTGTTATAATATCATATATGATCCGTTTAAAAAATCTTACCACCCTTTTTTTATTCATAATTCAATATTTTCATTATTTTGGGTGTTAATGTCTTTGTTTTGTTATGCATGTTTTTTCATGAATGATATGAATCTTGAAAATATTATATAGCTCTATCATATACAAAATAATAATCATGACATAATCTTCATCTCGCAACTCCAATTTGACTTTTAAAATGTTTCATGAAATATGGTTATGAAAAATGGACTATGATACAATCATTGAGACATCAGGAAATATGTACGGATAAGTTACATTTCAATTTTTTAGTGATAACTATATAAATGAGGTAAATAATTTTTTTCCTTCTTTTAATGATATTAATTTTATATATACAATATTATTTCATGAAATATACATACATATACCATCAAATTTTTTTGGAGTAGAAAATAGAGTCCCATGGCTTCGTGAAGGTAGCAGTCCACACATCCATGAATGGTGTTATCATTATAAAGTGATTGAAAAGTTAATAAAAAATTTTGTATTATATTTTCATAATGACAAATATTTCACTAAAATTATTATTATGTAATTTATATCATATAGTATCATTAAATTTATATTTAACAACTGTAATGTAAAGCATTTGTGAAAGAGGAATCACGTTGCTTTGCAAGGAAGGAGTCCTCCATACAGACGAGCCATGTTATTTTTTCCCCTTATAAATGGAATGTAAAAAAGGTAAATATGATATAATGAATCTATAGGTATAATTATATTATATATACCACATATATATACTATATACATCAAAAAACCATACTATGAGAGGTTTCAATGGAGAAACTAAGTACATCGATCTGTGAAGCGGTAGTTCACCATACACAGGAATGTAAATATCCCCACCCGTACCCCTGGGCTCGTGCTGTGACTACCCCAAGCCCGCCTTCCATAGGTCAGGGGCTGTCGACTAGCACCAAAGGTGTAAATCTATAATACTAGGAAGGTGTTTCCTTTTTAACTATAATCAAACACAATAGTGTACAAAATAGAAAAAAACACAAAGTAAAACTATATAATAAGTAGTACTGAAAAGTAAAAGGGGCCAGAATACAAGCCCAACTGAAAAGTAATAATACAACTGAAAAGGAAAAATAGCTGAAAGGTGAAATGCACCTCCTAGAACGTCCACCATGGGTGTTTCCTAAGGGGCAGGTACAGGTATCCTCCTCAGTACTCCACGTCTATCAGTCTTCTCCATGTACCGACTCGTTGTAAGGTCCACCTCTGGGTACCGTACAGTCCTGGTGCTCTCAGCCTCCGTTAGTGATGTCCATCGTCTAAAACCAAAACAATGAGGTGTGGTTATTTCCCATGTAGGGATGAGTATAATGATACTTAGTAGGGAACCTGAGACCACTAAGGTCTCTCAAAATAAACCAACGATAAACCATAGTGTATTAATTAAATGGATAGCTATTAATTAGGTATATTTCCATACATATACCTATGTTATCAAGTAACCCATCTCAGTCATGAGGAAAACACAAAAATAACTAACTCAGCTCTCACAGCTATACAACTTTTGTAGAGAGATAGAGATGATCAGATATAGCCATTGAATCATCTAAGTTGTAGAACACACACATGATCCAGGACATGTGATTAGAACTGTCAGACCCACATAGGATCCAAGACCAGTGGTTAGTACTGTCGGACCCACACAGGATCCAGGAATAGTAGTCGAAGCTGTCAGACCCAAACATGATCTAGGACCAATGGTTATTACTGGCGGACCCACACAGGATCCAGGAATAGTAGTCGGAGCTTTCGGACCAACATAGGATCCAATACTAGCAGTTAGTACTGTCGGACCCAAACTTGATCCAGGAAAAGTAGTTGGAGCACATCCAGCCTCCGGGTTTCCACTAGATCATGCCTGATTCTGGGAGTGTTGTCTCCTCATTCCATGATTTGAAATTTCAACTATCACAAAGTCCCATGATGAAGTATCTTAGATGTATTCCTTGTCATAGGGGTCTCAACGCAATAGACATCCCGTCAATCGAACGCACGATCTGTGAGTTATTAGCCTTTTAGTCCAGAGGGCCCGGTTGGATTCGTGTAAGATCCAACCTGACTTTATATCAAATATAACCCGAACTCTAGTGGGGTATTCTCAAAGGGACCATCATGTTCCAAGAATACCATCTCCGCTGACGGTTCATCAAATGGACGTCTGGTGCCTATGATATGGCCCAAGAATGAAAAATTTCGGTAGTGGGCACGGGTCATGTCCGACCCGGTCAGACCTACTTGGCCCAACCCAGTCTGGGCCGACCCGGTCCAGGTCTACCTGGTCCAACCCACTGGGTCTGACCCGGCACATTGGCCGGGTCAGCCAGCTACGTTCAACCCGGTCCGATGGGCTCGGCCCAGCGGACTGCGGGGGAGGTTCGGCCCGGAGGTCACCACGTAGGCGGCTTGGCCCGGAGGCTAAGGTCGGTTTGGCCAGTGTCGTGAGGGGCGCAGCTCGGGCGACCCAGCCCCAAAGGCCGAGCAGGTCCTTCCAAGGACACCGCTAGGGATGCCTCAGTCCGGCTCGGGAGGCCAGCGTGGAACGACTGGTTCGGCAGAGAGCCGGGGTGTGGCTCGGTGAGGCTGGCGGGGTGGCCGGGTAGGCCGACTGGCAGCCTGGGCAGACTACAAGCCGTCCAATGGGGCGCGAGGGAAAGCCAGGGTCACGCCGGTGGGGCGCATTGGAGGCCACAGCCAGGTCATTGGTAAGCCGGTGGGGCACGGAGGTAGGCCACGGGCTGGCCGGCAGGGCCCGCGGTAGGTCACGGGCAGGCCGGGCTGGGAACGTGGGAGGTTTCGGGTAGGCCGGCATGGCGCGGCTAGGTAGGCCGATATCCGAGTTGGCCGGTTCGACGCGGCTCGGGCCGGCGCTATTCGGCCGAGAGCACTGGTGCATCGTGGGGACGGCGTGGTTCGTAAAGGCTACAAGTAGCGTGGACTTTGTCTTCGCCACCTTCGTCTTTCCTTCGCCTCATTGCCATGTCGAGGATCATCTCAAACAAGAACAACGGAGGGGTCGGGCCATGTTGGTTTGGCATGCACCCTCGATGTTTAGGGTGAAATCAAGAGGCTGGCAAGTATGAAGCACAACAACCACCATTCTTCATTTGGGGAGAAAGGAAGTACATGGGAAAAGATCATACGTAGACAATATTAAACCCCTACATTTGATTTCCGGTCGTCTTTCATTGACAGAGTAATGGAACGAAGATGAAGAAGATGTTCATTCGTCGTGTCCGTTGTACGCCTCAATCCCAAGTTGTTTCGGCTATGGAAGACGCTCCACATCGGTAGGTTTCTGAGGAAGTAGTTCGAAGAGAATCAGAATTCTTTTTTATTTGTTGGTAGGAGTGTTCCTCGTTGGAGAACTCCTTTTTCTCCCAAGATCTCCCCACAAAAGCTACCCCATGTGAGAAATTCCAAGAAAAAATAATATTAGTTTGTCTATTATTTTAGATGTTGGCATGAAATTCAAATTTAGAATTAAATTAATTAGATAGGCGCCACCTAATTAATGCGAAGCGTTGACAAATATTAAATAAAGGGTATTTGAAGAGGCTCCCCTATATTAATTGGAGCTTGAGGGTCTCTCCAATTTAATGGGGAGTTTCAAGGGGTTAAAAGCTCTAGTGGTCCCCACCACGTTAATCATCTCTTTAGAGGTTGAGTTCGGGTGGCCCCACCACCATAACCTCTCATGGGAGGTTAAGGTATGGTGGTCCCACCTCCAACATCCATGAGGAGGTTTGAACCACCACACTCCAAATGGCGGCTCAAAAGAAATAAAGTGTAGCTCACTTTATTTTATTATTTTTCCATGAAAACCCAAAATCTAACTTTTATTCTCGACCCACATCCATCGAGGTGAAAGTCTCCTTACGAAAATACTGGAACGACGAGTTCAATGGTTACCTCATATTTCAATTTCGAGCAACAGTTCAAAAGTTATAAAAACCTACTCGTACGTTTACTGAATGTACCAAAACAAAACAACAAAATTTGATTCCGTGCACACCGGGCCTGAGAATCATGCACCATCAATTTTTGCAGACTCATAAAATTCCAATGTTTTTATGAGAAAATATACATGTAATATATAAGTATTTACATTCTCCCCACCTCATGGATTTACGTCGCCATAAAGTATAACTTGAACTAAGGGAACATGTTGGGGTACTAAGAACGCATCTGAGCCTCCTCCTTCCATGTTTTCTCTTGGAGTTTCTCGTGCTGCCATCGAATGTGCACCAGAGGTAATGACCATCCATATAGGACCCGCTCCTATCGATCCTCAATATCCACTGGAACCTTCATAAAACTCACCCCATCATCGATGTCCATCTCTCCATGGTCGATGATGTGAGAAGGGTCATGCACGTATCTCCTCAGCTAAGATACGTGGAAGACGTCATGCACCCGGTGCAACTGAGGTGGAAGAGCTAAGTTGTATGCCACCATGCCAACTCTACAGAGGACCTGAAAAGGTCCGATGAATATCTGAGATTAGTAGATGCCTCGCCCAAATCTCCATAGACCTTTTCGAGTTGAGACTCTTAAAAAGACGTGGTCTCCATCATCGAACTCCAGAGGTCTCCGTCTCCTCTCGGAATTTGACTTCTCCCTGCTCTGTGCAGTCTTCATCCGCTCCTGGATGATCTAGACCTTCTCCGTGTTAGTTCGCACAATCAATGTTCCCACCAGTGCTGACTCCCTATGGTCTATCCAGCACAAGGGCGATCTACCAGGTCGTCCTTACAATTCCTCGAAAGGTTCCATCCTAGTGGTGGAGTGATAGCTGTTGTTGTAGGAAAACTCCACCAATGGCATGTGATCCACCTAGCTATGACCGAAGTCGAGGACACATGCATGTGGCATGTCCTTGAGGGTCTGAATGGTCTGCTCGGTCTGACCATTTTTCTGGGGATGGAAGGCGGTTCTCAGATGAAGATGGGTCCTGAAATCCTCCTGCAACCCCTTCCATGGTTGGAAAGTTAATCGTGTTTCACGATCGGAGAAAATAGAAGAAGGTACTCCATGAATCCACATAATCTCTTGCATGTAGAGGTGTCCCAATCTCTCTACTGAACCCTGCTCTCTGATCAGTAGTATGTAGGCTATCTTTGTGAGTCGGTTGACGATCACCCAAACAGAGTCATGTCCCCTAGACGTATGTGGAAGACCAGTCCTGAAGTCCATGGATATCACATCCCACATCCACTCTGAGACCTCTAAAATCTGAACCAAGCCTGTTGGTACCTATTACCCCGCCTTCACTTGATGTCAGGTGAGGCATCGAGAGGCAAACTCTGCTACCGCCTTCTTCCTACCTAGCCACCAGTGTTGTCACTAATGGTCTTGGTACATCTTCACCACTCCTAGATGTACCGCTAGAGGGTATCTGTTGAACATCCTCAACACTTCCTCCTGAAGTGACACTGGCACCATAGTACGTCTTATGAAGAGGATGATGTGCTTTCCACCTTCAGAAAATCCATTAGTTTCATGCCCTGTGGATATCTGAGAACATTGTGTCTTGCACTCAGTGAATCTATGTTGTGCCTCCCGGACTCACTGAATAATTTTAGGAGTGACTGTAAGAGACTAAAGGAAAGATGCTCCATCTCGATCCACATAAGAAATCTGTAAAGCAGCCAGCTGCTCTGTCACCTCTCCTTGCAGTTGTACACTACATCTCCTTCTGAGCGCATATGCAACAACCTTCCCCTTCCCAGTAGTATAGACTATATTGAAGTCATAGTCTTGGAGAAATCAACCCATCACCGATGTCTCAGGTTCATGTCCTTTTGAGAGAAGATATATTTGAGACTCTTGTGATCAGAGTACACTGTAAACTGTTCGACAAAAAAATAGTGTTGCCACATCATCAAGTTGAAGACTACTACTACTAATTCCAGGTCATGGGTACCGTAGTTCTACTCATGTTGTCATAGCTACTGAGAACCATACACAATCACTACTTGCTCCTACAACAGGAAACACCCGAGTCCAGTCCATGATGTGTCGCAGTAATCTACGTACCCTATGCCCTCCTCTGGAAGCCTCAAGATGGGGGCACTAGTCAGCCTCTGCCTCAGCTCCTGAATGCTCTGATGGAATTTCTCCAACCACATGAAGGGTTTCACCTTCTTCGTCAAGGATGATCGTGGTGCTCTAACTCTGGAGAAATCTAGAATGAACATCTGATAGTAACCAGCCAAACCCAGGAAAATTTGTACTTATATCACACTCTTGGGTGGCTCCTAAGCAAGTACCGCCTCAATCTTCGCTAGATCCACTGCAAATCCAGCCTCCGAGATGACATGTGCTAGAAATTGAACCTCTCAGATCCAGAACTAGAACTTCAAGAGATTACCATAAAGCTGGTGCTATTGGAGTGTTTCCAGTACTACCCACAAGTGGTAGGCATGCTTCTCCTTAGTAATCAAGTAGATCATAATGTCATCGATAATGACTATGACAAAGAGATCGAGGTATGGCTGAAAAATCCTATTCATGAGTCCCATGAATATTGCTGTAGCATTGGTTATAATGAATGGCATAACCAAGAACACATAGTAGTCATACCAACATCTGAAGGTTGTCTTCTGCACATCCTCTTCTCGTACTCTGAGCTAGTGATAGCCTGATCTGAGGTCAATCTTCGAGAACTATCGAGCTCCCTTTAGTTGATCAAAGAGGTCGTCAATCCACATGAGTGGGTACATGTTCTTCATGGTCACCTGGTTCAGGCGACGGTAGTCAACACAGAGCCTCAAGCTCTCATCTGCATTCTTGGAAAACAGAATCGGGGCTTCCTAGGGTGAAACACTAGGCCGGATGAATCACTTCCTCTACAAGTCCTCCAGATATACCCATAGCTCACGAAGCTCTATGAGAGCCATCCGATATACTAGTGTAGATATTGGTGTCATCTCGGGGTATATGTCAATGTAGAAGTCCACCTCTCTGCGATGAGGTAGACCTGGGACATCATCAAGGAAAACATCTACATACTGGTCTGTAATGAATTCTCATTACAAATTCTGTGATGAATTCTCATTACGAATTCTCTCATGAATTCTCATTACGAATTTTGTGATGAATTCTCATGACGAATTCTATGATGAATTCTCATTACGAATTCTGCGATGAATTCCCATTAAGAATTCTATCATGAATTATCATTATGAATTCTCTGATGAATTCTCATTAAGAATTCTGTAATGAATTCTTATTACAAATTCTGTGATGAATTCTCATTACGAATTTCAGTAAAGAATTATCATTACAAATTCTGTTTATGAATTCTGATTATGAATTATGGATACGAACTTTTATGAAATTCGACTTTGAATTCTTTTGATAAACAGAATCTGAATTTCTTTGTAATATAGACTCCAAATATAATTTTTTATTAGACTCCAAACTTTTTACTTATACTCTGATTTTTTAAGTTTGTTATAAAACGATGTCGGCCTTTTAGTTACACATGTTTTGTTATAAAACTATGTCATCCATTCTATTTTTAACTCATTGTTGGTTGAGTTACACATGTACAGGTCCCTCCAAAATTTAAGGAAAATATGACTGTTGGAGGAGGGAGCCGACCGTTGGTACCAAGCCTATAAATAGGAGCTCATTTGAAAGAGCTCAATAATAAGTTGACCACTCTAGAGACCACATGCTGTCAAGGATATTTATAGAAAGAGAATCTTTTCATGCCTTGTGTGTACTAAACTTCACGTTCAGATTTCTTTGTGCGACTCCGAATTTTGGTGATTACATTTGAGGGCTTCCGGGGATAGGAAGATAGAGGTGCCAACTACCTTGAAGTACGAGGGCTTCCTTGCTGAGGTAGACAGAGGTTCCAACTACCTTGAAGTTGAGGGCTTGTGGGGATAGCAAGACAGAGACACTGATCTTATTATCGAGGAATTACCTGGGTGTGGGTAAAAAATAATTTCTTGAAAGTATAAATCAAGGGAACTTTATCCAAGGTTGTTGGATACCCTTCTCTTTCGGTAAAAAGATTTATATCTTGTTACATGTCTTTGTTACAAGTTTATTATTTCCGCTGAATTTTGTATGTTTAAGAATGTATAACCATCTTATACTTCATTACAATTATGTACTCTGACTCGGCTAGATTTATATGCTTTAAGGTGGAATCTCATTTTGTAAACTTTAGTTAAGTTTCATTTTCCGGATCAATATTTCTAGAACCGGCTTTTCAAAATCACTTTCCAGATTTAAGCAAGTGTATAGAGATAGAATTTTGTAACTTCATACATTGTCCCAATGTTTAAATTGGTATTACAGGTGATGGGAATTTGGTTAGTTTAACTTTTTTGAACTTAGATCTTTCCTTGTATATGGAAATTTTTAAAGTATACTATTCACCCCCCCCCCTCTTGTATTTTGAGCATCTGCGTCATTATTTCGATTCTAAAATTGGTATCAGAGGAGGTATTTGAAATACTTATACTCACATATATATTTTTCTTGCTCAGTTTTTCATTTTTCTATACTTTTCCTACTTAGGAATATTCTCCTTGAATCTGATCTTTTGTTTTTAACAAGTTTTTGTATATAAAGATTTTTTTAGATGGAAAGAATCAATGTTGGTTACATCGACAACCTAAATCCTACAAGTCCACCAATTTTTATGGCAATTATTATGAGTATTGGAGAGATAGAATGAAGACTTTTGGTATCAATACTAGAGTAGAAAATTTTGTTTTTCTTACTGGAGGTTATCATATTCCTGATAAGGAAGTTAGTACATTCAAAAACCAAGAGAAGCAAGATTATCAATTAAACTATAAGGCACACAATACATTACTATGTTCAATGAATAGGAATATATATAGCCAAATTTATTCTTGTGAAGTAGCTAACTGTATATAGAAGAAAATCGATGTTACACATTTTGGTACATCCAATGTGATTGAGACCAGAAGAGCTATTCTTAGAGCTGAGTATCATGGTTTTAACTTTCCTTATGGAGAACCCACTTGTAAGGTGCAACAAAGGTTAATGAATATTGTGAATAGATTAAAATCTATTAGAGAAAAAGGTCTAGATGATGAAGCTCTTGTGGACTAGATTATAGATATCATGCCAAATGAGTGGGAATAAAAGAGAACAATTATTGATGTGAATAGGAAGGTTACTCAAATTTCCTTAGATGAGATGTTTAGAACTCTTCTCCAACATGAAACAAGGATGAAGAGAGATGCTGACAACATAAAAAACAAGAATGGGAATGGTACTGTTGAATTTACTACAACATCAAATCACATGAAAGCTATGACTCATGAGAGTGTAACTAGATCCAAATCTAAGAAAGTTGTTATCAAATCAGAATCTAGTGAGAGTGAAGTCTATGAAAATGAGTTAGCTAATCTTTCTCGAAGGATGAACAAGATAGTTGGACAGGGAAATTTCCAATCCAAGTATAAGAAAAAGGAAAGGAAGGATAAGAAAGATTCAGAGGTCACATGCTATGAATGCAAGAGAAGTGGACACATAAGACCTGATTTCCCTATTCCTAAAAAGAAAGAAAGAAAAGAAAGGAATTATGAAAGGAACTGGAAGAGGATTTAAAAAGCTAATTCTAAGAAAAGTATGAAAGATTATACTATTTGGAGTTCTTGCTGTGGAGACTCTTCAGAAAGAGAATATTCAGAATAGGATTCATCAGCCCAGAAAAATATGGGATTTATTGCTACTACTTCTTTTCCACATACATGTCTTATGTCCAAGGTACGCTCTATCGAGGCTTTAAAAAATTTATCTTTTGATAAGAATTACTTTTCCGAAAATAGCACTTCGAATGAAGATACTTCATCCTCAGAAAATGAAGAACCTTCATATGAAGAAGTATCTAGATTTTCAAAGTTACTTAAAGAAAAAAATTGTAAAATTTCTAAGAAATCAGACAAGGAAAATACTAGGGAAGAAATTCTTAAAAAAGATGATTCAAATATTACTACAAATCATAGAGATAAAAAAGATAATTTAGAAAAACATTCTAAAGACCTTTAGTGAGAAAATTATGATAATTATGAACTTTCTAAATATCTTAAGAATGCTATTTTAGAGATGAAATGTTTTGAGGAAAAATCTAAAATTAAGGAAATGATTCCTGAGGATAGGAATTTAGTCATCAGACTAAAATATGAAATATTTTCTATTAAGAAGCTTCTTGAAAAATTTACCTCTGGGAAGGAAAATTTTGAGAAGATGTATTCTCAAATTAAACCTCAAGGAAACACTACTGGAGTAGGTTATACTTACCAAAAACCAGTTTTCAAAAACAACTATTTTATTCCTTCTAGAGACTCTTTTTGCACTAAGTGTCAAAGTAGTGGGCATTGGAAGAGAAACTGTTCCTTGAATAGTGTTCAATCTCTTGGGTTTCATAAATCATATTTTTCTAAGCAAATTTGGATACCCAAAATTGTTTTGTCTAACAATTATAAATACAAGAATGTCTGGATTCTGAAAACCTAACTTTTATCTCATTTTTAATAAGATAAAGGAAGTACCAACAAAAATACATGGTACATGGATAGTGGATGTTCCTGGCATATAACTGGTAATAAAAACTATTTTGAAAATATTATCAAGATGAAAGGAGGAAAAGTTACTTTCAGATACAATCCTCAGGGAGAAATTATTGGTATAGGAAATTTTTATCTTCTTGGTAAAACGTTAATTTAAAATGTTTTGTTTGTTAAGGGTCTTAAGAACAACCTCATTATCATAAGTAAATTATGTGATGAAGGATACCTTGTGAATTTTAGGAATGATATGTGCTTAGTACACAATTCCATGGAATATTTTATTCTCTCTACTCATAGGAAATGGAATGTTTACACTTTGAATTTAGAAGACTTTTGGAGCTAAGAAATACCTTGACTAAGTGCAATGGATGATCATTCATGGTTATGGAATAGAAGACTAGGTCACAGTAACCTTAGAAACTTATGTAAACTCTCTAAGAAGAAACTAGTTAAGGATCAATCGGAGCTTAGATTTGATTCTTCTAAAGTTTGTGATCCTTGTCAATATAGAAAGAAACATAAATCTAGTATTAAATAAATCGGTGAAGTCTCAAAAGCTGGTGTGTTAGAGTTGGTACACATGGATATTTTTGTTCCAACACAAACTGGAAGCATTGGAGGAAAATACTATTTGTTTATTCTAGTTGATGATTACACTTGATTTACATGGGTCTATTTTCTAGCAAAGAAGTCTGAAGCTATTTCTTATTTCAAAAGTATTAGATCCCAAGTAAAAAATGAGAAATATCTTCCACTGAAAACTATTCATAGTGATCATGGAGGAGAATTTCAAAATTCTGATTTTGAAACTTTTTGTAGTAGAAAATGTATTAATCACAACTTTTAAGCACCGAGAACTCCTCAAAAAAATGGTGTAGTTGAAAGAAGAAATATAATTCTTCAAGAAATAACTAGAACCATGTTGAGTGAATATTCCATAGCTAGAAATTTCTAGGCTGAAGTTGTATGTACCACTTTTTATACTATAAATTGAGTTTTGATTAGAGCTTTTCTTAATAAAACTCTTTATGAGTTATGGAATGGTAGAAAACCTAGACATTCCAACTTCAATGTTTTTGGTTGCAAGGTATTCATCTTGAATACTAAAGATAATCTACAAAAATTCGCACCAAAATCTGATGAATGAATTTTCTTAGGATACTCCACAACTTCTAAGGATTATAGTGTTTTCAATAAAAACACTTGTACTGTTGAGGAAACATTACATGTAAAATTTGATGAGTCTGATCCCTTTGTTTTTAAACCATCCCAACCTACATCCTCGGATGTGTTTTCAAAAAATGATTATCAATCTTTGTTAGAAGATTATTCTGATAAGGAAAATGTTCAAGAAATTTACTCTGAAACATTTACCCAAGAAGACTTTCTACCCTATGTTGATGAACACGTTTTACAAAACCCTTGTCAGGTGTTTCTTAAGAATCATCCCAGTGATAGTATTATTGGTGATGAAAATAAACCCATAAGGACTAGAAGTTATTTTAGAAATGAAGTAGAACATCTAGCATTTATTTCCCAATTAGAAACAAAAATTACTGATTAAGCTTTAGGTGACGTTGATTGGATCAAAGCCATGTAAGATGAGCTAAATGAATTCGAAAGTAATAAATTCTGGACCTTGGTTGAAAGACCTAAAAAAAATTTTGTTATTTGAGTAATGTGGGTCTTCAGAAATAAGTGTGATGAAAATGGATTCATAGTTAGAAATAAAGCTAGACTAGTTTCCAAAGGTTATAATCAACAAGAGGGAATAGACTATGAATAAACTTATGCACCAGTAGCTAGTCTTGAATCTATTCATATCTTACTTTCCTTTGTAGCATTCTAAAATTTTAAACTTTTTCAAATGGATGTGAAATGTTCTTTTCTTAATGGTTTCATCCAAGAGGATGTTTTTGTTGAACAACCTCCTTGATTGGATGATACAAAACATACTAATCATGTTTTTAGACTTAACAAAGCTTTGTATGGACTTAAAAAAGCCCCTTGAGCTAGGTATGATAGACTAATAGGATTTTTGCTTCAAAATAATTATGTTAAGGGAAATGCAGATCCAACGATTTTTATAAATAAAGACAAGAAAAGTGTTTTGGTTGTTCAAATATATGTTGATGACATCATATTTGGTTCAACTCAGAAATCATTAACTGATTCCTTTGCAAATCTAATGAAATCTGAGTTAGGAGTGAGAATGATGGGTGAGTTAACATTTTTCCTTAGTTTTCAAGTTTCTCAAAAACCAGAAGGAACCTATATATCTCAACATAAGTATATTAAAGATCTTATTAAAAATTATGGATATGACAAAACTAAATGTACGAGTATTCCCAATGGTACCTCAAACACACTTGATATTGATGAAGCTGGGACACCAGTGGATCAACCATCTTTTAGAGGTATGATAGGAAGCCTACTATAAATGAAATCTTGTCATCCAGCCACAATTTTTTTTGTATGCTTGTGTGCCATATATCAATCCAATCCTATGAAATCTCATTTAAAGGCAGTGAAAAGAATTTTTCTCTACTTAAAGGGAACCATGGATCTATGATTTTTTTATACTTCTGGAAATGATTTTATATTAAAGAGATTTTCAGATGCTGAATTTGGTGGGTGTAGAATTGATAGAAAAAGTACATCTGGAACTTATCATTTCTTAGTAGATTCATTATTTTCTGGATTATGCAAAAAGCTACACTCAGTAGCACTTTCCACTACTGAAGCGGAATATGTAGCAGCTGGAAGTTGTTATGCTCAAGTGTGGTGGATGCAACACACACTTATAGATTATGTCTTGAGTTTTACTAAGTCTCAAATTTTTCGTGATAACACAAGTTCTATTTCCCTTAGTAAAAACCCTGCACATCACTCCCGTGCAAAGCACATAGATATTACGCATCACTTTCTTACGGATCACACACAAAAAGGTGATATCATTCTTTAGTTTATCGCAACACAAGATCAACTTGCTGATATTTTCACAAAATCTTTTCCTTCTGATAGATTTTATTACATTAAAAATATGTTAGGTATGATAACTGTGAGGTAATCATCATTTATTAACTTCTTTTTGAAATAATTCTCATTACAGTAATAAACTATTTTTCAAAGGGGGAGTACATTTGTTTGTAAATTTTTCAAAACATTTCGTAATGATTTTTTTCAAAAACTTTCGTACAGAGTTTTTCAAAAAATTTCATACTGAATTTTTCAAAATTTATCGTGTTGAGCCTTTTAGAAATTTTTTTTCTGGAAATTTTCATAATGAAATTTTTGTACTGGAAATTTTAGTTATGAAATTTTCATACTAGAAATTTTAGTTATAAAATTTTCATACTGAGAATTTTCGTAATGATGTTTTCGTACTGAGAATTTTGTTACTGAAGTCTTCGTATTGAGAATTTTCATAATTAACTTTTTATACTGAGAATTTTCCTAATGAATTATTCGTATTGAAAATTTTAGTAATAAAATTTTTGTACTGAGAATTTTCGTAATGAAGTTTTTGTACTGAGAATTTTCATAATGAAGATTTCGTATTGAGAGTTTTCTTCATGAAGTTTTTGTACTGAGAATTTTCGTAATGAAGTTTTCGTACTGAGAATTTTCTTAATGTGAATTTTTGTACTCATATTTTTTGAACTAGAGTTTTCGTACTCAATGCTTTTTCAATAATCTTTTGGACTTTATGTTTTTTGTACCGTCTTTTTTTCTGAGTTTTTTGTAGTAAGATTTTCGTAGTCAAATTTTCATCATGAAGAATGTCACATATTACGAACAACATTCTAGCCAATCTGAAAGTTATGATTTCCTTACATACGTCTTTGTAATCATATTTTACTTGGTGGTATTTTCTTATGTGTTTTAAAATTTTTTAGATTCTAGTTTTCTTAAATCGGAATGTTTTTCTTAAAACCTCAAAAGATCAGAGTTAAGTTTTCCTTATGGATTGTTTCTCAACCATCAGATCAAATCTCAATGTTTCTCAACCATTCAATCAACCATCGAAGCTGAACCGTCACATCAACGCCTATATAAAGTGGACCCCCTAATGTTTTTCCCACTTCGTATATCAATCATTTGCATCTTGAAGCTCTATCCCTCTTACTTAAGGCTGCTCTAATCTTTCTCAAGTCCGTTCCGATTTCTTCAGAAGTGTTTAGTTCCGGATGTCTGTAGAAGCCACGTTTCATGATATGTCAACTATGAAGCCCATTACTATGTGTTTAATTTATAGGGAGAGGATGGTGCATCCGAATTTATACAATTACGATTCTATTATATCTAAGAACATCAAGATAAATAGCTGGGAGGACGTATGCTTATCAAAGCCAGTGAATCAGGATCCGGTTTATTCAGATTTGATTGTAGAATTTTATGAGTCTATTTCCTTCTATGAAGAAGATGGAAGAGGCAAATTTTCTTTCAAGTCTTATGGGAAGACATAAAAATTCTCTTACACTAAGGATGCAAGCATGGTGGGTCTATAATATGAAGGTGACGCTAAATTTTTCTCACACAAGATGTCGAATGAGCAAGGATGTTTCAATAAAGTCAAGGCTATGGAATGCCTTGGACTTAAAGATGTTAATACCGCTAAGACTGCTCATCTCTCTTCGAATAATCATATTCTATAGCTATGGGTACAAGGTTTTTTCATACAGAGAATGGGTGATAAGGATAATCTTAATAATAGTTATATATACGTCGTATATTTCCTGGTAAATCTAAGGATGTTAAATTTGATGAGGCATGTTTTGATTACAATTAAGAATATTAAAGAAGGGAATTTGAAAGCTCAGATTATAATATATATGGCCTTGCTTTCCAAGCTCATTATCATGTGTCTTGATTCGTTTAAAGTTTCTTGAACTTCCAAGCCAAGGAATTGCAAGGTAATCATTGTTTGTGATGATACATTAAAGAGAATGGAGATGGACTTTTCTGTTGAATCCAGAGAATTATATTCTTTACTAGAGGAAGAGGATGAGGCAGCTCAAAAAGATCAAAAAAATCTGATACCATCAAATAAAGCTGGGAAGGAAATTAAATTGATGGAAGTGCAAGTTTCTTAGAAAACCCCTATGTCCAAGGAAATTCAATCTGCACCACCTAAACCAAAGAAACAAAAGGATTTTGCAGATGAGTCCATTTCCAAGTGGAGGCAAGATAAAGAAAAAAGGAAAGAAGGGGAGCCTCAATTCGGATTAGATCCTACTGAGGCTTAGGCCTTGAAAGAGAAATAAGATAATGAAATAGAAAATAAATCCAAAGAGAAGAAGTTGAAAAATAAGATGTCAGAGGCAGAGATTGATCAATATCTTTTGAAGGCTACTAAAATAGCATCTAAAAATTTACATATTCCAAAATCCTTTTTGGCTGAAGGTTTTCCTGAAACTCTGGGTGAGAAGACTTCGGAAAATTCTATAAAGAAGAAAGCTGAGAAGGAATTGATGCTGAGAGTTCAATAATTTGTGGAAGAAATTCTGGAAGTAGAGAGCAGTGGTGGCTCTGGTGGTGTAATCAAAAAAGTTAAAGACTATCAGGATAAGGATAGTGCTTCCGAGAAATTTTTACTCTGGACTTCTCAAGAACAATCCTCAAAAATTGCTACACCTATTGTTGATGAGAAATGTGAAGAGGAAGTGAGCATGTCGTCTGAGGAAGAATGTCACAATCACGACTTTATACAGCCTGGGGATGTTAAAGCTAGAGCAGAGAAGGAGAAAGTTGATGAAGATGAGATTGTTTAAATCTCAGAAAGTGAGCAAGAATCTCTTGATGAACAGACCATTCCGAAAGATAATAAATGTAATCAAGTGGTTGTTGACACTCCAACAAAATATATTTTAAGAAGGAAAGAATCTAGTGGGTCATCCAAAAGCAAGCTGATACAGTCAGAGGAAGAACCATGTCCAGCCAGAATATCAGATTCAGAGTCATCTCTCTTTGGACATGACTTTGTTGAACAGTTCATAAAGAAGCTGGTAGACATCATTCTGAGTTTTCCAGCAAGAGAATCTAGATGCCAGATGCTTCATCATAGCATAAATCAAAAATCTGACTCTGTATCCATGGTCATGGATAGGTGTGCTAAGCTTTAGGCTGATCATAAAAACTTCCTTATCAATTATGATGCTCATAGATTTTCTTGCAATAAGATAACCAAGTGGTCCAAGAAAGTTGTTCAAGAGATGGGAGAGCTTGATCAATTCAAAGTAGATGTTAATGATTCTTTGATACCAAAGACTCTAAAATCAAGGATTTTAAAAATTCTTTTGAGAATAAGTTATCTCTTCGGAAGGATGTTCGAATGTAGGAGGTCGAAGATCTGAATGGGAAGATAAGTTCTATTGTCCAGTACTATAGGGAAGAAAAGGATCTTTCGATTCAGTTAGATGAAAATCTTGTAAAGCAAGATGAAGCTCTTAAAGCTCTGGTTGGAGATATGGAGGCTTAAGATGCAAGAATCATTGCTTTAGAAAAGCAGGTGGAGTAGGACCAAAAACAAATGAAGAAGCTGAAGACAATTGTCAAAATGATTATGCCCAAGGAAAAAAGAAACATAATAGACCACTATGATCTTTTGTTATACAGTTTTCCTTGTCCTAATTCTTTCAAATAGTAATGAAATTTTGGTTACTTGAATTTTGGTTGGTTGCATTAACTAATAATTCAGGTAATTTATTATCTTTTCCATTCCCTAAATTATTTTCGAAAATCTCAAAGGGGGAGAAGGAAGAATCTATAAGGGAGAAGAAAAATTTCTAAGTAAAGATGAACTATCCCTATGTTAGGGGGAGCTTATCTAAGGGGGAGCTTCTCATTACGATATTTTTAATTCTAATGATAATGAAAATTCCATTCCAGAAATCTTGAATATGATCCTTAGAGTTCCAAAGCCTAAGCGGGAGTTAGTCGTATTCACTATCATTCATAAACAAAGGGAGATAAGCTTTAATTTAAATGTCTAGAAATTTATTCTAAGCTCATATATTCTTTTTCATAAGGATGTTTGTTTTTTCCAAAAAGGGTGAGATTGTTGAGTCAATAAGGTTTTCCTTATGACTTTTTCCATTCCTTCTTGTTCTGAAAATCAAAAACACCTTATCTTTAAGAAAATATGTTTTTACCCATGTTTTTCTTCTATAAGTATAATTTCCTAAAAGAAATTTACCTCTTTCTTGTTTTCATTGTTCATATCATCATTTTTCTTATGTATAAAAATTGGATTCATATCTGTATTCTCGGAATCGTATAATACTTAGATATGAAGAATTATGTTACAGGATCTGAATTCCCATTACGAATTCTAATGCAGAATACCAATTATGAATTCTAATGCAGAATACTCATTATGAAATTGGATAATGAATTCTCATTGCGAATTCTGTGATGAATTCTCATTACGGTTTCTGATGACAAATTCTCATTACGAATTAGGTGATAAATTCTCATTACAAATTCTCTGATGAATTCTCATTTCGAACTCTGTAATTAATTCTCATTATGAATTCTCGGATGAATTCTCATTACAAATTCTGTAATGAATTATCATTACGAATTCTGTGATAAATTCTGATTACGAATTCTGTCATGAATTCTCATTATGAATTCTGTGATGAATTCTCATTACGAATTTTGTGATGAATTCTCATTACGAATTCTATGATGAATTCTCATTATGAATTATTTCATGAATTCTCATTATGAATTCTGTGATGAATTCTCATTATGAATTCTATAATGAATTCTCATTACGAATTTTGTGACGAATTCTGATTATGAATTTCAGTGAAGAATTCTCATTACAAATTCTGGTGGTTAATTTTGATTACGAATAATGGATATGAACATTTATTAAATTTGACTTCCAATTATTTGGATAATTAGAGTCTAAATATATTTATAATATAGACTATGAATATAATTTTTTATTAGACTCTGAACTTTTTACTTACACTCTGATTTGTTATGATTGTTATAAAACGATGTCGTTCTTTCAGTTACACATGTTTTGTTATAAAACGATGTCGTCCATTCTATTTTTAACTAACTGTTGGTGGAGTGACACGTGTACAGGTCCCAATGAAATTTAAGGAAAATATGACCGTTGGAGGAGGGAGCCGACCGTTGCTACCGATCCTATAAATAGGAGCTCATTTGAAAGAGCTCAATAATAATTTGATCACTCTAGAGACCACACGCTGTCAAGGTGATTTCTAGAGAGAGAAGATTTTCATGACTTGTGCATACAAAACTGCTCGTTCATATTTCATCATGCGACTTTGAATGTTGGTGATTACATTTGAGGTCTTCTAGGGATAAGAAGACAGAGGTGCCGACTACCACGAAGTTTGAGGGCTTCCTTGCTGAGGAAGACAGAGGTTCCAACTACCTTGAAGTTGAGGGATTGTGGGGATAGCAAGACAATGTCTTTGATATTCATATCGTGGGATTACCTAGGTCTGGGTAAGATAGACTTTCTTGAAAGTATAAATCAAGGGACCTTTATCAAAGGTTGTTGGATACCCTTCTCTTTTGGTTAAAATATTTATATCTTGTTACTTGTTTTTTTACATGTTTATTATTTCCACTGAATTTTGTATGTTTGAGAAAGTATAACCATATTATACTTCCTTACAATTGTGTACTCTAACTCAGCAAGATTCTATATGGTTTAAGTTAGAATCTATTTTTGTAAACATTCGTTAAGTTTCATTTTCCGGATCCATATTTCCGAAACCAGCTTTTCAGAATCACTTTCCATATTTGAGCAAGTGTATAGAGATAGAAGTTTGTGACTTCATAATTTGTACCAATGTTTAAATTGGTATTATAGGTTTTGGGAATTTTCTTAGTTTAACTTTGTTAAACTTAGATCATTCCTTGTTTAAGGAAAATTTTAAATTATACAATTCACCCCCACCCCCTCTTGTATTTTGAGCCTCTACATCATTATTTCGATCCTACAAGGTCCACCATTAGAGGATAGCTCAGACTCTCCACATCTACCACTCCAAGGGTAAGGAAGGTCAACTAATGATTGATCAGATGAACCCTCCTCTGAGTAAGTTTTCCATGTGCGGCAAAGGCTCCCTTCTCACCAGTGAAGGTGAACTTAGTACCATCTGTGCGGACACACCACACTTTGCACCTAATACAGTCGATCTGATTATAGATTGTAGATACCCAATCCATACAAAGACGATGTCGTAAGGCCTCGATGCCACTTCTAGGAGATCCCAACAGAATCTCTCGCATCCTAGAGTAAGCTCACACTACTAGCACCTGTGAGTAATCGTCGAATCAGCTCCTGTAGAAGTCTCTAGCCATAAGGATCAAACTAACGGATCCCTTAGAATCTTCAAGCTCTGAAATATGGTAGTTTCAGTAAAAGAGTGACTAGAACCTATGTCTATAATAACTGCAGCTACGGTGGAGTAGACACAGATCGTACCTTGAATCATATCTGCAGCGCCATGGTCGTATGCTTTAACTGCCTGAAGATGAGCTCTCGCCTGTCCACATGCTCCCTTTGGTCGGGGTGCACCTCCTGGTGGTGGTGGCAGTAACCCCTCAAATCGTCATCCACCACCAGATGCATGGCCAACTCCTCTGACACGTCCACCTACTCCCTACGGTCCACCTCGATTGAATCTCTGTCTCTACCTAGGCAGCCCTTTGATTATATGATGATCTTCAGTGTGGATGGTTGGATAGTCACGAGCCATGTGACCCTTCCCACCATAATATTAGCACTTCCAACTCCTAGAATGACTAGATCTGTCTCGTGTGCCCCGCACTGCTGATCCTGTATCCTTAGATCATCCACCGGATGGCCTGGCCCTCTTGGACCTCTACGAAATCTTTTTAATGCCAGGTGTAGAAGAATCCACTGTATGTTGATGAGTGATGGGTCTTGCTACTGGTGACTACTCAGTAAGGAAACTATTCACTAGAAGAACATTCTCTAACACCCCCTCCTGCATCGAGATGCTGAGTGAGATTATTGATGCTCTGATCTCCTGTTTGAGCCCCTGCTCAAAGATCCAGACCCTGAAGAAAGGGTCCCGCACCATATCGGTGGAGTAGCGCAAGAGGTCTGTGAACCTCATTGAGTATTGTGCCACTTTCATGATGCCCTTCTCCAGATGAATTATCTCATGTATCAGCACAAACGTAGTGTTTCTGGGACAAACTCCCCCCGAAATAGGCTCTCGAAGTCTACCCAGAGTAGTGTCACCTCATCATGCACCTAGAGCATCAGGATACACCATCTGCCTGATGCTTCCTATAGAAGGCTAGTAGGAAGAATCACCATGAATTTTCCGGGTGTCCCAAACAGTCTAAAGACTCTCACCACAGCCTCCATTCAATCCTCATCTACCTACAGGTCCATCTCTCCCCTGATCCTGGGCATCCTCTAGCACTGGAACTCAGGAAATGTGCTCAAGCGGCGAGCATCGTCTTCTATTGGGGATGGTGGCTTCGGTGGCCCAACAAGAAGTGGTACTGTTGGTGCCTACATTGTGATGGGGCCATACACTAAGGCCTCATCGCTCAGTGGGCTGCCATCTATTATATTACTCAGAACCCTGGCTGGCTTTCTATATGGGGACATCCTAAAAAGATACAAGTGCGCCACAGTCTATCAGTTATACCTGGTGTGCTGACTCAAAGAGATAAAAAAACACATGAAACACACACACAATCAGTGTTTTCGTGCACTCAGTCAGAAATCAGAATTCATGCTCCTGGTGTATGGATATGTTAGTCACCGCGCCAATACTAGACTCCCTGGACTAAAAACCACCCTCAGTACCCTTAACACTATTTTTTTACAAAAAATATCATAGGCCTAAGTTATGTGGTAGAACTAACCCCTCTGATACAAATTTGTCACGACCCGTCCCCCGGGGCCCGTGTCATGAATACCCCAAGCCCCCCTTCCCTAGGCTCGGGACCGGTGACTAGCACCAAAGCCGTAAATCCTTAATATGGGAAGGTGTTGCCTTTTGAACAATAAACAAACACAAAAGAGTACAAAATGGAAGCAACACACTATGTAAAATAGTATAACAAAGAGTATTGAAAAGTAAAAGGGGCCGGAATACAAGCCCAACTGAAAATTACAAGTACAACTGAAAAGGAAAAACAGTTGAAAGGTAAAAAGTAGCTCCTGGAACATCCACCATGGGTCCTACCTGAAGGGTAGGTGCAGGTAGCCTCCTCAGCACTCCACATTTTTCGGTCTCCTCCGTGTACCGACTCATTATAAGGTCCACCTCCGGGTATTGTCCAGTCCTGGTTCTCTCAGCCTCTGTCAGCGCTGTCTGTTGTCTGCATCCAACACAACGAGGTGTGGGAATAGCCGGTGCAGGGGTGATTATAAAAATACTCATTAGGGACCCTGAGACCACCACGTCCTCTCAAAATCCACCCAGGATAAACCAAAAATTATGAAATAAAGGGATATCCATTACATAGATATATGAACATACATAAACCTAAATTATCAAGTAACCCATCTCAATTATGAGGAAAACTCAAAAATCACTAACTCAACTCACACAGGTATACAACTTTTGTAAAGAGATAGATATGATCAGATGTTTCCACTGAATCACCTAAGTTATCAGAATCACTAAGGATCTAGGACTAGCAGTTAGAACTGTCAGAACCACACAAGATTCAGGAATAGTAGTTGGAGCTGTCAGAACCACACAGTATCTAGGACCAGTAGTAAGTATTATCGGAGCCACACAAGATCCAGGAACAGTATTCGGAGCTATCGGACCCACACTAGATTGAAGACCAGCTGTTAGTACAATTTTACCCACACAGGATCCATGAAAAATAGTCAGAGTAGTTGGACCCACATTGGATCCAGGACCAGTGGTCATTACTGTCGGACCCACACAGGATCCAGGAACAGTAGTCAGAGCACAGCCAGCCTCAGGGTTTCCGCTATAGCACGCTAGATTCCGGGAGGGTCTTCTCCTCATGCCAAGAGTTCATACATCAACTGCCACAAATTACAATGAAGAATTATCTCAAAGGTCCATCTCGTCATTGGGGTCTCAACGCAATAGACGGCATGTCAATCGGTCTTCTGGTCTGTGAGTTGTTAGACATTTAGTCCTGGGGCCCCGGTTGTATTCATGTACGATCCAACTTGACCGTATCTCAAATATACTCTGAACTCTAGTATGGTATTCTCAAAGAGACCATCATGTTCCAAGAATACAAGTGCTGTTGAAGTTTCATCAAAAAGATGTCTGGTGCCAATGATATAGCCCAAGAAAGAAAAGGGTCCGTAGTGGGCCCGGGTCCCGTCCGACCTGCTCGGACCGACTCGACCCAACCCAGTTTGGGGTGACCTGGTCTGGGTTTACCCGGTTAGCCCGCTACGTTATTCCAGGCCCACTGGGCCTAGCCCAGTGGACTGCGGGGGCAATTTGGCCTGAAGTTCATCGTGTAGGTGGATCAACCCGGAGTACGGGGCCGGTTCCACCAGCACCATGAGGGGCGCGGCTCGGGCGACTCGACCCGGGAGGCCAAGCTGTTTCATCCAACGATGTCGTCAGGGATGTCGCGGGCTAGATCGGGAGGTCGACATGGCTCGGGCAGTTCGGCCGGGATCTAGGGTGCGGCCCAGGTAGGCCGGCGGGGCGGCCGGGCAGGCCAGGGGGGCAGCCTGGGCAGGCCGGGGGTAGGATGGGAGGGCATGCGGGAGGCTGCGGTAGGACGGCAGGGCGAGCCCGCAGGCCAGAGGCAGGCCAAAGGGGCGCACGGGTAGGCTGAACAAGGCACGTGGGAGGCTGCGGGCAGGATTTCAGGGCATGCAGGAGGGCGTGGGAAGGCTTGCAGGGCGCGTAGGAGGCCGCGGGCTGGCCGGTGGGGTGAACGGGAGGTCGCGGGCAGTCCGGGAAGGGCATGCGGGAGGCCGCGGGTAGGCTTGCGGGGAGTAGCCATGTGGGTCGGCGGCCGGGCTGGCAGGTTCCGCACAGCGCGGGCTGGTGCGGGCCAGCGATGGACGTTCAGGAGCACCGGTGCATGGCAGGGATGACACGGTTTGTGGAGGCCATGTGTAGCGCTGCCTTTGTGGTCACCGCCTTCATCGTTCCACCACCTCATCGCCATGCCAAGTATCATCTCAAACAAGAAAGATAGAGGGTTTGGCCCATGTTTGTTTCGCCCACACCCTTTACATTTAGGGTGATATCAAGAGGCTTGCAAGTATGAAGCACAACAACCCTCATTCTTCATTTTGAGAGAAAGGAAAAACATGGTAAAAGAGCATACCTAGATAAAATTAAACACCTACCTTTGATTGTCGATCATCATTCATTCATAGAGACATGGAATGTAGATGAAGAAGATCATTGTGTGTCACATCTTCTGCACGCTTCCAATCCCAAGTTGCGTCGGCTATGGAAGACACTCCACATCGGTAGGTGTCCGAGGTAGTAGTTTGAAGAGAATCAACGTTATTCATTCTTTTTTGGGAGGAGCATTCCTCATTGGAGAACTCCTTTTACTCCCATGATCTCCTCTCAAAACCTCCCCATGTGAGGAATGCCAAAAATAATAATATTATTTTCTCTATTATTTTATATGTTGGAACGAAATTCAAATGGATAATTAAATTAATTAGATAGGCTCCACCTAATTAATGTGAAGGCTTAGAACAAATTAAATAATGAGGAGTTGAAGAGGAACCCCTACATTAATTGGAGCTTGAGGGTTTCTCCACATTAATGGGGAGTTTCAAAGGGTTAAAAGCACGGGTGGTCCTCACCACATTAATCCTCTCATGGGAGGTTGAGTTTGGATGGCCCAACCAACATAACCTCTCATGGGAGGTTAAAGTGTAGTGGTCCCACCTCCAACCTCCATGAGGATGTTTTAACCACGACACACCAAATGGTTGCTCAAATAAAATAATGTGTAGCTCACTTTATATTATTATTTATCAATGAAAACCTAAAATCTAACTTTTATTCTCGACCAACGTCAAGGTGAAAGTATCCTTAAGTGAATACTGGTTCTACCAGTTCAACGGTGCCCTCAGATTTCTATTCTGAGCCCCGGTTAAAAAGTTATATAAAACCGGTCTTACG
The DNA here is from genome assembly GCA_963277665.1 of Viscum album. Taxonomy (NCBI): domain Eukaryota; kingdom Viridiplantae; phylum Streptophyta; class Magnoliopsida; order Santalales; family Viscaceae; genus Viscum; species Viscum album. Next base: position 995,660,072 of record OY728123.1, on the reverse strand, counting down.
TTTACTGAACATACCCAAACAAAACATCATAATTTGATTCCAGTCACAACTGACTTCAGAATCATTCTCCATCAATTTCACGGACTCGTAAAAATTCCATGTATTTAAGAAAAAACCATTTCCATGGAATTTTCGAGTCTTTATAGAAAATTTCATAACCCATTTAAGGGAATTGGAAGTGGTTGTATGTAATGATAATAATGTAAAAAAATATCATTATATGTAAGATAATGATTTTATTATATTTTCATAGTTTATTAAGAATTGATGGTTGTGGTGGATTAAATAAAATAAAAATTCTTATTGAATTACATTAACTATTCTTTAGGTAATCTCCTTAGGTTTGCACCAAATCCTTCTTACTATATATTTATGTCCCAAAAAATATTTTCTAAGATGATATGATGGAATTTTGAAGTGATTTTGAATGGTATTTTTTAGATTAATGGTTTTATGGTGTAAAGAATAAAGGAGACGGGTGGCCTTTGTAACTGAGGTGATTGGGACACTTGTAATGTTTTGAAAAGATTCAATCATACCCATATTTTTACGATGCCACAATCCTCATAAAGGGAATATTTTATATCCTATAAGATATAATGTCAAATATAGATTGAAATAGATTTTAGAAAAAAATTTAGTTAATTTTCATTTTTATCTTTTTACTTCAACCCCCTTGTAAATCCATTTTTACCTTAATAATGGTAATTAATTTTTACTATTTTCACTACTCGTTTTGGTCAAAAGGAAATATGAATATACTATGAAATATAAAAAAAATTTATTCCGAATATAGAAACCATCTTTACAAATTCCATTCACATAACTAAAAACTTTAATTTAAAATCAACCCATTAATCGTGATGAGAAAGAGGGGATTTTAAGAGAAAAGGTTCAAAATATTAAAAAGTTTTTTTATATAAATTTAATAGGGAAATGATTGTGATGAACTAAATTTGATTAATTAATATATAATTGAACTAATTTTACTTTTAACCACTTAGAAAATATAATTTTTCTTGATAAAAAAATTATATGAAGATACAGTTTCCAATTATAATTCATTGTTTTCCCTATTCATCAAAAAATGAAATATTTCAGAAAATTCTCAAAAATCAACCCAAATATAATTTTTATATTATAAATTCAAAACATAATCTCATTTTACGAAATCATTTGTTATAGTTTTCAAAAAAAACTTAATTTAAATTGTATGTGAAAATCATGACTAATGTAACTCTTAGGAAAAAATATTACTTCTCAAAAAAATCATTTCATTTAAATGATTATTATTTTATTTATTATCAATAAATAATCATATTTTCATTATTTATTTATTAATTTCCATGATGAAATTTTTTCATATTTTTGTTAACTATCATAATAAGAATTAATATTTAAATAATATACCATGATTCATTTAAACTCATTGTTGCGTGTAACACAAGTTAAACATAGTGTTCTGTTTATTAAAAGCTAAATCTTATGTTTCATGTAGTTAAATATGTTGAAAAAATAGAATTTATCTAAAAATAAATATATCATATAGTTTCAGGGTACTATATGTTCTTCTAATTTTTGGGTTGCATGTCATTCCCACTATTGAATACAATGTTCTTGTTTTAGAATTTTGGGGTGTAACATTATCTCCAACTTGAATAAATTGAATCACAACAATTTAAACATGATCATGGATGTCATGGGTTTGATATTTTCTAAGAAAATTTTTAAAACCCACATCTTTAAAATATTTAATAAAAAATACTCTTTATAATATAGAATTTGATGTAAAAAATTTCGTACGACATAACACCTACCAAAGAATCTGTATAGGGGAAAATTGGTGGAATGTGGATATATGAACATAGAATAAAATCATTAATAATTATAGTTTGTGATTGATTTTATTGGTAAAAATAATATTAACAGTAAATTTAATATTAAGGTCCTGAAAACAATAAATCTATGATGATTTAACAAACAAATATTATTCATCGGTTATGAATTTATTAGTAAAAAAATTTGTTCTAATGTCTTTTTCCTTAAGGTGAGGGGTTATTTTATTTTATAAAAATATAATGAAATATATTTATTGATATGTTTCTATTTTATAAGAAATATTAATTCCTTTGGTATTGCATCGATAAATATTTAACTTACTCATTTACTCAATGAAATTAATAACCAAAAAATTAATTTTTTATACCTGAAGCACTAAAATTCACATTTAACATATTATAATATCCAAAAAAGAGTGACAAGTCTTTCTCTCTTTTTTTATCAATTTTATAATACCAATATGATATTAATGAATTTTCTAATAAAATTAATTAATATCCAACCTAAAAAAGTTACATTATTAGTTCATCATTAATATTTTTTATATAATTTACTAATAACAAGACATATTAGCCAAGACATCACATATGTTGGTGTTACCACTAAATCCTTATCATATTTTGGTCATGGGATCCTTCCCTATGGCCTTTTCGGATGTGATTAGTTGTCACCTAGCATGAAGTATTTTCATATTGTAAACCTATATTAATATATTTTCTATAACATTACCAAAAATTATTATTTACATCCTTGGAAAAAAATTAATCATTAAATAAACTTTTTACTAAGGTTTTTATATAAATATTTTTTCACAAATTTTAATAATATTTTATGAAAATTATTCCATTTTCATTAATGATCATATTAAGACTATGGGTTATGAATTCTTTGAAACATATGTTTATAAAATTTGAAGGCATTGTTCCTTAAATATTATTCCCAAAAAACATATTCTATTCATAATTTTATCTTAAATATCTTTAATCTTATCAGACTACCATCACATAAAACCTAAAATGGGTGTTTAAGAAAATAAACATATAATCAAACTTAACCTCAAAAACAAAGATGGTATCCACATGTCTTAAATTAATTAAGGTAGATAGTCTTCTAAAATATAATATAGTCCTTATATGTTTGAAATTTTTTATCATCAAAACACCATTGTAAAAATACTTCTAAAATTTAATTTTCCAATAACAATACCCAAATACATCATCCATATAATTTTAAAATTAAAAATTCCTCAAACTAGGTATTCTCCAATAGAATAGGTTATTTACTAAGATAATCAATAAGTTCTCCACATTTAAGACAAAAAATAATAAGTGGATCTTTATCATGTTATTTATTTTCTTCATCATAATATTAATTTTTTTCTCGAAATACCTTTTCTATATCACATTATTTTCCACACATAATTAATTTTCTTATTTATTAAAGACAAATTAATAGGTTTGTCTTTTAACATATCTAATATGAATGAAATCAATCCCACTTTCCTGAAATCTCTCCACCACTTGATCACTTATAAAACACCATCAATCTCTTCATTGGTCAGTGCGGTATTTGGTTAATGTAAAGGTTGTTAATAAAGGTTATTGATAATTGATTAGGAATAATAATGATATCTTTCACCCCTATCATCATCCAATTTTGATTCTCATAGTCACTAGATTTCCCTTCTTGTTCAATGCTAACATAATTTCATCAGGTTCCACCCATTGACGAAAAGAAAAAAATTATACTGTAATAAAAAATAATCTTAGTAGGAAAAATATTTAATAATTTTTAGGATGTATAAATTATGGCACATTATTTTAAATATAATAAACCTTTAGTTTGAACAAATTATCCATTTTCATCCTATAGTCAAATCCTTTGTAATTGTTTATAAAAAACTGTGATTTATATTAATAATATATCTTTGGTGTGTCAAAATAGGTGCGTAGTAAATCCGATTTTCATAGAAATGGTAATGATCAGGTCAAGCCAACTACACCCATTTCAGTGTCGTAAACCCTAGGTACCTCTATGACAGAACTGTTTCCTCTTTTAGTATCCTTAGAGAGATATATTCGTATGAAAACCCCAAAAAAATTTCATTATCAAAACAAGAGGATTTTAATATATTTATTGTCAATTTTTTTCTATAGGTATAGTTACATATTCTATATTGTCTTGAATCTAGTCCCCATGGTGTCTATTAAACTTTAAATGATATTAATTGAAGATAGCCAGACCCTAGTAGCTAGATCCGGTGCCTGCATTAATAAATTTGTATAAGATACAAGTTATCACATCCTTATGTACCAAATAGTTTAGTAGTCTTGTTAAGCTAGAATCATTTAGGATTTTCATGTAATATTTGAATAGAAATATTAAAAAAAATTAGAATATCATTAATCCCTCTAGAATATTATTTCACAACATTCATAGTACACATTATGGACTATTGTTAATGGATATGAAATAAAGGTGGGATCATATTCTTAGTAAGGGTTAAGTATAGCAGAAGCGATCACGTATCAATGATTATAATCATCACCAAAATATAAATAAATGAACATAGATGAAATTTAAATAATTTTAATAGAATGATATATTTATAAATATAAATAACTAAAAACACATTCCATTTAATCAATAACATTACTATCATTACTAAATAAGTGATTGTTAATAGGAAAATGTAAATAACTAAAAACACATTACATTTAATCCATAAAGTATTATAAAATTCTTATAGGGATAATTTCATTACAGAAATTTCTTGGATAATGTTAACTAAATTCATAATTAATTCAATGAATATATATTGGATTCTAATTTTTTCAGGAACATGATTCCTCTATCATTATGATCTATCCTAAATATAGATTAAAACTAATGTGTTTAAACATATTTTACTATGGATAGATAACAAAATTCATCCTAGGAGACGCACCCATGTATTTAATTTCCAAATGATTCCTTATATATCAAATAATCGATTAAATTCAGAAAAATGTCTATTATTATCAAATATTATTATTAGTTAATGAATCCATATTTATCAATAATTTCTCATATAAAACAATTACATTAAATTTATAACAAATTAGGTGGAAATGATATATATTTAAAAAATAAACATATCAATGATATATAATATAGTTTTTTGGGGAAATTTAATTTTAATGTATTATATGAAACATTACATTTCAAGGTCATGTTATCGACTTTAAAAAATGAATCATGAATTTTAATTTCAATAATATATTTGGCCAAAAAATCATAATCCATCTGAAGGGGGAATAAGTATGGTATAAATAAAAAATATCACAAGTGTAGTATATGTAAAAATTTTCATTGTTGTCATTTATGAATATAATTACCATAAAAATATCTTCAAATACATTATATAATATATAATTTTCATTATAAAAACATCGTTTAAAATATTAACAACTATCGAAGTACTTTTCTATGAAGCTGACTTTAAAAATCTAAAACATTCTCAAATATTACAGAAAAAAATTTAAAAAAATCTTGTAAACATTAAAATGAATATTCAATGAAATAATGTTCGTGTTTGTGGTAAATTTTATACATTATGTACAAATTAAAAATAAAATTCATTTTTCAAAGTAAAATGTATTAAAAAGTTCCTTGTTAAGAAAACATCTAGAATATTCCTACTTTTTTAAAAAAAATAAAAAAAAAGTCACAAATAACATCAATAAATAATTTATGAATGGGAAAAATATTTTTCAAAAACATTTTCATAGAAAATTATTTTAGAAGGAAAAGGGATTTTGACCAAACATGGATATAAAGTCGTTTTTTATTTAAAAAATTAATAAATAATTTTAGTACCAAACAATATAAGAATAGTTCTATTAATTCCAGATATCCTAAAAATAAGGATAATAAAATGTAATAATTTAATTTAAAAAAATGATCAAATAATTTCCTCAATTTGAAATTTAATAATAAACATTATCAATTAGAATTAAATTATAAAATAAACCCTTCTAATTATCATAATTCTAAATTGGGAATTAATCAATGAATCAGTTATGTTTATCATATGTAAACCCAATAAAAATAATTGTATATAAAAAATAATTTATGAAAGGTAAATATACCCAAAATCTTATAATATCAATGACAAGGAAATAATATAAGTCAATGAAAATAAATTGAGCTATTAAATTCCTAACAACCTGGTAATTTTCAAGTAACTTCCACTAGATTTAATATTTAAAATCAACACATAAAATAAGATTACTTATTAATGACTCAAGATATAACATTTTAATAGGGAAATATGAACAATTTATCCATAACATTATAATATGACTCTATGAAATGAAATTGATATGAAATCTCTTACCTGACACTTTTTTTGGTTGAATGTGATTTAATAAAATTTAATGTTGATTTTTACATGTTATTATATTACAAAATCACCAAATACATTTTATTATATAATAAATGAAGATTTTATAATCATCATAATAATTATTTTTATTTTAAAAAACTTTTACAAAATGGTGGGAAAATATCAATGTTTAGGATACATATGGATCTGACCTCATAAGAAATCATCATTTCATTCCAAAATAATTTAAAATAGTTAAAGTTTTTTACCTTAAATAACCACAATTTGATGGAGGAACCCTCCACATCAGTATTTTCCATAATGAGATCCTAAAATCAAGAAGGCATCATGTCCCATTTTTGGGCATGTTCCTCCAGACTGGTCTTCCACTTGTTAAAACCTCGGTTCAAAATCATATTCGGTTTATCATTCTATAAGCGTTTTTCATCATTAAAATCCATTTTATATGGTCATTCAATAATTTTATGGGAATCCCCCTCTGATGTTCTGATCATAAAATACTCTTCTAGGATTTTATAACATCTTATCACAATTCATTAATAATGATTCATTATTTTTATTATTTTTTTGTCAATTTCCTTTCTTTCTCATTAGTTGTTCATGATGATAGATTTTGTTCTTTTGTATATTATATAGTTATATCGTCTCTATAATAATGATCATGGAATAATTATCATTTTTTAAAACTTTTTTTACTATTAAAACAAATAAAAAAAATATTGTTATGAAAAATGGACTATAGTACAATCACGGAGATGTTTAGTCATACGTACACATGATTAACATTTACATTTTTCAATAATCATTAAAGAAAAAAGGTATGTAATATTTTAATTTTAGAAATGATAATAATATCATATATACCATATTATTTTTTTTAAATATTCTTATATATATAATCAATGAGGGGTGATTATTAAAATGGAGTAATATCACATGGTGAAAGTGATAGCTCACACATTAAAAAATGATTTTATCATCTTTCAGTTAGTGAAATGTTAGAAAAATGATGTAGAGTATTTTAGTAATGATAAAAACGTAACTAATATCATAATTTATTAATTTATATATAATTTATTTATGAAATAAATTTTTATCTACATCCATGTAAAGAATTAATGAATTATGAATCACATTGTTTCACGAGGAGATAATATGTTTTACCCAAGAAAGTTGTTATTGTATCCCATATTGAATGGAAATTAAAAAAGTTATATATTATATAATTACTCTAGAGTTATAATTATGTAATAAATATCATATATATTTGTATATCCAATATATTACCTAATGGTTATATTTTTTAATGAAATAATGAATGATATCGGTTCGCGAGGTGGTAGTTAGCCATGCAAAATAATGAAGACCCCATAACCCATTCGATGTATATGGAGACAGTTTTATATCATGACAATCAAATAAAAAATATCAGATTTTGAATATATTTTGGATATTCTATCAAAATTATTTAATAATAATGAAATTAAGTGGAGGAAGAAATAAAAAAAATGCTCATTGAAAAATGTTAACTCTTCTTCGAGTAATCACATCATAATTTCACCATAGCCTTAATAGTGAGGATTTATTCCCAATATATGGAATATAGTAATATAGGTTTAAAAATGGTATTTTTTTGAGAATAATTAAAAAATGGTTTTATGGTATTGGGAGAGAGGATATGAGGTGACCTTTTATAAGAGAAGTGGGTGACCCACTTGTAATTTATTGAACAAATTCAACAATAAGAATGATGTTATCATGCCACATGCCCCTATATTTCTCCATTAATGAGGTTGGAATAGTTAATATCACAATATTTCTATACAATTGATTTTATAAAAGTTTTTAGGTTATTTTAACCATTATCTTATTAGTTTATCCCCCAGTAAATCAATATTACCCTTAACTATGGTGATTAATTTTTACTATTTTCAATTCACATGTAGGTAAAAAATTATGTTTCCATATTTAAACCATATAATTTATTTTCATTAAATATATTAAATCTATTTTTCCAAAATGAGATATTTTAAAAACATAAAAAAAATCAACATAACAGAATTTTTATATTCTGTTTTCAAAAAGAAATATAGTATTTAAAAAATTGATTTTATAAATGCTTTAAATATTAATTTTTAATTATGTGTGCAATGAGGGACTAAACTGTCTTTTAGAGAAAAGAAATACCGTTTTTTAGAAAATATTTCTTTTCCTTTTAAAGTATTATTATTTTATTTATAATCAATAAAAACCTATAATTTTCATAATTTAGATAGAGATATTAATATCCAAAAATTTGTCAACTAGGTGATAACTATTATATTAAATATTAGTATTTTAATTATATGACAGGTTTCATTTAATCATTGTGTTGCATGTAAATTAGCATACACTCATTATTGCATGTAATGAAGATATTGAAGAGATTTAATTTCATTAAACATAAATATATCATACTGTATTGGGTTTTTATATTTTATTATAATTTTTATGTTTCATCGCATACATACTGTTTAACACAATGTTTTTATTTCAGAATTTTATGGTGTTTCAGTCACTCACCAGACATGTGCCTCCAAAATTGATAAACAATGTATTTGTTGAAAGAAATTTCCTAGAAACAACTCTCCCAAAATAACAAGAAAAATTATGTAAAAAATTTATTTCTTAATCCTCTAAGGTTACTTATATTCACAATCTCAATTTCAATATAATGAATATATTTTATTTATTTACCTATGGAATTTCTCTTTTGAGGTTAATAAAATGAACATCATTAGATAATTTGGTAGAAAAAAATGTAAATATTAATTAAAATTTATCAAATGAATTTAATATATTTTTTGAATGTTCATTATAACACATAAACATGCAACGCACAAACCCATGTTTCATCCTTAACAATAAAAATTACTTTTATACTATTTTCAATAATAATTTGGGTAAAAACTAACTTCTCCTATTGAATTAATAATAATTATGATAATTCTAAATATGAAATACATTTTAAAAAAATCAATTAATATATAGGGATGTATTTAATATAAAATTAATACCCATCACACTTTGAAATTTAGGTTTTCTGAAGAAAAGTTTTCTTAAGTGAAAAATGTATTTATACCAAAATTTCAACATAAAATTGATTCCACTGATCAAAATTGGAATAAAGATAATACTATAGTAATAATTTTTCATTAATTCCCATTTAAATAAATGAATATTTATAAATTATTTAAACGAAATGGTAGTTTTAAATAATAATATATATTTTTTCACTTTTCATCAAAATAATAATCATCAGAGACAATTATCAAAACTTAACTTGTATTTAGTTTTAGAAAGTTTGATTTAAATTTTTTTCCAATAAATTTTTCAAATGTGGATAAAATTAATCAAAAAATCATGCTAAAATAGTTTTTTATAGAAACATTTATTTGATGATTAAATTATTTTTACTTTTATTTCTAATCAATTCCAAACCAATGAATTTAGTTTACACGTGTAAATCAAATAATTTTTAAAATATATTAAGTTCTATTAATACTATACAGGTTAGTGCCTATGTTATAACTATCAATTTATATAATATTAACTTCTTATTATATCCCAATATTTATAAACTCAATGTTTCATGAAACAAAAGCCATAAAATAAATTTATTTTTAAAATCATGTGGTGTTATAGTTTATGAGTTTTGGTATGGTATTAATGAAATAATTATTCAAAAAATATTACTAATGATATTTTGGATATATATTAGGGAAACAATGAGCTTCCAAGAGGGTTACGTAACTCTTTGTTGAGCCACTAAATAGTTGGTGGCTCTATAAAAGGTGTCCAGTTTTCCCTCAATTAGATAAATGAAATTGAAAATTTTAATTCTAAAAAGGACACTATGGGTAATTTTAGTTCCCAAAAACTAACACATTCCACCTGTGTCACTCATCCTAACTGCAAAATAGTTAGGCGAGTTAGCCTTATACAAATATAAATTTTTTATTTATGTCACCAAAATATTTAGTGGATTGGGATAATTATATTCATCAATGTTTGTATGTTTTCTTATTCCTTATCACTCATTTATTCCAATAAATTTTTTATACTTTAACTATATATTTTTATGTCATTTCCTTAAAGTACCATGATATCATACCCTATCAATGAATCATTTATTATTGTGGAAAGGGATATATTTTATATGGTAAATACATTTCATATTTCATAGTTCATGTAAAGGTGAACCACCTGATATTTTTTAATATACTTTTATCAATCATAAATTAATTATTTTGGATACTTTATATTATCATGTTGGGGTTTTTGTTTGGTAGATTGTTTGGGGAATTTCATTCATTATTTCCATGCCATTGGAAAAGGTTTGTACTATTTTGTTTCACTTGGATATTTTTATTGAGTATTATAGTTTCAAATGATTATTATAAATTCATTTTAAATTATTATAATTAATTAATTGATTCTTGGGTTATGAAAGATGGTCTTGTGTATTGAGTGATGATCAATGAAATTATTGTGGAGTTAAATGAAAATAAATTAAGGATTCAAATCATAATAATGTAACTAGACATTAAATTATCAAGAAATAGATTTTTTGGGTTTATTTGTTTTTGTATTATGTGATTGGTTATAATAGAGTTAACAGAATTTGAGTTGGAAACAAGGAGGATTGACCATTGATAATAAATAGGTAGTTATTCAGAGGATAGAATGGATGTTAAACACATGATAGGATGTTATAGTGGTATTATGGAGATTATCACAACTAATGATCCTTAGGTTTTATTTAATTAAATTTAAACAAATGTGTATTTTTGGGTTATGATCAAAATAAGGGGATTCATTTTCTGTCACGTGACCACTTAAGTGGTGCACCACTCCTAGTGAGTTGGGTTCTAACACCCTAATATTTCAATAATTAATTATATTTGAAATAATAAAACATGATACATATGTGATACATAACACTAAACTAATTTAAATCACATTATATGTTATTATAATTAATTATGGAATACAACTTCAAAAATAGTTATAAAATTAAAAGAATCATTGAACCTCATTTTAAATAGAAACAAGATAATTAAATTATTAATTACATATTATTAAAATTTATCTATGAAATTTATGGATTATGGGATAAATAATTAATATATCAAGAATAACTCTAACTAATTTAGAAAATGTATAATATATAAAGAATTATTTTTAAAGTGTTGTGATTTTTTATTTTAATATTTTAATAGATCCCATTTAAAATATGATTTATAGTAATTTTATTTATAAAATAATTTATTATATTAAATAATTATATAGTTTCATATGAAATAATATTTGTATCCTTTTTTATTTAAAATGGAAATTTATATTTTCAAAATTTTATTCTTTATAATATTAATTACAATTAATATATAATAATTTGAATTTTGGGAATCCATTATTAAGAAAAAATGATAATTTATTAACACAAGATTTTGAATTTTAATAAGGTGAATATATAGAATTTTCAAAAAGTGTTTCTTTTTAGTTTATTATTGGTAAAAAAAATTTTTTACTTGTTTCCCTTTTTAGTACATCATCTCGATATAAGAATGACATTAAACATTATATAACATATTTTATTTAAATATTATTTTAAGGATTAAAATGAAACATTTAAAAATACTATGTTCAGTTTATAAACCAATGATGGACATTTAATATCCAAATTGATGGTTTATTCAAATAAATAAACATTTTTAAATCTATTTTAGTAATTAAAATTTACAAGTATACAATTGTTTATATATTTTTTCATTATTTTTTTATAATCATATAGACTCCTAAACAAATTTCTAAAAAATAATTTTTCATTTTTTCTGTACTTATAATATATTATTATTTTTATCTATAGATATTACATCCTGTAAAATAGAAAATGTAATTAAAATTAGAATATTATATATTTGTAATTAATTTTATTTATTTTTTACTAAAAAATTCTATTTCGTCATAGTAACAATTAGGCGACACTATAAAGTTTAATAGTCTGTAAGGGAGGGTTATTTTTGGGGGGTATGGTTTACAATATCACTAAATAATTTCTAAATATGACTATATGTGTGGATTCACACATTCTCAAACCATATCATCAAATATTATTCCATTTGGTTCAATTTTCCTAATAATATGACTTTATATACTTTTATATTAATAGGGATTTATAAAGGTTCCACTCCACCCACAAAAAATGGCATTAGCCTCCCCACACATCTTCACACACATTTAGAAACATTTATCTTCCATGATATACTAAAAAAATAAATATCTACAACCCAAGTCCTTTATATTTTAGACACACAAATATACTATACTAATAAGGGATAAGATGTAAGCTACATGATGATACCCAAAAAAGATATAATTTTCATAACTGAGTTCCATAAAGTTTATTTCATCCTCTCCCTCATCCAAATCATTTATAAAAACATTAAAATAATAGAATAAATATAATTATCTAACATTAATGTCACTACGTTGATTTAAATACCACCATATTACTTCTTTAAAATCGTTATAAAATGAAAATAGTGTCTATGTAAATGTGTAGAGTGCCAAATCCATGCATGAAATTATTCATTTCAATCATTGGATTACATTTTTATTTATAAAATATGAATTTCTAAAATTAATTTAATATTTAAAAATTATCATTATTCTATAATGAGAAACCATTTTTTAACTTCATCCCATCAATTTACTTAAACATAAAACTCAGTTATGAGTGTTTGGACTACAATCACAATGATTAATATATTTTATTTTCCATCACCAACTGATATAGATAGATCTAAAAAAAATTGGAATAATGAAAAAAATTTCAATGTTATTAAGGATATAATAATGTAATGATACCTCTTTTAAAATAATGTCAACAATATATGGTTTTTGATATTTAATGTCCTAAAACATTTTACCATGTGACATAGAAATTGATAACATATATCCATTCCACTTAATTTATATTATTTATATAACAATTCTCATGTTTAATATAAATTACAATAATAATTTATTAAAATAATTTATCTTTAGTTGAAATGATATTATAATTATGAAATAGCATATTCTCACTGATCTATTCATTATAACAAACTCTCTTTTGGGTCAGTTTAACTAACTACATGAATTATTTTATAATCATATTTTCAAGAATGATTTTATAATATTTTATTGTGGTGATAATATCTATATTTAATTAATTTAATTTTTTTAATTTTTTTAATTCTAACATGATTATTTTTATTCACTATGAAAATAAATTCATTTTATGGAATTGAAATATCAAAAATACAATATGTTTAATACTTTTATTAACATAAACACTATATGTCCCATAATTTGATGATAAAACTATATAAATATATCAAATATATACTACTATTGTTAATTAAGATAATTTTTATTATAAAACAATAAACATTAGGAAAAGAAAAGAATCACTAAAAATAAAAATTTGTACAACACTGAATAGTTGGAAAATAAATATTGATTTTGAAAAAAACTGACTAACTGAGTAACATGATGTTATAATTTTGAAAAATTAGGTAATGATAATAATAAATTAATTTTACTCCTTATTAATATTTATAATTAGATTTTATGATATGTACCCATTATATTAATTTAATTAAAAATTTAATAGGAAAATATATTGTTCTATTCAAACCGAATTGTTTTCTTTTAATTATATGGTTAATTGGAATGTTAACATTATAATTTTTTCAAATATATTTTAATAAAATAAAATTATTTTTTTATCAACATATACATCACTTTCATCTTCAAATATTTATTGTTCTATTAAAATATTTAGTTTTGGATGAAAAGTTAAAAATATCTAGTTTTATATAAACTGTAATTTTTAATTATGTATGTGAAATATGAATTTATAATTTGGGTTAGGTTTAAATTATTATTATTCCAATTTAAATATAAATAATACATAAAATTACATGGGAATAATAATTATACATTATTTTTCTATGAACTTATTTTCAATCATGAAACACATTTTTCTAAAAATAATTTGTAATGGATTTTGTTTCACTAATTTAAAATTAATGTAATAAACTTATATAAATTGAATCTTGAGAAATGGATTTCATATTTATAATCTATATTCTAATATTTATAAATATTCCCAATTTAATTTTATCCTTAATGAATATTTACCAAGGTAAAAACTCAATACAATGTTAAATGGTTAAAAAAATTAATTTAAGTAAAAAAGATACAATGTTAGAAATTATAATCATAATTCTTATTTTATGTGATACTTTACACCATTATAACCATATATTTTAAATTTATTGACTTATTTCCATGTTATTAATTATAATTCATGTATAATATTTAAAATAACTATATTTAATGGTTTTCTACTCCCCTTGTTTATAAAAGGGAACATATTCTTATTACATTTTCCCAACCATTGAGAACGCTCGAAAAGAAAATAAAGAAAAAGAATCATTCCTAACATCCATCTAAATATAATAGAGGTTATTTTGTCTCCAAAAGTAAAATTTATAATTATTATAGTCTAATATAATTGAGGTTCACCAAAGAAGAGTAAATGAGAATATGTACACAATTAATCATAAGATTATGTTAGGGGTTTTTATTTTGAAAAGCTATAATTATTTAAACAATTTATATTATATATAAATTTTATTAAAAATGTTTCATTAATGTTATCAACTACACTAAAATAATATTTTTAAAAAAAATTCAACTATACATGACCCTTAAAAAATTAAAAAGGAATCTTTTAATTATTTTGATTATATGTAACTTTTGAATATTTTTTCCAAAGTAAAAAATGGTGTGTTAAACATTTAATCCAATAAAATCAATTCATATTGATATACTAATTTTTCATTATAATTCTTTCAAACCAAATTTCAATTTTTTTGAAATAATAACCAATTATCTATAGTTTTGGGAATTCTTACTTTGAATGAGTGTCCAAATGGAAAAAAGGATCTGTATCTCTGTTTTTACATAAATAATTAATGTTATTTTAAATATGTGTTATATATTATATTTCATGATATTTTATTTCTAAATTATATCTTTAAAATGTTTTTCTAGTGATATGGTTAGTTGATATTTTATACGATGTAGAGTGATCCCTGCATCATTCTATAATGCATTCAATAATGTGATAGAGTTATTATGATTTAAGTTACTCTTAAAGGATCTATTGAAATTAAACATGATGTTTATTAATTTTTATGGGATATTATAAGGGGTAATTTGGATAATTAACTATGTTAGCAAATTTTATTATTAATTCAGGCTATGTGATTTTAAAAAAATAATTTTATTTAACATAGTAAGAAAATGACATCATTATTTAAAGATCAATAATGTTCTTTTAAATGTTGACTGTTGATTTTCCTGAGATCTAATTTTTTCAATGTAAAATTCCAAATGATCAATTTTTATATTTCTCTAGTTTAAGAAATGATTAATGAAATCATTGGTAAAAAAATTGGGATTCATTACTTGGTAATAATTATTTTGAGCTCAAAACTTCTTATGTAAAAAAGGGATTTTCTTTATGGGATTTAATGAAATTTAAAATTGATAAAAGGGATTACATTCATTTTAATTACCTTACAATTATTTATATTTTTCATCTGATCTTTTAAAATTGTTTTAAAAAATAATATGTATGTGGAATTATTATAGAATGGTTAGTGGTGAAATGTTATGAATAATGAAAATGTGTCATGAATGAAACCTAAGTGTAAATATTAAAATTAAAATTGGTCCAAAAATATAAATTATGTATAAATTTACATTGATTTATTTAATGATCACCATTATCATATAAATCACTAAAACCAAAAGAATCCATAAAATTATTACTATGAACATTTTTTATAAATTAGGTAATTATGGGTTGGTTATTTTACATGCTATTATTGTGGGTATCAAATTCATTGATCATAAAAATTTAGAGGTTTTAATGATATTAAAATTCAATTTTAATATATTCTAATTATTTTTTATATATATAAAGATACATATTTTTTGAATTTCCATATTTATGCATCTAGTCTATATCCATTAAAAACGGTTTTTCAGGGACGAAACAGGGATAATTAAGTATGAAGGAAATATAAATCATGTATTTATAAATAAGAAACATGGAATGGATAGAGTTGTAATAAGTGGTTTGTGGTTATGTATTACCAATTCAAATTGTCTAAAAATGGTGTAACCCATGTAAGAGGCGACTGAATTCTATATAGAGGAATATTTCTATTGATGAAAAGTTCAAGAAATATAACCCGCTAATATCAGAAGGATCAATAGACATAGTGGTACATGAAAGGATGATAAATTTAATCGAAATGATATTATACATTTTGGGATTATTTTAGAATAATAAGCTAACTATTTTAACTTATTTATATAATGGTTAATATGATTGGTGTTGGTCTCAGATCAAGAATACAATGAAAAAGATGATATTGATTCCACATAGTGGAAAATATTAAAGGATTATTTCTTTGATAAATATTATCTAAATGTTCTTATATATATAATTTTTTTTAAATTATCGAATTTATTGTTAATAGAGAATGAATTAGTTTCTTCTTGTTAGGATAATTTTACTACATTACCCATGTATAACAAGGAATGTGATATTAAATTTTTATAATATTAATTATGATTATAATGATGTTTACTAATGTATTTGGTTTATAATTAGTTTATAAGTTATGTGAATGTTTTTCATTATGTTTAGAAGGCTAAAATGATGTTTTTTATTTCATAATAAAAGATAATAATAGGTTGTATAATGGAATTCAATGGGGAATAATTCATTAAATTAATCTAAATATATGAATATTTTTATTCATTATTTTGATACATTTAGTAAAAGGGATTCATATTAATATATGTGGATATATTTTATATTTTACTAGTTTGGTATGATTTGAAATTATCATGAATGTTAAAATAGAAACATATTTTTTATTATTACACCAATAATTAAATGGCATTAAAAAAATAAAGTGATTTTAATGTGATTTGGTATAATTCATGTGCATTTATTAATAAAAATTTGAAGGATAGAAAAAATCAATATCATATGAAAGTGGTAATTTTCCTGATCAAATTCAACTACCTCAAGAATTGGAGGACTAATTAATGATTTCTTGAATAGTAGTATACTTGTATAATCATATTATATTAATTTATAATTTGATTAATGGCTCAAAAATTCATTTATTTTTCATATCTTTTTAGTAAAATAAAAATATCACCGCCAAGAAAATGATGAAATTATTTTTTTTAAATAAAGTGGAAGTATTAAAGAAAAATATATTTTAAGAATATTACAATAATAAGATTTGGAATGGATTTTACATAAAATATAATAGTGTTCCTTTTAGTTAGGTTTATTTCCTATTGGGAATGGATTGGATTGAAATTTATCAGGATATGATAGATTATAGATAAAAAAATGTAATATAAAATCCTCTAAGTGAGTTTTTGTTTTTATATAAGAATGATTTCAAACATATGATAACAAATCATGAAGCTGAGAAATTTATTAACGATGGGAGTAAATGATTTAATGAATAAATCATTTAAAAAAAATTAATTATTTAGTTTATTTTTCGTTTCTATGGAAAAAAATTCATTTTCAAAATTATTTTTTGATTGTAAACAAACAATTATTTTCGATGTGGATGATTAATTTACTATGGTCATAATTCTTAATTCTAAGTTGATTCTAAAACCCCTTTATCAAATGGATCAAATGGAATTATTGGAATTTAAAAGTAGTTTTTATAATTAATTTAGGTGGGTTTCATCCACCATAGAACATCCCCTTGGGGTGATCCTATTTTATTTGTTAAAAAATATTTTTTTATGATTCTTCACATTGAATATTTATATCTTTATGTCATTAATATTAAGAAAATGTATTAGTCTTCTCATATTAATAATTTTTTTGATCTGATCTAGAGTTCTCAATAATTTTCCATGATTTTTATAATATCTTATTACCATAACCTAAAGGTGATGTATGATGAAATTTAATAAAAAATATTTCACACTATTCATATTAATTAAGAGTTTTTCATTATTTATTTTTGTAGAAGAATGAACCCATTATAATTACAGGTTATATGAATATATTTTTCAATAATAATTTGAATATGTTTTTTGTTTTTTTAATGAATGAAATAATGGTATATCGTAAAAAAGTTTAATATCATGAGAAACATTTAAGGATATTTTTTCAAATTTTAATTGAAATGGTTTTATTTTGAAAATTAATTAAATGTGAATTTTGGATATAGTTTTTTTATTTCATTGTAATATTGTTTTAAAAAATGTCATAAATGTTCCCCATTTTAGAAAATATTGTTAAGTACATTTCAAGACCTATAAATATCCCTAAAATTAAAATTATTCTTCAATTAGGGTGTTAATATAAATTTTTTTATAGATAATTACTGATCAATATGTCTTCATAAATTAGTTGACCTGAAGAGGAGTATAATTATTCCTGATAATTTTATTTGAGGAATATTATCATTAACTATAATAATTATTTTTAATTCTCTAGTATTATTAATTCCATCTAGAACTGAATATTTGTTTATTTACAATAATGATTTGTTGAATGTTCTAGGTTGTGTCTTAATGAATTATGATCATGTTATTTATTACACTAAACCTAAATTGAAACTCCATAAATAATATTATCTTGACCAAGATCGTGAGGTCATACAAGTGGTTTTTAACTTAAATAAATTAAGCATTTTTGTTAGGTTAAACGTGAAATATATTATAATAATAACTAATTGAAAGATAAATTTACTAAAAATGATTTTAACATGTGGAAATAAAGATGAATGGAATAGGTAATGTATTATGATTGCATGAATTAGTTGTATCTTGGTAAATAAAACCAAGTAGTTGATTTTATAAGTTGCTGAGATAATAAATAATTATCTATGATATGTTTGGAAGATACACTATTAGCTGATGATTTAATTTATATGTGTTTGGATGTTTTGTATCTAGAAATATTATATATTTTTTAAAATGTATTATTGAATTCATCTATAAAATAATTAATTAATAAGGCCCATAAAAGATATAATGGTTTCTAAATGATGTTATTATTGTTTTAGGAATAAAAATTTCAAGATATTTATATTTAATCTGAAGGTATTATTTGACTTTGAATGAGTATATGATTTTTAATAATTTTCAGAAGAAGAATTGATTATTTATTGTGGGTCACATATCCAAATTTTATATTCATATTTTCTACTATATAATTTATGGATACCATTAGAAATTTTACTAGTGCGAAGGAGTTAGAAAATATTGTTTTGACTTTGATATGAAATTTTTAACTTTTCCAAAAGTTATAAATAACTAGAAACTAATGAAGGGGATACCTCATCCCTTTCTAGTTCCTAATTCGAAATGATAGAATATATCTATGGATTCTTTAGTGGAATTTCCAAATAATTACATATGTACAGATGTGATTAGTGTTAGTAATGATCTTTTGAATACAATAGTTCATTTTTTTCTAATTCAAATTACTTTTTCTATGGATTATAATGTTTCAATTTATGTTAAATAAATATTATTGGTACATGTATTACATATATAAATTTTATAATGTAATATTTTTATATTTACATCAAATATTTTGTAAAATGATGTCAGAATTCATTTGGCATCGAATTAAATTTAAGAACATATTTTTATACATATTTCTTTAGATGGTTGAAATGAAAAATTAAAAAAATATAATATATCCATTTTCCTTTCACATTTAATCATTTAAGAATTTGGGATCAAGAAATTTAATTGTTGTAATTTTATTCTAATAAAAATTGTAATTCCACTATATCAATGGACCCATTTATGTAAATAAACCGAATTAAAATTTCAACCTCCAATAATTGGAGACGAAGTACGTGAAAGGAATTTTATCAAACCAAAATAGGTAGATTGCATGTTTTAGATGTTATTGTCAATTAAATACTATGTGTGGATTTATTGAAGTAGGTATAATGTTCATGTATATAATCTAATGAAATTCACTCATTTGATGTATGAAATAACATTTTTCTTAATGCATATCTTTTAAATAGTGATATTTTCTATATTATTAAAGGAAATTTAATATATATATATTAGTATATATAGAAATATTCAAAAGGTGGAATCAATTGTGTTCTGAGTGGTCTTTCATCTCTTTGTATCATAGTTATATGATATATTTCAAGATTCTTTGTTAAAGTAATATGTATCTGATGATCCTACCATTTTGATCCTTAATGTAGTGAATTTATATGGGAGAATTTATTGTATGTAAAATATATTTTATATTATAATTTAAAATGATTACTTTTTTTAGAATAAGGCGACTCACCTTATTAAGAAATTAAGGAAGTTCCATATAGTAAAACAAAAAACTTGGGAATTGGAAAAGAAAGTTAGTAATACAGAATCAAGGGTTCAAGTTATAAATAATATTCTAAGGATGGAATTTTGATATGGGGATGAATGTGAAAACATATATTATGTTAATAATAAATTTAAATCATATAATATTAATATTATTTAGTAGGATTTATGGATTTAAACTCGCCCAAATAATTTCAAGAAAATCAATATAGAAGAATAGATTCATTCAATAAGATTGTTTTTAAATAAATTCTATTGTTTTATTTAGAAGAAAAAATTTTAAATTTATGAAATCATATTTTATAAAATTAAAATATTTTTTAATCATCATATAATATATTTTTCATGTTTATGTTTTTTAATTTGTATAAAATGATTCATTTACCTATGAATAGTGAAAAATGTGATTTTTTATAAAAAAATGTTTTATATTCTAGTATTTACATTGTTATATTATTTTTTGGATTTACTTTAAAAAAAAATTCCCCTTTGAATATATATAAAACAATTAATTATATCTATATCCTGATTATTATTTATTTTGCAATAAATTCATTTTTATTCATAAAAAATATTTTTCAGAAAACATTTTTTTCTTGAATAATTATTTTAATATTCATTTCCTCAACATCTAAAAAATTAATCTTCAAAAGGGATTCCATATTTGGAATTAGGGGGATAAAATTTATTAATGATTTCAATTTTATATTTTTTCATAATTAATAGTCGCCATGATAAAAATAAGTTACAATGACAGATAGTAAATAAGGATAATTAAATTGAAAACATAGTGATATGGTTAAAAAAATGTTATCTAAATTTATATTTAATAAGAGGATTTTATCCCATACCACATTTTCATCAAAATTCATTCTGTCTATTACCACCTTCACAAATTTAAATAATTTTTAAAATTAAAAAATTAATAAAATATACTTATTTTTTACTCCCCTCTCTTAAAAAATGGAACCTCCCCTCTCACATGTTAGAAATCACTGAGAACTTCAAATCATCTTATCTCAACCCAAATAGCTTCCTAGCATACACCCCTATGCCATAATGGTTTTTATATCGAAAAACACATTCTAGAATGGTTAAAGGGTTCATCAAAATTATTTTTCCCTAAAATTAAATGGTAAAGGATGTATGTGGTGAGTCAGTAGATGAGTAAAAGGATATTTATCTAACATTTTTAAAAAAAATTCAAACCATTCTATTACATATCAATGTTCATAAAAAATAAAAAAAATTACTATAAAAAACAAATTTTTTATTGTAATTTTTTACAATACAAAAATTTTTACAGTGGTTTCAAAATGTAATATTTTAGGCATTATCCATACAAGTGACTTTTTGCACATTTTACAAATTTGGGAAAGGAAATTTAAGATTTATCACATCACAACCATTTCATGACATCAAATAAATAATTAATTACTAATATTCCTCTGTATGTTTTTGTTATTGTTAAATGTATATCATATTACTCACACTTATGAGATAACTTTTTTAATTATATAATAATTTAAAATGTATTTTATCATTACGTTTGGATGTAGCCAATAAATTCATCAACATATGTTTTAATCATAAAATTTTAATTGTTTTTACGATGAAAATTTCTAAAAAAAAATTAATATGTGGTTCTTGGAAATTTTATTTGATAAATACATTGATTGATGTAGCTCCGGTAAAATGTGAGATTGATATACATCCCAAATGTTTAAATTAATGTTACAGAGTTAATGGGAGAAAATTTACTCCTATGGTATATGTTATAATTAACTGTGATAGTTATTACGTTTATGGGTTATTGTAATGCTGACTATAAAAATAATTTCACAAGATAATTATATAGGTTTTAATTTTTATACTATGGGTTTTTAATGAAAACCTAAATTTAAAAAGGTAATAAAATAATTTCTTGTTTAATTGAATGATTATGATATCCCAAATGTTAATGTTTTGTATTCATGAGGTCTAATAATTTACTAATTATCATTCAAATGTTTGGATTTTTTATTTATTATTTCACAAAAAAATTTATAAATTATTTGGTGATTGAATTTTATTTCCACAATGAGAATTTATTATTCCAAGATCGATGTTTTTTTTTGTAAAAACAGGTTTTCCTAAATAGTATGACATAAATGTTCAGAAACAGAATTGGGGTTCCAGTATTTTTATATCACATTCTAATAATATTTTTTCTTATCCAACATTTTCAAATATATTTCATAGTTATTATAAATTTAATGGGATAATATAATGTATAATGGTGATGTTTCTTATATGAAGAATTAGTTTTATTAATAAAATATATGTTTAAATGAAGTATAATAGATTTTTTAAAAAAAATTAAACTATGTGTAAATATAATATTTTTTATGAAATGTTTTTCTTAAAAATCAAAAACACTAAACCTATATGTTTATAAAACTATAATAAAACGTAAACCTTGTTATAAATCATGTAATTATGGGTTTATTATGATATAGGGTGTTATAATATGTTAAACGTTTCTAGTAAGAAATCATTATGTATGGTTTTTGATATATTTCTTTAATAAATATATATTTATTATATATGGATTTTATAGTGCATCATACTATTGATTAATCCAAGGTAGTTGAATTAATAAATCAATTCACATTCAATGTGTTATATCACATCTTCATTGAATATGTTATAATGAGATTATTTAATTTATGAATGATTATATTTAATATTTTATATACACTAATTTCATATGGATATAAAATTATATCACATAATATCTTCATTTAAATATTGTCTCTTCACATTTCAATCTCTTGGTAAGGGTTTCATGTCTCAAACTTCCTTCACTCAGAAATGTTTTTATCTATTCACATATTTCTATTATATGAAGTATATTTTTCCTATGTAAAATATTATACAACTTAATCAATTGAATTAATGTTTGATTTTTTTGCCTCTCTTTCATGATGTTTTTATTTAATGGTTATAAAATTTTAAAGGGTTTATTTTATAATTAAACTTATATCAATATTATTTATATTAATATTTTATGTAAGTATTTTTTGATGACTCACCTAACCACCTTATATTTTATTCAAAATTGTTAATTTCTCATGATTTAATATATTTCTTCTATTCTTCCCCTTTTAGTACAAGAAAAACAAAAAAAATATTATTCTTAATAAATGTGTCAATTATTTCCCCTTTTCTATTGTAGAAGAATTCATTTCAATATAAATATTTTTTATTTTGATTCAATAAAAAAAATTTCAGTACATTAATGTTTTCTTATGTTAATTTTATTTATTTTACATGCATTAAAGAAATCTAATTGGAACCCATTTATATTTTACTTCAATAATGACCAATTTTCAATATTAATATTCTATATAATTTTTTTTTGTGTTTTGAAATTTAAAAAATATTTTCATTATTCATTTAACATTTCATAAGTAAATTTTATTGATCTCATAAATTTTTTGGAATGTTATTTCATTCAACTAATGTATATTTTTATTTTCTTTTGGAAATTATCATAATTATTAATAGTTAATTTTAATTACTTTTTTATTGAAAACTATCTAAAAAGTTTATTATATTTCCTCTTAATATCTCATTAAATATTTTTTCAAATTGAATGTTACATTCATTTTTTCTAAATTTAAAAATTATTTAAAGGAAAACTCTTTTAAAATGTCCACATCCATTTTCCACTACATTTTAAAGAGTAAAGCCTTTAACAAAACACCATTATTTATTAATAATTGATAGTCTCCTTTAGGTCCAATTTCATTTAGTACCATCAATGAAATCTATATCATTTATATTGTCGATATAGTCATAGACAAATTAATATGTACAATCTAGTCACCCTGAAATACATAATTCATTTTGAAGTTGTTTGCAAAGATTAATGTATCATTTATTGAATAGAAATACAATGATATTCCATATACTTTATGGTTCATTGTTTATAATTATTTATTAATTGATCTATATGATTATATACTAAGGAAATATTTACATTTGGTATACTCAATTTAATATCCATATATATTCATTAACAAGCCATGTTGATTTTCAATTGTATTGATAATAATTAAAAACAAATCATTATTACATTGAAATTGGTATGTGACTCATGGGAGATGATATTTTATATCCCCTTGATGGATGAGTATATCTCCAAAGATAAATGACCATAGGTATTTTATGCATTTCAGCCTAATTATTTATAACTTATTGACATAATTCCTTGAGAATTTGTTCATGATGTATGAAATTATTCCATTCATAACAAATAAATTATTTATTCATGTCTATGTGACTATTTATATTTGTATTCTATAAAAACAAAAATTTCATTCTCATTTTAAATGATATATTGAGTTGTTTAATTGATATTTATTCTCACTACATAACATATTTGTAATTTCATGGTGTTAGATTCCATTATACATGATCCTCACTATGAATTTGAGTTAACACATCTTATGTTCCCATTATATGGGACATGAATAAGTGTAATACTAATAATTATTATAGAAGAGTAGTATGTATGGAATATTTTTTGGAAGATGGTCAAATCTTTTTATGAAATTATAAAATTTATGTTGATGGAGAAATTTACAACTGAGTTGAAAAAGGTATTAGATTAATTTATTAATGATTTTTTAATTATTTCAAAATCACATGGAGAAATATTATTTTGGAGTAGATTTATCAATATATATTATTTATGTTTTAAAATTTGATGGTTAAATTGGGGTTTCTAAAGTCATTGTCAATGTTTATATGCAAATGAATGATTCTGTAACTAGATCCATGTTTACATATTTGGGGAATTATAATTGTTTGCAAAGTATGAGTCAGATAACTTTTTAATTAAAGATATTATGATTTCTGGGTAAATTAAGAGTTATAAGTATCACCATAGGTATATATGTTAATGGATGATCATAATTTCAAATTTATTTATTCCCCATCAATGTCTTATATTATTGAATAATAAGGTGATTAGTTGGAATTTGGGAGATAATTATTTGGTTATAATAGATTATAGATGCATAATAAACCCTTGTTCTTTATTTAAGGGAATGTATTCACGTAGTCCCACCCTTCATGTGTTTCCATGGCGTATAGTTCTCAGAGGAGGATGAGAGTGAGTCTACAGGGGTCTGTTTGTTAAAATATACAAGTTGGGAGAATATATAATGTTCTAAGGGTTTTCACATCATCTATGTGAAATTCCCATCTCATTGTGAAATTTTAAAAGGGTTCCTCACAAATTTTAAATATTCAAGATTAATTTATTTGACAGGTTTAATTTTTGATGAGATATGACACCAACATTTATAATATCTTTAAATGTTTTACACTTTGTATAAATCTTTACAGAAATTTATCTTTTAAAAGTAAATCAACATGAGTGTTTCTCAAACCCTTTCATAGTATCTTTATTTACAGAGTCCAATAGTATATCTCTTTGATCTTTTTATATTCATTGGATATGGATCAATTATTGGGATTTTTTCTTCAATTTATAGTGATATGTGCTGACCTGATGTACAGTGTACCTCTACTCATTTAGTTCATCAACTTGTTACCTCCATTTTTCTTCTTTTCATTCCATGGGGGATCATCTCCCATGATTACTTTTGAGTTTTAATTGATGTTTGTTAGTGAAATTATGGTTTTGAATCCTCGGAGTTATGTTATTCTTATGGGGGAGGCGATCGAAGACTCATAACATTTTTTCATTCTCATGAAAATAATATTGATTACTTTGAAGAATTTGACTTATTGAATCTCATTTATTTAAATGAAATATTAAATATTAAATTATTTATTCCTTTAGATGTAAATTAAATTAAATTAATAGTGATAAAACTAGATTAAATGAATTAGTAGGTTATTTCATGTTGATGATGTTGTTTCCTTATACTGTGATAATTTTTTCCTTGTGATTTGGTAGATAGTGTGATATTTAATCTTAAATTTGTTGTCATGTTATTATGATTGGATAAGAATGTTGAATGTTTTTTAAAAAGTTCAAAACTAAATTTAAAATTAATTGTATTAAGATATTAATGATGAGTTGTGTTTTTAATTTGGTGGTTGATCTAATTTGTTGATAGTCAAACAGATTCAATGTGCATATGTAATTTAAAATGATATTATATATGGTTAATGTAATTAATAAATAATATAATGAATATTTTATCTATGTGTATGGAAATAAAAAGAATTTTTAATTGTTAATAGTGCATCTCTATATTTTTTGAAACCAGAATAAATGATAAGACAATGTTTTCCTTGATTGAATATTATATCTTCAGGATTATGATTCCAATAGTTGTAACCTGTGAATAATGAATTTGTTAATTAAAGATGGAATAATAAAAAAATCTATAATAAATATAATTTTGTGGCATGAGTTTCACATTTTCTTGAGAAGTCTGAGTGCCTCGTTTTGGAGTCATGAGAGCTACTTTGCATGGAAGGTTGACTGACCTGTTTTTGGTCCCAGTTTTCCAGTTGGTTATACTTATTTGTTACTATTTATTTTCCGATGATCCTATGATGGATGCGACTGGTTTGACTAATGATAAATGGGTTGGGGAAGCCCAAATTTAATGTGATCCTATTATGGTTGAGCTAGGGATGGATAATATAGGGAAGGATGATGTGATGTAGATTTAGAGGCCGGGATTATGTGGCTATAGTTAGACCATTTCATAGTGAGATGCATCAATATATGCACATGGTAATCAATTATGGAACAATTTTTATAGAACATGATGAATTGTGTAATACCTATTTATTAGATGCTAATATCTGGTATGATCACTTATGAATATGTTTAATTTATGATGGTCGGTTTGCTTATTTTATATGCATTCCTTTCCCCACTGCATAAGGAATATACATGTTCTTGGTTAAATAACTCCTCATATTGGTAGATTATGATAGTTTTTTCAATATTACCTACTTATGGAATGATACTAACAATTAATAAATAAATTATCAATTTTTTAGTTGTTAATAATGGGATGATAATGCTAAAAATATGAAATTATTATTAAACCGTGTCCCCAGATTGAATTCTTCTAGGAGGGCATTTACATTACACATATGATAATGTGGGGTAATTATAATGGCTAACTAATGGTTAGTATATTAATCAATTAAATTATTTTATAAAACTAATATATTGAATTTGATGTAGATCTTCAAAATTTCGTATAATTATAATATATTTGGTCTTATTAGTGGTAGCTAGGAGTATGAGAAACATTAGATACAATTGATTTGATGACAAGGTTGTTCCCATATTATGGTTTTGAGCTATATGATATCATTTATATTCTATGATTTAAATACTATCCAACCCATGTTAGATAGGGAAACAGACACATAGTGGATTATAGGATATTGTTTTCCCTTACATGATGATTGGTGGATTAATGGTTGACTACCCCCTCTAGCTTCACTATCATCTCTTATTATTTACTTGTTCTAGTATACACAATGGTTAGTTATACCATATATATTTATAGAGTTATGTGATTTATTTTGGTTGTTATACCAAAATGTATTACTAGATATAGTATAAAAATTATTATTATTGGTATTACCAATATCTGTTGTGATGGAATAAGGAACTTACTCAATGTATGGGTTTTAACTTCTTTATATATAGTACTTAATGTTTGAAATAAATCAAGTGGTATGAGGTGGCACCCAAAATCTACTCGGTTTCTATATATGGGTATGTGATTCGGGGAGACGTCATAATGTGATGCATGAGGTTCAAGTTGTGAAGCCATTCCCAATTGTGTTTGGGCTTTCATACTTCTAGAGAGAGATGGGTTACAACATTTATCTTTTTTAGAGAGTGGAAACCCAATATTGAAGTGGGATATGGTTACCTTTTTTGTTTCATTATAACATTATATTCTCTCCTTTATGTGATACTTGGTTAGAGTTATCCACATGGAAGCTGGGAACATAGTATACCCTTTTAGGTTACAATTTAGTTTCTATATTATTCACTATGATTTATCATCCACTCTTTATCATTTTCATTAGTGGATTTCTCGAGAATCCTATTGAGTATACTATTAAGCTCACACTTTATATATAATTTTTTTTAGCTTAGCTGGAGAAGGTTGGTTATTGAGCTAATAATTACTAGCCAATGGTTTGTTAGCAGCTATTTGTGCTTCGTGGTCCCTAACTTCTTTACCATTTTGGGTAATTTTAGTTTAATTTCTTTTGTGTAGTTCTATATAGAATTTCATGTTTTCACTTGGGGTTTATTTATATATATATTTCTAATTATGTGTGGATTCATGTATATTTTTTATATATTACCCTTCTATATTTTCCTTTCATATGGTAATGCCACATAAATGAATACTTATTATACCAATGTTTCTAGTCGCAATCATGGGGCCTACAAGAGGAAGGAATCTAACAGTCACCATCTGTCTCCAATAATTTTGGGACCTCTGTGGGGAGGGGCTCATGAAATTGTGGTATTAAAGGTTCAGGATGAGGGGTATGATAATGGTTGGAGTTATGATCCTATGAAATTACATGGTTTAGTACAAAACCAATATCAGATATGTTTAGTATGAAATGTGAGTGATGTAGAACAACTAATAAAAGGGTATTTAGGCCCTTTTATGATCTTATGAATGGACATTTATTTTTACTATGCCCAAAAAATGAAGTAATACTAGTTGTATGGTAGAGACATAGTAAAGGAGTGTGCATCATTCTTCTTTGCCTTTATTTTAAAAATGAGCATAACATGGTAGAGGTTAAAATAATAAATAGACTAATAGATAACTTATTATTTTATTCGAAATATTACATATTCCATATTTAGGAGCTCTAATAGTTTTCTCTTTTTATAGTAATAGCTCCATGTTATATTATTTTTCATGTTAATACCAAGGATGTTCTTTAGGATGCGCCATCATATCTTCATTGAGTAGAGAATGAAGATGATGAAACTTTGAAGAGGACACTCTAAGATTTTTAAATATAGTGTTTATAGATGAATGAATGATCCATTTCAGATACAGTCATAGAAGATTGGTTGGAGGAGGTTGAGATAGATTTTAGTTTGATCCTTTCTTAGATAGAGTAATGGTTTTTCTTGGAAATGAATACATTTTATTAATTGGTTATATTTTATTTTTCTTATTCCTCTGGGGTCATGAGGAGATCATAGTTTCATGGGAAAAGTTCTGAGCCTGGTTAATAGAATGGTTTCTTTCCTCAAATGCAAAGTTGTCCAATCGCTAGAAGATTATTACCTTTCAGTACGGGTGTTCTAGTGTGTGAGAGTTTGAGTTCTTCTTTATGACCCTACGACAGTATTATTGAGACATATTTCGAGTAGATGTGACTATGGTGTAGAATTTTGAGGAATATTGTTTCCTGGGATTCAGTGACAAGTAACTGCATTTATTATGAAGATTTATCTTGAGGTGACACATGGGGATAATTTCATTGAGTAGATTCTATCTAGGACCATGGAATCAAGAAAGGGGACTCATCAAGATTATTTATGGAGAAAATCAATTGTCTGGGGTTCTAATTAATCAGGTACGAAGATTTTTTTGTTAGTCAGTGGTAGGACTTAGCCTTCATCATCTAATTTATCTTGGGGAGGAGTAACTTGGAACTATTCTAATGAATAACTAGTGAATTTTTCTTTCAATGTTTTAGCTATTAAATAGCGAGAGTTGCTGACCTTTATGAGAATTCAGTGTCTTATAGGTGTTTTACTTTGGGATCCTCTATTAAGGTTGTTTCAGTAGAGGTAGTAGTAGAAGGGTGTTCCATCTTGATTTTAGTAGAGATGAGATCTAGTAGGATGAGTATATCATGGAGATTATTTTTGTCCTCATAGATTAGGGGATTTCCATAGAAGTGGTAGTTATGATATTCTATGGGGACAAGGTCAGATTCATGCTTTATAGTTTCATGTTCTAGGATATCCACATGTAATTTGAGGTACCCTTTAAATTTTTTCGACATGGGTTCAAGATTTGGTTGATTGAATAGTTAAACTATCCTTTATATCATCTACCACTAACCATTCATTGAGACATTAGGTAGAGAGGATTATAGTCCCCTTGGTGCTAACTATGTTATTTGGAGGTCATGATGACTTGGATGATGTTTGTAGGAACTATGATGTATTATTTGGAAAATATTGGTCATGGGGATATTTTCTATGTTTATAGGTATATCCATGTGAAATAATCATTGGAAATGATTTTTTTTATTCGGTACTGGTTATTTTAGATTTCTTAAAGAGATAGGTTGTGTTCTATGATGTTGATCAAGATCCATTAGTGTTTAGTTTCCAGCGAGACACTTTAGTGGGTCAGAGGCATTTTCTCTCATTGATATTTTTTATAGCCAAACTAATATTGAGATAATCACATGTTTAGCAGTTGTTTATTCCTAGGGTTTTCAATTTTAAACCATATTTCTTTCTAGGGTAGGTTATAGCATTAACCCCATGATGGAAGATTGAGTTAAATATCGATCTAAAGTTTTGTGGGTCTCCTATCTTGATATGTCTGTATTGGATGATGCCTTCTATATTGATAGAGCTGCATGTAGATCTTGTCAATATATTACAGCATAGTTTTCCTAATCCATGTGTGTCAACTTAGGGTGCACCATTTTTTTCATGAATAAGTTAGATGGTAGTTTTCAGACATGTATCAATTATGAACTCTTGAACCAATTTAAAGGAATGAATCATTACCCTATTCTTCATGTTGATGATTTATTCAATCGGATGAAGGGCCCAGGTAGGTTCTAGAAGATCATTTTTCAGTCTAAATATCATTATATGTGTGTGAATGACGAGGATATTAAGAAGATAACTTTTTATGCTAATCACAGTCATTATGAGTTTTTTGCGATGTCGTTCAGTGTGACAAATTATTTGGATGTTTTCATGTGGTTTATGAACTCAATGTTCATTGAGTTTTTAGATTTTTTTCATGGGTGAATTAATAGATGAAATCCATGTGCACTCTATATCTAAGGAGGGTCATGATGTTAATCTCTGTTCTATTTTTGGAGTTCTTCATTTGGGGAAGTTGTTCAAGATGTTTTTAATATGTGAGTTCTGGGATAATAATGTTTGTTTCTTAGGGAATGGGGTATCAAAATTGGGAGTTAGATATGGATCCTACAAGGATATAGGTAGTTTTTTTATGGGAATCATCCATGATAGTATTAGAGGATAGGAGTTTCCTTGGTCATGTTGGATATTAAAATAGGTTAATATTTGATTTCTCTCATGTTACGACTCCTTTGACAGAATGGGCCTAAACGGATCAGTCATTCCTATAGAATGACTAATGTCATGTAGATTTTTAGTACCGAAAATAGAATTTGTTAACTACCCCAATCCATTTGTTCAAAGAAGAGGGATATCAGTTTGGGGTTTTCTAGAATACTTCATGTCTTGTTTTGGGTTATGTTCTGATGCATCATTGATTGGTTGGTTCTTATGGGGATCCACAGTTATGTACCCTTGACCATAACATTAGAACCCATGATCTTATGTTGTTGTTCGTTATGTTTTTATTGATAATGTGGTGACATTACCACATCGATGAATTTTTTTTTGTTTTTACTGAGCATATGATCGTGCGGTGTGTCTTTTCCCAGCACGACATGAACATGGATCAACAATGGTGGAAGTGGTTCATACAGTATTATGAATTTGAAATCATGTATATGATAGGAAATGGAAATGTTGTATCCAATGTTCTGAGCAAGAAGTCTTGTAGTGATGTTGTGTGAGAATCTAGAAATTCATAGAGAATAAAGAAATAACTCTCATTGATGCATCTAGATATGAGAGAGGTTGGATGAAGAGGTTATGAATTTCATATGATAGTGAGTTTTTATTTGGTGTAGTAGGTGTAAGAGTCCCAGTTGTGGGATTTTGTGATATAGTTGTGGAGGGATGAAGTGGTTTTTTGGGATTCCCATAATGGTTGTTCTATGGATTAACAACACTGGTTATTATTCCAAGGAATTATTTTTAATCATTATTTGATACGTGATATTCTTCTCTCTTCATTAAATATTTCTCCTTTATTAGTTCATGCAGGTGTGAAAAATATATTCTAGGCCCTGAGAGTTCAGTTTTGGTTCTATGGATTGAAGCATGAAGTTGTAGTGATTATTTCTCTATATTTGTTCTATCTGAAGATGACAGAAAAGAACCACATTCCTAGTGGTGACCTTTAGTTGTTTTATGTTACCTAGTGGATGTGGGTGGATTTATTAATGGAATCCATTACTGGTTAATCTTGATCTCTATCATTTTCTATTCTATATGGGTGATATTGGACCGTTTGATGAAATAATCCCACTTTATAGTTATCACGGAGTACAACTCAATGGGGGTTTTGCGAGGATATATCTTGAGAAGGTGGGGTACCTCCACAGAGTCCATAGGACGATAATATTTTATTGGGAAACCCATTTTACCTACAGAATATAGAGAATTATACAACATTCTTTTTGTTCTAATTTTTTCATTAGTACTTAATTTCATCTGGGGATTCATTTTCAAATAGAGTGAACTATCCAGAATCATGAAGATATGTTTAGATATTATGTTATATAATTTGGAGGTTTGATAATGATTCACCTTTTATTGGTTGCGTTTTATTACAATAATAGTTTCCCCTCCACCATTTATAGGACAATTTTTTTGGCTTTTCACATCCAACTTTTTCATTCTTCATTATGCAGGACTATGGTTAGAGATGTAGATATTTGAGGGAATAACTAGTATATAATATTATAGAGATGGTTCATGTAATTGTAGACAGAATGAAGGAAGCACTGGATAATCATAAATCCTATAATGATTATAGTAGGATGCATCTATAGTTTTATATTAGAGAACATTTATTCTTGAATGTGACAACATATCATGGGAAGTGAGTGTTTGTTCATGGGAGTAAGATTTCATAACAATTTTTTGGGCCTTTCAAGTTCATAGATCATATGGGATTTGTAGAATATCATATATAATTTCTCAGGTAAATAATATGGATACATGAATTTCATCATGTTTTGTTTCTTCATCATTTACTTCATGATAATTATCATGTTATTGATTGGGATGGGTTCAATGTTGATAATGTTGTGACCTTCATGGAGTGGCCTTTGAAGATACAAGATGTCTATGAGAAGTTGATTCACAAGAATGATATTCATATAGTTTCTGTATTATTGGTGGAATAGTGTCCTGGATGATAGTAACCAGGAAGATGAGTCACAGATTCACACTACGTACCCCAAGCTCTTTTTTTCTTATCACTTCTTTGGAAACATTTTTTCCCCTGATGTTAACCTTTCTAAGTTATGATATTATTCTATATTTTCTTATTGTGTCATTAATCTCATTTGAGAACTATCTCCCCATTATAGTATTTACGAGGTTCTTGTTTTTGTTTCATAGGTTTTATATTATTTTCTCTAAGTGAGGTAATTTATCTCCTAAGATGGTGAAACATTTGAGAGGTATCACATAGGGTTGATGCTTAAAAGAAGCCTTTTTTCTCTATGGGTTTGGTTTTGGAATCTCATGGATGAGAATTTTTTGGGAGGTATATAATGTAAGGACTGTGTTCGACTTAGTCTAATCGTTCATTATTTTTCAAGACTTGTGGTGGTCATTGGAGACCATGAGTGATTATAGAGTGGTTCAATTGTTATAATATAATACATGGGATAATACAATATGTGTAAGGGGTTTCCACATCATGTATGTATATTTTATGTCTTGATAAAGATGGATCATGAGGTATTTCATAATTTGTAAATAATTTGGAATAATTGATTCAAGGTGATTCATTTTTCATCGAGATCAAACTCTAACATTTATACTACGTATAAGTGCTTAACATGTTGCGTAAATCCCATATAAAGTGTAGCTATAATGGGTTCATCCACTCAACTATTTCTCAAATAGTACACTAATATATTTATTTTAAATTATTTGTGACACATCCCTTCTATTTTTGTAGATTCATTCAATGGGGATCCATCTATTGTCATCTATCTTGTATTTGTAGAGATTTATGGTGATCTAAGGTACATTCTACCTCTTCTCTTGCAGTAATTTGATATTTTTATTCGCATTTATTCTTACCATGTCAAAAAGGATCATATCCTTAATTTATAATTATTTTTTCTTGGTAGTGTATTGGATTGTTTTTGTTTTGGTATCCTTTCTGGGATATAGTTATTATTGGAGAGGTTATTAGAGATCTGTAATATAAGAATGTTCTTGTGAGAATAACATTGATTCCTTTTTTGTACATGATTTTTTTCTTCTAATTGATTTACATTAAATAATAAATGGGTCATGATTTATCCCATGGGAAGGAAATTTAATTATCCAAATAATGATATTTGAACCTGATTAATGAAATGGTTATTTATCTAATGTTAATGATGTTTTTTATTTATACCATGATAGTGTTTTGACAAATGATTTTATTAATATTGTTATATCTATGTTATGATCACTATGAATTTTTTTCATTAAGATTATAATGTAGAAAATGGTAAAGAACGTACTAATAGAATTTAATTGATAACTAATAAGGTTAATAAATTAAATAAGTGAAATGATAGTAATATGGTGGTTGATGTAATTTATTAATAATATAATTGATGTATTGTCCATATGTAATTAAAAATAATATTCATGTGATTAATAGAATTTATAAATAATTTGAACCCTGTTTATACTTTTGATGATTTTAAAAATTCATGTTTATTGATAATAGTACTTCTATAGATATGTTGAAACTTTAATAAATAGTAACATTATTTTTTTCTTGACAGCTTGTTCTATCCAGATGCCTTAGGTTTCCCATAGTTATAACCTGAGAAAAATGAATTAGCTAATTCAAGATGGATTAAGAACATAATGTGTGATATATAAATTGGATGTTTCTTGAGTTACTAATTTGTTTTCAATACATGGGACATTAGTTAAAGAGACATGAAAAATTGTTTGCATGTCATAGTAAATACCATACTTTGAGGGGACTATTTTCATGATGGTTAGGTTTATTTATATCATATGATTTTATAACGATACGGGGCTAGATGACACTATGATTGATTTTGTGATATGGGGAATGGGTTCCCATATGTGATGTCATCCCATGCTGGATAATGTGAGGGGGTAACGGAGGGTAGGATGATGTGGGAGTGGTTGACACCTATAATGGGGAGATGTACCAGTATATGAATATGTGTGTTGGGGATGGAACCATAGGTGGTAAAATGGGATGAATCTTTTTTTACCTATTAATGATATATTGAGAGATGGTATTCTCTCTTATTAATCCATTTAATGGATAATTTCTAGGTTTCTTGTTTTATCTACATTTCAATTCCCCTCTACGTGTGGAATTTGGATGTCAGTGGTTCCATTTTTTTCTCTTGGTGGTAGATTCGAAGGGTTTTTCCTAGAGTATCTAGTTACGAAATGATTAAAATAAGTAAAAAATAAATATTTTACCAATTATGTTGGTGATATAAAAATAAAAATGCAAAAAAGATATTAATTTAGTAAATCAACTCCTTGTTTTGGATTTTTCCTAGAGGGAATCGATGATAATCACATGAATAATGTTGGATAATTTTAATGGTTAGTCAATGGGTACAAAATTAATTAATGTAAGAAATTGAAAAAAACTAAAACAATGAATTTGATATATCTCTTTAAATTCTTTTATACTTTTATGATATATGTTGTTAGTGGTGATAGAAGGGAGTTCGACCAATGTTAGTTGTAGTTGATTCTAAGACTAGGTTATTCCCATAGTGTAATTGTGAGCTATATTGTATCATGTATATTCATTGATTTCATATAATTATCCACCCATTTTTTCTAGTTCAACTGACACCTAGTAAAAAATTAGAGTCTTTTTCTCCCAATATCCTTATGGGATGAGGATGTATGACTACCTCCTCTAGACCCACTCTCTTCTCTTAGTAGTAAGTTTTTTAGTATGTACGATGGTTAGCATTCCCAAATATGTATGTAGACGTTTTTGATGGTTTGTTTATATTTCCCACACATGTATTACTGGATATTGAATCCAACAGATTATCATAGGTTTAACATTCATTGGTTTTGATGGATTGAGGTACTTACTCAGTGTATGGTTCGTAATGGCATCAAGTATCATACATGATGTTTGATATTCATCAAATAGGCTATGGTGGCTCATGGAAAATACATGGTTTCAATATACATATATATGATATGGGATGATATGATTTTGTGATTCATGAGTTTAATCTTGTGAAACCTTCCCAATGTGTCTTTGGGATGAATTACATTCATAGAGATATGGTTCAGCACATGTGACATTGTGGCAGTGTAGAAACCCCATTGGGGTGTGGAAGAAGGGTACCCTTGTTGTTTCAAAATTATATTATATTCTCTAGTTTATGTGATATTTGATTAGATTTTTCCAACGTGAGGCAAGGAACATAGTATACCAATTTATGTGAAGTGTTAGTTTCTCTTTTGTTCAATGTGATATAGTGTGATATCTCTATCCTTTTCTCGAGAGGCTCTAGGGATGATCAAGTAGAGTACACTATTATTATCACCCTATTATATAAACTATTTTTTAAGATAGCTAGTGTAGGTTGTTTATTGGGTCTTACATTACCATATAGTTGTTGGAAAAGAATTTTTGGGATTTATGGTCTTTGTCATATTTACTTTTTTTGTTAATTTTAGTTTCCTTTCAATTGATTAATACTTCATGAAATATCATTTTTCACTTGGGGTTTCATTACATATATTTATGCCTGATCAGGTGTCGATTATTTTATCTACATTATAGTTTTCTCTTTTGTATGATTATAATAGATTAAAATCACTAAAATATGTCTTTTTATTATACCCATTGTGCTAGTCTCCAACCCAAGGCCTACTGGAGGCACAACTCGGGAAGTCACGACATCTCTCCCCTCATTGTTGTATATCTATGGGGATGGGGTCATTACATTTAACATGTGATTTAGTTTGAAGTTTATTTAGTAATAATATTGTTATAATTTTGGTTACATAGTATAAAACATTTATATGACCTTTAGGGTTATTATATTTTTCAATGTTGAAGTAATAATTGTTAAATAGTATAAAGGGTTATTGTATTATAGTGAATAGAAAATTATTTTCTAGTATGGGTTTTTTTAAAATTGATAAATATTATATTAACTTTTTCAATTATAATTGATTATTTTATGGTAATTTCGGAAATGTTTAGATATAATTTATATATTTTAGATAACACAATATTAGGTCATATATATTTTTATAATTTGATTTTATGAGTTATTAATGATAAATGTTATGGATATTTTGGATGGAAATGTAATTAAATTTATTGTTTATTTTATTATCAAGATGATCAGTAATATATAGAGTTTTAAGTTGAATTATTTATCAAATTATTTATGATAAAATTTTGGTTTTATTTTGTAGGATTTGGGGAATAATTTAGTATTTAATTATACTATGGTTTATTCTTATTTCATTTAGAGTTTCCATTAATTTAAATAACCAATAATTATTTTATAAATTTTTTAGAGATAACATGAATTTTATATCATCCAAATCATGGTTCTTAATATTCCTTAATATTTAATTCTGTTGATTCGAGATTGAGAAGATCATTGGAGTTTTTTTTAATTTTTAATATGAGATATTATAAAGATGAAAAAATTCTCGAAATAATACAAAATGAATAATTTTTCAGAACGGAGAGAAATTATATGTGTATATTTTCACATATTTTCAAATATAATTGAAAAAGATCATCAACTAAAGACAGAGGAATATAAACTTGTCACGTACTATATGAAAAATATCATTGAGCTATCAAGTTATAAAATATTAAATCCATTACAAAAAATGATTCATATAATGATACACACATGGTTATAAAAATACTTATTTATTAAATAAAAGTTTCATAATAGTGTCATATAAATTAACTATCATCATAAAATCTAAATCATGAGTTATTACAATATCATTATACATACTTTTTGGTAAAAACAAATTAAAATCTTAATGATTTAATATATTTATTGGGGAGAATATAACACCATATAGTTTCAATATATAACCCTACAATAAATAATACAATATTTCCTATAAAACTGTTTCAAGTAACACTGAACTAAAATTAATCACATTATATTTGATTACAATAAATTTTGAGAATATAATTTGAAATGTAATTATGAAATTAAAATTAGAGTATAAAATAATGTTAAAGGGACAGATAATAATTAAGATTTTCTATATAAATAAGTATTTTTTAATTGATTAAATATTTTTATTATAGGTTAATTATTTAATGTGATGTGATTAAATGTAATCAATATCAAAAAGAAATATTTTTTGTTAAACTGTTGTCATATTATAGTGTATTTTATTTTAATAAATTAAATTTACCACCATTTTAATATTATATGTAAAATTTCAAGCTATAATATCATAGATTATAATAAAAATATTTATAAAATGATATGAAATAAGATTAAATAACAATATGTTTAGAAGTTTTTGTTTTATTTATAATGAATTTTTAAATATAATTTTTATGTTCCTTAAAAAGATAAATTTATTTATTTTAGAATTATATTTTTGTAAAATTAAATTTTTTTTGTATTTAAAATTTTAATGTTAACATGGGTTTAAATTTTAAATTTTTTATGAAATGGTATATTTTTTTAGGGAATAGTTACAAATATAATTCATAAAAATCTTATCACTTTTATGACATCATGATAACTTATAAGTACAATTAATTTTTCCAAAACTGAATTTTTTACCCAAATAGTATCCAATAGATTACAATAAATCATTTAAAAGTAGTACATTGAATTTAGAAACTTTTTCTCTATCATTTTAAAAACAATGTGTGGTTTTTTTATAATAAAAGAATTATGCTTCCAAAAAAATTATTATGTTCTCAAAAAGATACATTATGTTTTTATTGTATTTAAATTCATAAAATTCTCAATTTTTATTCATATCCATTAAATTACATTTTTAAAATTAACACGCATGATTCTTATTAGAAAATATTTTTATTCAAAAAAAGGAATTTCTCTAAAAAATAAATTTTCAATTTGTTTTATTTACTAATATTTAATGCAATTTATAACTCGTATAGAGATTAAATACTTTCAAAATGACTCGAAAAATTTAATTAGAATATTCATATATTTTAGTTGGTGAAAATTTCCACAAAAAATTACATTAAATTATTTTGATGATAAGGGTCTTCATAATACCACCACACCATAAATTATAAAATAGTACCATCCTTTCACACTCTCTCAAAAAAATTACACAACATAGACTGACCAAGATAATAAAAATATCTTAAAACTTTCCTCACATTAATATATATGTTTTGGTCTCATCAAATGACAATCATAAGAATGCATGTGGAGTGAACTAAAGGTGGATACCTGAAAGAAGTGGAAATTAACTTAACTGAGACATTTGAAGTTAATTTCATATTTCACATCAAATATAATTTAAAAATAATTAACAAAATAAAAAATAAATATTTATTTAATAAAAATATTAAATTAATAACCATTCTATCATCAACATCCTACTCATTTATTGGTAACTGAAAACATCGCATGTGCGTACATACTAATCACCAACTCCAGGAATGAAAATTTTCATTAATCATTATCAAATGAAAATAAATGTTATAAATTATATTATTAATTAATATAAATGATATTTATATAATAATTAATATTCTATAAATATAAAACATTATATTTATTTCTCCCCACAAATTCACTATGAGATAAAAACATTACTCATGTGTTTGTGTGGACTACTATCTCCACAATTGTTGCATTTCATATTCCACCACCACCAGAAATTAATGGATCTAATAAATAATTTAATGAGTCAATAAAAATAAAAGAGCATGATTAAGGATATGGGATATATATTTTAAACTATTATATTAATATTAGAAATTAAAAATGATGGGGAAATTAAATCTTCAAAAACAATCATTCTGAGGGCCTTTAATAGAAATAAATTCTTACCTTTCACTTTTATTTATCTTATTCATATAAATCATAATATTATTATTCATATATTAAATTAAATTTTATTCATACTATTGATCTTCTATAAAATTGACATTATCTATATTAATCATTTTGTTCTTACTCATTAAGTAGTTATAACATTGTTTGGTTTCTACTAGTTTTACAACATAGGTGAACCATGTTAAAATGATTATGTCATAAATGATTATGGAATGTAAGATACATCTAATATTATGTAAATTTATGGAATTAATTTTTTTTAAATTATATACATATATATATACTTATTACATAATAAACTTATTTCACTTTTAGAATCAATATTTATAAAATATTATATTTTTAATCCTTTTATGAGAAGCGTCACCAAATGTCCCATTTAGTTGACATGACATATTATAAATATATTAATAACATAATGTAAACCATCATGAAAATCCCATGCATGATAAAACCATATCCATTGTTCCAGAACCATAACCATTGAAGTTTAACATGTGTAGAAAACATAAAAGATGACAAAAAAATATTGATTATAACAATAATTTATTAAAATGTTGGTAATAACAATTTATAAGTAAATAGTATACTGTAATGTAAATAAAAATATATTTCTATTTTATATTTATAAAAAATCATAATTTATTATATATTAATTTTTCAGTGTGTTCAAACAAGAAAGAATCTCCGGGAAGGGGATTCCCAACTCAATTTCCTTCAATTTGGTTATATAACCTCTTCATTAAATATTTCTTTAAAAGGTTTTTTTTATAAAATCAAAATATTTTTGTTTTATTTACACATATCAAGTTATAAAATTCATTCACACAATATCATCATTTTTATAATTATCTCCTCACCTATTATGTTCATTTAGGAGATTCATGTCTCAAACGTCCATCATAGATACATGTATTGAATAATATACTCATTTAAATGATAAGGTAAAAATGATACCTATTTAAAATATAATATCATAATTTACTCTATAATCAAGGAAATTAAATTTATTTTTCGATTTAAACCTTATATAATGATGTTGTGTTATTTTAATAGAATACAAAGATGTTTGTTTTATAATCTCACTTTTATTCAGATTATTCATATTTCAATGTTCATTGATGGTATTGTATGTTACTAATCTCTTAAATCCCCCCAATTTTCATATCCTTGGTTATATATAGGGTTCTTAAATTTTCTTTCCATTTTCCCTCTCATTCATAATGAAATCTACTAAATGATGGGTTTTATGAAATACAGACATTATTTCTCCTTTTTTTCAGGAGATTTTCTCTTCTATATAAATTTTATTTAATTGTTTTGAAGAAATTTTTTTCCATATTTCAATGATCTCGTAAGATCACTTTTTATAAATATTACTTATGATTCATAATTTTGAAATTTATATTTTGAATAATTTTATTGTAATTAATCTAGTTTTTACCTTCATTACAAAAGTGTAAAATCAATATTAAAATGTTTTCCTCATGAACATATTTTTCACACCATTATGAACATTCATCATTATTTATATTAATTTATTTTTTATGGTTTTCTTTTTTAATAACTGTTCCCATTATTCTCATAATAATTCAATATAAAAAAATCCTAAATGTTTTTGAAATTTAATGTCATTATACTGATATATTTTTTATCATTCACTTCATATTTTCTCAATTAAGTATAATTTATTTTAATGTTTAAATTATTTTAAGTTATTTTAATAAAATTAAATATTCTCCATGAATTCTCATAAAATGTATTTAGAATGTGAATTTTAACATTTTTTCAATAATTATAAAAAATAAATTAATGAAAAGAATTTATAAAATATTCTCTTGTTTTTACTATATATTTTAGGAAGTCATAGTTTCTATAGAAGAAAATTATTTTTTATGAATCTATAGTGTCATTAATGCGATCATTATTCATTATCATTTATGTATTCAATATTATTTCTAGTATTTACTTTCTTTTATACTCATTACTCCTCATAGTATAAGAGTAACATAATATAAAAGTCATATTGCGGAATTTACTAATAAAGATGGATAATTTAATGTTGTGGAATCATTGTAATTACATGTACTTATTAATTATATATGGTTTATCATTGACTAATATGTTATGTGGATTATGTAATAGCAAAATATTAACCTTTTTTATACTTAATTTGAAAAAAAATCATATTTATAACTAAGGAATTTTGATTAGGTATTTTATTTTTATTGATTTCATTCATATTGTAAATGCATTGGTCCTAATGACTGGCATGTGGGGCCCAGTATTACATTACCCCTCTAGGAATTGGTTCATCTCACGAGTCAAACAAGACATGGAATTTTATTATATGTTGAAAAAAATTAGGTTTTCCAATATTATGGTTGTGAATGTATTTTTATGATATTCAACATTACTCATTCCATCACTAAAAAGTAATTTATTAACGATCATCTGATTATTAAAAGTTTTATGTTATCCATGGATATATTTTATACTCGTTGTAATTGATATATAGTGTTATTTTAATAAAATATATTATTACCATATTAATTATGTTTTTATTCACTAAGGTAGATTCCTTGGTATGATACACTTATAATGAATTTGAACTTATCATTCATATGATTAAATACCTAAGATTATGAAAAAGTGTAATGTTAATATTTTTTCAACAATTTTATTATGTGTGGTTATTTTTTTTTGGAGAATTTAATTAATGGTGTATTCCCATACACATAAACTCAAAACAGAAAATATATTTATGAGGTATGTGTCTCATTATTGACTGTTGATATTATAACTCTTTTTAGCTAAATTTGGGTCACTTCAGCCCATATGATAGGTAGTATACAAATATTATGTTTTTTACTCCAAATCATGGTGTCATGGTTTGGGGTGATACACGTTTTTATTCTATATGGGAATTAATTTATCAATAGTACGGTTTTGGAATGGTAATATAATATTTGTGAGGAAATTAGAGGAAAATAGCTAAAATATTAGAGGTTTGACGAACTAAATTAATGTACACTTGAATACGGTTCAAGGGAATAGTCTAATTGTATCACTATAGATTTAATTGATAAATTGTAATTGTTTACATTGAATGAACCATGAACTTGTGGATTAGTGAACAATTATCCTTTGTGGATCATGGTTTTGAATATATGTTAGGGAGGTACAATGTTCAGAATACCATAATATTATAGACTATATAAATGGAAAAACGAAAAATAAGGATATTTTATAGTTAGGTGAGATAACATATTTAGGATGGTTATAGAAAATAAATAACTTTATTTTACATGCTATTAATAGTCCCTTGTTTTTAATTTATATTTTGTGGGTTAGATAATCATTTGGAAGATGATATTTGAGTGGGACAAGTATGGTCCATGATGGTGGGGCATTGTGTACATATTGTAAAGAAGTATATGATTATTATTTTTATGCTAACATTTACATCATCTATTTCTTGAAATAGATATATTTGTGTATAATTTAAGTAATTATGCGGTTAATATAATACTTCTATTTATTATTCAATTTTATCAATATGAAATGGACTTTAGAAACCTAAAACATGTGTCATGGTAGCCACCATGTGTTTCTATTCAATGTCTAATTTGATGTTAGGGGTGAGGGTTAGTCCTGAGTTTCTCATTGTGTGGACTAAAACTAAATGATTTCAATATTAAGGGGATTGATGGACAATTTTATTGTATTTTAAAATATAATATTATCATGGGGTATGTGTGTATTTTATATCCATATGGTGATACAAATTCACTCATATTTATTTGTTTTTATGATTGGGAACTACTTATAAGCTGTTCCACCCCTCTATATGAAGTTCTATTAGTGGTTCTAGAAAGTTTATCCCATTATAATGATTTGGATTCCCATTATGATAGTTTTTAA
Organism: Viscum album; assembly: GCA_963277665.1. NCBI lineage: Eukaryota > Viridiplantae > Streptophyta > Magnoliopsida > Santalales > Viscaceae > Viscum > Viscum album. The sequence goes on along the minus strand of OY728123.1, from coordinate 995,615,191 downwards.
AATTCCATGGTTTTGTTTTTTGTAAAGGTAGGTTGTTGTGTACTATTTTCCAAAAGAAGCTATGTATGTTATGTGTATCCAATGATATAGAAGTAACCCTCATGTTTTGGGTCATGGATTAGAGTATATAGAACAATCATTGTATAGTATTCTATTGGACATTTATAATTCACTTGAAAATTTTGGTGTTGTTTTGGTTGAGCATTATAGTGTCCTATGCAATACAATATGGCCAAATTTTTATATTGAATTTCACGTACTGCTAATTTTCTAGTTTATTATGCAAGAACAAATATATATATATATGCGTGTGTCTGTGTGTGAATTATAAAATAATTTATGGTATATTTTTTGGTTTAGTAAAATTATTTTGAGAATATCCTGGTAATTTTTAAAAAATAAAATTTGCATTCCTCATAAATGTTCATGAAATATATTTTATAGATATATATTCACAATAAGAATATTAATTAATTTTCAAATAAAAAATGAAATGGTTTTATTTGTACTATGTTTTTTTACATGTATTATGTGGTTTTTGGTAAATTGTTTAATTTCAAAATATTAGTATTTAAATTTGTAAAGAAGATATCATTTTCTATAGCAGTAAGGTAGATTTATCTTAGTGTGAATATTAATTAATTTTCAAAAGAAGTTAATTTTTGGTGAATAGTAAAAATTAACAATACATAAGAAAACAATCATTCATTTTCCACTAATTACATTGAATCATTTTTTGGATTGGATTTAAAATTTCATTAGTAAAATTTTATTAAACATAATCTAACCAATGTCATCATAATCTACAATATAAATGAATCTCGTAAAAAAGTAAATATAGTAACAAATGAATTTATTTGGAAAAATGTTATGTGGTAATGTTTTTTCTTTTTTTCTGGTAAGTTATTTCTTATAAATATAGAAATTTAATATAAAAATTGAACACTATATTTGGAATTATCATCTACCAATTTAATAATTGGGGAACTTTCAATTTTTTCCATCATGAATAGTAACATTAGTAATATATTCTATTACCAAGGTACGAGTTAAAATGGGTTAAATGTGTTTAAACTAAAATAATATGGAATAAAATGGCCTAAAAAAGTTTCTATACAAACTATTTTAATATTATTTCAACCCTATATCATATGAAATTCCAATTTGAGTCATTTTGGATCCATTTGGATTGAATAATGCAATATTATATTTTAATCATTTGTGATATACAAAGTGTTTAGTCTCCATCAATTATAAAAGGATACATAGTCATATCCCTTATTAAAACTTATAATTCTTATTATATTATAAAATAACTCTTATAATACCAACTTAAAATCCATATACCAGTCTAATATATCCTTTTTTGATTAAAAGACCAACTTATTAAGGCATTATGTATAAAAAATGAGGTTGTTAGAAAAAGAGGTATAGTTCTTCACCGAGATTCTTTGTTTTATTTTTTTCTTTTACTTACATAAAATAAATATTAAAAATATTAAATCATTTATATTAAAAAAATTATATACTATAATTTTATTATTTTAATGTTATAAAAATTTTAATCAACTTAACCATTTGATGGAAAAAAAATCATCACTCTCACGTACATGCCTATTATTGCCCTGCCAGATGATTTATTTATGTTTTCATCACCAACTCATGTTTATGTTCATAATAAGTGATAAAAATGAAATAACAAGATATATATTATATAAATTTTAATTTTTAATGTTAAATAAATACTCTAAGTCCTTTTTTACCATCCATGAAAACATAAAATCATTGTATTTGTGTATGTACAAAATACAACAACTCAAAATGGTGTATTTTATTTATATTAACCACATGATATGTCATGTAAATATTTGTGGTTTTAAATAAAAATATGATATTAATGATATATTTTTCATCTTGAGAAGATTTAATTATACTAACCTTAATTCCCTCATGTTTTTTGAAAAATGGAAAAGTTAATCAATTGTATGTGTGAACAACAATTTCCATGATTTAATGAAATCCATTACTGATAATCATATTTAATTATTGGGTACAAATGTATTTAAAATTTATGAAATTTATAATAAAAAATATTAATATTTTGGAAATGATATATTCAATATCCATTTCACAACATTAAACTCGAGTAATCAGTATCCGACTAATAAGATTAATGTCCACAAAACATCTGACATGAACTTAATCGATTATGAAATTAACTATATAATTTATATATATTAAATTAATATAATATAAAATTTAAAATGGTTATGATAATTTTTTATAATTAAATTAATTTTATTATTCAGGGTGATAAAGAATGGACATGAAATGTCAAACTCGGGGAAAGGGAAACAAAAGCATAAAATAAAATTTTAAATATTGAAATGATTTATTTTATAAAAATATTTATCAATGTATATATTCAAAAATTTATTCTAATAAATCATTTATTTGGAAATAAATGAATTATAAAGTACCATTAATATCTCTTTTATATTTTATTTAATTTATTTCAAATAGAACCTTTTTACATATTTTATTTTGAATGCTTTCACATTCTATAAAAATGGGAAAAGAAATGTTCTATTTTAACATATATAGAATCAACTTATTTTCCCACCACATCAACTATTTTCTAATTTTTGTATTACTTTACAAGATTCCATGTCTTCATTAATAAAAATCCTTCAATCAGTTTTTTCTATTAATATTTTTTTCAAAATTGGTTTTTTAAAAGAAAATGATATATCAATATATGAAAATGTTTTAATAATGGGTTTAAAAGTTTGTTTTAATGCATTCAATGATGGAAAAATTTATTTTATGATTTTTATGTGTTTTTAAGCTGTTTATAATGATAGGGGAGGACAATAAATCCCAAAAAAAAATTTGGATATTGATTAAATTTACATAAAATTATGTTGGAATTATTTGATTAAGTTATTCCATTTTTAGGTGTTCTTGTAAGGGTTCTATAAATGTGATAACAAAATGGAAAAACGTGACCTTTCTATGCTTAATAATTATTTTTCATGTAAATATTTTTATTCCATATGGGAATCAAATTTTATCATTTTAAAATGAATTATTTTGAACATAATGGATAATAAAGACTATTTTTATTAAAAAAATTATTTTTCATTTAAATTTTCATATAATGTATATAATGAAAAACATTGAGTAGTAAATCTAAATTTATGAGTTGATAAATTATTATTTGATGTCAAACATTATTTTAATAAAGGAAAACACTATTATTTGATTCCATGGTTTTGAGATAGACTGAGTAGTTTCATTCATCCTTTTTATAGAACCAAAAAAGAGTTTCATGTTCTCATACCATGTTTTTAATATTTTTTGCAAGGTTTAAGAATTTGTAGGAAAAATGATGATGTCTATTTGAGAATAAAAAATAATTTCTATGAATAGAAAGAAATAATTTTAAAAGTACTTTATTATGAAAAAATTGGATATTTAGTAAAAGATTCCAGAGTAAAATTTATATTATTGTTATATAAGAGTTATTCCAATGTTTTACAAAATGCAAACACTGACAAGTTATTTAGGTTTCAATTAAAACTAATTCTCAATTTCAATAATAAGTAATATGGTTTTAATGAGTATCATTTCCTAATAGATTGTGTCATAGTTGAGTTTAGATAATTTTAAAGGAAAATATGTTTAAACTGAGTTCTTTTAAGAGATTATAATTTATCTAATTCATAATATAGGATTATAAGGATAAAATATTACATAGTCTAAACCATTTTTTTTCATCGTGAATTTTTTTATATGAAATAATTTAATTGATGTATGAATGAACCAAGAGAAAAATTTAATTCCATATCATAAAAATGAAATTGATTGAATTAGAATGGAGTACTTCATTGTTGTGATATCTTAGTTCATGCATGATATAAATGTTTTTGGTAACCATGTGAGAGATATACCAGGTTCCCCAAAATGGATAAAATTCATTATAGATAATTTCATGAAACAATGTTCTTAATCAATCAGTGGATCATCATCCACCCAGTAGGTGATGACGATGACCAAAGCTTTGGCTCCTCCCCCCTTAGTGGTGGAGGTGACGTTGTCTTCCCTCGAGAGAGCCTGGTTGCATTTTCCACCCTTATCCAACCCTGATTTTTCCCTCCTTTCTGAAAGTGTCCATATGTCCCAAATTACCAGCTCTTTTTGATGGAATCCCCAACCTCCATATTTCGCCTTCTGAGTTCATGAAAACCTCGGTGCTTCTAAACCTCACCCTTATTGCTCGCTTCAAACAGAGGAGATATTCAGTTGATGCCTTGGAAAGATTTTTTTTCCTCATGAGACCTCTAAGAAAGGGAGATAGTTGGGTTACATAACAGCCACCATATCATGATTCGGTGTGAATTGGAGGAGGGCCTAATAAAATCCTAGTCGACAGCCCCTCGTAGCTGCAACATGATTCAATTATTCCTCTTGAACTTTTCCTTAAACATTCATATGGATAGTGACTCTCCCTCTATGGTGGTTTGGGTAAGCTTTCCTAACATTCCATTACCTTTCCAAAATCCATCTATTATCAAAATTTTGGTTAAATTCATTGGGAGGTTCTTATGTGCGGATAGCAAAACATAGGAAGTGTGTCATCCGGTTAATCCCAGGGTTTGTGTTGAAGTTGATGTTTCCCGATTACCTTTTGACTTTGTTTGGATTACCATTGGAGAGGAATATAGATTCAAGAAAAGGGTAATTTTTTATAATTGGACTGACTTTTGTTCGTCATGTAATCGTCTGGGTCACTCTCTAGGGGTTTGTTGAAGGTGACCTTCAACCCAATGGGAGACTCATTATGGGGGTTCTCAGGTCCCGGTAAGGATGGAGGAAAGTTAAAAAGGTATAGCACCTGCGGTTTTTAGGGGAGATGATCCAGAATAGAGGTTGCATGGTTCATATAGTTGTGGGGGCGTACAGTCACCAGGTCTGTTGGAGCAGGATGTCTTGTAGGGTGTTAGCAAGGTGTCTAAGGTGAGTTCTCTTCATCCTGTGGCGATGGAAGCATTGGTTCCCAACCCAGCGGTGTCCGATGTGTTTAGAAGGCTGAGGCAAGACTTAGAGGGGACTTCTATGCTATGTTCATGGAAGTAGGTCAACTATCTTCGTGAGGAGAGTCATGTAGAACTTTATAGTAATGGATCTACAGAGGAGAGAGCAAAACTAGTTGAATGAGAAGGGGTTGTGCCACTATGGAGGTGGTAAGCTCGTGCAGGAACTGAGAAGATGGAGGTCCTACTCTACTATTGAGGCCTCTACTACAACTAAGCAACAGGTTTCATGGTCTCTCAGAAGTAGGTTTGGTCACCGATCGTGTGCAATCTGGAGGTGTAGATGAGGGAGACCAACAGAACCAAATGAATAAAAGGTGGTGTCTCGAGGAGATCTCTATCTCGGTGAAGGATATCCCTAGCCGGGACTTAGGAAATTTGTAAGACAATGAATAGGATATTAGGATAGTGGAAAAGGGTGAGGGTAAGTAAGCTCCATAATACAATGGAGCTGCGGTTAGGTGCCTTTTGGTGATCGAATGAAACACGCCTGACCTGAGGAGGGGCAAAGAAAAGGGGTTAAAAGATATCTCCGGGGGTTATAAAGAAAACCTGAGTGACTTGGGCACCCGATCCTTTAGTGATATTGTTCAAGGTGGGGAAAAGATGTTGAATGAGGATGTTGGAACATTGTCGGCTAACCCAAGAAGGAGAAAGATGAAGGATTATTCTTATCTGCCACATCCGGAGAATACATAAGCTTTATCTACGCGAGATCACGGGGTGATACTTGAATTCAAAAAAAGACAGCTTATCCATTCAATTGGGTCAGGGGAAGCGCTCTCTGGATCAAATGTGGAGCCGGAAACACGGTGATAATCTCTAGAGGCAATATAAGCCAGCTTCTGAATGGGAATCAGCCACTGTAGAGGAGGACTTTAGTGTCACGGGTGGTGACGAGTATGGTCATTATGATTATTATTTTTTGTGCAGGAATGTTCTTATTGTTTGTTTTCTTGCTCTTTGATGTTGGATTGTTTTAGTTGTGTTCTTGTTCTATTTGTGACCAATGGTTTCTCACTTTTCCTAAAAGTGTATAGAAAAAAAATTAATTTTCATTCATGTTAAATTCATGGATAATATATTCAATTTCATGGTTGTTTAAAAACATAAGAACCTATATCCTTATGCTTTACATTTTGAAGTTGAAGACAATAATTAGATGTCAACTATTATTTATATCACAGAAATATAGGATATTAGTTCATATGAATGGAATTAAATTGACAATATAACAGTGAGAATTAATTTAAAAAGGTTTTTGACATGGAATGGAAGATAAATTATTATAATTCAGGTAGAAGAAGGATGATTCATTATTTGTGTATGAATAAATCATCACCATATTGGTAATATATGCGTGAAATTTTATCTTGTATCATTAGAGTAAAATTCCACAATTTTACTCAAGATTGATTCTATAATATTGTATAGAATTATATTCTAATTAATTAATCCTTTATGAGTATCTTATTTGAAATAATGAGACATTATAAATGGGGTTTGATGATGATCATTTATTCCATCAAAATAACCATAAATGTTTTTTCATGTATATGGAAATATGAAATAATAAATAAATAAAATTTGTATTTATAAAAATAAAGAATATCATTTATGATAACCATTTTAAAAATTACTTTGGTGAATTATTTTTTAAGACTTAAATGTTCATTTTATCATATATTTTTAAACAAGTGCCTCGTTACTATAATGAAAATGATCATAGTAATGATCCTAAATAAAATAAAAAGTTGGTAGATGTTTTAATTATAATGAGACATATCATTATGCAAACATGTGTCCATTAAAAATAATAAAGGATGTTACATTTCAATATCACAAGATAATGGTGTGTCTAAATCATTTTTCATTACTTTGGAAGATTTCTCCAAATCCAGTGATGTGGTGTCTAGTGCATCACCAGTTTATTCATATTATAAATATGTTTTTTTATTTGGGTTCTATATATTATTTCTCTTTCTTAGAAATATATGATAAATTTAAAATTTCTTTAGGATAAATGAAAAAGTTCTATTTGGTAAAAACAGTTCTAGGTAGTACTATAGAAATAAATATTATAAGAAATTATATGTTATCATTTATTGAAGGGTTTTTTTGGACAACATTATTTTCATTCCCCTTATAGATTTTTATGTTATTATTTATAAAGATTGGATTTATATTTATCATTATTGGATAGATTGTAGAGCTAATGAAGATGATATTAAAAAGGATTATCATTTCCTTTTAATTTAATGAATTCATACCTTCAATAATATATCATGAAAATGAGAAATTGTATAAATAAGGAAATGAGATTTACTTTCACATATTGTTCATAATAAAGATAAAATTTAAATTAGTGATATTTTGATAGTAAATTTATATTTATATATATATATGAATTTGATAGTATTACACTTCAAAATAGAATGAATTTGTTATCTAACATGTAAATTATTATATGAATATTTTAAATCCTCTTAATAAAATGGCGTAATCAGAAATTTTATAATTGAAAAGGAAATTAAAATATTTTCTTGAGATGGGTTTTATTTGACCGATCACTTCACAATAAGGTTCTTTAATTTTATTTATTAAAAATACGTATGTTTCCATGATTATTTTCTTTAATTATAAAAAATTTAATGACAATGTTTTTAAGAATTAATTTTTATTTCATTATATCGATGAATTACTTGATCAGAAATAAGGAGCATAGTATTATTCAAAGAACGATATCATATTTTTGTAATGTAAAATTATGTTCTTTGAGGATGATATGAAAAATATTTTATTTCATACTATATACAAGGAATATGAGTTTTTTGTTATGACATTTTGATTAACAAAATCGAATTCTTTTTATGGTCTTATAAATAATATTATTCATGATATTTTGGGTAAATTTTCCTTTATTTTGATTGATGTTTTTTAGAAATATTTTAAAAGTTATGAGAATAATGAAAACCCCTTGAGGAGTGTTCTAAAATTCTTGAAGTAAAATTATCTTTATGATATAATTACTAAATATGAATTTAGGTTGTGATAGATTTCCTTCACTGAATGTTTTATAAATAAATAATGAATAATTATTGATTTAGATAAATAAATAATTGTTTCAGAGTATCTTGACACATATATATCAAATTGGTTCATACTTTTATTCTGTTAGTAAATTAATATCAACAGTTTGTTGAATTTATTTCCCAAATATCAAGACCATTGACAATGTTTTCTTGAAAAGGAGTTAAATAAATCGGGGTAAAATATTTTAATGATTTTTTTTGGGATAGAAAATAATATTAGTAAATGAAATATTTTTGGACTCTCCATAAAAGAAATATTAATTTTTTTCTATAGTGATGCTTTGTTAAAAGGGCCTTGGTTATATTATAGGGAAAAATAATCATATAATTGCTTATAATTTTCATCAATTATAGCCCCATAAGCTTAATTATCCATAAAGTCATCTTGAAATTGTTATTTTATTTTAATATTTGAAACTCTAGAGACATCATTTATATATATTGAAGTGTTAAATATATTCTGATACTAAATTTTTTTTGAATATATTCACTCAGAAGTAGTTTAACATGACACCCAGAAGATGGGCAGAACTAATTGTGGATTATTGCTACCGGAATAATTACTATACCTAAAAAAGAGAATAGATTTGATGAATCTTTATGTCAAAAACAAAATATGTCATAAAATATGCTATGTTTGGAAAAAAATCCATTGGTAATTTATTTTATGAATATTGTTCTAAAAAATGTGCATTCATCAACATCCTCTATTTTGATTCATGTGTTAGTGCGGTATTCATTGTCTGAAAAAAATTAATAAATATTAGAAAGAGTATTTTTATTTTTTATACAATGAACCATTGATTAATAATGGAATGTTATTTAATTTAACATTAACAATGATAATTATTTTATATTTAAAAAAACAATTATGTGTGCCATATGATACCCAATTGAAGAAATAATGGTAATGTGATGAAAATTGTTCTATGATCTATGTTCATCCAAGTAGAACTAATATGTATATAGACCTTCAGGATATTTCTTGGCCTATAATTAATATATTTTGTAGAAACTACCATTAACTAAATTAATTTCCAATTGGATAAAGTAAAATGAAACATACCATCGGGAATGTTTCATCATCATCAAATTCCAAAATGGAAGCTTGGGACTGTATCTATGGATTTTGGGGTTCGATTATTACATTTATCTATTATTGATAATGTGATATGGGTTATTAGTTATTATTTGACTATATTTTATTATTTTTTTACTTTTAGATAATATTTCATTGGATCTTCATCCTAGACATTATATTAAATAGATAAAAAGATTGATTGGATTCCCTTTTTTGTATCAGATGATGATCTGATACTTATATCTAATTTCTAAAAACCATTACCAATTCATTGGGTAGAAAATTAAATTTTAGTTTATATATTAATTCAAAATATGTTGGGAAACCATAAAAATGATTAGTAAATTGTAAGGCATACTACAAACATATTCTATGGATTACCAACAATGATGGGATCATTGTTCCCCATTAGTATAAATTTCATAAAAAAATAATTTTCATTCCAGTAAATAGATTCCAATTTTTGAGTATTTATATAGAAAGTGGTTTAGGAATCCATCTTATCTGTTTAAAGATGGTGAAATAAGGGTTTTGGGACAAAACGTTGTAGAAGGTTATATTGCTAAATTGGAGACTATTCAGCAATATCTTAGAGAAGAATTGTATTGGAATAAAATGGTCTAAGATAACTAAATAAGATTATTAATTAGAGGTATGGGTCATGTTTTTTTAATGTGTCATCATTGAGAATATTTATGTGTTTTGATGAAAATGGGAATATCAACCCATTGGTTAATTAGACCATATAGAATTTTAGAGAATATTGTATCAATTTTTATGGAGTGGAATTACAGAAGAAATTTTCCCATATACATGATTTGTTTCATGTTTCTTTTTTAAGGATTTATGATCCAAATTCATCAAATATTATGGTGGAAAAAATTATTTAGTCATGAACAGAACATTTCACACGAGAAAAATCCTATAAAAATTCTTGATTATATATATCATGTGTTTTATAATAATTTAATTCAATATGTTATGTTTTTATAGAAAATAAAAATAATTTATGAAGGTTTTTTGGAATTAGAAAATGAAATAACGTAAATATATTCCCACAATTATATAATTTGAATAAAATTCAATATAATAATTTTCCAAAATTGGGGGACAATTTAACATCTAAGGTAATTATGAAAATAAGATAGATAAATTAATTGTAAATAATGATTAATTTTTATTTTTATGTTATATTCACTATAAGAATATTATAAAATTTTTCAATCAAAATGTATTTAGTAATATATGTAAAATTTTGATTTTTTTTATATTATATTATTTTATATAAAATATTAATTTATAAACTATTGATTACAAATATTTTAAAAATTATTTTAAAATTCATTCCACCATATCAAAATTATCTTATTTTTATTTTTTTTAGAATTTTCTAAACTATTTGAATTTGAATTGAATAGTAGAAAATACTCAATTTTATGAAAATTGTATTTTATTTTTAGTTATTAAAATTGTATCTATTTTTTTCAAAATGAATTAGTTGTTTAAATTTTATTAAACATAATACAACCAATTTCATTGTAATAAACATTATTGTTAACATTATTATAAAAACATTGAGAAAATTAAAAATATATTTTTGGAAATCCATTTCTCATCATTTATTTTTTGCATATATATGAAAATAAATATTTACAACTTATAGAAATTTAATTTGATAAAATATAATCCATATTTTGAATATATATATATATATATATATATTTATAAATTATGCAACATTTCTTTTATTTAATATGAATATTAACATCAGTAAAATAATTCAATTTCCATGATAATAGTATAAAGAGGTGAAAAAGAATAAAACAAAAATGATTAGGATTAAAATGAAATAAAATCATATTAAAAACCTATCTTACAGACCTATTTATACCCTATATCATCTCAAATTAGATTATGACTAATTTTTGATCTATTTTTCTTGAGTATGACATAATGTGTTTCAATCATCGGAGAAAATTCCATGTAAGTCCTCCACCTCAATCATATAATAACACCCCCATTCATATCTTATTAGCACATAAGTATCCTCTAATCTAGGACAATAAATTACAAATAATATTACTAAAATCCCCCCACCCCCACATTTCCTAGAGTTTCTATTTCAAAAATAATAATATCCATGGATGGCATTTGGTGTAGACCTAAAGATGTTTTCTGAAAAATTTATATAGATCTTAACACAGTTTTTTCATTTTATTTATTCTTATACATATTTGAAACATCTGTTAACCAACTTATAAAATTACATAAGTATATGCTATATATTTTACAAATAATATGTTTATATTATACCCCATCTTCATATACAAAACCATTAATATTAAATAATAACACCTCTCATGCAGACCACCACCTCATGATTGGATATATTTCAGTTTTCATCCCCAAATAATAATGGATCCAAATGAAATTATATGATATATATTCAACTAATTTAATTCTATAATAGTAAATAAAAATTCTACTTCTTTCTTTACCATCAAAATAAATAAACACATCACTCTGGTGTATATGTAGACTACCACCTCATGAGCTGACATATTTTATGTTTCATCATCGACTCATATGGCTTGTATATATAGGAATTTTTAATGAACTAATATTGTATTAATTATATTATTGTCTATATATAATCTTAAAATATTTATTACCTTATTTCCCTCATTTTTTTTGAATAATGGAAATGTTACCAATTTCTATGTATGGGTTACAATCTCCTTATTTTAACATAAATATTTTTTTATAAATCTCTTATATGGATTGATGTAAATGTATAAATAATGTATAAAATTTATAATTATAGCATGATTATGTTTTTTAAAATCATATAATCATAGCCTATTTTATTATAGTCGACTTACTCATTCCCATTCTGACTTATAATATATATATTCAAAAAATGTACAACGTGAACATAGTTCATTACATAATTAATTATAACAGGGATATCAGTGAAGTATACAAGATAATAAAAACTAAAATGGATATTATTAATTTAATTAATTACCATTTGATTATTCAAAAGGAAGATAAATAAATAACATGATAATTTGATTTCGTGTTTTGGGCTACATAACCTTAAAATCTCATTTTAAATGTTTTCAATGTTTATTTTAAAAATATTTTCATACATGTCCACATTCTTAAAATTATTTTTTCAAATTAATTTATATTGAAATTATTAAATTTTAGAAAAAAAATTAATTTACTTTTTAATTTATTCTAATATTTTTCAAAATGAATCATTTCAAGTATTTTATATGGAATGATATGAGTTTAAATAAAAAATTCAAAAGAAATTATTCATCTGAACTTATACAACATAAAAAGATTTATCACAAAAATATCCTTATTTTCTATCTAGGCTTATTTACAATATTTTTTGTATTTATTTAATGAAAAAAATTCTTCTTCCATTTTCTTTGGGTATTTAGGTTTTGAAAATGTCTTTTTAAGGGAAATGCATATTTCAGTATCCAAATATGTTTTACTTATTAATTGAAAAATATATTTATTTGATTTTAATGATAAAAATGTTATATATATTTTTCATTATTTCTATGGATCATGTAAAATATTAATGATGGGAGATGGTCATGTTTTAGCTCCCCAACTCATTCGGTAATGATTTTGTTTTCAAAATAATTATGATTTAATTAACCTTGTTTTCATTCCATTTGTAAGTGTTATTGTATGGGTCCCATAAAGATGATGTCATGATGAACAATTTTAAATTTTAAATTTTTCCTAATGAGTTTTTGTGGAAAATTTTTTTCTAATCAGGATTTCTAGTTATCTCTTTTTTAAAATAATTCTTATTACCTAATGAATAAATAGTTCTATTTCTAGGAAAACCTTTTTCAAGGGTTCTCATATTTCTTAATAAATCCACTTTTTATGGTTTTGTATTTTCTTTCTTATATTGTTATTTATTACAAAAAAATATAGTTAATTCTTATTTAATATGTAATGAAATGATTATTTGATCTCAAATATTATTATATTAAAGGAAAACTCTCTCAAAAGACCTCTGTATTTTGAAAGAAGAAAATAATATTTTTCTTTCCATTTTATATCTTATTTACTGAAATTATTTTTTTCATCACAAATATTGAAATATTTTTTTCAATGTTTATGGATGATTAGGAACTATGATGAAGTCATGTTGAAAATAATGGTGAATTTGTATGACAATAAAATTTGATTCATTTAAAAAGTACGCTATTGAGAAAAAATTTATATTGATTGGAAGCATGAACAATGTAATCTATGGGTCCGTAATGTAATAGTTATTACTATTTTTATAATACTCTATACCCTAATATTTCATTGATAATGCAATAATATGAATTTTTATTTAAAAACACAATATTATTTATTTATAAATGGTTGTTTATTTCTAGTTTTGTTTACACATAATGCATATACACCTCATGATATGTGTGGATGTTGTGTTTAAGATCCATATTGGGGAAATATATTGATGATTGGGGGTTTTATTTTGAGTAGTTTGGTGGGTGTATATCATTTGTTTTGAGGTAATATTAAAGATATTTTGAGAATGATGTTTCCTAATTATATTTATGCTTATTATAACACCTAACCATAGATATAATTTATTACATTAGTGATGTATAATGTTGATATGGTTAGTGTATGTATTGAATAGGTTCTAACGATATATCATTTCATAGGATATTTTTTATACTTAATATTTACCTACAATTTCATATTACGTTTACATATTGGTGTTTATAAATATTAAATTAACATGTTCTATTCGTGGTTATTTTGTATCGATAGTATAGTCTCTCTATATATCGATTATATACCATCACATATATTTCAAAACCATCTTATTTTCTTTTGTTCATTGGAGGTTCATGGTTACCCAACATAGATATTATTCAATAATACTAGTCCATTAATGTTACAATTTTTGTCAAATACCATTTTTTTCCTCCATATTTTTTGACACTTATAATAACAAAAACATTTTGATACTATTACTTTTTTTCAATTCTGTAGTAAAAGGTGATGAGATGATTTTTGTGGAAGGGATTTTGTGTTATTTTTTTGAATCAATATATAAATAAAATTATTGAAGTGGGAAACTAGATCATAGTTTTGGGGTTGAATATAATGCAGGGGTAGTAATTTAGGTATTGATTCATGGTATAAAGGAAGTGTTACATCCATATTGTAAGGACCACAAGAATTTCTGGTGGAACATATTGTTTGGTTTCCATTGAATATGGTGTATCATATCATGATTAAAAGTTTTGATATTTTAAATAATCTATATGATATTATAGTTAAACAAATGCACTTCCAGTTTACTAATTTAATTGTCATGAAGTTAGGTTTTGTGTCATGGTGGGATGTGTCTATGTATATGTTTATCTTTTCCCATGAAAGGCCTGCATAGTGTGGTACATTCCTAGAATGGTGTAAAGTGTTAAATATAAACTCAAAGGTTCCATAAAATGGTTCATTTTAATGTGAATGATTCTTAAAAAATGTAAGGACATAATTGTTATTTTTGATGAATATATCATGGTTGATGACGTCCTATAAAATTTAGTTTATCACAAGACACTAATTTTGTTATATTTGGTATAGAATGTTGACTGGGTATGATAATGAAATAGATGATGATATGATCATTGTGATATTAAAAGGGTAGTGGGAGAATTCATCATCATGATGTGTACATTTTATCTTTAAAAACATCTATGTGATTTCCAATACATATACAAAATCATAAATCTATATAAATTATCTTATTTCCCCATGATTTAGACAAAGAATGGGAATCCAGGGGTACGGCCATAAATACCCCTCCACAAACATTTATTATTGTTGGATCTTTAATTCTTTAATTCTACTGGAAGATATCGAATGTGATTTTTCATCATTTTTTCTCATTAGGTTTCTCCATCTACTTCATCTCTAAAGTATGTAGAATTTGTTAGTGGGTTGTAATTTTTGGTTTTGAGTATTTTTTGTTGAGAATTTACATTCTATTTATTTTTCAGGATTTCTTTATTTAATAATGGTGTTTTAATCACTTATTCCTCACTATTCCATTTTCCAGTGATTATGAAGATTTGATTGATTTTTGGGATATAGAAGATTAAATAGATGAACATGAAATTAATTGGCCTAAATAAAATATATCATTACTATATATTTATATGAAATTGTTTTATTATATATTTATATAACTATAATTGAAAATTTCCTAACAAAAATAATGATTTCATTAATTAGTATAAATTTTTTCCACTTTATAATAGATTTCATCATCCATAAAATATATTCAACATTTCTATCTTACTATATGCATAATTTACTCATCCAAATATTTCATAATTTTCACATATTCATATCCTATGGAAATAAAAACATAATATAACCATCAGATTAAATACTTAGATAGGGTAAATATAAGTTATAATAATCCAAGATCATAAGTGTGAGTCAAATAAGAATATTTGTATAATCTTGATATATACAAAAGTTTATTCCAACGAATAATAGACCATAAAACATTGAATAACATATGAATACATCATGGATAAATAAAATATCATATAAACAAGTCATATTTCATAATTATGGAACATAAATAGGCCTAGAGATTACAACATAGTTGGTGAAGTATCAAGACTTGTTTCCCATAGTGAACCATTATACACTCACTTGTTTCCCAGAGAGGATCTGGTATCACAAGATTTCTCCCATTTTGGATTGAGAATCACCTCATATTTCAGCATTTTATCATGTGATTTAATGTTCTTATAAATGGATTTTTATTCTACATAAGTTCCACCCTTCACAGAATGATTAAAAATACCCATCTTGTCCATATAAAATAAATTATCCTCATATCATAAATATTAAAGGGAAAGAAAATTGGATACATATACTTATCAAATATAATACCATATGAAAATAATCAATATTATAAAACCAATGGAAAATGTTGGTATCCAAATATATTCAATAATTTCAATATAAATACCCATCAGTAATGTTAATTAGGAATATGGTATTTACACTCCATAGGTAAAGTGTATATAATTAATTCAATAAATTCCATTATGAGTAAATGTATGGTATCAATGAGTTGACACCTCAAACAAATGAATGAAACGTAGGGTGTTCATAAATAAAAGGCATTTGATGAACATTTATTCTTATTAATGGTGGATTTTTTAGAAGAAAGATTTAGTGAGAGATCATATCCATTATAGAAAATAACATTACAAAATCCAGATTTAGAAAGAAGGTTACTAGTTTCAAAGGACCATATCCTTGAAATATCATAGGTAACCTATAATGATGTTAACATTTATAACTCAAATCCTTTTAATATACGCATTTGAATGGAATCACCTGAAAGGGGAATATAATTCAATTTAATGATACTGTAACATAAATACCCCCAAATATAAATATATTTTTATTAGAAAATGAATCATGAAACATAAATATAATGAGTGTAAATCATTTTTATATAAAAATAAAAATTGTGGTGAAAATATAAAAGATCATTTAAGGATATTTTTTTTAACATTGATATAAATAAAAAATTCTTTCACACTCTGAAGTATCTTTTGAAATCATGAAGTGAAATATTCTTAAAACATTTACCTCTGAAAATAATATCTAAAAATATATCCTCGAAAATGATATAAATTTTTACACTTCAAATGTGGAGCTAGGGATAAAATATTTGATAATTTAGTAAAATGATCTATTTTAATAGTTTGAAAATACATTTATGGAAAATAAAAATAATAAAAATTATCCTAAAATCATATTTTTATTTAAAATTTATCTTTATAAATTGAATAATAATATAACATATACTCAAATATTTTAGTGGGTGATCCCAATAATGTGAAAAAAATTTCCAGATTAATCATTATAACTCCAAAACTATTATTTGAGTAATCAGTATCCCTTAAAGGAAACATATTCTATATAGGGTGAAATATTTAGACATGGGGTTTATTTAGTAAAAATCTAAACACTAAAAGAATATAACAAAATATAATAAAAAATAATGAATGTAACTGACTTATAATTTCTATAAAATTATCATAATTCAATGGATGAATTTTACATTACCCAGCCCTATTGTGACTAGGGTAACACTTGACTAAAATTATATTTGAATATAAGAACAAATATATTTCCTATGGTGTGTAAAAAGTTATTTCCTCTCATAAAATATTGGATAGTGGTAAACTTAGGATTATGTATAGAGGAGTAGACAATAATAACAAATGTCACATTAAATTAATCAAATAGTGGTTTTTTATAGTCTGTTATCTAATGATAATTCTATACCAAATCCATGTTATCCAATCCATATCTACTAGGTTTATTAAGTAGAGATTACAAAATGGATATATCTCACTCCCACAGATATATTGTGATGGAGAGAATAAATCTTTTCAAAATTTCTACTTGGTTTACCCTCCATAAAATGTGAGAATGGGTAATAGTGAATAACCTAAATTGACATAGGAAAAACCATATTAGGTATTTTTTATCCAAACAGTCAAGTGTATACCCCACCCCTCACACATGTATTGAAAATTTTCTCACATATCACCACAACACCTCTGTATATTCCATCATATATAATGTAGATTCTAGTGGAGTGATGTAGTGATCATTGAACAATTAAATGATAATGAATTATAAAAAACAAAATAAAATCATACATGATAATAATAACTATTATTAAAATATTGCAAAAAACATAATTTATAATAAAAAATGATTTTATTCCAAGAACTATAAGAATAAAAAACTAAAAAATAAAACCTCTCCTACCCCAATCACTCATAATTTTATCCCTCGATGTGATGGGTATCCCATAAAAATTGGGACGAATAAGTCACTAAAAAACAACGAAAAAATAACATACAATTTCTTCACCAGATTCTTTTCGTACAATGTGGAGATTATTTATACTTAATAGATGGATTAATATCACCACATGGCCCTCTTAATATTTATTCTAAATAGGATTTCATATAAAAACTCAAAATTTAAATTTTTTTGATACATGTACAAAATGTTATTCGAGATTAGCTGAGTATATCTCTTT
The DNA here is from genome assembly GCA_963277665.1 of Viscum album. NCBI lineage: Eukaryota > Viridiplantae > Streptophyta > Magnoliopsida > Santalales > Viscaceae > Viscum > Viscum album. The sequence goes on along the minus strand of OY728123.1, from coordinate 995,596,771 downwards.
GTATCCATCAAGACATGAAATATTCCACTAGGTTTTTGTGTGTATCTACTAGAATAAGGATAGAATATACCCCTTAAATTTAGTATGGATGTGAAACCTAGAGTCATATTTCATATCCAACATTCTTTAATTGAATTTGTTTACATGAAGCACGAGATATTACCTGGTTATTTGCGAGTGTAAATTTCCATCCACATTATATATTTTCAACATTGAATAATTAATTTTGGTCCCAAGAATTTTTAATTACAATGAGGTTAAATTGAGGTAATTTAATCCCAATAATATGAAAATAGGAAAAATAATTATTCAATATGGATCAATATCGAAAATATATTTCTTTAAATAAATAAGTGATAGAAAATAGTTAAATTTCATGAATTTTGTATTTTAATGTTTAATATAGAAAAATATTTATTTTAAAATTGATAAATTTATTTAGGATAAATATTTGAAATTAATAGAAAAAATAATGTAAATATTTTCTCTATTATTCCCCCCACACTTGACAGGAGGACTACTAGATAGGTAAGCGTAAAAATAAAATCCAAAATATTAAATAAACATACCCATGAGAACAAAAAAATTAACACTAACACACAATAGATAACAAATCATATTAAAATACATTATTTTATTGTCCCTATTTAACTCATTCATTCCATTTTCACTTCATGTATTCTCCCATTCACACAAAACATGAACATCAAATTAATTTTTACTCGTTATAGAAATTAAAATATTAAAGTAGTATTTTCTCATATCAACCCATATAAGAGTCACCATAGTCGTGATAAACTTCAGCATATCTACCTAGTTTTATTTTTTTACATTTATTCATTATAAATGTTTAGGTTTTTTTAGTGGCCTCTGGTTTGTAGGTTTTAGATGTTAAAAACTCTTAGGCCGAATATGTAGGTTGTGTACTATATTGAAGTAAAATTGTAGATTGGAAATTTTCAGTAAGTATAGTATCATCCTCACTCCCCATAACAAAAAATCATATAAAATCATCATGACAATATTATAGAAGTTTCATTCCATTCATCATTTTCATCAAAACTTTTATATCAACCCAACGCCCTTCAGTATAATTGAATTTTTTATGATATTTTAAAACAAATTCTCACCATTTTTTTAGTAGTATGTGGGGGTGATATAAATTTCATGTAGTGGGTGTGGATTCTTAGAACATCTTTTGAAACAATATACATATTATCACATCACAAAAATTATTTCTCATTGATTTTTCTACAATATTAAATCAGAATAATTTGTATAAATCTTCAAAATTACACAAGAAAGGAATAGGATTTGATAGAATAACTCTTCAAGCATGAAACAATTTTCATTATAATTCCATTTTCACTGAATAAATAACCAAACAATATCGACAAACATAATAAATATTTTCCTAATCATATGTTCAACTAGATCATTAATTTTCAATTCCTGAATATATTCGATATGGATAATTTGATTTTAATTTCTCTAACATAAAATGATTTTAATTTGTAAAAAGGTTTAAAATGGTTATATTTCTAGGGTTTTCCAGAATAAATAGGTCTCCCTTGAAAATGGGTAATTTAAAACCACAAAAATTCATTAATCATTTAAAATGAAAGTACCTCAAACCAGGTTATTTTTAATAGAAAGAAATCAAATTCTTCTTAATTTAATCATGTATTGGTTCTCTCAAAAAAATATGGTTAATATAAATAATTTTTGAAAATGGTACTGTAATGCACATAGTAATGTCAATTTAAAGATAAATAAAATTATATATCGAATGAGATTCAAACTTTTGAGGGATTTTCATGAAATTTTCTATGTTATAAACTTGAAACACTACAATTTTTATTATTTATTTATGTAGTATTTCATGGGATAAATTTATTCACTCATTGAAATGGTTTTTAAAAATAGAATATATAATCATATATCTCACACATTTCAATAGAACACTAAATTTTAAAAATAAACACACACAAAATTAAAAAATACAAAAAAATCTTGTAAATAGAAATTTGAACATTCTAAACTACCAATGTTACCTCCATAAAATATAAATTATATAGTGAATTCAATTAATTTTAGTATATTTAATGTATTAGAATAATTTTTAATGAATCATAGTAGGTATGTGAGTGTTAAGAATAAGTTGAGCTTGAGGGTTTTAAAAAATGGATTTAGAATAACGATCTCTTCAACTAGCTCTGATAGAATGTTCCCAAGGAATTTATTTAGCCTATGTCAGTTAATAGTTAATTTATCCTACTCACCATCCTTCATAATATACACACCATTAAAATTATATAAATGAGTAAATATAAATTAAAAAACCCCTCTGGAATGAAGTTAACATGGTATCTTTTGAGTAATGAGTTAATTGAAAACAATTTTTCTATATGATAGAATTATTTTAGTTAGATAATCCTATCATGATCAACCCCTAATATCTATTTTTAAATATTTAGGATTTCAAATGATTACCTTCTAATACCTTCCATTTCTTGATTTTATAATCTTCACTCTTTTCAATCACTTTCTTGATTCAAATTCATCTCTCTATTAGCAAAGTGTTCTTTTTTCTCCAATTCAATATCAAAGTGGCATATTTTCCCATAAATAAACCTATATTAGATAACTTTTATTATTTTTAATAGGATATATTATAATCCCCTTAGGTGTATTAAAACCATTTTCTCTAATAATTATTATTCGTATTAATAGTCTTTTCTAAAATTCCATTGATTTTATTATTAGACACTTCAACAACGACATTTTTCTTTCGATTATAGGTAATTTATGTTTTAAGATGTTAATCAAAATTTATAAGAAAATTATCCATTATTTTATCGAAAAATAGTTTCCCTTAATCTCTAATTATGGATCTAGAAAATCTAAACCTAAAAAAATATGTTATTCCTGTGACATGAAACATTATATGATTTAGTTTTAGTGGAATCTTCTTCAACCCATATTAAAATATAATCAACTAATTATAACATATAATTATTTATAAATTAAAATGGTAAATTTAACATAACTTATATACCAAAGGACTCAAAAATCCCAAAAATATTGTGTCATTTTCTGAATTTAATATCTCTAATAAATATTCCAAAAATCATACATTTTTTACACCATTAACAAAATTCAAGACCATCTTTAAGTATCTTGGGATAATAAATTATATATTATAAAACATTAATTTCTATAATTTTTGTACCAAATTTTCCTCGACATGATATGTAGTGACAATAACCCAAAAAAATTTCAATTTCACTTACTAAAAAACATCTTTTTATCACATGATCATTCAAATTTTACAATTGAAATGGATCTTACAAAATGTAATATTTTGATTCATATTTCATGTTTTAAAATTTATTGGAATTTAAAAGATATGGGATTAGATATATTATAATATAGTTGAACATGGAAGAATAAAAATTTACATATTTCTTAACAAAGTACAACTACAATCCTACAGTGTGATCATTTACTGGTTCATCTTTTGGGAATTCTTCATCATCAATGCTTTGAAATATGCTCAGGTTATCAGCCATATGGACCTCATCCACCATAATTTTATTTATTTATATATTGATTTCATATAGTAATAGATTTCATCACACTATACTTGGTTTATATTCATCCTTATTTATCAATTACTCAAGAGCTGCCTGTTCAAAAAAAATATAAATTTTGTTCTATGAAAAATATAATACAAATATTTACATGATAATAAAACAAAAAAACTATTTATATGTGATTTTATATGGGAAATAGTCTTTATATAAGGTTATTGAGTCATACTAAAGTAACTTCTATCCAACCCTAAATTTCTTGGTAAAATTCTACTCCAACTACTTTGTTGGATGCATCACAATGTAACTAGAATGGTTCTCCCTAATTTTGTGGTTTCATCATGGTTGTAGTAATCAATATCCTCTTCAAATCATCAATGGTTTTCCAAAACTCACCATTGAAATATAAATTATCATCTTTGAAAATTAATCTATAGATAGAAAGAGGAATCATACAAAAAATTTAATAAAAAATCTATAGGATCCCACATATCATAAAAATTATATAACATGTTACACACAATTTAGGGGAAGATAAGAATTTATCAAAATAATTTTTTACATATCAATTTCAAATGAGATTTTACAAATGAAATCCCTAAGGTAAATTTCTACCAAAACAATTAAATTGAAATTTTATAAATTTAAATTGAGATTCTGTTCTATGAATATTTTGAAGACATTGTCATGATTTTTAAAATAATTATCAAATTAAATTCCTAAAAAATATGAAATAATCAAATAATAAATTCAATAAATATTAAATGTGAACAAACAATATACATTCCCTGATCCTATAAATTTTACCTTTGGATTTACATAATCCAAATGGCACATTTTTTATAAAAACAAGTTCTAAAGGTAAGAGTATTATTAGTCTTATTTTCATACTCATGAGTAAGGGGTACCTAAATAATATATGAAGGTCCATCCAAGAATAAATAATGACTTATACCTTCTAATATTTCTAATATATAGTAAATTATGAGGATATAGAAATTACTTTTTAGAGTTACTGGATCCTACTTCTAAAAGTCTATACACACCCTCTGGATATTTAGAATTATCACATAGATCAATAAATTTATTTTATTCCTTATACTGAGTTAGGAAGTTTTATTTGGAACTACATAGATGAAAAATAACCAATAATTAAGATGAAATGGGATATAGAATCCCTACTTACATGTTCTTCTTTGTATACATTTTCTCAATCTCCATTATGGTTTGATTTAGTCTTCATTGGGGTTTTCAAATAGGTTTGTATTCTACCACATGATTAATTTCATGTGAACATATTTTTAAGTTTATACAAGGTATATAACTAAATATCCATAATATTACCTATAATTATATCTAAAAATATCAATCAATGTTTTTTCATTGGTTTCCTATATATTATTATCAATAATATCACTGGTAATTTATTTCCTTCCTTGAGTTACACATACATTAAATTAGTTGGAAATGGTTTTAATTTTATATTTAGGGCATATTATAGGATTGATATTAAATTTAGTCTCTTAACTTACCAATAATTAAGATCATATGTACATAAAATAAAATCTTCTTATTTATCATTAAATAAATCATCAATGAAATTAGATATTATCTATTCTTCTAACATGTAATCATAATTTCAATATATTTTACAAATTTAATGATAAATGGTATTTTAATTGGGAATGACCTCTCATAATTCTATAAATTCATATAATATAGATGATACATAAATAGGTATAATACCTTATTCATCCTAGAGTTAAAATAGTTATTGGTCATCCAAAGGGTTCCACTTTTAGTTAGTAATAATAAAGTGGATAGTGATATCTCCAAACTCTATGTTGAGTGTTCCTTCAAAGGGAATTGTTGATTGGAATGGTTCTATTTATGAACTTTTTTCCAATAATGACGGGTGAGTGTTATGGGATCCTGTATTATTCCATCTTCATCAAATATATGTCATCTTGGTATAGTATATTGTTAATATTCATAATGACATTGTCCAAAACTCTAGATAGGAAAATAGAAGATATTTTTTCAAGTAGGGCCACCACTCATATTGGATTTATGTATCCAATATTCAAATAAGTGCACAATAATTGGGGATATACATTAATTTTAGTGCTGATATTAGATAAATAAATATATAATTTTAAATAGATACAGGTGAATGGAATGAAAAATGTGATGTATTTTTAAATTTTATGGAATATGTATATGCAATGAAGGATAAGGATCCTCTTCTCAATATGATATTCTCATTCCCATGAAGTCTCATCTTCTGTATGAAATTATAAAGAATAAAACTAGCATTACATGGGTTATATTTTAGTGCTCCAAGTTTAGTGATATTAATTTCAACTCTCTGAAAAATTTCAATAGTTTATTTTTAAAGTGTTTACTCTATCATTTTTTTGACTCAATCATCCTTCATATAAATTCTTTAGGTATGTATTTATTCCCCCATTATGACATTTTTAATGGGGTTTCTTGAATATTAATTCTTCCCTATCCTTATCCTATAATTCTTTAATTTCTTCTACATGGTTTTTTTCATCGAATTATTAGAACCCCCAACATCATTATCTGGCAACACGGGTAGACTTATTTTATAATTAAGGGTTATTTTTTGTTGAAGTTCTATTAGAAATAAAATTGTTATAATGATAACATTGTAATTGGGGTTTGTATTTATTTGGGTGGTAGTAATCATATTGTTTTTAAAGAATATCTATATTTATCTCCATCATGTTTTATTAGTTATCACTTTATTTTATTATTCCTTTATCATAGATCCATATCACTGATGCACATGGGGTTGTGAAATTGTCGATGGCTCTTCATATATAATTTGGAAAGGTAGTGTCTATGGGTAGCTATGATGGTTATAATATTTATTTTTTAAAATGGTGGTGGGTTTTGGAATTGAATCAATAATGAGAGTTAGTTAAGGAACATGTTTTTTTGGTAATGTGGTCTTTTCTAGTTCTGTTGATTTCAAAACCCATATTTCACTATGTTAAGATCACTTCATCCATGATATTATTTCAATTTCCTTGTCTGGAATTTTGTTTCACAACATTCAATTACCTATAATTTAGCACATTTTTCTGTGAGATGATAAGGTGAGGAACATAATTTAAATTAATTAGTAATTGTTATTTTCCACTCTCATGTTTCAAACCCGTATCTATCAGTAAACTAATCAAAGAATCAATATTTATTTTTAATAGCGGTGATGGATATGAAATTATTACCTTAGGAAAATAATTTTTTCTAGTAAAAATATTACCAAACATTTAAAAGTAATAATAAATCATCTCAATCAACCACATAGATTCTTATGGTGACATTTAAATGAAATAATTTCTACTTGATGAATAAAAATGTTTATAGAATTTCCTAGTAGTCCATGGTAAAGAAAAACAAGTATGTTATGTAACTCATTTTTTAATGTGTTCTTAGAGCATGTAGATTTTAAACTTATCTCATTAATCATTGAGTGTCTATTCAGATGATTGTCTAATGACATATTTTTCTATTTTTTGTACATACTTCTAGTGGCGAGAAATAATAATTTCATTGGGGAACATAGTAGGTCATCATAGTTTGTCACATGTATAGTTGTAGACTATAAAAAAATTCTTTGGTATCCCCATCCTGTGAAAATGGTAATTTCTTCCATTATAAAAATTCTAAAATACTCCTCAAAGTCTAACAGTGGAGAATAAATGTTTAAAATATTTAATATCATTATTTGGATTTTATCTGAAAATCCATTTAACTTATTAAAAAATTAAATTATGTTTGGATTTATATAAAAAATAAATCTTTAGTCTTTTCATGATAAGATTAAAATTTTTCATAAGTAATTATGGCCATATATATAGCAAAGTGAATGGCTAGTATTTTTATCCCTGATGACAAGCTCAAAGTTAACACTTTTAGTATCACTCTTGACTAAATGTATAATTTAACCAAATTTATATTAACAGTTAATGATTTAATGTATATTAAACATGGATATTTTAGTTTTAACATCATGGTGGTAACAATATGTAACAGTGGTTCTAGTAATGAGATTAGAATGTTATGTTTTTTTCACCACTAACTCAACAATGGTGTCAGGTTATGACATATGCCTATTGTGGGTTGTGTCATGAAAATCTATGCCCTACTTTAAAATGACTTATAGTGGTCAATTGAGGATTTCTATAAAGAGCTGTGAACAAAAATCACATTTTCATATTGATATTAAAGAAAGAGAAGTTTTTGGTTATTTTGAAAACAAATTAATGAAATTAAAAATAGGTTTAAAACAATGATATGTGAATGGTTATCATGTCCATGTTCAGTTTTATATTAACAATGTTATACTAGTTCCAATATTTCTAATACTCTTATGATTAGACTATTATAGTGATATATCATAATCTTTTCCTATAACACCCTTGTTCAAACTATGACAGTGAGAATAAGACATAAAGATCACATCTCTGTATAAATTCCATTAAATATTTGAGAGTTACATCAACTATACTAAATTTAGGTAGGAAATACCTGATAGGTTATTATTAATTCTAAATAATCAAGACATTCCACTACAACTCCTACAAGTACTAACAATTACTAAGTACATATTTATATTTATTATTCTAATCAATCATAAATATACTTGAACCTAGTAGAGGGATAAAATTATCAATGACATGGGATTAATGATAAGAATATCTAAAACTAAATAATATCATATGTTCCAATAAAAATTTTATTAGAATAATAAAATTAATATAAAAGTACAAAGAAAAAGATTTTATTACAAGAATTTAAATAAATCAAGCATTAAAAAAATAAAACCACCCAGAACACAATCACTCAAAATTGTAACATTCCATAGGAATGTTAGAGGATAAGAAGGAAGAAGTTTGAGAAACTACTAAACTATAAAATATGAAATTGTAGAACAAAAAAATTATTCCCTAAAATCTGTCTATTGAAATTTTTCACTATTTCTTCCCCCATATCGTGGAATATCATATAGAGGTATTCTTAAGAATTGTTCATAATTGTATTTTCTATAAAAACAAATATATAAAATATTTTAGAATAATATACAAAAATTTATTCCAGATGTACTATATATATCTTCTTTTGGATTAAGAGTCTCTTCATCTTCATCCAATTTCATGTGTGCATTTTCTATTTTAAATGTTGTATTTATCAATGAACATTTATTTTTATATGAACCTTTAAGTGATATTTTATATAGAACAATATTTTAATTTTTTCTCATCAGCTTGACATATTCTTAGTTTATTAGGGGGTGGTCAATTCCATCATCCAGACTTATTTTCCATGTTCGATGATTCATTTACTACTAGTTAATTTTAAATTAGTTGTGCATCCATTTGAAGATGTTGAATCCCCAGAAAAATAAGGAACCTAAAATAAGAATTCATTAATTAGTATTAATATTGAAAATTTTAGAAAACAAATTCTAAGGTGATTAAAAATAATGAAAACTCCAAATGTAATCAGTTTTCAAATTTATGTTCAAAACAACCCTAATATAAAAAGCTGAAACATTTTAGCTCCAATTGATGAATTGATGTGTATTAAAATATTTTAAAAACCTAAAAAATATATTTTATCTAAAAAACTTTTTATATTATAGTAATTATAATAAAATAAAATATATAATATTAATGGGATATGAAATCAATATAACATAAAACAAATGAAAAATGTTTCACAATAAGTAACATATCTTAATAAATTGGAATTGAGTGAAATGAAACAATTAAATCTTAACCTGGACTCAATTAAAGTAATTTAACCTCTTATATTGGAATCAGATATGTAAAAATTATTAAATATTTATCCTTACTCAAATCCAGTTTATTTTATACTCATCTTTTATAATCCCTCTATATGAATTAATGTTATTTATTAATTATTTTAAAAATTGAGTCTATGAAATCTTGATCATTTAAAATAGTATTGAAAAAATAGTTTTAGTGTTAATTATTTTTACAATTATTATCATTCCAATATCATTTATTGTATAATAATATATTCTTCATGTTATTTATAATGTTATAATTTCATTCCATTTTTTTAGTTACAACCTAGGGTTATTAGATTGATAGTGATCTTGTATAAAGGATTCTTGAAAAACAAAATATATTTTCCTAATTAGCGAGCTTAATAAAAATTATAACATTAAATAAAAAACAAATCATAATTTATATATTTATATCATATTATCACATTAATTAGATTTCTAAATTAATATGTTCTATAAATTCCTAGCACTGTTCAAGTAGGTGGTTAAGCCGAACTAAATATGAATATACCAAGATTAGTGGATGAATATGTAGTGGTTTAGTTGTAATATAATTAAAAAATATAATAATGATCTTATTAAATGGTTATTATTAAGATATAATATTGCGGGAAACAATTAAAAGAAGAAGATAACTTATATGAATTTATTTCATACTAATAAGAAATTATTATTTTTCCATACAACTGTATTTTGGATATTTGAATTTAACATGGTTGATTATTGGTCATATTGTCCATATGTTTCCAATTTCGGTATCTAGGAAATTAATAATTTAATAAGAATCATATTTATCCTTTAAATTCATTCTTATAACTATCCTTGTAAGGTGTGTATGAAAATAAAAATGGAAAACAGTCGTTCTAGGGATGCGGTTGTCCACACATATATATGTATAATTATTTAACATTCCATAGAACATGGAAATGAATCATTTGGATTATCATTTACTAATAAAAAATATTTCGTAAATATCATACTTATATATTCAATTCCCTATTATTTCCACTCTTACTAAGGGTGATAGTAAATGAAAAATGGTGTGTTATAGAGGAGGTTGTTCTTATAATTCATGAATGAATGTTTTATTTTTTTAATAAAAATTGAAATTAGTTTAATTATTGTAAGATAATTAAAATAACATAAATGTATATTTGGGAAGAAAATTATAATATTATGATTATTTATTTTATTTTTAGTGTTAATTTGTGCATATAAAGGAATAGAAACAAGAAAGGAATGTATGGAAATTTATTCCACCCTTCTTAAATTATGTAATTTTAAATGTGGGTTAAGCCTTTGAGGGATGGTATTTTGATAAGAAAAATACCTATTGATTATGTTTAGTAATTTTTAGGATATAATAGGGTAGCTTTTTGGTGGAACTATTTTTTTTTTGGTGTGACCGTAAGTGGGGAGATAAGTGCCACTTTTATAAGTTATAAGGGATGGAAATTTTTTGAATACCTAAAACATTTAAATGATTCAAAGTCCCAATCAAGGGAATTAGTACCAAAATAGGAAAATTAATTATCTATGGAAAAATTACTATAGATAAATACAAAAACCAAATGTTATAACAAATCATTGTAAATTGTGTTCTCATTTTGCACTAGGTTTAATTGTTTTAACCCAAATTTAATCTTAAAATGATTACTAGTTTTTACAAAATTCAAAATATCACTATGACTAAAAAGATTGTTCAATTTATACATAATTTTCAAAATGAATAAAACATGTAAATAATTTCATTTTATTTAAATTATATTAATTTTTAAAATTAATTTAAAATTAATAAATCTACAATGTATTAAAACATTTTCTCAAAATATAAAAACGTATGTTCTAAAATTTAAAGTATTGGATTATAAATTAAACCCAATATTTTAGAATATATAATGTTGCATATAAAACATATATTATTACATGAAAATAGATCAAAATATTATATGTCATACATATATATACAAAAAATTTCACTAAATAAGGGTATTTGTAAAAATGATATTTTTCACTATTCACCTTAAAATTAATCTTTTGAAAAAAAAATTTAATCCTAAGATTATATTTTTATTCTATGTAAAAAACTAATTTTCATATTAACAAAGTCATATACTAAAATTTATAAATTCCTTATTTTAAATATAATTAAAAAATACCTTGAAAACTCATTTTCACTGTAAAATAAAATTTTCAAATAATAACTGCAATTATTCCAATTTCATATAATTTACCAAATATATTATTGTTATAAATTTATTTAAATAAAACATATTATGAAATCATTATAGTTTTCCCTTGAAAAGTATTTTATATCACATATACGGGAAATTTGTATACAAATACATTTAAGATCAAAGAAATAACTTGCTATTCATTTTTGATCAATTAATCGCTGTTAATGAAAATAAAAATTTGTAATTATTTTTTTATAATATATGCCATAAATTGGATATTTATATTCCTTATAGAAAAATAAATGACTATGTCTTAATTAATATACTAAATATTATTATTTTTATCTAAATATATTCTTATTTTGATTATGGTAATTTTTGTATGAAGAAACGTATCAAAGGAATTTAATTATTTAAATATAATCATATATTAAAATATAAAATGTTTACATTTCTTCAAATTTAAATAAAATTTGACCTGGATATTTTAATTATTACTCACTAATGAAATTTGGTGAGGGTCTTTATAAAATATTTATCATTCATGATATAATGTCTAAAATGACCTATATAATACTAATTAAGGGTACATTAGGTTACTTATATTTTATTAAACAATATTAATATTTCTAAAATATTATACTTTGGAATTTATGTACCATAATCTTATATTAATTATTATATTCCATTCACCAAATAATTTTACTATATTAGACAGTAAATAATAGAAAATTGATATATTTATCCCAAAATCAACTTTCTATTTAACCATCTAATGTATTAACAAATTTTTCATAAAGACACACACTAGTAAATATATATCATATGCTAAAAAATTAGGCTAAATGAACATGAATAGTTGGGATTAAATTTACATTAAATAATAAAATCTATTCTATATCTATCTATACTATCTAAATCACTTTTTCCAAAATTAATCAACACTTATTACATAAAAATCAAAAATATATTAACCTTATTATTTATTCATCTTCCAACCATATGTTCATCAATACATATCTCCAAAAATATATCATTCATATAGAATCATTGTTCAAGATTATATATTAAACTTATTTTATTTTTTGAAACATTAAAAGAAAAAATTAAAAATAAAAATCCATCTATGTCTCACATAATCCTCATAACATCTATAATATACCCAAATGTCGTAGAAAAAGATTACTAAATATTTAAAATAACTAAATGTATTAAGATTTAATTTCTATACAAATTTTAACCTCAATATCTTGGGTAAGACAAGGAAACTCAACATTTCCTCATAATAGGAAAATTCTATGATTCTCAACAAATTTTTTTTCCCTATTTTATTATAAGACATAGTGGTTTCTTGCTACATATATCTCTTATCATCATGATTGTTTTCTTATGTCAACCAAATACTATATATGAAATGATTTTTATAATATATAGTAGAATCTTTGAAAACCTTTATATGAATATAGATGATAAATTAAAAGATGTATTCTCCAATTACACCCTAATTTATCTCGATGATACATTCAATTCAACAATGTCACACTTTGTTAATCCTAAAATACTCTTAGTTATACATTGGATTCATTTAGTTATTGTAACACTCCATAATTCCATAGTACATTTCCCTTTGAACAATGCAGTAGCTTGCGTTGTACGCAACATAGAGTTTTAATACACCACGATCAATAAAACTAACAGTTATGAATAGTAATACCCACTTTTTGAAATTTTATAAATTTTATTTTTCAAAATGATGTTCATTTTTGGATTTTAAATATCAATATTATCTTAGGGTGATTTTTTTTTATTTTTTCAAAAACATTCAATTTTGGATGAATAGTGAAAAACATTGTGTTATTGTTTAATACCAAATTTTTATTTAAATAATTAATTGTTTTAATTTAATTTATTTTCGGTCAAAATAGATACATTATACCTATATATGTTCAACTTAATTCATTGGATTTATTTTATAATAAGTTTAGATATATAGAATTTTATCGAACTTTTTACCATCTTTTACCCACATTCTAGGATCATTTACAAATTTGCATAAAACTTAATTTTACCTCTTTTGAGAGTTTAAGTTCAAAACTCCTAGAGAAATGGTTGAAATATGTAGGTAAAATTTGTTTCAACAAGATTAAAGTAATTTTTGGTGAATAGTAACTTTTTTATTTTATTTATCACGGTTAAAAGTAAATAGGGTAATTAAAGGTAAAAATGATATTATAATTACCATAACACATGTCATAATTATATTTTATAAGTTTAATTCGACCAATAACAACCTTAGTAACAAAATATGACCCCTTTGGTCCCCTAGGATTATATTAGGGCATTTATTATTATTTTATTTAAAGAAGAGTAAAAAGAGTTAAATTCAATGTTTAATAACTAAAAAAATTTCATATAGTGTTATACAAAATATAAATTCGACTATAAATATTCATTAAAAAGATAAAAATATTTTATATGTAATTTAATCTTATTTATAATTTTTAAAAAATATATAATTTAATTTATTTGGACTCAATGATGATGTAGTAATTACCTTATTAATGAAATATTAAAAAAATGATATTATAAATATCCAAATAAATTTAAATTGATACTTTTGATGAATTACACTAATTTTTTAGGATAATATGACATGTTTTTTATGATTAAATAAATTTCATTCAATGTTATAATGTTTTTATGACTTTCAAAAAAAATCAAATACTATTAGTGTCAAAATTGACATAATTGAGTTCTTAAAACAAATATTGTATTATTAACTATTATAATATTCCTAAAAATCTAAAGTTAGTCCAAATAACATATATAAGGATATATATATTAATAATGAACCAGTTTGGGTTCACGTTTCTTGTTATATTAATTTTATTAACCATATAATATATAAATACAAAAAGACGTGGTAAATGTCAAACTATTTGACTAAGAGTTAAATCTAAAAGATAATGTTTACATGATGACCTAACTTGAATAAAACCTATTTTTTGAGATTTTTTCGACCCATAGCCACCTTATCCATGAAATAAATCATTTTTGATCCATTAGTAACTGAAAATTACCTTATTATAAAATATTATTTCATGATTTTCCTAATGTGACCCTCACCTCTCTTATAAAAGTGTACTTCCCCATATCTTAACTTAACACCTCCAAAGCCATTTGGATCTATAAATCCCTTCCCAAATACATTACCAACATCCCTCAATTCATCCTAGAGTCCTTAAATTGATCAAAAATCCAGCCTATGGACCCCTTTTGGTCAACTCAAAAGGAAACACCAAAAGAAGAGGTAAAAATTCCACCACCATCTTTCATGTTTTTTTCTTCCTCAACTTCCTCTTTATTTGTTCTTTTCCTACCAAAATAATAAATCCACTACCTTTAAATATTGTGATGTTATTTTAAATATGGTACGAACATATTCTTTATTATATCTATCCTATAAATGACAAAGTCACCATACGTGTGTACGTACGGCTTGCGCTTTCCACGTCGTGGTGTAATTTGTTATTCAAACACTTCATTATTTGAATTAGTATAATATTGAGTATAACAGATGTAAATAATAAATATAACATGTCAATGATTCTATATATATAATATACCATCGAATTACATATGATTTCACCATCAATATAATGATATTGTCGCTCGTGTGTACATACAGATTACCGTCTCCACGAACACGATGAGATTCATTCCTCATCATAATCATTCAAGAATAATTTTCATTTTATGAATAAAAATAATTCTTATGAACATAATTTCATTCTGTATATGAATAAAATACATCCTGTCCATAACAAAAATGTCTTACATATTTAAGCATATAAAGGAAAACGAATCTGTTAACACCTGAAACGATGATACTACTAAAATATTATTAACAAAGAAGTATTAGAGGATCATATATTATATCATATTTATTTATATAGTTCTTGTATAATTTAATAATAGTTTTTAACTATTATACATTATTTTAACATATCATCATCGATGGAAAAGTACAAGGTAAGGGTTAATTCTACAATCTCCTTACATATCAGAGGTTGTTAATACGTAAGTATCTATTGGGACCTCAATATCATCCACATCCGTGTTTTCATAAAAATGTAATTCAAAACATTTTTACTATTTACTAAACAATGAGTTAAATTCATTTATACCCTAATTTGACCATATATATTTTTAAAGGAATATTTCCGTTGTTTTCCAAACAAGGTACATTATGACCTTTTCGACCAAATTAAGGTAAGAATGTCTTTTTTTAACTTATACGGCGGGTGCGGCTATATTCCGAAATTATAACATTGTCGAAGATTCCCATACAATCTTATAAGAATATTTTCAAATTAAATTTTTTCTTTTATAATTATGTGACTTTTAAATGGTTTCAAAATAGAAAGAGGTATTTCTTTCAAATATTTTTCATTTAATCTATGTCAACATCCTTTGATGGATTTTAAACTTGTTTGAAGTTGGTTTATTATGATAAAAATCATCCATATCGTATTGAAGGTTTTGTGATATGTTTGACTATGGATGTGTTATTTTTATACCATTCATGGTTTATGGATAAATTATTGACATTTCTTATGCTAGTTATAATACCAATGTTTATGTTATGCTTAAACCTTTTTATATGAGAAATTCATTAGACTTAGTAAGTGAGGGGTGGAGCCCGCTATGGCTCCTCGATGCATCGATAGGTCTCATGAGACAAACTAGTGTCTTGGCACAAGGCCTTGAAAAAATTTTATTTGTACTCTTGGAATAAGGTCTTGAATATGTGGTTATGAAGTCTAGCATTATTCATTCCATCATAATGAAATTGGCTATTGATATTTCATGTTATTATTCAACTAGTAGAATATCCATGTGAATATTCAAATGGAATTATTTGATTTACATTGTCCATATTATGAATAACATTATGTCAAAAAGGGTTTGGTGTTTTATTTTTCCAAGGACATGAATAAGTATATTATGACTGACCTATAGGGATTGTCTAAGGGATGAATGTTTTCAATGGAGAAAATCTTGTTGTTGTTTTTCATTTTATAATGTAATGTAAAACTTATGAATGTATCTAGTACTTCCAATGCTAGTAAACTGATCGGTATTTTTGTATTTGTTCCCTTGTGATCGTGAAAATGTTATGTAATAATGCATCAACATTGAGGAATTGTGGTCACAACCTTATAGTTGGTATCATAGGATGTTTAGTACAAACCATGGAAACTAGATTTAGACAAAATCTGATTAGAACACATTACCCTAAGATAAACATTGAGGATAAGTATAGAATAACTTCGTATAATTTTGGTAATGTAGATATTTTGTGTATTTTGCAAGAAAAACATCTATGTCTGGATATGAGTAGGTATAGGCAGCTCTAGTACAGATTTACCTAAGAGTGAAAACTCAGACATGGAGTTTCGGGCTTGACCTGGGGTATCCTGGTACACAACAACGGGCCTTGCTGCACTCTTGGTTATGAAACACCCGAGGGATATGCTTAGGATAATTCACATTTTCTTTACAAACCATTATTAAGGATTTATGAGTTTATACCTCCTCAAGGAAAACATTTTTTATGATTATGGGTTATATCCATAAACTTTTCAATTTATGTTAAGTGTTTAACAAGTTTGGAATAATGTATTTTGATTCACAAATTAATCTATTATATGCCATTAATTAGAAATAGAACCTAGTGGAAGGAATGGAAACTGTATCAATGCATGTAATCCATGCAAGGACTGCCCTCCAACTCAAGATAATTATAGTAGAGGTGGTGATGAAATTGTAGGTGATCAGTTTATCACCATACTGGAAAAACTCACTCAGGTTATGAATAATAACATTACCCGTATGGAGAACCCTGATCCACAATGTGGAGGATTAATGCTAGACCGCTTCATGAGGCAAAAACCACCAACATTCAATGGGATTACAAATCTATTTTTATCTAAGAAATGGATAACTTCCTTTGAGAAAATATTCCATTCTTTAGGGAGTAGTGAAATGGAAAAAAAAATTCATGGCAGTTTATCATCACATGGGAGATACATATCAATGGTGGTTATTAATCCAAAACACATAGAATGATGAAGAAGTATCAAACATGGATTGGAGAGAGTTTAATGTGATTTTCTTAGAGAAATACTTTCCTCGTGACCATTGAGTGGATCTGGAAAGATAAAATCTATGTCTGAGGAAAAATAAGGATGAGAATTTCACAAAGAATGAGGCTAACTTTACAAGGATATCAAGTCATGCAGTATATTATATACGTAACCCAAGTATTAAGGTTGATCAATTATTTGATGGGTTAAAACCATTTCTCCATCAAGCATTAGTCTCACAATCCCTCTCATCATATGATGATATTGACTCATGCGCTATCAAGACAAAAAAGGAATTCTATAAGTCATACGACTTTAAAGCAAAGAAAGAGAAGAATAGATCAGTTGAACACTCTAGAAATGGAAATAAGGGGAAGTAGGGAAAATTTTAATATCCATCCTATGGTAAATGTGGGAAGAAACACCCTGATACTTTCCTGAAGGGAATGAGAGTTTGCTACAAGTGTAGTGAAAAATGCCACCAAGATCATGATTATAAGGGGAAGAAAGTGGCTATCAATGTTGAATGAAAACATTTTTTAGAAAAGTGTCGTTATTCAAATGAATTTCCTAATCACCAAGGGAACGTACCTCAAAAAATTCCAAGGTAGAATGTCTAGGCTTAAGTGATCACTACTACTAAGGTTGAAGCTCTGAAAGACATGGTGGTAGGTAATTTAATGGTTTCCTCAAGTTTAGCTAATGATTTACTTGATTATGGATTATCTCATTGTTCCGTATCTTCCTAATTTGTTAAGAAAATTAGATATTTTTAATTTTACTTAATAAGGGAGTTTTCAGTCAAAACATTTAAGGGAAGTATCATTGCAACAATGTTTTTTGAATCTGTTCCCAGTAGAGCATATTAATGTTCTTTATCCGCTAATCTCATCGAAATACCCATGATTTAATTTGATATAAACCTTGGTATGGATTATCGTTCAAACCATGATGCGAAAATGTATTGTTGGAAGAAGGAGGTTACAATTTTTGATGATTATAAGGAACACCTTGTTTTTAGAGCAGAAACATCACCATATAATTCTTAACTAGATCCACCACTAGTAGCTCTACTAAACTCAATTATCATGGCGGAGAGAATGAAATAACTGAGGGTGAGGAATGAAATGTTAAAATAGAGGATTTACCCATTTTTAAAGAATATGTTGATGTGTTTCCTGGGGATCTACCTGGACATCCTTGAGATCAAGAAATTGAGTTTTCCGTTAATTTAATTCCTCATTTAAGGCCCATATCAAATACCCATTATATAATGGCCACTGTGGAATTAGTGGAACTAAATAAAAACAAGAGGAATTTAGTGATAAGGGGTTTATTCACTCTAGTGTTTCTCCATTGGGATCCCCTGTCCTTTTTGTTAAGAAGAATGAAAGATCTATGAGGTTGTGCATTGACTACCGGGAGATCAATGCTATTACAATTAAGAACATGTTTTACCCACCTCACATAGATGATTTATTAGAACAACTACATGGATATCAATATTTTTCAAATATTGACCTTATATCTTGATATAATTAGTTGTGTGTAAAGAAGGAAGACATTCTGAAAGTAGCATTTCGAACCAGGTACGGGCATTATGAGTTTACAGTAATGCCTTTTGGATTGAAAATTTCACCCTCTATCTTTATAGTTATAATAATTAGAGTTTTCAATTAATATCTTGATGACTTTGTGGTGGTATTTATTGATGATATCTTTGTATACTCCAAAATCTATTAATATCATGAAAATAACTTGCGCATTATTCTAAAGACTCTTAGAAGAAATGAATTTTATGGGATGTTTAGCAAGTGTGAATTCTAGATTCAAGAGATTTCTTTTCTTGGCCATATTTTCTCTAGGGATGGAATATATGTTGATCCTCAAAGACCAAGAAAATCCATGAATGGCCAGCACTGACGAGTATAACTGAGGTATGCATTTCTATTGGTTTAGCAGGTTATTATCGACATTTCGTCCAGAATATTTCCTGGTTGGCTAACCCATTAACCATGATCACACGTAAAGTGGTTAAATTGGTTTGGAAAAAAGAGTGTAATGAAATGTTTTGAAGAACTAGAGAGAATATTAGTCAATGATCCTATATTTACTTTACCTTCTGGGAATGATGAGTTTTTTGTTTATAGTGATGCTTCAAAGAAGGGACATGGTTGTGCCCTTATACAGAATAATAGAGTTATTACCTATGCATCCTGAGACCTAAAAATTCATGAACAAAACTATCCCACTCATGATCTTGAGTTAGATATTGTAATATTTTCTCTAAAAATATAGAGACGCTATCTCTGTGGTGAAAAATGTGATATTTATACTGATCACAAGAGTTTTAAGTAAAATATCTCACAGAAAGAACTCAACATGATACAAAGATGATGTCTTGAACTACTCAAGAATTGTGATTTCACTATACACTACCACTCGTAGAAGGAAAAGAAGGTGGAAGATGCTTTGAGTAGAAAGGATCATGTAGTTTTGAACAAGATGATAGTTGAAAGGGATCCTATTTTCATGCATCATGTAAAGATGGATATGGGAATAACTATGGAAGGTGAAACATCAATAATATTTCAAATGGTTTCCAAACCATGTTTACTATAAAGGATAAAAAGTTCTCATACTGGTGAAGAGGAGTTTCAAAAGAATATTAAAGCTGTAAATGATGGGATATTTAGTGACTTCGTATATGAAGAAGGAATTTTGAAATTTGGGAAGAGGATTTGTGTTCCTGATATACCTGATCTAAAAAGGGAATTGTTGGATGATTCTCATAGCTCCATTTTCTCGATACACCATGGGATCACCAAGATGTATATAGATTTGAAGAAACATTTTATGTGGGACAACATGGAGAGGGATATTGCAGATTTTGTGTGAAGATGTATGGTTTTTCAACATGTGAATACTGGAAGGCAACAGCCTGGAGGAGTCATGAATCCTCTTACCATACCTGTGTGGAAATTGGATAATATTACGATGAACTTTATCATGAGGCTAACAAATAATCAAAGAAGGAATGATGTGATATGGTTCATTATTGATCATCTTACCAAGTCATCACATTTTCATTCTATAAGGGAAGATTTACCACTTAAACATCTAGAAAGACTATATATTAATGATGTTTTAAGACTCCATGGTGTACCCCTATCAATTGTTCCGGATCGCGATCCCCGTTTAACATCATGATTCAAGAAACGTTTTTAGAATCCCATGGATACTGAACATTGTTTGAGAACTTCCTTCCACCCTCAAACTGATGGACAATCAGAATGGACTATTCAAACCATAGAAGACAAGTTGAGATCTTGATCCCATGACATTCAAGGTATGTTGGATCAATATTTACCTCTAGTAGAAGTTTTATATAACAATAGCTTCCAATAAAGTATTTAGATGTACCATATTAAGGGTTATATAGAAATAGATATTGCACACTAACTTATTGGGATGATGTTGGTGAAAAAAAAACTCTTAGGCCCAGAACGTGTTGAGGAAAAAATGGAAAAGTTGATGATTATCCAAACCCACATCATAGCAGCTAAATTTAGGCCAAAGATCTATGCTGATAATCAGAGGATAGATTTGGAAAATCAAGTAGGATATCATATTTTCTTAAAGTAGACTCCATGGAAGGGTGTTATACGATTCGGTAAGAAGGTTAAATTGAGTCCCAAGTACCTCGGACCTTTCAAAATTCTAGAATGAATTGGAGTTGTGGATTATCGTTTAGTTATGCCTCCAAGTCTCTCCAAAGTTCTTGATGTCTTCCACATATCGCTATTAAGAAAATATATTCCTAAACCAATGCATGTACTCACATGTTAAAAAATTGAACTGGAACATGATTTGTCTAATTGTCAAGATCTAATCAATATTCTTGATACCAGAGAACAAGTGCTCAGAAACTGGATGACTTGTCTGGTAACAGTTCTACGGAGAAACCATAAGATGGAAGACGCAAGTGGGAACCTGAGGAACTTCTGTTAAAGAAGCACCTGAATCTTTTTATGAAGTAATATTCTAGAAATTTATAGGAAGAAATTATTTTAAGTATGGGAGAATGTGAAACCCCAATCTTCCATGGTACGTTTCCCTTTGAATAGTGTAGGAGCTTGCATTGTACTCAACATGGAGTTTTAACACACCACATCCAATCCAACTAGCCGTTATGAATAGTCATACCCACTTTTTTAAATTTTATAAATTTTATTTTTCAAAATGGACTTCGTTTTGTGGATTCGAAATATCAAAATTACCTTAGGGGGACTATTTGGTATTTTTCTAAAAACATTAAATTTGTGATTAATAGGGAATAACACTGCGTTATTGTTTAAACCCGACATTTTATTTAAATACCTATTTATTTTATTTCAATTTATTTTTGGTCAAAATATATACATAACACCTATATATGTTCAATGTAAACCACTGGAGTCGTTTCATAATAAGTTTATATTTATATAATTTTATCGAACTTTTTACCGTCTTTTCTCCACCTTGTAGGAGCATTTGAAAATTTGAATAAAACATAATTTTACAGCTTCTACAAGTTGAATTTCAAAAATATAAGAGACATGGTTGACATCTGTAAGTAAAATTTGTTTCAATAAGATGAAAATAATTTTTTGGTGAATAGTAACTTTTGACTTTTGTTTACCACGGTTCAAAGTAAATTGGTTAATTAAGGGTCAAAATGATTTTATAATTACCCTAACACATGTTTTAATTATATTGGATAAGTGTAATTCGACCAAAAACAACCTTATCAATAAAATATGACCCCCTTTGGTCCACTTGGATTAGATAAGGGCATTTATTATTATTTTATTTAAAGAGGAGTTAAAAAAGTTATATTCAATTTTAATAACTAAACAATTCCTAATATAGTGATATACAGAATATAAATTTGACTAAAAATATTTCCTACATAATGGTATTTAATTTATAACTTTTAGAAATTATATAATTTAATTTATTTTTGACACAATGATGATGCAGTAATTACATTATTAATGAAATATTAAAATAACTGACATTATAAATATCCAAATAAATGTAAATTGAGACTTATGATGAATTAAACTAATTTTATATGTTAATATGACATTATAGGGTTTAATAAAAAATATTATTCTAATTGATAAAGTTTTTATGGCTTTGAAAAAAAACAAATCCTAAATAGTGTCAAAATTGACATAATTGAGTTCTTAAAACAAATACAATATTATTAATTTGTATAATATTCCTAAAAATCTAAGCTTCATCAGAAGGACTTAGATAAGGTTATATATATTAATAATTAACCACTTGGGGTTCTCTTGTCTTGTTATAGTATGTTTGTTAACCGTATAATATAAAAATATAATGAGACATGGTAGATGTCAAACGATTTAACTAAGAGTTAAATCTAAAAGAATATTTTAATATGGTGACCTAAAATGGTCTAAAACCAATTGGTTGAGAATTGTTCGACCCATACCCACCATATACTCGAAATAAATCATTTTTCATCCATTAGAAATCTAAAATTAGTTTTTTATAAAACAAAATTTCAATTTCTTCCTAAAGTGATCCTCACCTCTCTTATAAAAGGGTGCTTCCCCTTCTCTTCATTTCACAACACCATAGTGACTTGGCTCAGCCAAACCCTACCCAAATACCTTCCCAGCTTCCCTCAATTCCACCTAGAGTCCTTAATTTGATCATAAATCCAACCTATATATCCCTTTTGATCAACTCAAAATGAAAAACCCAAAGAAGAGGTAATAATTTCACCATCCTCTTTCAAGTTCTTTTCTTCTTCCACTTCCTCATTCTTTGAAATTTTCATTCCATAATAACAATTATATTAAATTTTAAATACTATAATGTTATTAAAAATATGGTAAAACCATATTCGTTATTCCATCTGTCCTATAAATGACAAACTCACCATACGTGCGTACATACGGCTTACCGCCTCCACGTCGTGGTGTAGTTTGTTATTCAAATACTTCATTAATTGGATAGGTATAATAACGAGTATAACTAATGTAGGTAATAAATTTAACATGTTAATGATTATTTATATATGATATTCTATCCAATTACATAGAATTTCACTATCAATAAAATGATATTACATCTCGTGTGTACGTACAGATTACAGTCTCCACGAACGTGATGACATTTATTCCTCATCGTAATCATTCAAGAATAATTTTTTTATGATTAAAAATAATTTTTATGAACATAATATCATTTTTTATATGAATCAAATACATCATATCCCAAACAAACATGGATTACCTAACCATGCACATAAAGGAAACTGAAATAGTTAACACCTGAAACAAATGATACTACTGAAATATTATTAACAAAGCAATATTAGAGGATCATATATGATATCATATTTATTTATATAGTTCTTTTATAATTTAATAACCATTTATTAACAACTATAAAGGATTTTAACATATCATCAACTATGTAAATGTACAAGGTAAGTGTTAATTCTATAATCTCTTTACATATCTGAGGTTGTTAATACATAAGTATCTACTGGTACCTCTTTATCATCCACATATGTGTTTTTATAAAAATTTAATTCAAAAATTTTTTACTATTTAATAGAATAAGATTTATTTTCATTTATACCCTTATTTAACCATATTTGTTTTGAAAGGAATCTTTCAGTTGTTCTCCTAACAAGGTACATTATGACCTTTTCAACAAAATTAAGGTAAGAATGTCTTTTTTTAACTAATACGGTGGGTGTGGCTATTTTCTGACTATATAACATCATCGAAGCTTCCCATACAATCTTATAAGAATATTTTAAAAATAAATGTTTTATTTTATAATTATTTGACTTTTAAATGGTTTCAAAATAGAAAAAAGTATTTTTTTCATATAGTTTTCCTTTCATCTATGTCAATATCCTTTGATGAATTTTAAACCTGTGTAAAGTTGGTTTATTATAATACAAATATTCTATATTGGAATGACTATTTTGTGATATTTTTTACTATGTATGTGATTTTTATACCATTCATGTTTTATAGATAATGTACTGACATTTTTTATGCTAGTTATAATACGAATGTTTATCTTATGTTTAAACATTTTCATATGAGGAATGCATTGGGCTTAGTAAGTGACGGGTGGACCCCGCTATAGCTCCTCGATGCATTGGTAGGTTTCATGAGATAAACTAGTGTCTTGTAAAAAGGCCTAGACAAAATATTATTTTTAGTCTTGGTACAAGGCCTTGACTATGTGGTTATGATGTCTGGCATTCTGCATTCCATCATTATGAAATCGGCTATTGATATTGCATGTGATTATTCGACTAGTAGAATATCTATGTGAATAAGTAAATGGAATTATGTGATTTATATTGGCCATATTATGCATAAGTTTATGATTAAAAGGATTTTGTTTTAGTCTTATAAATTTCCTTAAATGTTTGTGCTTATTTATGAATGTTTCCTCTATATTTTTATCCTTACCAAGAATTCGAGCTCACCCCTTTCTATGTTTTATTTTTCCTAGGAAGCGAACAAGTATATTATGAAAAACATGTAGCGGTAGTATAAGGTATGAATGTGGTCAATGGAGACAATGTTTTTTTTTCATATTAAAATTTAATGTAAAACTTATGAATGTATCTAGTACTTCCAAGGCTACAAAACTAATCTGTCTTTCGGTATGTTATCCCTTGTGATCATGAAAATGTTATTTAATAATGCACTGACTATGGGTAACTGTGGTCAGGGAGTAATAGTTATCTCATAATATTTTACCTAATAACATAATGTAACTATAAAATATTCCTTTCATAATGAATTGTAAAGAGAACATAAATGACCAAAACATATCCCTTGGGAGTTTCTAGCTAGGGGTGTAGTCATAGGCCCATGTGGCGTTCTCTAATGTGAATATTGATTCAGTGATAAAAAACATTTTTTCATGGTGATTAATCATTTCCAAATCGGTCTCATAGAAGTATTCACATTGTAATGTCTTGGTAGGGAATTAATATCTAGGAGAGAAACACTCTCTCCATTACAAAAAAAATCAAAGGTTATCCAAAAAAATATAATTATCCTATATTCTTATGGAAGGGTTTTCATTGAGATAATATTATTATATTCCATAATAAATTCATTATCACCTAAAATAATATATATATTTATTCATAATATTAAAATTATGATAAACCATAACTTATCAATATTTCATGACATATATAACTCTCTAATTATGCTAAATCTAAAACATTTTAATATGTACTTTTATTTACACTCTGGTTTGATGGTAACTATAATAGCCCATGGAGAGTAATTTCTAATTACTAAACATATATAAATTACCTCATTACAATAAATTCCCAAAAAAAAGAAACTAAAAAATATATCCTTTTTTAACAAATGGATATAATTCCCGCAAAATAAGTGAATTCTCCGTCCATAACAAATCATCAACATCTCCCACTTATTCTTAGTATAAGTTAGTATACTATATATCTTATTATATACTTGTCCTTATAATGTTCTAAAATTTAAATATAATAATAGGATTATATATTATGCCAAGATAGTGTAAACATAAGGGGTAGAAATCAAATATCATAACTGAGAATAAGATTAAAAAAATTGTATAATAATTATATATAAGAAAGTTATACCCAACAAATCAAATATCATAAATCATGGAATTACATAAGAATACATCATGAAAATAAAGAATATCTTAGAAACTAGTCATGCATGATAATTTTTCACATCAATAATCAGGGAAATCACGACATAGTGCCTCAGGTATCACAACATGCCTCGATTAATAGGTTAGTTTTTACTAAACCGTTTCTCATAGAGTGTCATTAATCAGAACCTTTTTTCCATTGTGGATTAAGAATCAATACTCATTTCACCATTATCTCATGAGATGTATATCTAAACCTATTACATTGGGGGATATATAGGGCCCATCCATCACTTAATTATTATTCATACTCTTGTGTTCCACATAGAAAATATCTTCCTCATAGCATAACGAATCCATGAAATGAGAATGGGGTTCATATCATTTTCAAATGTAATCACAAAAGGAAGGCATAAATATGATAAAACCCTTCAAATTAAATCGTTGTCCTATGATATATAGTAACATTGTAGGTAAATTCCATTAAATAATGATAATATTTCATATGAAATATATACTATATAGATAAAGGGTATCTGGTCAAGTCAAAAATTTCATCAATCAATCAAGGTATTGAATAATGTTGACCACACTTTAAAAAATATATGGATATACATATTGTTCACAATGAAAAGTCCTCAGAAAATCTATTCATATTCATGGTTTATTATTAACAAGGAAAAAGTATCAGTGGATCAAATATTTGATAGAAAATGAAATGGAATAAAACATTTATAGAAATACTTTTTATGGTTATAACATAAAATATTCATAGTCTGAAAACGTAAAATCTAAATGATGTTCAAATTGATGAAAACCATCGTAGAAATAGATTTCTTTGAATTATATCACATGATAAGGGGTCAAAAATCAAAATATTTTATATAATGAGTCAATAAATAAAATTATAAATATATTTATTTATTAAAATAATAATTCATGTTTCAAAAATCACTAGTGTGTAAATCCTTTTTAATTTGAAAATGAAAATGGAGGTGAAAACATACAAGAGATTTTAAATAATATATTTAAAATTTAGGAAATATACATTTATACATGTCAATTTTAAATGTAACTTTTGAAATGGTGAATTAATAAATTGGTAAAATCTCCAATATTGGATCCATGACAATTAAATAAATTTTTTAAATAGGAAATTTTGATGCAATAAAAAAAATTGATAATGAAATGAAAGTATCCATGAAAATAATTTAAATCTAACTTTGTTGAAACCCAACATAGAAAAATTATTAATAAATACATATATTAATTAAAACATATTTTTAAATAAAATTATTAAAAAGAACCCAAATCATAAATTATTATTGTGGGAGAAACGATGAATAGTATAACAATATTCATGAAGAAACATCAGAACTCAAAGAATATCAATTTAAATTATCAAAATCTATAATGGTAATCATACATCATGAAAAAAAAATTGAAACCCTATTTTATGTTGCATATGTGTTTGAAATTAATGAATAACAAAAAATAAAATCAAATGGATGAATTTACCGGACTTATAACTCCCAAATAATGATCATAACACAATGAATAAAAATCCATTTTCTAAAAACTCTTATGAGTAAGGATACCCTTGGGTCAAAAAATTATTAAAATAAATTGAATATCCAATGTATATCACATGAATTATGGGGGAATAAATTAAAAAACATTCTTGGGATAGTAAATCTATAGAACAACGTATAATGAAATCATGGTGTATAACATGTAACATGACTTAAAGAATCATATGTGAGACTATGAAAATCCATAAATTTGTTTTTGAATTCCAGAACAATAAAATAACAACTTATATCACAAAAAAATATAACAACCACTTAATTAGAAAATTGTAATTGTATCACTTTATGTTTATAATCTTTATTTATCATCATTTCCTATATGAATTATGGTAAGTTGTTTCTTATTTTCAATGTCGATTGTATTTAATTGTGATATTTTGAACCAGTTTTGTAAAAATTTTAGTGTTATTAATTCTTGTTAAAACAATATTAACTAAAATATCCTTAATGTACATGGAATATATTTTTCATTTTTTTATAAATTTCTAATTTCATTCTAGGGTAGTTTGTTTTACAAATTAGGATGATGAAATAGGTGAGGATCATGTCTTGGTGAATCTTATTAAACTAAATATGTTCTCTTAACCAGTGAAATTAATAAAAACATTACAATTATAGAATAAAAAACCAATTATTTATTTATTTATACAATATTATACAAGTTATTAGGTTCACTTTGACATCCATGAAAAAAATTCATTGGATTTTTCAGGTATTTGGTTACACCGACCCAATCATTAATGTACATTGATTAATGTATTATTATGTAGTGGTCTTGATTTAATATCATTATACTAGAATAATAATGAAATGATATATTGTATATTATTGTGATATGTCAAAATTTGATTTAATTTGGTGAGAAAATAAGGTATTCATTATTATTTCATTTTATTATGAGATCTTTTTTTCTTATAGAACACTCTTTTAGACTGTTGAGTTTATGACATTTATTTATTTCTCTTATTTATAATAGGATATACACATTTTCATTCAGTAACCTTGATAATTAAATTATAATCATATTTATAAATTCAAAACATTCCCATGTATAACAATATAAATCATTGATGAAAATAAAAAATGAAATCAATCATTTTATGGATGTCGTAGCGCACATGAATATATTAATGATGATTTCATTTTTTATAAAATTGGTAAATTTCATCATATATTTTTCAAAATTAGAATATAAAATATGTAATTAATTTAAATTATTTGTTTTAAATTTTTTATCATTACTCTCCTTGTAACGGAGTGGAGGAAAATGACACATGTTCTATCATGGATACCATAGTCCGCACAACGCGTGAATGAAAGTTTCATTTATCATAGTTGAAAAGGGAAAGGAAGTTAGTGTTTATGAAAAAATGATAATAACATTGAATTATTATAATTCTAGTGATGTTGGCATTTTATAATGGTGTAATGGATTTTGAGTAATAATAATCTAATATATAAAAAAGAAATAAGAAATGAGAAGTTAGAAATCTATAAATCACTTCATCGATATCCCCATTTCAAATGGTATGTGACTTTGAGGGATGAAATTTTGAGACAACTAAAACCCCTTTAAGGTGTATTTTATTGTTTATAAGTGGATTGTGTAGATTTTTTCTGAACTATGTTTTTATTTTTGAATAGTTATGTTTGGAGAGGATTTCTACTTTTATAAGTGAAAAGGGATGGCGTTATAGTAAATACGAATAACATAATGAAAAAACAATGTTACTCTCAATGAAATTTACTAAAAAATCCAAAAAAATAATTTATTTGTGAAGTTACTAGGTATATAAATAACTCAATAACACATTTTAACCCATTTTTTAAATTTTTTCCCTTTTCCAGTCGGTTCAATAATTTTTATATTAGTTTACTCTTACAACATTAACATGGTTTTACCTAAGGTAAAAATTTTCATGGATAAATAAAAAATTTCCATATTAGTCAATTTGGATCTAATTACTATAAATTTTGAATACAGATATTTTGATTCAATTTCCCAAAAATGATAATAAAAAAGTTTACTATAATAAATGAATAACATATTAAAAAAATTTGAGAAAAACCTAATTTATGTTCTCAATTTTAAAATATCACATTTCTAATTAAATATAATATTTCAAAACATATAATTTTATTTATAAACCATATATATTTTCAGGATAATTATTTCCAAAAATTTTATGGTCATACATATATACTAATAAGGCCATTAAATCACAGTATATACAAAAATGATATTTTAAAATATTCACCTTAAAATTTCCTTTTCTTAAAAAATATTTAAAATTCAACCTAATTTTATTTTTTATTATAATATAGAAATGGATATAATTTTTAAAAAATTAAAATTAAAAACACTTTATATTAATTTGTTTGAATAAAATTATAAAATATAATGAAAATTTATTTTTCAATAATGGAATTTCATAATATAAACTGATATTATGGTTAATTCATATTATTTAATAAATCAATTATTGATAAAAACTTATTAGCAGAAAATGTATTTTATCATTTTTAATAATGTGTATCATTAAATAGATATTCATTTCAAATTAAAGGTATATCTTAAGAAAATTTTGTTCTAAATATAAAATAATCATATTAGATATTTTAGGTAATCTATTTAAATTTCAATCATATTAAAAGTAGACATTATTTAATATATTGATATATTCCATAAATTGGTTACTATAATACATTCTTTATAATTAAATTTCAATTTTTTATGGTTATAAATAATTTTTGAATTTTATTTTCTAAATATATTATAATTTGTTTTATGTTCAGTGTTCTTTATATGGAGAGGTATTCAACATAATGGATTTTTTAAAGGTAGGCATATATTAAAATCATGGAGTGTTATAAAGGAATTGAGAACACTCTGATTTTTTGTGTAATGTGGTTGTAACGTGCCTGTTCATATATTTAGAGGATGTTAAGGATTGAAACAATTAAGATGACGAGCTACATATTCTCGGAATATAGGGGAAGGGGTTAATCACATGTGATAATATGTTTTTCTATGAAATTTATTATTTGACTGATGGTAGTTTTATATTATTTTATATAATTATTCTTCAGGATATGATTTTGGGGTTTTCATTTGATTTTGTTAAAATAATCACCATTCATAAAAGAATAAAAATGTATAGATGATAATGAACTGCACATGAGCCTTATCATAGTTAGTTAGGACTAATTAAGTGCATCAAGGATACCCGGGATCAAATCCATGTGGAGGTTACGTTCTTTTATTATAGCAGTATTGTAGCATGTACTGTAGCAGAAACTCTAGCAGAAACTGTGCAGTACTTTAGAGGGTACTGTAGTAGACACTTTTTGGCACTGTTGTAGCTGAGAATATTCTCCCGTTTTGGCCTTCAGGCCACCGATTTGGTCCCCGAGTCCTTTAAGGCCTTTGGGACACCCAGGCCTTCAGGTTAGTAAGTCTTCAGGTCACCTCAGGGCCTTCGAGGCACCTTAAGTGCAGATGAAAACTGGACAACCAAAAACGAACAAGCATTGGATGGGGGATGTGCAAACAGATTTAACCATTGCAAAATATAGAAATGATAGCAAGAATGATAGTGTAAGACAACTGCCATCAGGACAAGCTGGTGCATTCATGGGAATGCCTATCCTAACAGCCATGTAGTGGTGGATAGCTAATTTTACAATGAAGATGTTGGGGAGGAGTAGTTCCAATGAGTTAGTCTGGGTTTTAGGTAATGTTTGAAGCCTACAAGCAATGAATTCTTCTAAGGCCTATGTGCCATGTAATTCTTACACCTACGAGCCTTGTAAGGGTTCCACCTCAACCCTTGAAAGGTGGAATATCAAAAATCAATAAAAAATGAAGGCCTTCATGCCATTGGATGGATAATGAACCAATTATTTTAATTCATGAAATACTTATGTTAACTCATATATAGGAGATATAAGAACGTTGTGAATGTATATTATAAGAGTAAATTTTTTTTAGTAGTTGATGTAATATATTTCATATTATATGGTGTGAAAATTCATAATGTTGATGTATTGATTTTTTTTCATTTAGTGGAATTTAATTCATAATGATCACTAAGATGAGGTTGGTACTGGGGATATGGTTAGTTGAAATAGTATTACATGGTTATGGTGTATAATGGGGTAGTTTTTATGGTGGATAACTATTTGTGAGATTTTGATTTTAATTAAGGGGTTATTTTGGTGATGTAGGTATGGTATTTTAGTTTGGAGTTAACTTTTTAATGTTTTAAGTAGTATTGAAAATGGTTAAGAGGGTAGGATGGAATAAAATAAGGAGACGTTTTCATTTATTTATTAATTCATTAATAATATGAAAAAATGATAAAATTAAATGTGGGTAATGGTTAATAGTAGTTTGAAACTAAATATGTAATTTAATATCATAATGAATTTAATATCATTAGTATATGATAAATCGAAAAACATTGAAATAATATGGCTAAATATTAAATTTTAAAGGTTTTATATGGTTTTTAAAATAAGAAATTAGGATGGAATTGTTGTTTATATATTGGAAGTGTTGGTTTGAGTGTATATTTTGTGTTGTGGTGTATATAAAATATTTTTAAGTGAAATTCTATTTAGGACCTTGTAGTTTAGTATTTAGTTTTCTAATATTATTCTTGGGTTTTCTTATAATTTATATTTTCACTCCACTCGATTCAAATATACTTACTAATACCTAAATTAGTGGGGTTTTACATGTTTTCCCCAAACACCCTAGTTGGTGAGGGATTAGGTGGTGACTACACCCTCTTCCTTGTTAACAATTCTTGACATTGTATGCCTATGATGATGGTACATCATGGGAATCATTAATCGTAGGAGGGTGAAATGATATTAATTTATTTTTCATACCCTATTGTATTTTATATGGTTATGTGGTTATGGAGCATCAATAGTTTTGATGAGTATGTTAGACCCTACATGGGTTGGGAGAAAAATGTTTATGGTATGACCCACCTAGAAGGATAAATGAATATTTTTAAAATTACTAATGACTATGTTAGATCATGCATGGGTTATTTTTTATTCATTTGGTTATAAAAAATAAAATAAATCTTCCAATATATATGATTTTTAGATATATTTGTGATGTTATTTAAGGGTGGGATCCTGATAATATTTTTCTATGGGGAATGAGAGTTACACACCAATGGGAAATTATTTTAGGGGTACCCTTATAGTTTTATTCATTTATGTGATTTTATTATTCCTAGATACATTACATGGTGAGTGATCTTTGTTGTGGTTGGTTGGTAGTAAACATGGTAAGAGATTGTTGGTTTGTAAATTTATTCAAAAGGGAGTTATTATACATATTCCACCTTGTGCACAAGATGTATCGAGGAGGATCCTACCGAGTATACATGTTTTCCAAACCCCTATATATAAATTTTTTTTATATCCATATAGATCATGGTGATCAGGTATCATTGTAATAGCTTTGAGACTAAGTCTACTATCAAATTTACTTGGGAGTATAAAAATTCTATTTTACTATAGATAATTATATTTTTATTACAGATAAATTAATTTGATTTATTTTGGTTTTATTATTTTATTCATCATTTTGGAATTTATTACAATATTTCATATTATGTTCAATTGAAATATAAAGGTATTTCCTCCCATGTTTTTCATTTATTCCCTAGGTGTTATTCACCAGCTGCTAGCATTTTGGAGGTCAGCATCGAGGGTCACTCTTTTCTTCACAACATTCATTGGAGGGATTCCTAGTTAGGGTCATGAAAAAAATGTTATTAGAGATATTTATGAAATTTTTATAATGAATGGAGATAGTAACTGGTGAGTATTTCTTATATTGGTAGGGAACCCATGATATTGAAACATAGTGTGTGATGTATCAAGATATATCATCGACAAAATTGGTGATTAGGGCCCCCTACAATACAACACAATGACCATATTCTCACTAAACACCGTAGGATAGATAATTTTGATGGTAGTTTGTATTCAAAGGTAAGGTGTATATATATTTTTTTATTGTTCCTTTGTATGAAATATATGGATATTGATGAGTTTAAAATTATTCTAATTAAATTAAATGTATTGAATTTCATGCCAGTGGGAATTAGGCTTTGTTCTTGATTGGAGTGAAGCATGTTGATCATCGTCCTCATATGGCCCGGGTTGTAGAGGTTTTATCAGATGATCTATCCATCCTCTAAAGGATTTATCAAAATGATGATAGTGATGCATAGGGAAAGACATTGTGAATATCCAGGTTCTAGGGGATAGTGATGTATGAGGTGAGTGTCTCCAATTTCTATAAATTGAAATGGTTTGAGGATCTGGATATTAACATTAGTTTTATATGAGACCAAGAAGAGTAATGATTTTCATTGTTTTCAATTCATATGAGAGGAGAAAACAACCAGTGGTGGATTGCATATCATAGGATGTTGATGGAGGGATAAGTATTAGGGGATGATTTCCAGAGGGTCATTCATTCCATATTTTTATTTTCTATAATGAGGGAAGTAAAGTAGTTGGATCTTCTCTCTCTTTAAAAATGGATCATGATTGTATGTGTTCTCAATTTATAATTTTAGGACCTAGTTTACTTTTCCTTTATTCATTTCATAAATTAAAAGACGTTAACATAGTCTATTGAGACTATGATCCCCTAGGTTATTCAAAAAAATCATCATATATTCATTTTGTACATATTTATTGGCACATAAGATAGATGAGTTTTTTATGAGGATTGATGTATATAAATTGTCATTTTAAATGGTTAGTAATTAGACCTCCTCAAGGAGAAGTGTAGTAGGTAGAGGATCTCATGTGTCTAGACAATTAATGTTTCTATAATAGGGACACCAAACTAAATAGTTTTCTTCTTGTTTTTCAAAATTCAGAGCATTATATGTATCCATCATGGTTTTTTCATAATTTTTTATTAAAAAATGTTTTTTCCAATGAGAATATGAATTCATTACACAATTAATGATCATCAAAGTGTAGGTTTTAAATATTATTTTCAAACTAAGAATGATTTTCTATAAAACACTTTAATAGTAGAAGGGAGGTGGGAATATGTTCATCTGTGATATGACAGACATGGTAGTGGATACCCCCATGATGTACCCATTCTAATTATCTGAGTGATAGTATTCAAATTGAATTTTCTCTCTAGCAATGAGTCCTAAAATGTTTATGTTGATATTTTCATGAAATGGATATTCCATCCCAAGATGGGATAAAGTTCGTCTAATGTGATATCTATTTATCACCAACTCAATAATATGATTTATTTTATTCTAGATAAATAATGTAATTTATTATTCCCACATGTGTCTGATATTGGAAGCTTTATGTGGAAAAGTTTTTAGTGAACCTATTTTAGAGTACACCTATTGGATATCACATAAGATTTCTTGATTTGTGCTATCCCTGTGAATTGATTATGGGATACCAAAATTTTTCTATTGATTTCTTATTAAAATATATTTAACCAAACATTTTTGTTCTTGGTATTAGATTGTTATATTGTTTAAATTTATTTTTTAATTTATTTTTGAGGATATATGAATTCAATGATTATGAAAGAAAGTGAAATTATTCATTAGAAATAGGAATTATTATATAGTTCATTGTTGATGAAATATGTTATGATATAATCAATAATAAAATTTGATTTAAATGGGGGAATAGGTGGAGGGGATTCCTAGAGTTTTGTAGGAGTATCTATATTGTTCCATTAAATATTATGTGATCCAACCCACTCAGTGAAATACAATTTTTGGAAAAAAATTTCAACCTAATACCACATTAGATTCAATGATTACTTATCAAATTAAATAATCCAAACATTAAGTGTTCTAAATTTTTATTGATTCTTTATTACTGAAGGGTTTTATCAGTCCTAGTGTATCATTATAATGTGATTTGGTGTTATTACCTATGATGTTATATGATATCCTATTGTAGTTTTTTGATAATAGGAGGCTAAACCATGTTACTATAATGAAATGTTACACACATTCACGGATTCAGTATTTTATCATTTTTAATGGAGCGAGCTTGTAAAAAATGGTTGATGATTTTTATTAGTATCTTTTGATGATGTTTTAATTGGATGATATATAAAATAATTATTTCATATATAAACATATTTACTTCATGTTTGTTGTTATGTAATATTATATAATAAATTCCTCATTTGATTTCATCAGACTCATGAAATGTGTATTTGTTGAGTTCCTAGATCATACCATGGTTTTTTTCATCTATGATATAATTATTTATTCAACGTTATAAGTAGAACATATCGAGTATCAGAGGGTATATTTTTAGGTCTATTAGTTGAACTCTATAAATGTAAAATTATCTACTTCAAGTTCTAGATGCAGTAGGATTATTTCCATAAGAATGTGGTGTCCCAATATGCAGTATAGGATGGGCCTTAAAACATATAGGGTTTTTTACTTAGATATCCCCAAAATAATTCTGTGAGGTCTATATATTCCACAGGCTTATGGGCTATTATCATGGTTTTATATTTGATTTCTCTTAAATTGATTACCTATTGTCAGTCCTTGATAAAAATCCCTTGAATTTATTTAAATTTTTTATATTCAAGAATCATTTAGATACAAAATGGGTAAGTGTATTAGTTCTCATGTTTTGAATTTCTATCAGATGGAGTGATGTTCAATGTTATTATCGATGAATCTAATCACAGTCTATGATATGTGAAGACGCAGTCGAGAAACGTTGTCAGATATGGTTGCATGTAATTTCATCAATATGGGTATAAATATAACACCATTGAAAATATTTATACATTACCCAATTAATGATATATTTAAGTCTTCAGAGATCTGAATATAATTAGGTATGATTTCTATTTTTGTTTTCTTAATTTTCATCATTTATGTGGGGTGGAGTTATTACAAGACTAATACATCAATATATTTTATAACCCATTTGATTTGAATCTATTTATTAATTCACTATGTAGAAATTCATGAGGATATAATCTTCAGGTGTCTATTTTCATGAAGGGTGATAGATAATCTTGTTGTGATCCATATGGATGGGGGAAGTGTAGTGGTATAGGTCACCTAATTATGATGTGAATGAAATAATTTCTGATATAGCTTACATAAGTTTCTTAATGTGGATAGAAGTAGGTACATGTGTTGTTGGATCGTATCTCTCATCGTGATGCACCTGAGCAATAGTTGGAGGATAATCACCCTTTCAATTTGTTCTTATAGAGGTTAATTATTCTGATGGTGAATGAGGAGGAGGATATCTCGTAGTTTCATAGCTCTATATTGGAGATATATAATAGTGAATCCATGATATTACATGTCATGATGGGTCATTTATTGTGTCTTGGAATGAATTTTTCAATAGCATGGTGTGAATCTTGGTGACTCATCACTTAGCAGTTTATGTTATGGTGTTCTATTACTAGTGGTTTGTTACATCCATTGGAAATCCCCATATTGAAATAAGAGGAAATATCAGTATAGTTTCTCATTCATTTACCTATATCTAAATTATGGTACGATGATAGTTAGATTACTGTGAGTCATTGGATTATGTTGACTAACATCTTTTTAATATGGGACTTTATTATTGTGGAGGTTTTCTCAAGGATTTTTCTGGAAAAGAATGAGTGGCTTCATGAAGTACCATGGAACATCATTTCTGGTAAGGATCTCCTTTTTGATTAAACATTTTGGGGAATTAATTCATATTACTATGGATCTATATCCACCTTAACACTACATTCTATCCACATATGGATATGTAGAAAAATCATATGATCTATGAACTATAGGATATATTGTGAACATGTGTCTAGTATTTTCTTGGGTCATTATTGAGTAACTTTACTTTGTTTCGTTTTCAAAAAATAACAATTACAAAAATTCTATAGGTATAGATACATTTGAGGTACTGTATGGGTAAAAAAAATTATCATTGTAGTGTGATGTCCCAGACCCAGATGACACAGAATGGGTGCCCCAAGTCGGGTGGGCCACATGCCCCCAAGCGCATCTCCACAAACGCCAGAGGCTGCCGACTGGAAGCAAGGGTCTATAGTGTGTCCATGGGGAGACTATACCCTCATTAAAAAATTGTTTCATTGCAAGTTAATATAAACAGGGGTAAATAGCAGAAGAAATATAAGTAATAAAAAGGCACAATGGAAAATAGAGACAACAGTAACAATAACTTAAATAACTGGATTAGAATTAAAAAAACTTACGATATTTCATGTCACTAGAAAAATGGAAAATATGTATACAGGATAGTAGGAAAAACATATTCCACATAAGTATAAAGGAAATAAAATACTATCCCAAGAATCCTGAGCTCGAACTCGATCATCTAATATCAATCTCCATATTAGAAAACAAGAAATAAATTATTTTAATTCGTATGATTCCCTTTTTCAACTCTGGAAACCATGTAATCTACTCCAGGTATGAAGCGACACCCAGATAGGGTGTGAGATAAATATAAATGGGCCACCCCCAATGGATTATATAACATTCATCCCATGTAATGGAAATGTAAATCTGTGTAGGAGTACACATATAATGTAAATAAGTACAATGTAACTAAATAAACATGTACCAACTTCATCCATCAGTGGGCGACTAAACATAACCAGTTCATTAATTGATTATTATGAGTTTATAATTAATTCTCATGTTAAAGAATTAAGGGTTCTATGCTATAATAAGGAAACCTATAATGATATTTAATAGTGATCTCCTAGGGTAATAACCGAGGTGGCGTAGACCTCAAGGGTCACCAACTCAGAAATAACGGTAGCCTAACATGTGGTAAGAGTGTAATCCAAGAAGAATTGTCTATGGAATTCCACGATAAGGTTCCTACCGAGTCTGAGGATTTCATTGAAGTTAAAATGTGTCTATAAAAAAACTAGTCCCAATGGTATTTAACCATTGAAACTACGTGTCAATGCTGGATCTGAAGAATATATCCAAGGAATACTATAATAATATTGAAGGGATCCAATGGTGTCACACCGGACATCAAAATAATAGAAAATGATCAAGATATATGTGGGTTTCAACCTAATCAAGTCATATCCTTGAATCAGAATGGGGATCCCAAGAGCTCATGGTATTCCCCGCTAAGAATCCAAAGACTGCTCGAGTCAAGACACTCCTATTTGATATTAAAGTCATGTAATATTTCATTTTGTTCAACCCTTTCCTCTAATTAGTTTGATAATTTCAAGTAGCATGCACCCATTAAATCAAGTCAAAATTAATCAATAATTACCTTTGTCCCAAGACTTTCATTTCATTGGTCTCACAAGGCCAAGTAGCATGCCGCCTTTAATAATTCTATTCAAAGAACACTCAATAATTAAGTTCCATTAATATACCTTCCATTAATGTGGTAAGAGGTTCTGTGGACATGACCAATTATTAGTTCATATTTAATCTGGAAAATTCATATACTTAGTATACTTTCTAATAACTATTTCACATTTAATTATCAATTGAAGAACATATCTTAGGCGGGTCAATTGGTATGAATACATGGTACATTCTAATATAAAATTCACAATATAAATCAATAAATTTAATATAGAAAATATTTTTGTTGGATGGTTCAAGAAATGTCACACCCGAAATGTGGCTCGAACACATCAAATTGTAAAAACATAAATTATGGCATAACATCCTACATGGGATAGATGGAGTTGTGGGTGTAACCACCAACAATTAATCACACATATGGAAAGACGACATCCATATGGTTATAATGATTATAAGCATGGAATGTAAATTATATTAACAGCACTTGATGAAATTGGTGGACCCCACACAACAATACCAAAATCAAAAAACTTGGGGGAGGAGTTATAGACCACCCACCATTGGGTTTTACAACTATCATATTCCGACATCAACCTCTTATTCACCTTAGAATTGAGTAGATAATTGTGCATCCAACATGTTTAAAGGAATATTGATCGGTTACCGATGAAGGAGATCTTCTAATCCCTAGCTTTGGACTTAAAAAGATCAAAAATGAGGGCCAAGAAGGTACATCCCACTGAAACTTGTAATAAGAAGAAGGAGTGGACTTAATATATCATTAAGGGAAAAAAGGACAGTTCGCCTAAAAAAATATCATGTGTATAGTATGTCCACAATATTTGAAACACCATGCATGGTTACTTGGGAAGATGGGGCACTTTTAGTGTTATGCTTCCCAACCATGCTTAAACCATGAGATAAGGTTCGGTTTGAAAATTTCCCTTTACATGGTCATCTAGACCATTTCCCAATCATTTGTTAACCGTGTGGCATGGCCAGTTTCCCAAAAAAGATGGGTTTTAGGATCCAAACATGCCCAGATGACCCTACGACCCTTTCTAACTCCTTAGCCATCCATATTATGTCCAAAATTGGCTTTTAGACCACAATTTAAAGGATTTATACCTGAGTGAAAAATTGGGTTCTTACATTATTCCCCCTTAAAATTACATGTCCATGAGTTCACCTTCCAAGTATAAGTAAAATATGTATGAGAACAACTCTAACCATTAGGAACATACGTCGGCCTCCCACTCCCATGTAACATCCTTCATGTGGCCATGCTTCCATAGCACCTGTACTTGAGGGACAACTTGCCTAGGAGAGCCTTCGTGCTTCATTCAATGATGCGTACCGAATACTCTTCAAAGGTAGCATCACTATCTAACTCATATTCCACGAGATCATGTGTATGAAACAAGTCTTCATGATATTGATGATGTTGTGAGTCAAGAATGACATTGTGCATGGAATCGTACCTCTGAGGTAATATCAACCAATAGGCTACTGGCCTGACTCTCTCAATATTCTCAAATAGACCTACATAATGAGGAGATATAATTCACTACATTTTAAACCATCATTATCCATGATGGGTGATACATAGATAAAAACATTATCCACAACCATGAACTCTATTGGTCATCGATGGTGGTCGGTATAAGATTTTGGTCTAGACTGAGCAGTATTTATACAAATTTTGTTCAGTAAAACATGCTCTAAAGTATCATGAACGAGAGGATGACCAAGTAGGGCTACCTCACCTGCATGTAGCCAACATAAAGGTAAATGACATGGCCTTCCATATTAGGCCTCAAAAGTATCCATCTTATTTTTTCCTGCAATCTGCTATTATAGGCGAACTAAATGAGAGAAATATTCTTTTCCCAAGAAAAAAAATCTATAACACATGTTTTACACATATACTTTAGAACCTATATTGTTTGTTCTTATTTTCTAACGGTCTGAAGGTGAAAAAATGTTCTTAGAAACACATTTGTTCCCACAACCTTCTACAATCCCTACTAAAACATTGATGTGAAATGAGAATCCCAATCTAGGATGATAGTATGGGGGACCCCATGGAGTCATATTATCTCACGAACTTACAGTCTTCCAAGCTCATCAACTGAGAAAGTCTCCCAAAGAGGAACGAAGTGGGATGAATTTGTTAGTCATCCAATGACAACCCATACAACATTACTTACACTAGGATACCTAGGTAAACCAACTAAAAATACAAAGTTACATTTTCCCATTTCAATAAAGGGAATAAAAGTGCCAATAATAAGTAGAGAGGTCTCTACTGTTCTGCCTTCACCTGCTTACTGGTAGCACACCTGGTGATAAAGCCTGTTATCTGATGTTTTATACCAGACCAGTAATACTGGCATCACATATCTTGATACATATTGGAAATTCATAGATGAACATCCCACTGAGATGTGTGGGACACTTTTATAAACTCCTCTCTCATATCTACAGGAACCCAGATACATCCACATTGATGCAGGATGTCTTCTCTGTCCATAGACCAACCCGGAGGTGGGTTATCACCTGATATAATCTAATTGAGAACCAAGTAATCTGAATCTAAAAATTTTCTACTCTTCAACTTCTCAAGGTTGTAAGAGGTAACTATCAATGATGAGAGGAAATATTGCTAGTGACTGTCAAGAAACTCTAGATACAACTCAGAAAAGAGGGTCATTAACTTCTATTTATCACTGGATTCTCGTATGGCATGTGTTTGATTTTTATAACTCAGTGAATCTACAACTACATTTTCCTTCCCAAGCATATAGGTAATATCAAAATAATAAAATTCTAGATATTTTACCCATATCCATTGTCTAAGGTTCACATCACATTGGGAAAAGATATATTTGTGTCTATTGTGGTTAGGGTACACCACAAAGTGATCACCCAATAGATAGTGTCTCCAGTAACATTTTTCATGGACAAAGACTAATAGATCAATGTTGTGCATCATATAATTTCTCTCATGAGGCCTCAACTTTTGAGATCCATACACAATGACTCTATATTCACGTGTCATTAATAATACTAGGATTATTCCAGATGAATCACGGAAGATGGTATGACATATACCTGGCTCTAGAAGATTCAAAATAGGTGTTGATACAAGCCTCCCTTTCAGCTTCAGAATCGATTTATCACATGCTTTTAAACATATTATCTTTACACTCTTCTTTATATTACCATAAAGAGGTAATGAAAGGTGGGAAAATTCATGTATGAAATGCATTTAAAATTTCTCCAGCCCCAAGTAGCTCTGTATGTCAAACATGTTCTTGGGATTATCCTAGGAAATTACCACACTATCCTTTTATAGGTCAACAGATACTCTTGATTACGATATTATATGAACCAAGAAGTGAACTATGGTGATCAAGAATTGGAACATAGAAATATTGGTTTAGATATAGTTCTATCTAAGTGTACTCGAAATGATCTCAAGATTTATGGAATGGTATCTATGAGTGTGATAATACACCAAGATACCATCCAAAAAGACCATAATAAAATTGTCCAAATATGGGTGGAAACCCCTATTCATCAGAGCCATAAAATGGTGGGAACCTTTTTAAGACCGAACAACATTACAAGGTACTCATACAGATGATAACTACTACAAAAATATGTATGAGGTATGTCTGATGACCTAAAATGTGCCTGATGATGACTAGATACCGGGTTGATCTTGGAGAATACTTTGATCCATGATGTTGGTCCAAGATATCATCTATTCAAGGAAGTGGGTACCATTTCATTAATGTAAGTTGGTTTAACCTTCTTTAATCCAAGCATAGACATAAGGATCCATATGCCTTCAAGGAAAAAAGCATGGGAGAACCCCAAGGGGATGTATTGGGCCACATAAATCATTTGGCCTCTAAATCCTCAAACTACCGCTTGAGCTATACAATCTCTCTTTGTGAAACCCTATTTGGTAGAATAGATACTAGAAATGGTTCTAGAACAAGATTGATAAAAAAACTCAATATATCTCCTAGGAGGTAATCTAGAAAAATCATTGAAAAATACATCCTTGAAATTATCCTCTATTGGAGGGAAATCTTCTCTACGTATACCACAATCCTCCATTAAGATATTTTCAACCTGGGTGGCCACACCACCTGGCACATGATTCTCTTATCCTGTTAGACCATCTTCGATATCCCACTCCCCCTTGTGTAGATAACTACAACACTATGGTGATGTAAATGAAACTGTTTCTTGGTAGTAGTCTATAAGATTATGATAGAGAACCAACCAGACCATCTTGGGTATGATGTTGAAGTCCTTCATCTCGAGAAAAAAGAGTCCCCATAAGAAATGGTAACTACCTACCTTTAGGGGAAATTC
The DNA here is from genome assembly GCA_963277665.1 of Viscum album. NCBI lineage: Eukaryota > Viridiplantae > Streptophyta > Magnoliopsida > Santalales > Viscaceae > Viscum > Viscum album. The sequence goes on along the minus strand of OY728123.1, from coordinate 995,552,927 downwards.
CCAACACTAGAGTATACCCTCTATTAATACCCCTAATGGTGTATATAAGAACATTAAACCATAGTAATATTGTATCTCTAGTCCGATACTTTCTATAATTGATACAGATATATAGTAGGCGGTTCCTAGAATGGCACTCCTATAGGTAAAAGTGGTGACTTAGGTCCCACCAGGCCTGGATCATGGTTGTTGCCACCTTCCTATAATATGATACGTGGAATTTGTGGTGGAATTGGTCTACAAATACCAATCACACGCCTCAAAACAATATTAAAAAGAAATAACACATTACTAGAAGAATTGGAAGGTGAAAAAACTCACTACCCATGGCACACTACCCCCAACTACCCACTTAAACTACTAGGTATCAGTAAGTGCTCATGTATAAGTTCCATTAAATTTTACATTTTATTATGAGGTTCAAACCATTACCTTTCATAAACATGACATGGATCGATAAGGATTTGAATCCAAATCATTTTAGATGTTTGGATTCACTTTATAATGGATAGTCATTTCTTATGAATTACTGCCCATACACCTTATCACTGGAAACAACACCCATATATTTATTGAATAATGAATCGACTTGATAAATTACTAATCCCAACCCATGAGGTCCCTTACACCTCATTAATTGAGATAGGAAATCACTAAATAATAACCATGACTAATATAGGCATAATCTAACAATCACATCATCACTGAAAAATCATTGGAATATCAAGCAATGCAAAGTAGTGAAATTCTCTTATATAGAATGGAAATACGCATGACATGAGAATTTACTGTGACTATAATGATGAATGTAATAATAATCCATTACCTTATATCACTAGGCCAAGGATGAAAGAAAATACCAAAATTAAGTAATAATCAAAAACATCATACATCATGTGTGTCACCCAATAGTGAAATAATGTCAAATGTAATAAGAAAAATAGAACAATAATTATAATTTTTTGTAACATGGCCTTTACATAGAACATGGGTTTGTGATGCCTAATAATGGATTATGAACAATTTCAAAACGTTCCTAATCTCAAATACATTGTCTCCAAATAGTAAAGCAAGAAATTAAACAACCTCAAATACCACCTTGTGACATCCCAGACCTGGATGACACTAAATGGCTGCCCCGATCCCGGTGTGCCACATATCCTCAAGGGAATCTCCCCAAATGAAAGAGGCTACTGACTAGAATTGAGGGCCAAGGATGTGCCCATAGGCATAATATTTCATCATTACCAAAGGGTTGCACAGCAGCCGAATATAAATATAGGTAAATAGAGGAAGCAATATAAGTAAAAAGAAGGAATGAAGAAAAGTAAGGACAATAATGAAAATAAATAAAACCACTCGAATAGAAATAAAAAAATTACTATATTCCATGTCACTCGAAAACTGGAAAACATGGATACAATATAGAAGGAATAACATGTTCCACATAAGTATAAAAGAAGTTAAAGACTATCCTGAGCATCTCAAACTCTGAATCTGTCTTTTTCTATCAAGATCTATACTGAATAGAATGAAATCAATTTTTTGAAGTTGTATTCTTTCCTTTTTCAACACTAAAAACAATGTAATCTACTCTTTGTATAAAAAGATTCCTTGAGACGGTGTGAGATAAATCTCAGTCGGACAGCACCAACGGTGTCTATAACATCTAACCCATGCAATGGAAATGTAACAGCATACAAGAAAGAACATATAAAATATAGCAGTACAATGTAACTAAATACCCAAGTATCTGCTTCAACCATAAATTGGTGTCCTAAAATATATATTCCATCAATTTATTATTAAATTTTTATAATTACGTCACACGTAACAATAGTTAAGGGTCCAAATTATCACAAGACCACCTGTAATGATATTTAATAGTGAAGTTCCATGGTAATAACCAACACGACGTATACCTCAAGGGTTGCTAAATTAGTAATAACCATAGCCTATAATAGGGTAACATTGTAATCCTAGAATTGTAGTCCAAGTTATTCCACAAATAGAAACCTAATGAGTCCAACGAGTTCATCCAAGGTAAAATAGTGATACGAAAAGAATGGGCCCCGATGGGATTTAGTCGTGGAACCTACTTGTCAATGTTGGATCTGTGAAGTGTACACAAGGAATATTTTAATAATATTTAAGGGATCCTATGGTGTCATACAGGGCATCCAAATAATATTCAAGGATAGGGAACTAGGTGGGTCTAAACCTATGCAACTGGTATCCGTGAATCGGAATGGGTTTCCGGAGTTCTCATGACATTTCCCGATAAGAATACAAGGCGAGCTCAAGTTAGGCCACTCCTACCCAATATTAAAGTCATTTAATATTTAATTTAGTTCAAGACTTTCTTTTCATTCATGTTATAGGTTAACGTAGCATGAATCCTTTTAATCAAGTCATAATTAATCATTAAGTCCATTGGGTCCCAGCCTTTCCTTCCATTAGTGTATCCTGGCCAAGTAGCATGCAACCTCTATTAATTCCATTTAAAAAATATTTAATAATTAAGGTTCATTATTCTACCTTCAATTAATGTGGTTAGTGGTTCTATAGACATGCAACCTATTATTCATTGATATTTAATCTCTTCAAGTCATGTACTCAGTATACTTGCCAATTTATGTTTTACATTTAAATATCAATTGATGTACATACCATAGGCGGGTCAAGTGGTGAGAATACATGTTACTTTCCATTATGTAATTAAAAATATAAATCAATACATTTAATGTAGAAAAGATTACCCTTATAATGGTTATGCAATGTCACCCCCAAACAGTTTCTCAAACACGTCAAATACTAAAAACCCAAATTACAGAATAACATCCAACATAGGATGGATATAGTTGTGGGTGTAACCACCAACAATTATTCACATATATGGAAAGAAGATATCCATATGAATCTAATTATTATATGCATGGAATATAAATTCTAATAATATAACATGATGAAATTGGTATTCCCCACATAGTAATTCCAAAATCAATGAACATGAGGGATGAGTTATCGACCACACACCTTAGGATCATATAACTCTCCTCCTCCAATAATGGCCTCTTATTTTTCATAGAATGAACTGGATTTTTGCACATCCAACATGAAGAATGGATGCTTAGTTGGATCCCATATAAAGGAGATCATCCAATCATTATCTTTGGCCTTCCAAAATCACTAAAATGAGACTCATGGAGGTAAATATCACTATAACCCATAATAGGAAGAAGTATGGGACTTAATAGATCATGAGGGGAAAAAGGATAATTTACCCAGAAAAATAGCCTATGCGGGGTTTTTCCACATAGTTACCTGTGAATAAGGGGTACTTACATAGTTAGTTTGCATGGTTGTGTGTAAACTATGCGATATAGTTCTGTCTAAAAAATTTTATTGGAAGAGTTATCCAAACTATGCGCCAATCGTGATCTAATCATGAGACATGTATATTTTCTACAAAAATATGGGTTCTGAGATCCATAATTAACCCAAACACCCCTGATACCTTTTATAACTCATTAGGAATCCATATTAGGTCCAAATAAAAGATTTATATTAAAATATAAAGGATCTATACCTAAGTGAAAAATGGGGATCTTACAAATTGAAAAAAATTAGTGAACCTATGATTATTGGTAATGAAGTTTTGTATATTATAATAGAAAAGGTTCAGATTATTTAATAGTGGATGAAGCTGGTGAATGAAAAAAAGTCATATATAGATCATAGAATAAGGCCTCTAGAGTTTAAGTTTAGTGACCATGTATTCTTTAGTGTTTCACATATTTTTAGGAAGTTAATTTTTGAATAGGCAATCAATATTTCTATTTAATTAATCATTAATTTTTAGGTCTTACTGAGAATTAATGATGTGGTGTTTCTATTGGTTCTCTCTCCATTGATTTTTAATTCTCAAAAAATTTTACACTTGGAACAAACCAATAAATTTATCCCTAATTTATTTCATGTAATTTATTAGGTATTTTTTGATATTTATGATGATGTTACATTCATGGAGTGGTCAATCCAGATTCAAGATCGCTGATCGATGTTCTTAGGTGGTGACTTATTCCCTTGGTTAGCATTACATGGAGGCATTGTGGTATAAGAAAAGTATTTTAGAATGGGATTCATGGAAGCATTCCCAATATCCTAAAAAATTATATTTTATAATTTTAATTATTGAGATTATTATTATAAATATTTATTTCAGTTAACTATTCTATCATATTTCATTGTTCTTATAGATGTTGTTTTTGTGTTTTAGTAGCCTATACTAGGGAGAGTTGATATTAATGGATATATTTTTTCATATTTTAGATTATAGATGAGGATAATTATCTAATAAGTATATGATTTAATGTCACGAAATATTCTTCCTCATTCTTCTAATTGATTCATGTCGTGGAGGTTATGGGAGGTGTTTTGTAAAGGGAACTCCTATTAAATTATGATTTCCAATTTAGAGAGGATGAGAACATATTGGTTATCATGGTTGGGGTATGATCGGTTTATATTAGTCATGGTTAGTTTTAAAATAGTTCATGCATATATATAAAATTAGGTGATTCACACATGGTGTGTGCTCCATCATCGTTGGTATTGACACTTGATGTTTGATCATATCACAAAGAGTTGTGTCTCATAATGTCTAAACCCATTGATCCCAAGAATAGAATCATATGATGTTTCATTTAACATTATGAACATCCTCATTAATAATTTATATGGAATGACATGATGTTTTGATTCAAAATATGATGTGAATTTTAGTTAAATAATATTTCCCCTAGAAATCATTTATTTAGTGGTATATTATTAGTATCGTTCGATGTCTAAAATAAAAACATGAAAATCCTCCTGCTTGGATTGTAATAGAGTGTTCGTTGTATAATTGAGTGAGGACCTTCATGTATGGTTGGGGGGGGTTCTATGATAGGTTTTTTCACACTATGGTTTTTGGTTCATGATACAACCCTTCCTTATCTATAGAAAATTTGGAATGTTGAATGCGTTTAGGAGGTAGAGATATAGGATGAATCATGGAGTGATTTTAGAAGGTCAATTTTGGGTGGCCTCATCATGGGGTAATGAAAGTACGTTGTAATGTGATGCATTATTTTTTAGTACCAGTATAAATTTATAATTCTATCCAAATTAATTTATTTTAGGTTAATGTTTCTGAACCTTAAACAAACTCTAGGTGATACCCTTGATACTTATGAACCCCAATTTATTTTTATTGGATCTCATCATCAAGAGATCAACCAATAAAAAACTTAAGATTTATTTCCATATCCTTTATAAATATCTTTCACATTAAACATAGTTTGGGAATGTTTTTATAGTATTTTTGGGGTTGGGAATACTTTTTTTATTCATATATTTGATATGGAGTTGTGTGTTATATATTATTGGGGTTTTCATTTCATGATTTTCTCTGATTGATCACCTCACTCGCTCTTATTCATTGGGCTGATATTTTAAAACATTGATTGGGGTAGGGGATTTGAGAACATTCTTTTTTTATTGTATAAAGTGGAAGTAAAATGATTTTTTGGGTTGATTTTGGATTAACATAATTATTAAAATTATTGTGACATAAAAAATTAACTTTATGGGATAATTAGAAACAATTTTTTCAATGCTATTTTTTATATGATTGATGGTTATTTTATAATGTTGATGAGATTTGTTTTTGATTTTATATTTTTATATTTTCTTTATTTCATTTTACTATTGAAATCAAGTTTTATAAAGGATGAAAATTTAAATATGATAATATAATATTTTTGTGAGATCTTCAAATTATTATGTTATCTCTAATTCTATAGATGCTAAATGATTTTCAAATAATTCTAGACATGTTAATTGTTTCAGTTTTTTTCTAGAAATTGGGTTTTTATTATGCTTATATAATGATTTTTTATTTTTTTTCAATGTTATGATCATGAAATTTTAATTTAATTAGTTATGGTCGCATTAATGAGTTGGGTAGTGAGGTTTTAATTGGTTGGAATCAGTATATATGGTCAGTGGTGTGCAATGTTTGATATGTTTTTCTAGAATTTGGAATTTTAGTTGTGTTGGTCAAAGAAGATGAAATTTTTGTGTTTGAGGAATGGTATTATAGCTTCCTGATAGTAGGGTAATATGATTGGAAAAAAATGAAAATTGTAATATTTTTTGGATGTAAATGAATAATACAAGTGTACAAACTTTTTTCTATGGCATGAAAATTAAGGGTAATGGATGGAATTAAATATGTGTAACTATTTATATTGTTATATAATAATGAATTCAATTGAATAGATAATTTTTTTATATGAAAAAACTATAAACAAGGAAGTAATATCACTAAATAAAAAATTTTATGGTTGATCTTGATTTTCTTATGAACTGATGTTGGCATGGTGGTTTTGTAATTGGATAAGATTATTGGAGTGTAATAGAGGTGGTATTATGTTTTTGATTATTTTTATATTGTTTTATTAATGTATCCCTTCAATGATGGAATTGTCTTTGAATATATTATAAATTGTTCTTTTTATTCTCATATACACCCAACATTAGGTAGATATCCTTATCCACAGTGAAATGTTGTGCATTCTGTGTGTTTTCTCACATAATCTTGGTTTGTGATGTGATTTATGGTTTAATATTCTCTCTCCCCCACTATATCATTCAGATGTGGTATCCTGATTTTAATGGTACATGGATGGGTATTTGACTATTAGGATGTGGGTAAGAGGTTGATTTACTTCATGTTCAAGATAACCTACAATGGTGGATGCTATTATGTGGTTATGGTTAAAACCAAAATTCAATGAGTTTGTTGGACCCTGAGTGGGATAGTGTATATACTGTTCTTTTCTAAAACAAGTCAAAGGATACGTAAGAATTTCTACTATTACTAGAAATTACATTAAAACATGTACGCTTTGTGATATATAGGGTTGAGATCAAACCCACATCATATATGAATTGATATATATGTTTTTTGGGTATCTATGTGGTGGTATAGAAGTTATCAGAGTTCGAATACATTTTACATATTGGTTTTACAGTGAAACATATGTGGGGAAGTAATGTGGGATACACATTGGGGTATATTCATTGATATTATTTTATTATACTTGGTTGAGGAACCTATTGAGTGAACATTGGTGAGGTTGGCTGGTCATTAATGTCGTGAGTTCTTATTGGTTCTTCTGTTTATTAACTAAGAAATTAGTATTCTTCTTACACCATGTACATGGGTTGCCTTGGTGATGGTCCAATAAAGTATACATGTTTTTTCTACCCCCTATATATGTAAATATTTTTTTAATGTTTCATGATCCTGTATTATAATTATGCAAGATAATAATTTTCTAGAGCAAAATATTATTGTCTAATTTTCTCACCATGATTTTATATGGTCATTTTACATTGGAGACTAATATATATAAGGTACAATAAATATTGTGTATTATTATATTATTATTTTTTTATAAATTATGGAATGATTGGTGGATTTATTGTGATTTTCTGAGGATATATATGATTAATTACCCTTATATGTGAATTTTTTAACCTTGGTGCTAGTCACCATCTTTTGTCTTATTAGAGGGGATATTTTGGGTTTACTATGATCACCAATACACGTCCAATATGGATATATAGTGGGGTAAGGTCGTGAAATATTAATAGAAAGAGGTACATTTATTATAATTTGTATGTCTTCTAAGTGTTTTCCTAACCAACACACCCAATGTGAAAGTCTAAGAATATAATTTGGTGCAATATTTTTTAATAGTTTTTCTTTCATTCTTGATATTTTATATAAAGTTATGTGTTTTACGTTTTTATTTTTTTAGCCTTGGGTCGGGCTTGAAATTTTCTTTACATTCATGAGTTATATTTTTTCATAGATTTACATAACATTTTTGTGACTGTGTAGAGATGAAAAATGTATTTTAAGAAATTAAAATAATGATTTTTTGAAAATATTTGTGTTTTTATTAAATTTAATAAATAAATTATATGATCACAACCAAAAAAAATTGAATCTTAAAATTTTTAATCAAATTTTTTTTCCTTTATATTACCTTCTAATTCAATGAAATTGGATGAATAAACTTGTCGTGTTGGGATAAACCTTGAATGGGTGATATATAGAAGGGATGTAGGTTGTTTTGATTGATACTAGAACTAGATGATTTTTCATATTGGAAACCCAACAATATTAAATCTCATTGATAGGGTATAGTGAGGCAAGTTGGATTCCTTGGTAACTTCTCAATATGAAATAACTTATAGTGCATTAGGGGATATGGTTGATAGATATTAATAGTGGATTTGGACTGATCAAAACCTTAATAATTAATCATGTGATCCTAGTTTTTCTATTATCATCAGAGTAGTATGATTAAGGACTATAGTTGTTGAGTGCTATGAGAATGTATTCCCTCATAAGGGTTTATATTTTGGGAACCAACGTTGGTTGTAAATATTTTATTAAGAAGTTATCTATCACTATTGAGAAGAGAGTAGAAGTTCATGTATTGTAGGTAAATCATATCATTGAAACTAAATAGATAGATAGTGTAATGGTGATCTTTGTTATTTTCATCTGGTTGTGAATATTAATGAATATATCAATTTTGGGAATTTGAATATGTACTGAGGCTAAACATCCATCTCATTCTTGGTGTGTGGAGATATATACAATGTAAATGGCTTCAAATAATTATTTCTTATTTAAATAGTTCTATATGTGAATTATAAATACATGAGATTACATAACAATATTATATTAGACTATCATTGAAAAAATATCTCCATAACTAGGAATGTATAAATGGACATGAAATCGAATTTAATTGTAAAATTAATTTGGGTTAATTTTTATTTATAAGATTCTGATTTATGCATCATTGTAAAATGAACATAATTCAGTTCCTTTTTATTGTTGAGATATGATTGTAAGGAATTAAATCATGGTGTTTAGGAATGTAATTTTGAGACCCTTGGATCGGTAGTACATGAATAAAACTACACATTCCAGAAACCATGTAATGGATCACCAAGATTAGTAAAAAAAATCAAAAAGGTAAATGTGCCAGTAGATACAATTGAAAACAATTTTAAAAATTCTACAAAATTATTATAAGATTATAACATGGTGTTAATTTAATTTGAAAATGGAATTTTATCTAAAGTTTAATTGTCCTATTATTATAATTTATTCTTAATGGGATATTGTGAAATTGGAATGTAATATTTTTTAGGATGTTGGAGTTATTATTATACTTTTTCATTGTAATTTCTTCTAAAAAAGGGTAGTGGTTGGATAAATGTTACATCTATTTGAATTATTTATTTATAAATAAAACTCGTTAATATGTTGTCATCTTATCCAATGTAATTTATATTTTATTTTTACCCAATTGAAATTGTAAAAATAAATATGTCACATTCAATTTGTGAAAGGTTTGGTCCCACAACTGATACCTACTCCTTATTATTTAATGTTTCTCTTTGAGTAAGGGAATTTACTATAGAAAAATATCCCATTATAATTGGAAATTTTTGGTATCATCCTATACTTATTAGTGTTTCAAAAAAACAATATGTTACTAATTAGACAGACTAATTCTGATATATAATTATTTATGAATGGGACCATTTTGATTAAAAATGTTTCTTGGAATCAACAACAACTGATAAATATTGTCTTCAACTTTATCCTTTATTTAAATACAATCAAAATTTAATCTCCACATCAAGAACTCTTATAATTGAAATTCATTTTGAAATATAGATCAATATGCCTTGTACAATAATTTCCAAATTCCAGTTTTCCATTTCTCAATATCATATCAATAAAAATACATGCTATAAATATTTATTACTATACATCTAATAACTTCTAACTAATTTTCTTTATTATCATAACTATGATTATATAGAAAATACATTTGGCCTCTTCTTTTTATTCAATACCAAAAATATATGAAAAAGGAGTAGTCAATGATCTTCTAAGATTCTCAATCACTTTCTATCTCTAGATCTACCATTATTAATTATTACGTGTTCCATTAAAAAATTTAAATAATGTATTATACTTTTAACACCCACATTTAGATGAAAAACATATAGAAAATAATTTCATCTTGAATGAGTCTATTGTGTCGTATATTCTCTTAACAAAATAGATCACATATCATCTTCTTTAATTAAACTAATTTATTATTCAATGATAAGGTATTAAACATTATCCAATTATTTTAGAATTTATGAATATAATAACATTTTCTATGTTATACAATCAGTAGGAATACCATGTTTTCCAAAACTGTAATGCAGTACAAAATATATATGATATCATAAGCATCTAAAAATATATTACAGAATATTATATATTTATTTTTAACAAATATAATACTTAAATAAATTTCTGTATTGATAGATATTATGAATATATTTTTTATTCATGTAATATTATTACACATTATTATTTCTAAGTTCCCCTCCTTAAATATTTTATTTCTATCTATAAAACTAAGGCATATACTTCCAGTTCCAATTTTCATCCTCACTCTCTAATGAAATATATTTTCCATCATCAAAATATGTTAATCATAACATAACTATTATATTTCTCTAAATACTAAAAAAATTTCTTTTCAAATATCTTATGAATCATTAATTTAAGAAATTTTTCACCTTTGACCAACTCAGACAAAACTCTATCCATTGGGCACATACGGCAGCCCCCCACTCCCATGTCACATCCTTCATGAATCTATGTTTCCATAGCACCCATACTTGAGGGAGAGACTAACCTTAGAGAGTCATCATTCTTTAGTCAATGTTGTGTACTGGATACTCATAAAAGGTATCATCATCATATAACTCAACTTACTCATTATCAAATGTATGGGACAAGTCATAATTATATTAATGAAGCTGTGAAACATGAAATATGTCGTGCATTGCACAGTACCTCTGAGGTAATAGCAACCAATAGGCTACTGACCTAACTCTCTCTATAATCTCAAAAATCCCTATGTAATGAGGACATTGAATTCCATAAATTTGTAACCATATATTCCTTATCTTGGGGGTTACCTGAATAAAAACATGATCCCCAACCTTGACCTCTAGGGGTTATCGACAGTGCTCAACATGATATTTTATTTCTATACTGAGTTGTATTACAACGATTTATGATCATTTAAACATGCTCTAAAGTATCATTAACGATATGAGGACCTAGTCGGGCTACCTCACCTGCCTATCGACAACATTGAGGTGAACGACCTGAACATTCATATTATGCCACAAAAGGATCCATATTAATCATTTCCGGAAATCTGTTATTATAGGAGAAATCAATGATAAGGATATTCTTGTTTCATGAACCACAAAAATCAAGGACACATGCTCAGTGCATATCCTTTAGAACCTTTATTGTTTGTTCTAATTTTCATTCGGTCTGAGGGTGAAAAGTTGTTTTTAGAAGAACCTCTATTACCATAGCCTTCTATAATCCCTTTGAAAACCATGATGTGAAATGAGAATCCCTATCTGAAATGATAGTATGGGGGACCCCATGGAGTTATACTGTCTCACAGACATATAGTCTTCATAGCTCATAAACTAAGAAATTCTCTGAAATATAAACTATGTTGTATTATTTAGTTATTCGAACAATGACAACCAATAAAACATCTCTACCTCTTGGCATCCTAGGTAACCAAAATGAAAAATCCAAAGAAACATCTTCTCATTTCCATTATGAGACTAGAAGTGCCTAAAACCGGTATGGAGGACTCTAGTGCTCTGTCGTCACCTACTAACCGGTGGAACACCTACTGATAAATCCTAATATCAAGGATGAGAGGTAAGACTGCTCATGACTCTCATGAAACTCTTTAAGAATCATATAAAAGATGTTCATTAAATTCCATTTATCACTAGATTATCATACATCTTGGGTTTGATTTTTCTCAGTCAGAACATCTACAACTATATTTCCCTTCCCAGGAATATAGGTAATATAAAAATAAATCGATTGTAAATATATGACCCATATACATTTTCTGAGGTTCATGTAACACTGGGAAACAATATATTGATGTCTTTTGTTGTCAGTGTACACCACAAAGTGATCGCCTAATAAATAGTTTCTCCAGCAACATAAGGTGTGGACAACTGCTACTAGCTCAATGTCGTGTGTGGGATAATTTCTCTCATGAGGCCTCAACTTCTGAGATCCATACGCAACAACTCTATCTTCCAATGTCATCACTAATCCTAGGCTGAATCCTGATGAATCACAGAAGATTGTATAACTTATACCTAGCTTTATAAGAGTTAGAATATGTGTTGATACAAGCCTCCCTTCTAGCTTCAGAAAGGATTTCTCATATTCTTCTAACCATATGAACCTTATACCCTTATTTTTAGGACCAGTTAGAGGTGAATAATGGTATTAAAATTAACGTATGAAATGCATGTAATATTCAGCCAGCCCCAATAAGTTATTTATATCAATCACAGTCTTGGACTGCTCCTATTAAACTATAACACAAACCTTTTATAGGTCAATAGATACTCCTGATTCTAATATTATGTGACCCAAAAAGTGAAATATGACAATCAAGTAGTGTAACATAGAAATATTGGTGTAAATATGGTTCTATATCAGTGTACTCAAAATGTTCTCAAAATTTTTCCATTGTATCTATGAGTGTGAGAATACACCAAGATTCCATCCACAAAGACCATGATAAAAGAGACCAAATATGGGTGGAAAATCATATTCAATAGAGCTACAAAAATGGTGGGCACATAATTAATAACAAAAAATATTACAAGGTACTCATGCAGATGATAATTATAAGAGAAATATGTATGAGGTATGTATGATGGCCTAAAATTTACCTGATGAAACCCAGATCCCAGGTTGATCTTGGAGAAGAACATGGCTCCTCAAACTAGGTCAATGATATCACATATTCATGGAAGTGGGTTCCTATTCATGAATGTAAGTTGGTTCAACCCTTCATAACACTACCATAGACCTAAGGTTTGATATGCCTTCATTGAAAAAATCATGGGCAGACCCCAAGGGTATGTACTATGCCACATAAAGCCTTTGTCCTATAAATCCTCTAACTACAACTTTATCTCTTGAGTCCCTCTTTCTTCCATCCTATATAGAGGAACGGACACTAGAAATGATCCTGGAACAAGATTAATAGTAAACATTATCAATATATCAGGAGGTAATCTAGATAAATCATGGGGAAATAAATCCTTGAAATGATCCACTATAGGAGGGAAATCATCCTAGCGTATACCCTGGTCCCCCATAAAGAAATATTCAATCTGGGTGGTCACTCCACCTAACACATGATTCTATTGTCTCGTTCTCCCATCATGGATATCCCACTCGCCATTGTGGTTATAACTACTTCCCTCTGGTGATGTAAATGATACCATTTTTTGGTAATAGTCTACAAAATCATGAAACCATTCTATCTCCTGTATGACACTATAGTCAATCATCTTAAGAAAAAAGAGGTTCCATAAAAAATGGTAACTACCTGCCTTAATGGGAAAGTCCCTTCATAGGACTATACCCTATATTCGTACCCATAACAGTGCATATAGGGTCATTACACAATAGTAATATAGTATCTCTAATCTAATACTTTCCAAGATAGATACAGAGATAAAGTAGGCAGTTCCTTGAGTGGCACTCTTACAGGTAAAAGTGGTAGCTCAGGGCCCACCATGCCTGGAGATTGGTCATCGCCACCTTCCTAGAATAGGATATGAGAAATTTGTGGTGGCATTGGTCTATAAATACTAATCACACACCTCAGAACAAGATTAATAATAAAGTGGTAATCACTAGAAGAAACTGAACATTGTAAAACTCACTACCCAAGTCACACTACCCTAACTACCTGCTAAAACAGCCACGTATCATTAAGTGCTCATGTATAAGTTCCATTAGATTTTACATTTTATTATGAGTTTCACTCCATTACCTTTCATAAACCCAACATTGAGGGATAAGGATGTGCATCCAATTCATTCTAGATGTTAGGATTCACTTTATAATCTGTAGTCATTTCCAGTGAATCAGTTCCTATACACCTTATCACTACAAACAACACCCATTTATTTATATAATAATGGATAGACAAGATAAATTACTCATCCCAACCAATGATGTCACGTACACCTCATGAATTGAGATAGGAAATCACTCAAAAAAAATCAAGAGTAATATAGGCATAATATAACTATCACATCATCACTCAAAAATCACAAGAATTTCAAGTAATGAAAATCCATGAAATTATCATATATGGCATGGAAATACGCATGACATGCGAATTGAATGTACCTATAATCATTCATTTAATAATTCTAGTTTCCATTATATCACCGGGCCAAGGATGAAGTAAAAACCTCAAACTGAGTAATAATCAACAACATCATACATCAAGTGTGTCACCCAAAAGTGAAATAATATCAATTGTTATAGGAAAAAGAGAAAAAAAAATATAATTCTATGTAACATGGACTTTGCCCCGAACCTGGGTTTTTGACCCCAATTAATGGGTTATAAACAAGTTCCCAGCATTCCTAATCTCCAATCAATTATCTCCAAATAGTAATTCCAGAAAGGAAACCACCTCTGAAACCACTTTTTGAAATCCATGTCCTATATTCCACTAAATGGATGCCCCGATCTTGGTGAGTCACATGTCCTCAAATGCATCTCTCCAAATGCAAGAGGAAACCAACCAGAAGTGATGGCCTAGGGTGTTATCATTAGGGTAATATTTCCTCATTACCGAAGTGTCGCACAACGACTGAATATAAATATAGGTAAATAGAGGAAGTAATATAAGTACACAGAATATACAACGGAAAATAGAGACCACAAGGATAATAACTAAAGAAACTTGAATATAAATAAAAATTGGTGATATTCTAAGTCACTATAAAATTGGAAAACATGCATATAAGATAGAAGGAATAACAAGTTCTGCATAAGTATAAATGAAATAAAAGACTATCTTGAGCATCCAGAGCTCTGAATCTGTCATCTACTATCAAGATCTATACTAAATAGAAACTGATCACGTGTTTGAAGTCATATTCTTCCCTTTTTCAATTCCTAAAACCTACTAATCTACTCCAGGTACAAAATGACGCCCTGAGAGGGTGTGAGATAAATCACAATGGGAAACCACCAATGGTGTCTATAACATCCAGCACGTGTAATTAAAATGTAACAATATGCAAGCAAACACGTATAAATTAAAGTAGCATAATGTAACTAAATACCCAAGTACATGTTTCATCATGCAGCTGGCATCTGAACATAACCAATGTATTAATTGATTTCTAACAGTTTATAATTATGTCACATGTAACAATAGTAAAGGTTCCAAGTTATCCCAAGGCCACCAATAATGATATTTAATAGTGAAACCCCATGGTAATAACCAACACAACGTTGACCTCAAGGGTTCTTAGCTCAGTAATAACTATATCCTGACATGGGTAAGAGTGTAATCCTAGGATCTTAGTCCAATTTATTCCATAATTAGGAACCAAATGAGTCAACGGAGTTCAACCAAGGTTAAATGGGGATAAGAAAAAAATGGGTCCAATGGGCTTTAACCATGGAACCTAATTTCCAATGCTGGATCCAAGTAGTGTATCCAAGGAATAGTGTAATAATATTTAATGGATCCTATGGTGTCATATTGAGAATCAAAATAATAGACAAGGAACATTAACTAGTTGGGTATCTACCTAAGCAAGTCATATCCTTGAATCGGAATGGGTTTCCTGAGTGCTCATGGCATTCCCTGTTAAGAATCCAAGGTGAGATCAAGTTAGGATACTCCTAATCTATATTAAATTCAGGTAATATTTCATTTGGTTCAATCCTTAACTTTAATTAGTTTTATAGTTTTATGTATCATGAAATCTTTTAATGAACTCATAGTTAATCAATATTTCCATTTGGTCCAAGCCTTTCCTTCCATTAGTGCGATTATTCCAAGTAGAATGCAACCTCTATTAATTCCATTAAACACATATTCAATAATTAAGGTTAATTAGTATACCTTCCTTTAATGTGGTATGTGGTTCTATGGACATGTATCCTATTATTCATTCATATTTAATCTATTCAATTCATATACATAGTATACTTTCTAGTTTCCATTTCACATTTAATTATCAATTCAAGCACTTCCCTTTGGCGGGTCAAGTGGTTATCATACATGGAATGTTCCATTGTGTAATTCACAATATAAATCAATCCATTTAATATAGAAAATATATCCCTTATAAGTGTCAATCAGTGTCCCGCCCAAGCAGTGCCTCAAACATGTCAAATATTAAAAACCCAAATTATGGCATAATATCCTACATGGTATGGATGTAGTTGTGGGTGTAACCACCAACAATTATTCACATATACGGAAAGAGAAAATCCATATAGTTCTTATAATTATAGAAATGGCATATAAATTCAATTAACATCACCTAATAAAATCGGTGGTCCGCACACAGTAATTCCAAAATCAATAAACTTGAGGGATGAGTTATAGACCACCCACCTTAGGATCATACAATTATCCTCCTCCAACATCGACCCATGATTTTTCATAGAATATAGTAGATCGTTGCACATCCAACATGATGAATGGAATATTGGTTGGATCTCGGATGAAGGATATCTTCCAATCCTTATCTTTTGCCTTCAAAAATCTCTAAAATGAGATCCAGGGAGGTAAATATTACTAGAACTCATAATAGGAATAAGGATGGAACTTAATAGACCATGATGGGAAAAATGAGAATTTACCCAGAAAAATATCTTATGCGGCATTTGTCTACATGGTTACCTTGGAAGAAGGGGCACTTTCATGGTTTGGCTACATGGCCTTGCACCAACCCTGCAATATGGTTTTTCCTGAAAATTTATATACGCATAGTTATCCAAACTATGTTCCAACCATGAGCTAACCATACGACATTGACATTTTCACCAAAATATTTGTTCTGATCTCTAAACATAACCCAGAGACCCATGTAACCTTTTCTTACTCATTAGGAATCTATATTAGGTCTACTTTTATGATTTAGACTAAAATTTTAAGGATCCACACCTATGTGAAAAACTAGAATATTACATGTTAAAAAAATCAGGGAGGCTATTATTATTGTAAATGATGTTGTGTAAATGTGAATAGAAAAGGTTCTTATTATTCAATAGATTTTGAAGATGGAGAAATAAAAAATCATATATAGATCATAGGATAAGGCCTCTAGAGTTTGAGGTTAATTACCATGTATTCATTAGTGTTTCCAATATTTGTAAGAAGTGTATTTTTTCTAGGAAATGAATATTTCTCTTTAGTTCATCATTGATTTTTAGGTTTTATAGGGAATTAGTGGGGTGGTGTTGTGATTGGTTCTCTCTCCATAGGATTTCCATACTCAAAAAAATATTCACGCCACAAACCTGTAAATTTATCCCCTATTTATTTCATGTCATTTATTAGGAATTTTTTGGATATTTATGATGATGTGACATTCCTCAAGTGGCCAATAAAGATTTATCATAACTAAGAGATGTTCTTAGTGGGGGGGACTTATTCCCATGGTTATCATTCTATGGAGGCATTTTGGTGTAATAATAGTATTTTATAATGGGATACATGAACACATGATCAGTATCCTAAATTTTTTTAGATTGTATATATTTTAATTATTGAGAAGATTATTATACATATTTAATTCAGTTAATTATTCCCTCATAAATTATTGTTCTTAGAGATGTTTTTGTTGTGTTTTAGGGGTCTATACAAGGGTGACTTGAGTTTAATGGATTTTTTTTTTATAGTCTAGATTTTAGATGATGACAGCTATTTAATAAGTATATGATGTAATGTCACAAAACATTCCACTCAATTTCTTTAATTGATTCATGTGGTAGAGGTGATGGGAGTGTTTTTTTTTAAAGGGAACTACAATTAAATTTTGATTTCCAGTTGTGAGAAGATGATCACATATTAGTTATCATGTTTGGGGTATGATCGGTTCATATTAATATGTGATAGTTTCAAAGGAGGTGATTTACGTATTAAAAAGTAGGTCATTCACACTTGGTGTGTGCACCATCATCGGTGGTATTATCAGTTTATTTTTGATCATATCACAAAGAAGTGTGTCTCATAATACCTAAACCTAGTGATCCATGGAATAAAAGAATGTGATTTTCTATTTACCATTATGAACATCCCTATTAATAATTTATTGGGAATGACATGATGATTTGATTCAAAACATGATGTGAATTTGGAGTTAGATAATGGTTTCCCATAAATCATTCATTTTGTTTTACATTATTTTTTTCGTTCGATCTCTAAAAGACAAAAATGTAAATCCTACCTCATGGATTATAATAGAGTGACAGATATATAATGGTATGAGGACCTCTAGGTATGGATTTGGGGTCATATGCTAGGTTTTATCACACTATGGTGGTTGGTTCATGATACAACCCATCCATAACTATATAAAACTTTGAATGTTTAATGAGATTAAGAGGAAGAGATATGGGGTGAATAATGGTGTGATATTAGGAGGTCAATTTGAGATAGCCACTTTATGGGGTTATGAAAGTATGTTCCAATGTGATACATTATATCTTAGTACCTGTATTTATTCATAATTTCATCCAAATAAATTTATTTTAGGTTAATTTTTCTGAACCTTAAAAAAACCCTAAGTGATACCCTTGAGACTTAGGAACCCCAATTTATTTTTATTCGATCTTATCTTCAGGATATCAACCAATAGATATCTTTAGATATATTTCCTCATCCATTATAAATACCTATCACATATAAATTTTTTTGGGTTTCTTTATAGTAGTTTTGGGGATGGGATTACTTTTACAATTCATTGATTTGATGCATATTTTTCTGATATATATTATAGGGGTTTCATTTCATGATTTGGTTCCACTGATCACCTCATTCGAACTTATTCATTTTGAAGATATTTGAAAACATTGATTGAGGTAGTGGATTTGAGAACATTATTGTTTTAGTGAATAATGTAGAATTAAAATTATTTTTTTTGTTGATTACGAATTAACATATTTATGATAATGATTGTGACGTAAAAAATGATTCCATGAAATAATTAGATATAATTTTTTTCAATGATATTTTTTCTATGATTGATGGTTATTTTCTTATATTGTTGAGATTTGTTTTTGATTTTATTTTTTCAATTTTCTTCTTTCATTTTACTAATTAAATCACACTTCATAAAAGGATAATAATTGAAATATGATAATGAAATATTTCCCTGAGATCTAGTGTTATCTCTAATGTTTAAGATGCTAAATAATTTTTAAATAATTCTTGAATTGGGAATTGATTTAGTTTTTTTCTAGAAAAATGTTTTTTAATATTCTTATATAAAAGTTGTTGATTTTTTTTAATTTTATTCTCATGAAAGATGAACTTAGTTGGTTATGGTCACATTAATGAGTTGGTAGGGACGTTGTGATTAGTTGGAATTAGTACAGTTGGTCAGTTGTGTGCATTGTTTGAGATGTTATTGTATAATTTAGAATGTTAGTTTTGTAGTTTGAAGAAGATAACCTATTACGTTTAAGGAATGGTTTTATATCTTCCTGATACCAGGGTAATATGATTGTAAAAAATAAAAAATTTACTATTTTAGGATGTAAATGAATAATACAAGTGTAAAAACTTCTTTCTATGGCATGAAATGGATAGGTAATGGATAGAATGAAATATTTTCAACTATTGATGTTGGTCTATAATTATGAATTCAATTGAATAAGGAAATTATTTTTATTTTATAATTATATGAAAAATTTATAAACAAGGATGTAATATCACTAAATACAAAAAATTTACGGTTTATGTGGGTTTTTTATGAACTAAAGATGGCATGGTCGTTTTTTTAATTAGATGTTATTAGAAGAGTGTAATAGAGGTGGTAATGTGTTTTTGATTATTTTTATAGTGTGTTATTAGTGTGTCCTTTCAATGATGGGATTTTCCCTAAATATATTATAAATTGTTCTTCTTATTCTCATATATACCCAAACTTGAGTTGGATATCCTTATCGATAGTGAAATGTTGAGTATTTTGTGTGTGTTCTCAAATCATCATAGTTTATGAGATGATGTATGGATGAATACTCTGTCTTCTCCAATATATCATTCAGATGTGGTATCGAAATTTTGATGGTACATGGTTGGGTCTATTACTATTAGGAGTAGGATAAGAGGTTGATTTAATTCAAGTTCATGATAACCTACAACGGTGGATGGTTTGTGTGGTTATGGTTGTTAACCAGTGTCAGTGAGTTTGTTGGACCCTGAGTGGGATAGTGTATGTACAGTTATTTTCTAAAACCCATTAGACGATACATAAGAATTTTTACTATTATTATAAATTACATTAAACCATGTATAGTTTGGGATATATATGGTTTTTATCAAACCCAAAACATATATGACTTGATATATATGTTTTTTTGGGTATATGTGTTGTGGTATAGAAGTTATCAAAGGTCAAATACATTTTACATAGGGGTTTTAAAGAGAAAAATTAGTGGGAAAGTAAGTTTAGATACCCTTTAGGGTATATTAATTGATATTATTTTATTATACATAGTTGAGATGCCTATTGAGTGAACGTTGGTGAAGTTGGCTTGTAGTTTGTGTGGGGAGTTCTTATTGGATCTTCTATTTATTAACTGAGAAATTAGTATTCTTCTTACACCCTGTACATGGGGTTTCTTGATGATGATCATACAAAGTATACATGTTTTTCCTACCCCTTATATACATAAATATTTATCAATGTTTCTTAAGCTTGTATTATGATTATGCAAGGTAATAATTTTCCCAAGTAAAAGTTATTGTTTGAGTTTATTGCTATGATTTCTTATGGTCATTTTACATTATAGACTTATATTTATAAGATACAACAAAAATTGTTTATGATTATAGTTTTTTAGTTTTTTATATATTATGGCATTGATTGGGGGATTTAATGTGATTTTATGGTGATATATATGATTAATTACCCTTATATGTGAAATTTTTACCCTTGGTGTTATTTAAAATATTTTTGCCTATTGGAGGGCTGACTCTGGGGTCACTCTGATCATCAACACATGTCTAATATGGGTTTATAGTGGGGGATGTCATGAAGTATTTATGGAAAAATATTCATTTTTTAGAATTTGTATGGATTCTAAGTGTTCTCTTGACTAACACACCTAATGTGAATATATGAGAATCTAATGTGGTGCAGTATTTTTTTATTTTTTTCTTTTATTCGTGAGATTTTAAATAAAGTTTTGTGTTTTAGGTTTTTATTTATTTATCCTTGGGTCAGGCTTGAAATGTTCTGTAAATTCATGCATTAAACTTTTTATAGATTTACAAAACATTTTTGTGACTATGGGGGGATGAAAATGTATTTTAAAAAATTAGAATAATCTTTTTTTGTAAAATATCAGTTTTGTTAATTAAAATTAAAAAATAAATTATATGATAATAACCAGAAAACTTTTAGGTTTTCAATCAAAATTTATTGAAAAAAAATTATTATTTCATTTATATTATCTCTTAATTCGAAGAAATTGGATGAATATAACTGTTGTGTTGTGATAAACCTTGAATGGGTGAGATATAGAAGAGATATAGGTTGTTTTTATTGATACAAGAACTGGATGACTGGTCAAATTAGAAACCCAACAAAAATAAATCTCATTGAGATGGTATAGTGAGGCAAGTAGGATTCCATGGTAACTTCTAAAGATGAAATAACTTATATTTAATCAAGGGATATAGTTAATATATATTCATAGTGGATTTGGTTTAATCAAAACCTTACTAATTAATCATGTGATCCTAGTTTTTCTATTATATTATGAATATTAATATTAAGGACTGCAGTTGTTGGGTGCTATAAGAATACATTCTCACAGAGGGGTTTTTATTTTAAGAACCAACATTGGTTGTAAATTTTTTTTTTAGAAATTATCTATCACTGGTGAGAATAGATAAGGCGTTCATATACTATATGTAGAACATATCATTGAAACAAAATAAATTGATAGTGTAATGGTGTCATTGATTATGTTCATTTGATTGTGATAATTATGAAATGTATCTATTTTTGGAATTTGAATTTGTACTGAGGCTAATGATCCATGTGATGTTAAGTGTGTGAATATATAAACAATATAATTGGTTTGACAAAATTATTTTTTATAGAAATGGTGCAACATGTGAATTATAAACACAGGGGATTAAAACCCAATGTTATGTTATATTGTCATTGAAAAAATATTTCCATAACTAGGAATGTATAAATGGACTTGAAATAAAATTTAATTGTAAGATGTATTTGGGTGAAAAAAATTATAAGCGTCTGAATTATGCGTCATTGGAAAATGACCTCCAATACGATTCATTTTTATTATAGAGAAATGATTCCAATGAATTACATAGAGGGGTTTAGGAAATGATTTTGGAGACCCTATGATCTGAAGTACATGAATAAAACTACACATTCCATAAACCATGTAATGGATCACTAAGACTGCCACAAAAATTTATAATGGTATATGTGTCAATAGTCACAACTGAAAATAGTTTCAAAAATTATACCAAATTCTTATAGGATTATAACATGCTCGTAATTGAATTAGAAAAATGAATTTTTGTTAATGTTTAAATGTCCTATGATTATAATTGATGATTAATGAGATATTGTGAAATTGGAATGTAATAATTATTTATGAGGTTGGAGGTGTTATTGTAATATTCAATTGGAATGGGTTTTAAAGTGTATGTTTCTATATTTGGGTTCCCTCCTTTCTTTGTTATCATAAAATCACCTCTTAATAATTATAAACATTTTAAATAATATTATTAATGATGATATCTGGTATTTTTTTAGCATTGCCTTCGAATTTGGGATTCAGTAAAAATTCTCCAAATTTGTGGCCTACCATATGATCTGTTATAAATATAGGTAAATTTTCCTTTATGTTATTGATATAAATAGTATGGTCGTTCATTGTATGTATTATTATAGATACTTGAGACCAAGTTAAGATTATTTTTTTTTCTGTCTTTGTGTTTTTCTTTTTTATTTTCATTAATAAATGATTTTCTATAAAAGGATTTTTTTTATTGAACATGTCCCACGTGACTCCTTTTTTTAAAAAAAATATTAAGAAACACTTTCGATTTTCTCTTATTATCTATTATGGCAACGAAGAATCAAATGATCCCTATATAGATTCCTTTTTCTAATTCTTCTTCAAAGTGCAAGATAACCCCAAGGGGTTGTTGGTTTTCTTCTACCAATGGGGGACTTTTCGTCACCACTCTTATGAGGATGGTCTAAAGGGTTCATAATGACCCCTCTTATTATAGGGATCTTCCCTAGCCGACACTTACATCAGTCTCTACCCAAAAATTTCTGGTTCACAATAAATGTAACATCTATTTGAATGGGCAGGGGGTTGGATAAATGGTATATCTATTTGAATTATTTATTTCTAAATAAAACTCAATGATATGTTATCATCCTATCCAATGAAATTTATATTTTATTTTTACCCAATTGAAATTAAATAAATAGATTTCATAAACAATTTCCGCAAGGTTTGGTCCCACAACTAATACCTACTCCTTATTGTGTGAAGATTCTATTTGAGTTAGGTATTTTTTAGTAGAACAAATATACAATTACAATTGGATCAATGTGGTATAATCCTCTACATATTTGTGTTTCAAAACACCTGATATCTCACAAACTAGACTAACTCCTAACTATATACAATAATTTATGAATGTGGAGAGTATGATTAAAAAGAAATTATGGAAACATCAAAAACTGATGAATACAATCTTCTACATGATCATTTTTTTAAATAGAATCAAAGGAATTTGAAAATTGAAATTTATTTTGAAACTTTGATCATAAATCCTTGCACACTAATTTTAAAATTATTGTGTTCTATTTCTCAATATCAGATCAAAAAATATACATGCTCTAATTATTTATCTTCATACATCTAACAACTTCAAACTCATGGTATTTATCACTATTACTAAGAGTATATCCAAAATATATTTGATCTATTATTTTTATTAAATACTAAAAATATATAAAAAGGGATCAGTACAAGATCTTCTAAGATTCTCACCCACTTTATTTCTCATGATCTACAATAATTAATAATGAATTGTTCCATTAAAAAAATTTTCAATAAATTCTTATACTTTAACCACCACATATAGGTGAAAAAACATACAAAAAATAATTTCATCTTGAATTAATCCCTTGTGGTGTATATTCTCATAGCACAATGGCTTCCAAATAATCTTCTTTAATTAAATTCATTTGTTATTCAATATTAAGATATTAAACATTAACTAATTATTTTAGAATTTATGAATAGAATAACATTTTCCATGTTATACAATCCTTAGGAATACCATGTTTTCCAAAACTATAAAGCAGTAAATAATATATATAATATCATAAGCATCAAAAAATATAATACCCAATATTATAGAATTATTATGATAAAATATAATACTTAGCTAAATTTTTGTATTTAAGGAATATCATAATTTTATTTTTTATTCATGTAATTTTATTTCTAATTATGATTTTGGAATTCCCTTCCTCAAATATTTTATTTTTTTATATAAAACTAATTCATATACATCCAGTTCCAATTTCCATCCACACTCTCCAATTAAATATATTATGTATTATCCAAAACTTTGAATCATAAAATAACTGTTATATTTTATTAAATATTAGTATTTTTCATTTTTAAATATCATATGCATCCCTAATTTTGGAAATTTTCATCTTTAACCTACTTAGACACAAATACAATATGTCTTGAAAAATATTTGGGACATTATAAATATTTTTCATATCTTGAGATAAAGATTATATGAATTAGTAATCTTTAGTTAATTATCACACTCACAAAAACACATATTTTATACTTCTCAATGTATATTAATTCTTCCTAAAAACAAACTCAAAACACTTCATACAAAATATCAATATCTTCCAATGACTCTCAGTGATAGTTGATAATAAATTAAATCCATCAATAATTCTATTGGACTATTAAATATCAATATTTCAATTTGTTTTTTACCTAAACAACTATTTTCCAATATAAATATCCTAAAAAACCGGTTAATCAAATTAAATCTACTCCCATTGAAAAAATTCTTGACACATCATTAATGAATGATGTTATGTTTTTCAGAGAATTTAATAAATATGTGATGAGAAATTTTTGGTAGGGGAAATTATATTATCCCCTCAACATTCATTACCATATTACAATCCCCTATCAATATTAACTGGTACATCAGATTAAAAACCAATAAATAAAATAGTTCAAATTATCTTATATAATTTGTGAACTCCTTATTTCCAATTAAAAATATAATCCTATGAATTTGGATGGGATTTATTACCACCAATACTCAAGTGGGATTTTATGTTTTAACATGATGTTTCTTCCTTAATATTGAAAAAATACACTTTAACATTTAATTTATAAACACATACTAAATATAATTTTTTAAGAATATGTTTTACTAGATTCATATCTTTTTTTTCAACATTTTTAGATGAAAATTTTTCAATGTAAATTTTATTCAATATAGAATACTATATATTTTTTCCTAATACAACACACTTTTTATTTTGTTTGATTCTAAATACCCAATAGTATCTAAAATGTTTCCCCCAAGTATATAGACAATCTCATATAGATATTATTTTATATCTAATCATGATCTTTATTCATACCTTCTATCCGTTTTTGTTGATCGATATCATCTACAACTGATTTTGGCTAAATAATCGAAATGGAAATATTTTGAATCACTAATATCAAAATTCTACATTTAAACACTGGAGCCTCATAATTTATAATAATTTTTCTATTTAAACATGATTAATCAATATTTTTATCACCAGGCATATGTGAGTGACAATAACTATCAATAATAAAGATATATTCGTCAAATAATTTTTTATAGAAACATCAGAAAGAGTGACTTCTCTCATTATTTCATTTTTTAAATTTTATTTCATTTTATCTTTCATTTTTTTATAAATAGTCATATGTGAGTGACAAAAACTATCAATAATAAATGACATAATTATCTAATAATATTTCATACCAACATCTGTAAAGATTGACTTCTATCATTATTTCATTTTTTAAATTTTCTTTCATTTTTATCTATAGGGAAGCTGTCTGGGAATTTAATTAGGAAGTCATCTACATAAAGAACCTATTGGTCAAATCATCCACATATTTTATTCAAATAGTAAATAAATTTACATTTGGATATCCTTTAAGAATTTTTTATCTTGGATTTATTCCACTAACAATATATATTATTCTTTTTTGTTAATCCCCCATGATTCATTCCATCTCCATGGAATTGAAATATTATACCAATGTGAATATTATATGATTATAAAAACTCCTGGTCACCAATAATAACCTCTAAAGCTTATTATTTTGAATTAATATATAAAATTTACAGAAGGACATGGTTATAATGACACCATATATTTTATTTATTTTATCTTGTAAAATATGATAATTGAGAAATACGCTTCTTTATTTGGTATTTAAATCTATTTTTACCATATTTTTTTATTTAAACATTCTTAGATATGGTATTAGAGTCTGTAATGTTAAATATAACATATTATAATTTATATATTTTTGGTGTAAAGAAAAAATATCCTTTTAGGTATATATTTTCCACATATTTTTGATAATTTGTTATTTACATCCACTAGATTTTTAGAGAACCAACTTATCTTATTTGGATATTTTTAATCTTTAAGAAACTATGATTAACACGTATTTAACATTTCTTCATTCATAACTAGTTTATCAAAACTCCCTTCATCATTTTTTCTTACTCAGTAACATTCAACATGAATCCTTAAATATTCATTACCTTGATCGTCCCTTTTGATAAACTCATATTATGTTTTATTAATCAAGAGTTTTTATTTCTACCACAACAAATTTTGTTCTAGTTTATTATTCATCCTAATATTAGCTTCATTTAATACCACCAACATATGATTCATAAGATTTCTCATCCCTTTTCTTATACAATTCATGATATTTAATCTTGTCTCGTAAAATGATCCATAATATTTGTAATTTTTAGTCAACCAGTTATTTTTATTGACAGCTTCATGTGAAATAAATTTCATCTTCATTCATAATTATATATTTTTTCTTCTAGGTTTGTCATTATGGATCAAAACTAATTTTTTAGCGTGTTTTGAGCTCTAAAATCATTTATTTATTTCAATTGTTTCACTTTCACATCATACTCATTCTTAAAACGTTTCTTATTTAGATATTTTATTGAAAGATATTAAATTCCACCACAATTAGAGAATAATAGAATATGTTTCCCTTTATACAACCCCTTTCCTTTTTTGATTTTTCTTAAATAAACATAATTAACTTATATTATTAATTTGATCTAATTTTTGTATTTATATAAATCCAAAACATCTTGAAAATAAATTTTGAGTTTTTTCATGGATTTAAAATCCAACCTCTCCTTGATCTTACTCCTGAATTTCATCTTTTTTATCATCTTATAAAAAATTATAACATTACACAATACATCATGGTTTATATCATCTATATCTTTAAATTAAAAAAAATAAATTGTAACCCTGTCTAAAAAATTCCACAATTTTATTTACAATAATGGTTTCTTTAAGATTTTCTCCACAACCTGTAATATTTATAACTATTCCATTCACAATTTTGAAATATTCAACACTATTTTATTCTATATCTATAATTATATAATCAAGTATAATTATATATATTATTATCTTATGTTTATCGATATTCATATTTCCATCAAAGAATTATTACATAATTACAATATTTTTTATACTATTTTTATGACTATAACATTTGTATCCACTTTTCATATTTGTATATAAGAATGAAATTTTTATTTATTTAATAAAAATTCAGATTTTTCTTGTTGAAAAAAATTCACATGATACTCCATTTCAGTTGGTGGAAACCCAATAGTTTCTATATTCAGAACATCGAGAACATATTATAGAATATATGGTAACATTTTTTCTTCTATCCATGAATGATTTTTATATAAATTATAGGAATATATATTTTGGTGACTAAATTTAGATTTCCCATATTTTAAAATATGTGGATTTGACATAGGGAATAAATTGATTCTCTTATTACAATTTAAGTTCCCATGGAATTTTTTGTACCATTGAGAAGAGAGGTTTGATAAATGTATCTTTTTTTATAATTAATTATTTATAAATAAACCTATATGATCCATTAGAATCTTATACATTATAATTATAATGATATAATTATGTAATAGAATAATAAATAACAAATGTAACATAAAAATTTTACATTAGCTTGATATATTGATTTTACATTAAATGGAACACTAGTTACTAGTGGATTAAGGTGGTATCATCCTATACCTACGAGTGTTTCCTAACAAAAAACATAGGTCAAATTAGAATTAATCAAACCAGTTTATTATTATTTCTTAAATATGCGATTAAGACCATAAAATAGTATGGTATTCATCAGTATTGATATGATGATATTCATATCAAGAAATTAAATAAATAGAAACCTAATATGATCACATATTCAAGAAATTTTAAATTTTAAATTTTATTTTGACCCTAAACCATTTTTCATTGCCAACTAGTTCTAGAACAAAACATTTATTCTTTACAATCTTAGATCAAATAATAATAAGGCTTTATAGATTTATCTTCAT
Organism: Viscum album; assembly: GCA_963277665.1. Taxonomy (NCBI): domain Eukaryota; kingdom Viridiplantae; phylum Streptophyta; class Magnoliopsida; order Santalales; family Viscaceae; genus Viscum; species Viscum album. The sequence goes on along the minus strand of OY728123.1, from coordinate 995,523,921 downwards.
TAATATAAGAAATTACTACTCCTATTATCTTTCATTGACAATAAGGGTACATCTCAAATTCCCTTTTCATTGTCATTTTATTTTATATAAAACATTTCCCCATAGATTGATCCAGTCACATCCTTTATTCTTTGTAACAATCATTCTAATGTTAAACCATAGCTAAACATGGAATATTTATCTAAATACTGGTTGAATAACCTCTTGCAATTTCACCTCCATATTGGCATGAAAAACAAAAATATAATCTTCATGTTTTGGAATAATCCTTCCAAATATGGATTTTAATAATTAACACTGTGGAATTTAATTATTTATGATTAATTATCATCAAATATTCATCTAGAATAATATATAAAATATTTGAAAATGAATTTAAAATTTAATAACACACCAACATCCCTAATAAAAAATCTCTACGAATATCATTTATCAATGAATATATAATCATATATATTATATTTAATATCCTGCATGTCATAAAATATATTACATATTCATAGGGATTTCCTATGCACTAGCATAAGGTTTTGGAATTATCCAAATTTATATAACAATAACAACATCAAATATCATATGAATTCATGTGGTATTATTTATTTTACATATATTTTCGTTATCTTATTAAAATATCATGTGTAGATAAAAAATCATATTCACCTACTATGTTTCCTTTTGTATCCTCAATCATAAAAATGTAGTGAATATCATACAAATATTTTATATTCCAATTTTCATTGAAATACACTCTATGCAGATTGATTGAAAAATTATGTATAAATTAAAATATTATACACATGGTTACTTTATCCAGTTTTCAAAAATTATATTTCTTAGTTTGAAAAACATTTATATTGAGTACAGTTTTTTCAATTCTTAGTTTTCATCCTTTGTGATAAAGGTAATTTTTCATTAATATTATTTTATAAATTCAATACTCAACTGTATAATTCTTCAATACATCGAAATATATCTTCAATCATCTCAAAAACTTTCTCAAACTGATTTAAAAACAGTATCAGGGACATTTAATGATTCACTTCTATATTTAAAAATAAATAAAACATATCAAAATATACATGGAGAACATAATTATTTAAATTATTTTATTAACCATGGTTGTCATGGAAGTTGATATATTTTGGAATGAATTTTAATTGGTTCTTATAGTGTATAATACAAGTTACACATGGGTGTTAGGTGGCATATAATAAAGTTCTTCACTTTAAAAAATATACAATAAATATCTTGTAAAAATAAGAGTTTTGAATGATGGTCTAACTGGTGAATCTATGTTTTCATAAAAAAAATATGGATGTTTGTTTTTTGAATGAACAACATATTTTTATGGAAGATAGATTGAGATATAAATATGTAGTGGAATTAGGAAATACTTACCCACATCATAAGAGATAATTATCTAATGTAATGTGTGGGGAATGTTTTATGGAATTAAAATAGACCAAATATGTAATAGTGTTCTCAGTGATGGTCATTTTATAGTGACCAATATGTAGATTATGAGTATTATAATGTGACTATAGTTTTACCACAAAGATACATCAAATTCATAATAAGAATAAGAATTTTTATATAAAATATTCGATAAAAATGTTGTTTTGATGAATGGTGTCAAAAGTTAATTTTATAAATATGGAATTAGATATAAATGTACTGTGAGCATATTATTCATAAAATTATTCCCCCAATATGAATTTCTCTAGCGACTTGTATTGGTGGAATATGGAAAGATTTATTTAGAAGGTAAATTATTTGGAATATTATAATGGAAGGAATATAGGAAAATTATCATAAATTCGGTGTCGTCATATTGTATAGTGACTTATAAGATTAATTCATTCATGAATCATCAAATGTGGAATTGGAAAACTCTATGATTAGAACTTCCTCAATAAATTAAATTTGTTAGTAATCATGTTGTGGATCATAAATGCATTATCATTAATGGTTAACTATAAATTATTAGAATTATTTATAATTTATATAGTAATTATACATAATAATAAGTGTATTTAATGTTACTGGAATCACATAATCATTTAACACTCTTAATTAAGTTTAATACTATTTTGATGAGAATGTTATTAATGTGATATATTGAGAAATAGAATTTCGGACTTATGTATAGGTTTAAAGGGGAAACATAAATGAATTACCTCATTCATGATGTGTTAGGACATCGAGTGTGTTTTAAAATAAATTTTTTATAGAGGGGTATTGATTCAATAAAAGGATTGTCATTGGTTTCATGATACAACATCTAGAGGTCATTGATTTTGGAAATTTTTGGAATATCATTGTGATAAGGGAGTTTTTTAAGGTTTATATATATTCTTTTATTTGATAAAATTTTCAACATAAATGATATGTGTCTATAAAAAATATTTTTTTTTGATCGGAGAGGGATTATTTGTTCTTACATAGTGTATTGGTTAATCATAATTCTTTTATGCAATTTGGTTGGGCTAGTTTGGATTTATCCATGTATGATTTTTGAATTTGGATTCATTAGTATTTGTTAAATAAAAATATAGAAACTATTTTATGATGGGAGAAATATAAATCATCTGGTGGAATCAAAAAATTGATGAGTGAATTTAGTAAAAAAATTATGTTTGAAATTTATAAAAAATTTAAAAAGTAGATGAATTAGGTATCACTTGTGATCTTAATATTTGAGTAGACAAAATCTATATGGTTCCTTAAGAACCACTAGTTTGGAAGTTTATCAATTTTTCTTATTCAGAGTAATTCTATATGACAACTAACATTATGTGGGCTTCAAATAATTGTATATGTATCATATGATATTGAGAAACATTAGTATTTTATTAGGGAATTTTATTTTATGGTAGAAGAAATTGATATTTAATTTGATACTTTGTGTCATAGTTTTGATATTTTGAGTCATGTGTGGTTGATATAAAAAAGTGATTATTCTTATTAAATATGGATCTATCCATACACAGAAAAATTAAATCAACAATTACATAATGGAATCATTAATATTGTTCTTCTATGTTATATTATTTTGAAAGAACATTATTAATTGAGGCAGAATCTATAGTTGGAACCAAAATTACAGGTTGGGGATATTTTTTAGAATCTAATACAGTAAGACAACAAATGTAAATTTTTATGTATGTTTTGATAAGGTTATGTGGTTCTGATTTTGTTTGAATAATGTAGGTTATGGGATTTTATTTTGATATATTAGAGAAGTTGATTCAAGATATATTTTTTTTGAAACCCATCTTCTTTAATGCACTTTTGGATCTTCATTTCAAGGACATGGTTCAAAACACTCACAAATATGAGAAAATGTTGTAAATATCATAAAAATGATATAATCTCAAATAAATAATGTGAGATAACCTTTATTACTTTAGCGGATCATTAGAAACACACCCATGTAGAATAATAAAACAACTCAAAAGTGACATTGAACAATAGGGTTTTTATGAGGATTAAAATTAGTTATAATACATAGGAAACTGGTTTAAATACTATTATATAAATCAATTTATCCCAATACCATATTAATAGAATAATCTAGTTGGTAAATTTAGTGTCCCCAAAATCTGATCTACGCTAATGATTTCTAGTACCATGTGATTTATACAAACTACCTTCTATTTCTTTAGAACCACCAATTGATACATCACATTACATTTTAATGCCTAGGGAATAAATCCATTCAACTAATTTAGTTTTTCATTTCCCACTGAATTACTTTTATAATGATATTTCAAAATTCATTAAATTTCTTATGCAATTCCATCTGATTTATACCTCTAGAATCCTTCACTTCTTTGATACATCCTTTATTTATATTTTATTATTACCCTTATTTCATATACATTGTCTATATTATTCTCCAAATTTAAAATCAACTTCTATATTTCCCTAATTCCACTGATCATGTATTTATCTGGTTGATGTTATAAAATGACAAAATCACACCTTCAAAACATTTCATCCCATAGACACAAAGAATTCACAATCTAAAAATATATAGCTTGATATGTTTTTCTATACATCACCACCAATTCCCATATATCACTTATGAAAATGTATACCTTTCCTCATCCTTCCAATATCAAAAATAATGGGTGAGTCTCCATCATATTCTTTCATGGTCACCCAACACCCAAAAAAGTAAAATATGTCCTCAAACATTTTTAGACTATATCATTTCATAGAATATCCTCGGGATACTAACTTTTGGATATCATTTATTGATCTAGTACTCCATCTGCAATAGAATTTTATAAGAAATAATAATTTAGTTGAATTTGTCTTCTAATTGACTGAAACATTATATTTTTTCAATATATGATACACTCTTACTATCAAATAATAACATTATATTTCTATTATTCCTAGAATCACCACCTTAAAAATGTATATTTTTACAATATAATCTCTTTTCATAGTTCATAGTGAAACAATTAGTTATTTCTTTAACATCAATATTATTAAAGTCCATCAAAATTATAAAAAATATCTCATAATTCATATATATGTGTTTTTATAGTCTATAATTTATGTAATATTATACACTTATAATATATCATCCCTTATATATACTTTCTTCAATTGTGCCAAATATTTTAGATAACAAAGTATCAATATTTACACTTCCCTCTGCTCATTTACTTAATTTTTCAAGAACATAAAAACTACTAAGGCTAATTGAGAAATTTAAGACCTTATAAAAATCATCAAATACATCAAACATAGAATATATGATGCATAAAGAACATTTCTCGAGTATATAAACTATTATTCCATTCATGGTTCCATCTACTTCGATAATTCATAATTTCTTCCAAATGGGGGACAAATAGGTTTCACTCCCAACAATTGAAATATTTTCACTATATTAAAAATGTTATATATATTATATGAAATAAATTTTTTAATCCTCCTATCCATTTAAATCATTATTTCTATAATCTATTTGTCTTCCCTCAAATCCCTTATCTCAAAACATATTGGAAAATTTACCTCTTATTCTTTAATCAGTTTCTTTTATTGTCCAACCATGAGCTTATAATCAACATGGAAGATTATTATGAAAAGTATCTAATAATTTAACACTTTTGGTTATAAACATCATTCCACGTTACACCATAAGAACTCCTATCAAACATTCAAAATTATATCACGTGTTCTTTCTTCTTTTAATAAAAAATGAATTTTATCATTTACATCATGTTTGATGTATATTATTTGAATACATATGTTTTTTACATATAAAAATCCTCCAATAAATCTCTATTAATGAAATTCATCTTCACATATAACTATTCATGATTTAGACTGCCTTCTGTAACCATTACTATCACTGCATATTTTGTTATTTTCTTATAAACTAGAGAAACAATTTCAATAAAATTTACTATATTAATTATTATAAATACCTTCATAAAAAACCAATAATTCTCATTATTTATACAATATATATTATCATTTAATAATTTCAATTATTTTTTTACAACACCTTCAGATATATTAGAGGATTTTAATTCTATAATGTTCAAGAAGAAAGCAAGGTGCATGCCTCCTAATTCAACGCTAACACCTAATATTTTCCATAATATGGATGTTATTAAATTTATATGAATTTAAATTCTGAAATTAATTTATTATGTATATAATTTAATTCATATATAAAGCATTAAACTAGTTTCACAAATCATTAATACCACAAAAAGGTTTGATATTCAGAACATTTCGACTCTTCTTCTTTTGAAAAGTTTCCTAGATCTTCAATATTCCAAGACATTTCATGTAAAATGGTTATTATTTGATCCTATATAATCAAAAATTCACATGAAAATAAAAAATTTAGAATATCAGTTTTTTAAAAAAAATTAGCGCATCCTAATATTTTTTTAATTTTTGAACATTATTTCCTATAAAACATTGAATACACTAATTGTTCATTTTTCACAATTGCATATTCTTTTGGAAATAAATCCCAAAAAAAGATTCCATTTTTAAAATGAATTTTAAAATTTTTGTGACTATTTGGAGATCATTACCTCCTAGTTTAAATAAAAACATTTCATTTTATAATCCTTGAAATATACTCCCTTAATGATTTTCTTCTATTTGGCATCAATGTGGACATAGTATGTTTATACAAAGACATTGACTTTGGGAAAACTAACCAATATTCTGGTCCACCATTCTTTCTATGTCTCATACCCTACTACTGTAAGAGAGAAATTATTAATTATCTATAACATAAAAATTATTTTTCTTACCTAAATATCCATGGAAAATATAAATTAATTCCCATAGTTAATGATCTCCCATAATGAATATGATTCATCCTCCCCAACACCCCATTTTATTTTATAGTTCTAGGGAACATACTCTGATAAAATACTCTTTCTTACCCAAAAATGATAGCTCCTTAAATTTATATTCCCTATAATTACTAAAATTAAAACATTTAATCTTCAAAAGAGTCTATAATTCCACCACGGATAACCATTAAACAATGGTTTTGAATAATCTATTTTTCTCCCTAAGAAAGAACTATGATATCAACCCTTTTTTATTTTACATAAATGAAAGAAAATTAAATTTCACTTTATGAGACTGATTGAATACTGGACCTCGTATATTTATATAAAATATATTTAGCGTTCGGTTTTTTTCCCTTTCATATAGAAAGACATGAAAATTCTCTATTAAATGATTCACACTTCACATTATACTTACTCCACATGGTTATGTTTTTCATTCCCTTTGCATCCTAATCATTCATTTATTTCCCACATATGAGTCCTAGATTATCATTTAATAACATAAGTGATCCAAAAGATATTCTCTTGGTAAGCGATATACCTTCTAATTCCTGTTAAGATATAATATTCCTTCATTCACGCAATTGGACACTTCTTTTAAACCAAATAGAATCTCTCATACTAATTCTAAAATAAAATATTATTAAAAATACATATAATCTTGATGACCACCTAAAAAATCTTCCTTAATATGAAATTCATCCATTTACATTATAACTACAAAATGAGTCTATTTCTTATCTAAATTTTCATATCACATTTTCCATCTATCTCAATATTTTCATCATCCATATTATATAACATGATTAAATATATGGTGACAAAAAAAATTATACTACCCATATTGAATATTGATTGAAATGAATCCCAAGAATAAATGATTTTGGAATATAATGAACTAAAGAAACTTATAAATAATTTTTATCCCCCAATAGATGGGTTATTTATAGGAAAATTTCTAATCATATTCCTTTTATAATTTTCCAATTAACTCTACAATTATTCATCAAGTTCTCCTTTTCTATTACAATGAATGAACATGGCTCTTGGAACTATGGAATTACCTCAACACTTCCCTCTTCTCTAGGACTTATACATTGGAAATTTCAATTTTTTCACCATTTACCTTTCATACTCAAACAAGTTCTGGTAGTTTTATTAACATATTTTGACCAAATAACACTATTTTAAATGATATTATAAATGACTTCAAACACTAATTTTGTTAAACAACTATAATTTTTATACAATGGTAATTATCATAGACTATGGTTCTAAATTTTCAGAATGAAGAAAAATCCCTATAATAGCCCTCTAAACACTACTTCCACCAGTTTGAGTTTACCCCAAATCATATTGAACTCATTCATATGTTATTTCACTAATATAACATCCAATATTTATAGGCTGAATTGTCGTCACATATGAAAACAATACTCATTATGGTAGCCTTTTTATAAAGTTTTTTTACTTTCAATCTAAATTTTTTATTTTTCTTTACCTTACAAATATTATGGCTACATTCTATGAAAATTTCATATAAACTCTGAAAATTTGTTTCCAATTGAGCCTCTCTAATGTTTCATTACAAAATATTTATCATTTGGCATCCATCATTGAAACCTCAAGCTTTTTATGATATAGATAATCATAACCCTAAATTCTATGAAATCCAATTTCAAAATAATAAAATGATTCAATAAAATACTTTATATAATCCAATATCATTCAATTTAAAATAATAAACTCTAAAAAAAGGAAAATCATTATGTAACATTCCTTACCATAAGTCTTCTTTCAATTCTTTCTATAATAAAACTTGTTGTTCAATATTCACTATGTTCTGGAATTCCCTTATAGAACCTCACATGTGTATGGTTTAAAACCTTCGTAAATGATAGGACCCTATGATAATGACTAGATATAAGGAACTAATATTCTATTTATCTTTCCATTTTTTCATGATTACTAAAGAAAATCATCTAAAAAACACCCTATTTTAAGTGTAAAAAATCATAAAAAACACAATATAATAATTGAATAACATACATTCGGCGTATTTATACACTATGGGAGAATCAATACTTCTTTTATTAATTAATGAATAGATTTTGTAATTGATTTTGAAAAAAAAACTGATCGCTCGCCCCTAATTATAAAATAGTCCTTATATTTTATTTATTATCTCCTTCAGGAAATAAATAAATAAAACCTTCACCAAATTATGAGCTATGTATATGGCACTCTTTTTTGTCGTGGACATATGATTATTATGAATCATAACTTCTTTTACCCATTAAATATTTTAATCCATATATTGTTTTTATTTATACCACTTTAATAATCTTACACATCATTTTAAAAGTACCACTTTATTCAATCAAAATTCATTTTTGTTTATTTATTTCTTTTTTAGAGCATTATATGAACATATATTATTAGGATCCAGTTGTTATTACCCTGTTAATCAGTTTCTCAATCATTCACGCCAGCTTACTCTTCCATAATATCCTTATTCCCCTTACCATAACATCTTCTAGTTCATGTATCGTATTACTCGAAACATGACTTCAATAAATTATAGTACCTTGCTAAAACTTTTTACAAAAACCCTGAAAACAAATTATAAACTATATTGGGTTTGGTGAAATATATATAGATACCAAGGAATAAATGATTGAATCAAACATAAATGGTTATCATTAAATAGAGTTATTGTAAAATTATTGTTCTTGGGTGAAGGAAGAATGTTCGTGTTGGATTATAATGATCTTTTTATTGTGTTTCGGTTTATTCCGATAGAAACTAGACTCTACTGAATCTAGATTCAATAGAGTTTTAATTTTTTGTTTTTTATTGAATTTTTTGTCATCAAATTTTTACTAAATGAGTATTTTAATAAAAAATTTTAAATTAATGTTTATTAGTATAGTGTAAAAGTTATCTGGTGGTTATTATTCTTATCATATTCCAACAGATGCCATATGGTATCAAATATAGATTCATAAGGTAGATTAGGAATATATCAATGTATTTCAAAACCTAGATGTGAGTACCTAACTAGTAGGTTGATCCATATTGAGTGTTTGGTGGGATATTTAGTACATGATAATTCTAGACCAGTTTTTCAAAATAAGTTTATGGCGATGTATTTTAAATTTTAAATCTATTAGAAAATGTCCTTGAAATTTTTTAATTTTTTTCCTTGATGAAGATTAATAGAATTCATTTAGAATACTTATTTTATTATTAATAATGTATCATATAGATTATTAAATTGTTTAAAGGCAATATAATGAACTTTTTTCTTATTATTGTTTTTGATACAAATATTATGTCCTATAAAACTCAACTACATCATAGTTTTCTTGATGTTTTGAAAAAATAGTTTGAGTAGTTGTGGAGACTCATAGATATTTTTTTTGATATATATTTATATAATATGACTTAAAGAAATATAATATTATACCTCATTTTTTCACAAATTATTGAAAAATGATGATTCAAATAGAAACACATCATAGTGGTCATCATAGGAACTATATGTTAATTTTAGAGTTTAATTATAAAATAGGATGTATTTAAAACACATGCATGGTGTAATATTATTTAGATAATATTGTTATGTTGTTCATTTTTTATGTCATTTTAAAAATCATGGTTATATAAAAAATTTGAATAAAAACAATATATCATATTTACTTTAATAAAATTAATGGTTATATCCACTGTTTAATGAATACACAGTGATGATATCATAAAAGATACTATATAATTTGGTCGTTATAAAGCGAGAAAAATGAAAAAAAACATAATGTTATTTCCTAGAAACCATGACATTATGTGTTGTAGATATTATTTTCAAAGTATTTTAATTGTTAAATTTTATAGAGGTAGAATAATATGCCACCAAACATTCAAAATCAATGAATTTATTAAGAAAACAACATTATGGTCTCATTCACTGCATTTTTTTGTTAAATGATTCTCATTTTCTAAATTCTATGATATATTCAAATACATATGGTTAGAGAACATAAATTATAATATATTGACTATGATTTCAAACACATAATTTGTGTCATTTTCAATGATTAATGAAGGGATTTATGCCTTAATTCATGGGAAATATAGATATTTTCTATAGAAATAGTTTATTAACTATTTGATATAGAGAAGAAGAAAATCATTTGTGTATTGTATATGAGTGAAAGTCCCTAAAAAGATAATTTGAAATGGGAAACATTGACTACCATAGAAAAGGTGAAGGGATATCATCAAATTGATTTAGATGAATATTATTTCTATAATAATGGATGGGAAATATTTTAGTATTTATCTATGGGATAAAAAATTTAAAATTGAGGGGAAGTGAGTTCCTATTAACTAAGTTTAGCACCCTTGGTTTGAGGTATGTATCCCTATTTTGTTCCTTATTATGTGTTTAAAGTGCTTGGGATGAGTTGAGAATAGGTTGGGTTAGTTTTTAATGGTTTTGAATGAGTTTAGAGGTTTTTCTAAGGGCGCATAGTTTGAGCATGGTTAGGGGAAACCGTTTCGATTCTCTAGGAAACCATGTAGGGGGAGATAGTAGCCTTTGCACATCCTGCACATGGTTTTCTAAACCATGTGAGGCAACTGTGTGAACCCCCTCTCTCAAGGCAGTGTCATGCGCATGGTTTTCCAAACTGTGCTGGCTAACCGTGCGGCCAATTAAAAGAAGTGTTTTTTAATTGGGGCTCCCTTAATGGTTCCCCTTTTCACACCAATTATTCTCCAAATCAAGCCTCAACTCAGATTTTTGGTTGTCAAGGTTTGAAGGTTCACTTCCACTCATTTTATAAGAAACTCTAATGGGTCTCTTGGTGGACTGAAGGCAGTTCTTCTCGTATATGTCTTCTCTCGTGGTTCATTGTTGTTTCCTCAAGATCTACATCTCCCTATCTACCTGTTATCTAGATATACATTAGTTGAATGTAGATCAAGGGGTTTTGTTGCTTTGGGTTATGATTTTAAGGCATGTAGATGTTATGTATGGGGATCTAGAGCAGTTTCAGCAGTGCGTTCTCCGGAATTGAGGTGTTATTTCTTGTGGGCAGGAACCCTAATGGTATGTGGCTTCTCTCTCGAATCAAATTTGATATAACTTTAATATTGGTTACAATTAATTTTTTTGCTTAAAATTAATTGTGTTTTTATGTGTTAATTCAGTTGGAAATCCCTTTGGTGATATTTTAGGGATTTTTAGGGAAAATGTTTTTTTGTGGTAAAATGCTCATGTTATGGATTTTAATATGGGAATTTTAAAATGGTTTTTTGGGATTTATTTGTGAAAATAGTTGATGGAAAAAAATTCAATAAGGATAAGTTGGAGGGATGTACCACTAGTAGGAATGGGTGAACGGGATGGATAGAAGTTCCACCATTTTGGTTGCCTTGTTGTGCATTTCTTTGCAAAGATGGAAATTGTTGTGCAAATATGTAAATGATGAAATGGATTGTGAATTTTTTCTTTGTATTTTCCTTGGTTTCTTGGTTTGGGTGAGGTTTCTTGGTAAGGGTGTGTTTGGATTATGGTAATTTTTTCAATTGTGAATATTTTATATAAACTTCTGTATATAAATTTTCTAATGGTTTTATCCTAGTGGCATGTGTAGGGAAGTCATTTGGGGAAAACATATTGGGTATTAGTACTCACCCAGTGCATTGGAACTTGGGTTATTTTGCAAATGTTGTATTCTAAGACACCAGTGAAGACAAATAATCTCATTGCTAGTGGTTTGTGGTGATGTTTGGGAGATGTGGTGGTGCTTCGAGCATAGAGCTGGGTGTGGAGTTGTGGAGTGTGTCTTTGTTTATTTTTGGTCTCTTGTTTAGTCTTCATCATCGTACTGTGATACTGTGTTTAGTAGAATTGATTTTTGGGTTGTATTGAGGAATATTTTGGTTCCCTTTTGGTAATTTATGATTTGGTTGTTTTAATTGACATGCACCATATAGTCCTTGTGAGTGGATGGTTCGGTTGGTTTTTTCTTAAGGGAAAATTGTTCCCCAATTTATTCTCGGCGCCCTCAACATTTATTGTCACCCTTTGGCTCCATGGGAACTTTTCTTAAGGACAAGTAATATTCCCCTGCCCTCTCAATCTAATGGGACGGGGAAGGGTGTTACAAGTGGTACCCGTTTGTTCGGTCCTTGGATTTCAAGTGAGAGCAGTTGTACGATCCTTGGTGTTGATCATTGGTCAATGTGTTGATATTTTTTCTTTGCCTATTCCTTGAGTCGGGATAGTAGCAAGGTGTGGGATTTTCGGAACATGGAATTTATAGTCTAAGTGGATGTAGCTAACCCTTTTATACTGAACTTCAAGTTACCAAGGAGGTGGGTACATAAGTGGTTGAAGACACATATAGGCATTGGATATCTCATTGTTGAGGGTGTAACCACATATTGGAGCATAGCATGCTTGGTAGAATTGACTCTCCACTAGGATGTATATTTCATTAGGGAATAATGATCCATGGTATGGTATAGATGTGTTGACTTTCAAAATATGTGTTAGGTGTCCAAACAGAAGGAATTGAAACATGGAAACTGGTGGTATTTTGAAAATGTGTTGATTTTCAAATCATGGGGAATTTTTTAGAATAGATGAACATGTGAGATGTGAACTTTTGGAAAGCCTGGTTTTTATAGTTTTAGTGTAATTGAACTGGAATTTGTGAATCACATGTTTCTAAAATATCAAGACTTATATTTGTTTTTGTGTTGATAGAAATGGCATTGGGTATACTTTGTAGAGACCAACCGGAGGAAGCTGTATAAAATGTGGTTGCACCTGAGCCCCAGGTGAACCAGCATCTAGTTCAGAGTATAGTGAAAGATATCCAAGAAGTAGGATGTGAAAATAAGATAGATAAAAAAAGGAATGTGGATCATGTAGTTTGGTTTCAAAGGTAGAATCCATCCATCTTTTGTGGCGATTCAGATCTAGAAAGGGTAGAAGCATGGTTGAATAGAATTAAAATGATCTTCTAATTCTTGGGAACAATAGAATAGTTTAAAGAGAAGTTATCCACATATATGTTGGAAGATATTTCCATACAGTTGTGGGAGTTGGAGGTCCATACTGGATGTACCAAGGTATGACAATGGATGGATTTGAGGAATTGTTTAAAAAACAATTATACCTTCACACATTTAGAATTCATAGAACAATGTATTTATTCTGTTTGAAATTGGATAACCTTTCAGTAACGAAGTATGGAGCTAATTTTATGAAATTAGTGAGTTTTTCACCCGAGGAGGCGGGTAGTACATCATTGAAAGCGCATATCTTCAAATATGGTTTGAGGCAGGACATTGAGTCCAAGATAGCATTGTTAGCTATATATGATTATACTGAGATAGTGAATAGAGCCTCGGTGACTGAAAGGGATATTTTGTGGTCTATTAGTGGAGGAAGTGTATTAGTACCCAAGGGGAATGGTGGGAAATCAAATGCTTGGTTCAAGTAGAATAGGGATACTTATTTTCAGGGTGGAAGTATGACTCAGAATCTAGCTACAAGATCGTTGAATCTTTTTCTGAATCCATGGAGTATGTCAGGATGATTTCAGTGTGGTTCTACGTGCCACATCAATAAGGGTTGTACGGAAGAACCTCAAGCATGTCATAATTGAAGAATATGGGGAATATGTGGTGCAATTGTCTAAATGTTACATGGTCGGGTGGTCGTGACACTTCTTAGGGGTCGTAGGGGTCTGATGCCTAGACGGGGTGGGGGAAAAAGCATACACCTCAGTAGAAAAGTATAGTGGGTCATGGTGATTCTCAGAATACCACGATGCCTCGGTAGGGTAATAAGAAGTAGAGTGCAAGCAGTTGCTTGGAGCTGAGCAGACAGTGACGGATGATTAGTCAGGACCATCCACAGTGTGAGTTATAGTTCTTTTAAATTCTAAATTTATGCACGAGTTGTTTGATATGGGTGCTTCCCATTATTTTATTTCTTCTCATATTTTTTATTTGATGAGGTTGAGTTGAAGCGGGAATTCTTAGTGATTGGTATGGATGTGTATGATACAATCTAGGTAATGGATTGGTTGACAATGTTTAAGACCCACATTGACTGTTATGCATGAACAGTTAGTTTTGTGATAGAGGATGGAGTGCGACATCTCTTTAGAGGGGAGAAGAATGGGAAGCAGGGTGAAACAGGATTACTTTCACTATTGGTTGTCATGATATCATACCAGTTAGTGGTTTTTTCGTTGGAAGTAGTGTAATTTAGTGAGCAGATTGTTCTCCTATTAGTAGTGTATTAGTTTATGGAAGTATTTTCCAAAGAAATATTAAGGTTTCCACCCATGAGAGAAGTGGATTATATGATTGATCTATTTATGGGGACCCATCCTATCTCACTTTCATCTAACCGAATAGAACCAGAAGAATCGATGAACTTAAAGGGGCATTTGGAAGAGTAAGAAAATAAAGGGTTCATCCGGTCTGGTACATCTCTGTGGGAGCACAGGTTTTGTTTGTTAAAAAGGCATATGGAACCTTCCAGCTCTGTGTTGATAATAGTATAATTAATTAGGTTACGATAAAGAACTGATATCCACTTCCAGGAATTGGTGATTTGTTTGACCAGTTGAGGGGATCTTAGTGGTTCTCCAAGATTAAATTACGATCAATGTATCATCAGTTGCAGGTGCAGAAGGATGGTATTCCAAAAACAACTTTCAAAAGTAGATATTTCCATTACAAGTATGTGGTTATGCCATTTGGTCTAACTAATAGACCAGTAGTTTTCATGTAATTGATGAATCATATATTTAAAATATATATGGATGCTTCTGTGGTGGTATTTTTTGTTGATATACAGGTGTATTCTAAGACAAGGGTAGAGCATGAGCAGCACATGGCGATCGTGTTGGGGATCCAGAGGGATCATTGGTTGTATTCCAATGTGTCAAATTGTGACCTTTGGATACAAGAGGTTCATTTCCTTGTCCATGTTATTTCAGAGATGGGTGTTTTTGTTAACCTAGAAATGATAGTGGTGGTTATCTCATGGAAACCGCTGAAGAACATTTTTGAGATACGGATCTTCCTTGGTCTAGATGGGTATTATTGACATTGTTTTCATGATTTATCATGATTGGCTTCGCCAATGACACTTTGGTAAAGGAATAATGTTCCATATCCATAGGATGAGTAGTGTCAGTAATGTTTTTGAAGAGATGAGTGGTCGACATACATCAGCACTAATAATGGTTTTTTCAAAACTAGGGAAAGGGTACCGGGTGTATTGTGATGCATCGGGATCTGGTTTGGGTGTGTTCTTTACAAAATGGGATCATGTGGTTGCATATGGATAACAATAGTTGAGGTGGCTTGAGAATGACTACCAATCACATGATTTTGATATGGAATTAGTTGTTCCTTCTTTAAAAATGTGGCATCATTGTCTCTTCTTTGAGAAATTTATAGTGTTTAATAACCATAAGAGCTTAAATCATATATTCTCACAATGAGAATTGAACATAATGCAAAGGAGATGGATGTAATATATCTAGATATTTTATTTCAAATTAATGTACACACTGGGTAAGGTAAATTCATTGGCTGATGAATTAAGTAGGAAATCTTATGCTGAAGTGGTGAAGAGGATATTATATTAGGGGAATTTGATGTCAGTCATAGCCGACATGTAGTTAGAATTTGAGGACCGGGGTGACAGAGAAGTATTCTTTCCTATATCTTTGGTTTATGTCATGGTTGGTTTGGTTAAAGAGTCATATACATCTGATTATGATTTTATGGTGATGAGGTTGAAATGAAATGGTGGGGAGACCATTGAGAACTGGGAACTGAATGGGAATTACCTCTTGAGTTATCAGAATCATATGGTGGTACAAGTGGCTTGTTAGGAGGAACTTCTCAGTGATTATCATCATTCCAGGTGGTCTATCCATCCTGGAATTTAGAAAATGTATAAGACGTTGAAGGTGCAGTTTTGGTGGTTTGGTATGAAAAGGGATGTGGTCAAGTTTGTTTCAAGATTATTGACATTTCAGAAAGTCAAGTAATAGAATCAGCGCCCTGCAGGAATGTTATAGTATTTACCTATCCCAATGTGTAAATGGGAGTAGATAGTAATGGATTTTGTGATGGGTCTCCCCAGAACAGTTAAGAAGCACGATGCCAAATGGGTGATAGTGGATCGTCTCATAAATTCATCCCATTTCATCCTAATTGATGAATCTCATATGTTGGTGGGTTTTTCGAAAATCTATATCTGGGAGGTGTTAAAGAGGCACGGTGTTCTAGTTTCGATTGTATAAGATAAAGATCTAAGGATCACATCTCGTTTTTGGAAATTTTTGCAGCATGCCCTTGGGACACAGTTGACTATGATAATGGCATATCATCCTTAGATGGATGAGAAATCCCAGAGGATGGTACAAATTTTGGAGTTTATGTTAAGGGCTTTTGTAATGGACATTTCTGGTTCATGGGAGGAGCACTTACCATTGGTGGAGTTCTCCTATAATAACAGTTATCAGGATTCAATACATATGTCTCCATTTGAGGCTTTATATGGGATTCCATGTTATTACACACTATGTTGGGTGGAAACAGGCGGGAGTTTGATGATCGGACTGAGCCTTTTCCAAGAGACTATGGAGAAAATAAAGTTGATCACGAATATTATGGAGATGGCTCGATGTTGTTAAAAATCGTATGAGGACCCTCTTCGATGATTGTTGTCATTCGTGGTGGGTGATTATGTGTTTTTGAGAATCTCTCCTTTTATGGGACATCATTGGTTTGGGAATAAGGGTATGTTATCCCAAAGTTATATTAGTCCTTTTGAGATAGATGAGAGGATTGGAGAGGTGGATTATCATTTGGCTTTTCCACCACGGTTTAGTATGGTGCACAATGTGTTTTATGTGTCGAAGTCGAAAAATTATGAGTCTGATCATGACCATATGATTCGTCGGGATAATGCTGAGCTACAACTAGATGATTACATGGTGTACATGACCGAGAGGATTGTGGATAGGAAAGATAAAGTAATTCAGGGTAAAATAATCGTTTTATTTCAGGTTTTGGGGTAGTATAGTCAAATTCCATATGAGACTTGGGAGCGGGAGAAACAGATGGTAGAAAATGGCCCAAGATCTTTCGGCAAAACAATGGTTCCCTAATTTTCAAGGATGGAAAGTACAATGGGGTGAAATTTAGCACCCCCAGTTTGAGGTATGTAACCCTTTTTTATGCCTTTGTATTGGTTTAAAGTGCTTTGTAATAGTGGCAAAGGGATTTGGTTAGATTGGGATGGTTTTGAAAAAAAATTGGAGGCTTCTCTAAGGGCACACGATTTGAGTAGAGTTGGGGGAAACTATGCAGATTTTTAAGGAAACCATCCACAGGAAGACAATAGCCTTCACAGGTCCTATACACAGTTTTCCAAACCATGAAATGCAACCATGCTAACACCCTCTCTCAAGGTAGTTTCTTTTGCACGATTATTGCACGGTTTTCCAAACCGAGCGGGCTAATTGTGTGGCCACTTAAAATAAGGGTTCTTAAATCTGGGCTCCATTGGGAGTGCCGCTTTTCACTCCAATTCATCTCCCACTCAAATCTCACTTGGTATTTTGGGTTCTTAAAGGTTTATGGGTCTCTCCCAGTCATTTTGGAAGAAAATCTAAGGGGTTTCTAATTGTATTGAATGTGATTCTTCATGGGTAAGAATTGTCTCATGGTTTATCGTGGTTTCTTCTAGATCTTTGTCTCCCTCTCAATAGGTTTTCTATATCTACATTTGTTCCATGTAGATCATGGGTTGAGGTTTCCTTGGGTGTTGATTTTGAAACTTTTGGATGTTATAAAAGTGGATCTATAGTTGTTTTGGTGGTTCATTCTCCATATTTGAGGTGTGATTTCTTATGGGTCGATTTCACCAGTACCCTAAAGGTAGGTGGCTTCTCCCTTGACTCCACTTTGATAGAACATGAAGCTTGGTTAAAATTAATTTATTTTTCTTACAATTAATTGTGTTTTGATGTTCTGTTTTGATTATAAATCCCATTGGTGATGTTTTGGTAATATTTTTGGAAAAGGGGTTTTGTGGTGAAATTCTTGTGTTGTGGATTTTAAAAAGAAAATTTTAAAATGGGTTTTGGGATTTATTTTTGAAAATGTTTTATGGAAAATAGTTTTCAATAAGGATAAGTGGGTGGTATGTACCACTAGTAGGAATGTGTGAACGGGTTGGATGGAAGCCCCACCGTTTTGGTTGCCTTGTTGTGTATTTATTTACAAGATGGAAATTATTGTGGTAATGTGTAAATGATTAAATGTCTTGTGGCATGATTGTTTGGATTTTTCATTGTTGAATATTTTTGTTGAGTTGGCTTGGTAATGGTGTGTTTGGATTATGGTAATGGTTGCGCTTGTGATTATTTTATATAAATGGATTTATATAAATTTTCTAAAGGTTTTATTCTAGTTTAGTTTGTTGCTATGTAATTTGGGGAAAAACTACTGAATATTTGTACTCACCCACTGTTTTGGAACATGGGAGATTTTACAGATGTCGAATTCTGGGACACCGGTAAAGGTAAATCATCACATTTCTATTGGTTTGTGGTGATGTTTGGGAGATGTGGTTGTCCTTGGAGCATCGAGCTCGGTGTGGAGTTGTGGAGTGTCTCTTGGTTTATTTTGGGTCTCTTGTTTAGTCTTCAACATAGTACTCTAATATTGTGTTTGCTGGTATGGATTTTTGGGTTGTATTATGAAATAGGGTGGTTCCCTTTTGGTAATGTATGAGTTGGTTGTTTTAATTAACATGCATTATATAGTGCTTGTGAGTGGATGGTTTGGTTGGTCAGCATTTATTTCCAGCCTTTTTCACCTTGGAAATGTTTTCTTAAAGATAAGTACCATTCCCCCACCCTCTTAATCCAATGGTATGGGGTGATATGTTACAATAAGACACCAATTAATTATCATACTATGAGATTTTATGAACTTATTTGTATTTTAATTTTACTCTAAACATTGTACACATAGTTCCTTTAAGTGAATTATGGCATGTGGACACATTGTTAAGAGTTTTCTCTATAGATGTCACCTAGTGATGTTGAACCAAGAAAAATGTATTTTACCCTCATGCATTATTACATTCACATTTTTCGGGAAAGTTTGTTTTTGTATTAATCATAAAACATGATCATTGGATGGGTTCAATTGAAATTCACATACCTATATTTACACACCCCCTCTTAATGTATCAACCATTTATGGGACCAAAACGGGTACATGAGTGCATAGATCAGATTTATTATGATTTCATATATTTGATTATTTTTTAAATTTTTTCGCACTTTAGTATTTTTGCAGATGTGATGAAAAAAAAATATTTTATGATATCTGATGGACATAATTTCCTCATTTTTATGAATCAAATGTGGCCCTAAATTTTTTACTTAAACATATATATGTAGATGTCTATCATTCAATGAATTTTTTTTAATAATGGATGTGTAGTGATAGTGGAATGGATTATAAATAATTTCATACCAACACAAAGCGACTAAATGTTATACAGGGATCTATATATAATGAATTACATGTAAATAATTTCATATAAATCATAAAATTTGATATTGGAAATGTGATCCAAAATTAATGAAATTGCGACAAAAGTTGTAAAACCAAAATTAAAATTATTTGGGAATAAGTATGAATAATTGATAATTCATCCAAAAAAACCATTGAATAATTAATTGATCATGAAAATTTTATTTGGGGAGAATTAATATACTTGGTAATACACAATAACATTTCATCATTATAATGATGGTAACTATAAAATTCTTAATAGACATTAATTCTAAGGTCGTCGTGATTAATGAAAAAAGTTTAAATGTTTTTCTTGTTAAATTATTTTCATTGTATAATTATTTATTATAATATGAAGACGAAAATATAAGATCATATATAAAATAAATTATATATAGATTTTAATTTTACAGAAAAAAAATAACTATAAATGTTGATTTGTTGGAAAAACAATTAATGATGATATGTGATTCCTTTTGATAAATTTAATTTTAGGAAATGAAAAGATAAAAGGGAACCTTCCAATAACAATATTTTGATGTGGATAGTTTGGGAACCTTCCTAAAAATTTTCCCAATAATATTAAATATGATCGGAAAATTATTTTCCAATACTAAAATATTTCTGAAATTTGAACCGTAATAAAATTAAAATTAAAATTATCTTCATAATGAATGAAATTTATTAAAATTTGATAATAACTTTTTGGAATTAGTTATGGATGAGGTCAATAATTATAAAAACTACAATAAGTAATAATTTTTGTTTTTAGTATAAAACCAAAAATAAATACCATATAGTGTATTCATTGTTTCATTAACATTAATATGTAATGGGTAGTCGTAGTTTATGAAATTGATGTTTGGAGGGTTGTAATAATGAAGGGTAATGTTATATTTTATGAATCTAATCTCTATTTATAGTAGAAATAAGATGGTAGATTTGAGATAATGGTTGATATTGAAATGAATAAATCTACAAATCCATATATCTCTATTAAATTGGTTAAACTTGAGATCATGTAATAGAATAAAGATAAAATAATCAATTTTATTTTCACTAAAAAATGAATGAAATGGTTGAATAGATTGACAAGAACGATATAGAATTCTTTGAGATGAGTAAAAAACAAGAATATATCTAAAATTTATGGACCCTATAACTTAATAAAAACATTTCCCACGTGAAAACTATAAATTGTAAAGGAGATTCATGGAGATCCTATAAACAAAAAAAGGTACTTCTAAAGAGAACAATGAATTATTTATACAATGAAGTAAAATTATGTTTGAGTATTCATCACAAACAAAATATAATCATGGTAAATGTAACAAAAAAACATCACATACATAATAATAATATTGACTATGGAGAATCCTAACATGATACTAGATATCTAAAGAACAAAAAAAATATTACACCTAACATTAGTTGTTGTTTTATTAGAATGATAATTAATAAAATAATTTCATTTCTCATAGAAAATAGGATCATAAGTTAATATCAGAAATAATTAAGGAGTTATAAATTAATAACTTCCTTTTTATCAATAATTTCTTTGTGTTATAATCATATAAATCCATGTGTTGATCAACAAGTGTGTGAATAATTAATCTGTGAGGTACATGAAGCTAGATAATACCATAGCTACATGGGTTGTTGAGTAAGCTAATAAAAACGTTTTTGGGGCATTAAAATATGACGGGGAATCATTATATCTATAGAATGAACATTTGTATGATTAAAAATTCAAATGAACCAATGGGATTGGATCAACAAGAAAATTCTTTAGAAATATATTATAGTGGGTATATCATAACCATATTATAAAAATCATATCTTATAATTATTAACAGTAGTTATACTTCCTTTATTATTAGAAATATAAATTTATTTATAATGATCAAATACAAAAATGTTTCATTTTATGGTTTGTAAACAATGAAGTCTTAAAGATAACTATATTTTATAATAAGAAATTTATATTGATATACATGAGCATGATTGATTTATATCTCATTAAATTTATTGGTCATATCCACTTAATCATAATCTAATTATGGTACCTGAAACATGTAGTATACTTCACCTAGAAGAATTATAATATCAATGGAAAATTTAGTGAAATCTATATATAAGGGAAACAGACAAGGTGATCTATACCATATAAGTGATGAATAAGATATATGATTGCTACCCATGGAAAATTTAAATTAAAGAATACATTTCTAGACCACTTTATAAAAATTATCTTAAATATTTTTGGAGAAAGTAGTTTCTCGTGAAATCTAAAATCCAACTCATGATCATTCTCATAAACTTAAAAATTTAAAAATGGTATAGATCATTCAGAAATCATAAAATCCAAAACATAAGAACTCAATATGTTTTTTAGAATTAAGAATCCTTGGTGTTTTCCAGATTATATCACAATGGAAAATTAATAAATAGAGTTAGCATGTTATCTTTAATAGTTATTATATTGATATTTCATTCTTGATAGTGATAGTACAAAAAAACTATTTAATTACATTAAATGATATTGGATATTATATAAAAATATTCTAGGGGATATATCGTAATATTTTGAACAGATAATTATATAGATTTTACAATTATTCAGGTGGATTATTATCTAAAAAGTTATGATATGAGGAAATACATTTGGGTATTGAGAACTCCTCAATAAAATAAATAATATTAGTGGAGAAACCATTTATTCAGTAAACTTTCTTTGACAATTTCTTTTTATAAATTATATAATTAATCAATTTTCAAGTCGATCTACATTATCTTACATCCTAATCATATCTTTTTTTAAATGAAACCCATTAAAATATGTTTCATGTGATGAATCAAACATTAATTTACATTTATATTCTTAAATATAAAAAATTATGAGATCCTCCAATATATTAAATATCATGAAGTATAAATAAATTATTCCTAGATACTATATAATGAATAAGGCCTACAAATTATCCAAAGAATGAATTATAAATTTAGTTAGAATCCATGATAAATCTATAATCAATAACATGTTGATTATTCAGAAAAAAATGAATATATTTAAGAAGAGTTAGGAATCGAATTAATTAACTCACTGATATTAGGAGGCGATGAATTTGATTCAATTATAACTATAAACTATGAAGATATAACATGAAATTCAATTAAAATAAAAAAATTAAGTAGTATGGTTGAGATTGTTGAACAACATATTATTCGTAACTGGCCAACATTAAAGAAAATGAAGAAAATTAATCCTCTATATAAAACTATAATATTATATCATGTAGTGCCTGAATATTTTTATGATGACATGAAATATATATTTTTTATAATTACTACAAATTAAGGTATTGAAAAAATTTAAGGCAATAAAAAAATAGATTATTTTCCAGCCATAGAAAAAGAATGTTATTGTAACTAAATGGGTTTTATCAAACAAGTTGAATAAACAAGACATGGTGATTCGAAATAATGAATCACATATATAACATGGATGTAACATCCCACCCTGCCTCATTTTCTTAGAACAATGAGTATTTCCTACATGGCCTTTGGTGACATCACCAGGACACAAAAGGCTGTAAATAAATTCCAAGGGCCTTATAAACAATTGAGGGGAGATTTTACCTTTTTAATAAAATAACCAAACCATATATTAAATAACCAAAAACTACTATATAATGATTTAAAATACTTACATATACCCCAAAGTATAACAATACAACCCAAGTTATATCTGAGTACCGAGAATAATCCAAGACCGATTCCAAAATAAAAAATAGAAGACAAGACCCACAAAGTTCAAATACTCCAAAGACACCATCACAAAAACTCCGAACATACTCGATGATCAAACTCCATAGTCCATTCCCAAGTAACCTAAATCATAACTAATGAAATGTGATACATTTTCTTTATATGTGTCTCAATAAACAATATCTAAAAATTCATTTGAGTGACCAAGTAAGGGGTGAGTAATGAAAATCAGTAGGTTTTCCCTAAATGACTCCCTACTCACACCACTAAGATATAAAATGTTAGAAAAATTATATAAAACAATTTTATAAAACAATTTAAAAGAATTTAAAAAAAATCTATCAAATCCAACCATTTTTTCAAATAAAATTGTTTCAATAAAAACAACCAAACTAGTCTTTCAATCTATTTAACATGTCAATTTGTAATAACCCATTCTAATACACACATCCACACATACAAGAAAGGTGACAATTCCATACACATGAGAAGTCTTCTGTTGATGTATCAATTCATCACAAGGTAACAATATACTGGTGCTCCAATGAAACATTCCCCTTCCATAGGGTCATGTCTCTGAAAATGAACAAACACAACTCAATTAATCCAAACCCATGAGAATAAAATTTTCCCCAACAATTTCAATAAAATAAAATTTTTATTTCAAACTTTTTTAGATAAATCAATCCAAAAACCATTTAAAAATAAACATTTAAAAATCATTCAATAAGGTACATTGCAAAACAATTCCACAGTTTCACAAACCATTAATAAATAAGGTTTCTACAATGATTTTCACAAATATTTCATAATAATGTACAAGAAATGTAAAAAATATAAAACCAATAATTCATGTTCTAATTAGAGGATTCTATAGTAAATCCACCAACCTTGGAAATTATGTATAAAATGAATAATGACGTGAATTCTTCAACAAAATGTGTTATAAATTATGGAAAACCCCTTAGATTTTTGTCCATATCATCAAGAATACCAAATATCATCATGATTGGATTAAAATAACATAAATATACATCGAAACAAATTGATCCATGAATCCAAAATTGGGAAGAATAGGGGATCTGAGAAAACCCAAGAAGAACAGATGCTTACCAAGGAATCATCGCTTCAAAGAACCAAGAAACACCAATAGATTACTTCCGAATCAAGGGTAAGGGTCTCCACAACCTTTTAGAAGAGTGAAAAATGTTTTAGGGTCGACTTTTTCGAAATAAAGAGGTTTATAGGAAAATGTGAATCAAATCCACAATTTTAGGATCTAATTTTTTTTTCCTTACATGGTTTTGGAACATGGTTAGGAAAAACATGTGCTAACCTTGCACAAGACCTCTATCCCAATAGAATGATTTCTCTGTGGTGGCTGCAATGGTTTGGATAAACTATGAACCTAAATGGACACCTACCCAAAGCCCACTTCATCACTTTTCATGGTTTTCTAGAGGTGCTTTATGGTTTCTACTAACCATTATCCAATTGTTCACATCCATAAAATCTACAAAAAGCATTCCAAAAGTCATCAAAACCCTCCCAAACATCATCCAAAAAAATTAAATACTTAAAATAAATAAATCAAGGGTTAATAAATTGAAATAGGGGGTGATAAATTTTCACCACCATTGGTCTTTCCTTTCGCCGGAAAATAGAAAACCACCATTTCCATTAAAGAGTTCGGTCCATTTCTCGACAATATCTTTCTCCCATTCCCTTGTTTCTTCCTAAATCTGACTATATTACCACAAAACATGCACTAGACAAATTATTTTTTCATGCAGGACATTCTCATAACTGCCAACAATCAGTACCAATATATGAACAAACAAATCATCCAAGTCTAGGTCAACAGGATCACATCAAATCACATGGTTAGGATCATACTATTACTTTTTCAAATATGATGCATGAAACATGTTATACACTAAACTAATCCATAGTGGAAAATCCAACTGATATTCTACCTCATTAACCCATTTAAGTATTTAAAAATGGAATATGTATCGAGGATATAACTTACCATTATTTCCAAAAATATGATTCATGTTCCTTTGAGAGATTCTCAAGAACACATGAGAAGTCACCTCAAAGAACATAGGTCATTGATGATAATCATCATAAAATTTATGATTGTTTTAAGTTGTCATCATCATTTTATGGTTAACTAAATAATCGTTATTTTCTCTTATATAAGCCTTGCTGCAACCAGTGAAGTGTCTCCATTTTCCTTCCAACAAAGAAAAGAATGAGAAGGAAGCCCATATAATACTTAAAAAGAGATAAATGTATCGAAACCTATTAATTATTGTCATATAATAACCCCACTAATAGTATATGATATTCCCATGAGCCTCCAAAATCCATTACAAGAGGCCAAATTGTTTCATACATCATTTGGGTTATCTTTTGTATTTTCCATGCATTTAATGATGATATAGAAAACTCAAAGTCATCTGAGTTCCAATGGATCGCTATAAGGATTTCAATAAATGAGACATAATCCAAGGATGTTTCTCTAACACTATGAAAAAGGGTATTCCATGCTTATTTAAAACTTCTGGAATATAGATTTTAGATAGGTCCTCCACCATATGATATTTCTAAATATGGATGAAATGGGTTGACATCAGGAGTTGATCCACTATCACCTATATTGAATCATGATTCTAAACAATTCTTGGGAGACCTTTCACAAAATACCTTGCTATCAACTCCTATTTCCATATAGGAATAGGGAATGACTGCAATATACTCATTGGTCATTGATTACCAATAGGTAGTGTAGGCATCTCATAATGAACTCAAAAAATTTCTTTTCATATAAACCCACCAAAACTATGATTTCAGCAACTTATACATATTTTTTATTCAAAGAAGAAAATATTATCTCAAATGGTGGTATTCCTGGAGATTTTGTTTCTGAAAAACATAAGGTATGACCATCTGATATTTTAAACCAAAAACTAAAAAACTTCCAAGCTTAAATCCCTAAATGTTTTCCCCACCATTGAGTTTTGACCTCATAGTCACATGTTAGGAATATAATTTATTTTCTTATTTAACCATATCAACAAAATTAGGAACAAAATAAATCGAAAAGAAAACATAAACATTTACTTCGCCTTCACAATCCAAGTGCATGTCAGCTATCAATAACATTTTCTACCACTATTCTGAAACTTCCTTTTCCAACTGAACATATGACTTTCTACTTAATGCATCTACCAGAAAATTTCTTTTTCCTATTTTATAGATCAACTCAAATTCAAAAATTTGGCGATACTCCATCAATATTCTATGTGTTAGATTCAAATCTCTTTGTGTGAAAATATGTTTTAAGATATTATGATTCATACAAACTTTGAATTTCTCACCAAAGAGGTACTGGCGACTTGTCTTCAATGCATGGATTATGGAATCTAAAACCAAATAGTGTGTAGGGTAGTTATTCTCCTAAAACTGTAACTGTTTTCAGGTATTAGAAACAACATTTTCTCCCTACAAGATAACACATCCCATCCAATATCCTAAAGCATAAAAAAACACCACCTACCCCTATCCCAATTCTAGAAATATTATGATCGGTGCTAGTGTAAGTAAAATATTAAACTCCTAAAAGGTATTCATAAATTCGTTGTTTCATTGGAATAGAACATTCTTCCTTTTCAAATTGTTCATTCCTCAATATAATATTGATAATTTCCACACATAGTGTCATTAATAACCAACCTCACCAAGTGAACTGTGTATCTAGGATACATTCCTTGGAGGTTGCCATGATATTACTACCTCTATATTTTCTCGACCCACATAAACACTACTTAGAGAGATTACAGGCTAGGGAAATGTAACTCTTGTAACCAAAAATCTCACTTGGATAATTTTTCATACAAACAGTGATCCCTCAAGAACCCAAACACTATCTCTAAGTGTTTCTCATGCCCATTCTGTGTCCTTGAATACACCAATATTTCATCAACAAACACAACCACAAAAGATTCAAGATATCAATGAAATATCCTATTTATCAATTCCATAAATACCATTTGTGAATGTATAAGACCAAAAGGAATATCCAAAAACTAATAATTGACATATCTAATCGTAAAAGATTTTTTTGGAATATCCTCATTTTGAACCCACAATTAGTTATATCCTAATCAAAATTAAATATTAGAGAACCAATGGTCTCTGCTCAACTGATCAAAAATATCATCAATTTTTGGAAGTGGATACTACATCATTTTCATAAATTTTTGATGCTTATGAGGATTCATACACAACTGAAGAGTTATATCTACCTTTTTTATAAACATGACGGGCGCTCCCCACAAAGATGTGTGGGGAAGAATGAAACATTTTATTTCTAGCTCTTCCAACTTTACTTTCAATTCCCTTAATTATGTTGGTTTCTTATGATAAGAAGGACGGTAAATAATGTTGGTCCTTGGGAAGAGATCAATCATAAAATCCATTTATATTTTGGGTTGAATACTTGAAATACGGAAAAGTTTTTAAAAAGTGATAAAAAAATTTGGGAATACCACTAGTCTCATTCTCATCCGCCACTGTGAAAATCAATTCAACCAAGTGGAATGAGATAGATCCAACTGCTGGGGAAAAAAATCCTATTTCACCTGGTTCTACATTTTGGTATCCTCATAATAGTTTCTCAATGCCCTCATCAATCATAAAACTAACTATTCTAGTATAATAAATAATTTTAGATTAGAACGTAATTAACCAATTCATACCCCAAATTATGTCTTCTAAATCGATCTCTAGCATATAGAAGCACCATATCAAATCAACTCCATCAATATTTATAGGCCATTCATTTCACACAAAGGCTCTACATTTTCTTCATGAAAAAGGATTTTGATGCTTCCAAATAGAAGGCTTTGTTTCAACATGAAAACCCATAATATCAGAAACATGAGAAGAAATAAATGAATGGGATTAACCCATATCATACAATTCCTAAATTGAGGTGTATTATAAAGAATCATACCACTCACCATTGATGGTCTAAGGTGATCATCCACAATCACCTACTCATCTCCATACAGTTTTTTACTCACCGCTTTTTTTCTTTATTACCCTATTTAGATTTCAATTCCCAAGGAGTCATGATATTCCAAGAATAAAAATGGTTTTATTGGTTATAATGATTTGAATTATTCTAATTCCTTCTTCTAATTGAAGAATATAATGTTTTCAAAACATGAGATGTCTCCCTAACACCCAACCATGGAGCACTTCGAGAATAGTGCTGAAGATTACCAATAAGGTTTGAATTGTGGCAGGATCTAGGTGGTTCCATATAGTTTCCCTTGATGTGATCAAAATATCCACATTAGAAACATCTATAATTACAATTGTATTATGGAATAAGATTCAACAATCCATACATCATATTTGGAGTCATCTTGCTACTTTGTGAATAAGTTTACCTCTTCCACTTGTTCCCAACATTAGAGTTCCCACCATTTCTCATTGGTATCAACATGATTCCGCAAATAGTACTTCCAAAGATGTCTCTTTCTAACACTGTTTCTATATTGACCATATTTTTATAATCTACTATTTATATCACACACAAAAATGTGCAAGTATTTATCCTCATCCCTAATTCAAAAATGTATGACTTCATGGACACACTTCAAGAAACTTTGAATGAAAACAGACTACATTCATAAATTTAATAGCATAATCTATCGCTGATAGATTATACTGCTTTAAACTGAATTATTCCTTAATTATAGAAATTATGAACATGTAAAGATGGAATTATTTGTTGAATAATTCTTCCAAATACTCATAACCATTGGATTCATCTAATTTATCTTGGATTTTTATGTCCCTCCATTAGCATGTAAGATCCTCCAGTATATATGCTTCCTAATTAACATTCATATATGTGGTTGTTCCAATGAAATTTAGGATTTAATTCATCTTATTTTTTCACACCTCTACCTTCTATGGTTCTGAATCACCCCAGAAGAAGGGTGGATTCTACTTCTCAAACTGAACAAAAAAAATTCCCTTTCCTTGGTTCATCCCTTTTGTTCCCTCTATACATAGCTATAAAAACTAGAAAAATACCATGAACCAGTTTTTTTCACCTTTTGATTAGGTTAAATAATATTATTAGTATATTTTTCTTTTTTTTACTTCATTGACTAACCAGTGCCATTTTTTTAACAAAAAATTCCATAATTCTAACTCTCTGTCAATTGAGGTCTTAGATGTTTCAAATTCTTCTATATCACACATATCACGATAAGGATTTAAAAAATGACACATTTAATTCATTTTTAAAAATTACTAATTATCTTTTGAAAATCAATCAATTTTTAAAATACCATAATCATACCCTATATGAAATTCCACAGTTGAAAACAATTTCAAAAAATTCCCAAAATCAATTCTTTTACACCAAGTCATAAATAATTACTCAAATGAAATGTGCACTTCTAGTTGGAAGTAATTTCTAAAATTCATGTAATAATCTTATCATTTCTTAAACCCATGATAATGAAGTAAAACCTCTAATATGTATCCCAAAATAGTAATTTACCTATATCCCTGGTCACATGAGTTTTAGAATAAATAGGGAGTTATACCTTTTTATTCAATACATTTAATGTTCTGGAAATACCAATCTTTTATACCATCCCAACTCAAGTACTAAACTATAATGAATATTAAACTCCAAAACTGGAACAACTGATACAAAAACATTAAAAAAACCGATACCACTTGAAACATCTCACCCCTCCATATTATCTTATTCCATGGTGGAATTTATACTTGTCCTTATGTGACATCCAAAGGCTGGTAGTAAATTCCATGAGTTTCATAAACAGTTGGTGGGTTATTTTTGTTTTTAATAAAATCACAAAATCATGTATAAAATAACCAACAACTACTATATAATGTATAAAAATACAAACATAAATCCCATTTTATAATAATAATAAAAAAGAAAATTATATCAAAGTTCCTAATGTAAACAAAGACCCATATCAAAATACAATGCTGATTAAATATAAAAAAAGCTCAAGGACTAAAAAGACACCAACACAGCAACTCCCGACCTTCACCAAGCTCCCCCTCCAAAATATATCCCTTATTATTGTGAAGCATCACTAAATAAATATTATACATTCCCATTACATGTGTCGAAATAAATAATTTCTACAAAGGAAGTAAAGTTCCCAATGAGGGGGAGAGTAATGAAGCTCGGTAGGTTTTCCCCAAAATGACTTCCCTACTCATAACACTAGGATATAACATGATGGAAAAATTATAGAAAATAATTTATATAAAACACTTTCAAATATTTTAAATAGATTATATTAAGGAAAAAAAAATTTAAACAAAATAGTTTTCTTGGAAAGAACAAAAAAATCCTTCAAAACATTTCACAAACACATTTGGTATAACCTATTCCAATCCACACATCCACACACTCATTCCTAGGTGATAGTTCCATACTCATTAATGGTCTCTAACCAATCTTCCCAGTATTCACAATGTAACCATATACAAGTTCCCAAATGGCACCCATCCCTTCCACAAGGACATGTCAATGAAAATGAAGACATGATATCCAATTATGTCAAAACTATGTCAAAAAAATTATGGAAAACCATTATATTAAAACAATATTATTAATTAAAACCATTCCATAGAAAAGAAAATTCACAAATCATTCCAAACAACCATTTAAAAAGAAAAATATTAAAATCATTCAACAAATCACTTTTACACAACATTTACATAATTTCACAAACTATCACTAAATAATATTTTTATAGGGAAATGAACAATAATTTCACTATCAATTCAAAAAGATTTATGAAATTTAGAACCAAGCCTTTATTTTTTAATAATAGGATTCAAGAGTAAAGCCACCAACCTTAGAAACTATGGAAAAATTTAGGAATGGGTTGAATTCATCAACAAAATTGGTTAAAAATATAAAAAACAACCTTGCATATAATTCCCTATCATCAACATATCCTAATATAATCATGATTGGAATCAAATAACATTTTTATATCCCCAATTTATTATAACTATCAATCCAATATAGGTAATAATAGAAGATCTAAGAAAACCAACTGATAATGGAGGCTTACTAAGGAATTTAGGCTTCAATGCACCAATAAATACCAATAGATTTCCTTCGGGTCAATGGGAATGGTCGCCAAATATTTTTTGAAGATAGAAAACATATTATGGTCAAATTTGCGGGAAAACAATAGGTTTATTTAAAAATAAAATTTAGATACCAAATTTTTGGACCTAATTTTTTGTCATGCATGGTTAAGGTGCATGGTTAGGAAAATTGTGCACTAACCATTCACAAGCCCTATTTCCCAAAATTACAGTTTCTATTGGGTGACTCCACGGTTCGAAAAAACTGTGAACTTATCTTTTTTTCTACCCCATGACCATAGCCTCACTTTTCACAGTTTCCAGGGGTATTTCATGGTTTCTACTAACCGTACTCAAACTGCGGACCTAGAGAAAACCCCAAAAACATTCTAAAAGTAATCCAAAACCACCCAAAATCTACCAAGTAATTTTACATACATAAAAAACAAAATAAAGGGTTACTTACTTGAAACTAGGTGTTCTATAATGGATATTAATAAATTGATGGAATTTATGTGGATAATGCATATTATCCCATGGTAAGATAACAAAAAAGTTATAGTATTATTTTTCATAATAGTGAAATTGTATCTCAAGGTATTATAATTAGATATAAAATCGGTTTCTTCTAAATTGATTCTTCAATGAATATTTTTATATTTAATTTTTAAATGCTTTGTTCAATAAATATAATGATACTAAATTAAGTCACACAAAGAAAAAAATTTACAGGTTAAAGTAAAGTCCAAAATATTATTACTGTTGGTTTGGTAAATAATTTAAAAAAATTAGAATTATAAGTTGATTATTTGATTATAATCTCCTTGATAATAAATATTCTAGAAAAGTGTTTATGGTTTTAATTTTTTTGGATTCCCTATTTATTGGGCGATCAAATGGATTTTAATACAAGATATTTAAAAGCATTATTACATGAAAATTTAAAGTTTCTTTAAATGGTGAAATGATATTTTCACTTGGATTACAAGTGATTTAAAAAATCATGGTACACTCATATCTTAATAATAATAATCTATAGAGGTTCTAATATAGATAATATAATTTTCATAAAATTATCTATTTCAACCAAGATGATGTTGTTAAATGATGATGATGATTATGTAGCTGATATTACATAGTATAAGAATATAATTAGAATCTTTTTAAAAATAATTTATTTATTATTTAATATAGGGATTCAAATATATAAAGAAGTTAGACATCAATGTGATACCAAGGAATAATTCACAATTTTAGTGAATTAAAAATTCATTATATCATAGGGATGATAGATTTAGATATGTCTTACTGGGGAACACAACAATATGACTTATTATGATACATAGAAGTTCATTAGAATAGTTAAATGGATAGTATTATGGATACCTAATGTGGTACCTTATATTATATATATTAATATATTTTATACATATTCACGATTCATGATTTATGATCATTGATAACTGTAGAGGACTAGTATAGAGTCACTAACCATACATTCACACAACTTTTATAGATAAAAATTATCCTACATATATTAGTATAGATTTAAATTATCCAATAGTGATTGAATATGAAAACTGTAAATATATTCTTCTAAGATAATAAATATCATTATTTAAGGATGTAAATAATAAAAATTAAATATAATTTAGTCAAGGATAATGTTGAAAAAATAAATTATAATTAAAGTATGGATACTTCAATAGAAACATGGATAATATTTATAAAATAACATTATAATGAACATCATGAGAATAATCATTAAGATCATATTGTTTAATCATCATTGTCCAATTATTGGTCTATAGAAGGAATTATCAAACCACTAAATGTTAATATCATTCAATGTTTGTTCTTAAACATTTTACATCATTAATGTGGAAAATACAAAAGTGTTCTTATTATCAGCATATTGCTCCAAGAAGGGATTGTCTTCTATAATGTATTTATTAATAGATTTACTAATTAAATACTATAAGAAGAAAATAAGTACACATTTTTTGGACAATTATGGGTAGATTCTCAAAATTATTAAGGGATGTTAGTAGTATTCCTTATAAATTAAAAGGAGGAGTGTTTTTATTTTGTGAATTTTCATGGGAGAACTATCTTAATTTAAGATAAATTTTTGTAGATTTTTGTGAGTTAATTATCAGTGGTATTATGTGGGGTTTAGATACATTTTTAGTAATTCATGAAACCAGAGTTAACAAAGAATTGGGTTTATAGGTGGTTTATTGATTATCATTTCTTGTAACTCTTTTTTATCCATATAATATTAAATAATGTAGTATTAGAGAGAATTATTTTTAAATAATTGGAAACAAAATCATGAATGTTATATTTTTCATTGAAAGTAATTTTTGATTAACTGTTTTATAATGTTAATATACCCCAAGTGGGATATTTTAATAATAAATCACTATGGTGTTTTTGGGTTGTGATTATTGATTAAAACTCATGGTAATCACTTAAAAAAATATTTTACCATTAATTATTTATCATATGGATGGTGATTATGTTTTTATTAATTTATAGATAATATATGGTTGAATTTATATTGATAAACAAAAACCAAGGTGTATTGATGTTAATTACATCATGGTATGTATCATTTTTTTAATAATTGATGTGGTGTTTTTAATGTTTCATAGGGATGTGTTCCACAGAAAATAATTATATTTTAATTTCCAATATTATTAAAGATTCAAAAAATTATTTAAAATTGGTATTTGAAGAGAAAACCAATATTTTATTCATCATGTTAATGATCATATAATATTAATGTTTTGATGAAAAATTTTATGTCGATGGAAAATATAAATGTTGAAATTTATTTTTTTAAATAGTAAATGTTTTATGCCTGAATGGTTTTTTGAGATTGTAGTTTTGTATTATGTTTATGAAAATCCTTTTATAACTTAGTTAAGAATTTAAATTATTGAGTTTGTTGCCACGGTTTGAATAAAAAATGGTGAATTTATTATTTTTGATAGAATTTCAACAAAGTATTTTATCTGGAAATGAATATATAAAAAAATATGACATGTAATGTTTCATATAAGTTTTTCAAATGATGAAAATGGATTTTTTTTTGTAGATATATCATTTCAAAATATATTATGGAGTAAACTAATTTATAAGGTATATTTTTTATTGATTAATGAATGGATTGATTACTTGATTCATGTAAAATATATATATTTTCTCTTGAATTATATAAATGTAACGAACCAAACTTTCATTAATGGAAATCCCACTTGATCAAATTAAATGTATCATTATGTAAAATGTTTTGTGAACTTATTTGGTTTTATGACTTGGATTTTTAAAATACCATTAAGAAATGTGATCATTGCTAATATAGTCATTGAACAGTGATCACATGATTAATATAAATATAGGGCTTTAACAAATCCTATTTACTCCGACAAAAGAAGTGATGGCCTCATCCAGTAGACTTTCCCCATACAAAGCCCATTTGTAGGAGCTCGGAAAGGAGGTGGATTCATTGGGATTTTCTCTTGACTAGGCCCAAGCTGAGCTTGAACACGTTAAGCCTAAGAGGAACTAACTACTGTAGAAGTGGAAGTTAATAGAGATTACCACCCGAGCGATGTTATCTGAGCCACCCCAAGCGTTTTCACCATCACACACCTTACCCTTCGATCTTATGAGGGTTTTATAAGGTGTTATGTAACAAGACCCTAGAACTATGACTATAAACATTATTTTTTATAAAAAATGTGCATTCATTTTATTATTGTTACTTTGTAAATAGTTTTTAAAGCACAAATAGTATTCTAAGTTAATATTCAACTAAGAAATCTATTTTGATGAATAAATGGATTTTTTAATTAAATATTATTATAATAGAATATTATTATAATTAAATTAATATTTATTATATATAAATGATCATATAATTTTATGAATGCAATTGTAATTTTTATTATGGTTTGAAAGCCATTTTTGTCAAAACCCATGAATTTTCGATAAATGTAAATATTTATTTTA
Source organism: Viscum album (assembly GCA_963277665.1). NCBI lineage: Eukaryota > Viridiplantae > Streptophyta > Magnoliopsida > Santalales > Viscaceae > Viscum > Viscum album. The sequence goes on along the minus strand of OY728123.1, from coordinate 995,487,967 downwards.
AAAGTTATAATTATCATATTTAAAAATTTATTTAAATAAAATTAATATTATTTTTTAATTCGGATTTCAAAACTATCCAATGGTGAATTTTTCATAATTTTCTGAGACGGTTGAATTTTTGGGTAAAAATTAAATACTGTTTAAATATATAATGTGTTTTATGACATCATAATGACCCAATAGTGGTGTAATAAAAGACTATATATGATATTTTCAGCCAATATATGTTTTAAAATTAAAATAATGTGATTTTATATTTGTTTGATTTATTTTTAAAAGCATTAGTGGACCCACCAAGAATTATAAAACATTTTGTCTTTTTAAATAGTTTTTCTCGAGAGTGTGGCTCACCTCCACATAAGCAGCGTTAATTTTTTAAGAACCTCGGATATTTACCTTATAAAATATTTTTTTCCACTCCCCTTTGGGAAAACCCATGGGAAAAAACCATGGGCTGGTTTCTGGAATTGATTAGTTTAATGTGTGGTGACCCAGACCAAAATAATAAAGAATTCCCTCTCATTTCCTATATAAACCCACCCATGCTCTAACTTCATCTTCACTAAAATACTTTGGAGATAGATAAAAACCTTCCTTATTCTTCATAAAATCCTCCCAAGGTTCCCCAATCTCCCAAGAAGCCTCTCTCAAGCCTCTACCAAGCCTTTGGGATCACACTTCCAAGTAAGGGATTTCCTATTTTCTCATTTTCGTCTCAGTTTCATTATGTTGTTATGCCCTTTTGTTTTCAATTATAAATGTTGGGGCATGATTTTTAACCTCCCCCATAATTATCTCCCTATGTTTTAATTATTATAGACCCCTTTATCTCTCATTAAATTCCCCTCATGTACACTCGTTACCTTGCTGAAATTTCGTAAGGAATCGCTCTCTCCCCATTTTCATTCAAGCAATTCTTTTGTATTGTGAATATTATTTCCATTACATATGTTGGGAAATGTATCTATATGACCCTATTACATTCCATTTCATGTAAGTATAATTAGTCACCTATTTCTCTCTCATCAACCATTTTTATGAATCCCTCTGTCACGCCGTTACATTGTGTAAATTACACCGTGATTTTCCAAGCCAAAGTCATTGTGTAGTGAATAAAATGCTCATTTCCCCATCAAGGGTATTAAATGTTATGCACATTTACTTATTTATTATAGTGTTTCATTTATGAATTCCACATTTCCTTTTTCTTGGAATAAATTATGAGGTTTAATGAATCCATGTTATATGATCCATGTGGCACATTTATGCATAAAATGGAATATTTAAGAAGGGTGTGCCCTAATAGAACTTCTATGAATTAGGTAAAGATTAGTATTATGATATGTCAAGTGCAATGAGTTTGTAATCATTCTAATTCAATTTCAATGAGGGTTTACTCTTTCTCCATGTGAAATTATACCTGGATCATGCTAAAATCATGTTAAATGTTGTTTCCAAATTTCCATATTAAGATTATGATGATTTATCATGCCGTTATATTAATGTTTTTCTTATGATCCATTGATATACCTATTTTCTAACATGTATTATATTCCTCATGTTATTCCATTTTTATTCCCTTACTGAGCTTTATATCTCATCGTTTTCTCATGCATGTCCTCATGTTATCCTATACAATGCTAAGAATGAGGGAATGTAGTGGTCATGTAAAGGAAGTTTTCAATAAAGATGTTGTATTTCAGGTTTTAGTTATTATGTAATGATCCTAAGCTCCAAATACACTATAACGCTAGATCTTCAATGTTTTATGCAGTGAATTTTATGTAATAAATCATGTTTAAGTGAGTAATAAAGAGAAGGGTTGTCATAGTTGGTATCAAAGGATATGTTTAGTTATTTTTGGGATTAGGATTATAAAACCCTAGTGAAGACATAAAGACAAGAATAAGTATAATAAAAATATCCCTAAGTATTATAGAGTATTGCGTAAGTGGTTTATCAAGAAACTATATCCCAGTCTAGATACGAGCAGGTAGAGGCGGCTCTAGAACAGATGTATTCTAGGGTTAAAACATGAAAACACCACTTTGAGCTAGAATAAAATGGTAACTAGGTCATGAAAATGGGCCTTTCTGTACTATTGGTTATGATAAACATGTGGGATATGATTTGGTAAATTCAAAAGCTTAGTGTGAGCCATTATTAATGTAAAAAAATGCCCCTACGAATATATGTTGGAATGTAAATCATGGATAACATAGATTAAAGTCTATAGATTCATAATTTAAGGAAATAAAATTAATATATATTTAATCCATTTTGTCTTTGTATTACCCTTTATGTGTTACCCCTGACATTCCTTTTATTCCAGCCAATGGAAAGTAATAGGATGACTCGGGAAAACCACCGATGTGAAGATCGATGGGATGATTGTTCTAATGAGATTCCCAATCCGATGGTAGTGGGAATCATGAACTTTATCACGATTCTCTCTCAGTTAAATCAAGATTCTAATAGAAACATGGGTCAAGAGGAACGTTCAACCCCCTTAAAAAAGAACAAGTTGTTACCAAGAGATTCATGTGACAAAGTCATTCTACTTTTAATGGATCATATGATCCCTCAATCATTGAACAATGTATCAACTCCATTGAAAAGATATTCTCCATCCATTAATGTACCGAACAAGAAAAGGTTCTCTTGGTTGGTTATCGTATGGAAGGTGAAGCTGATCAATGGTGTACATTGATCAAAATTATGAATCATGTGGAGGAGATCGAGGCCTTGGAATAGAAGGATTTATGTAAGATTTTTTTCAATAAATATTTTTCGTGCACCCTCTGACTTATGATGTAAAGGGACTTCCTTGACCTCAAGAAAAAAGATGACAAATCTATTGTAGCGTACAATGAAAACATCAAAAGTCTTGCAAAATACACCTCTAGCTTTGTCATTACCCCCGAATGTAAGGTTGAACGCTTCTTTGGTGGGCTGAAACCAAGCCTGCAGAAAGCGCGGGTGATCCGTGAATTCGATAGCTATGAGGAAATTGTCTAATGTGCCCTCAAGTTCGAAATGGAGATCGGAGAATCTCATGTGTATCATGGGGATAAGAGCGTAAGGTGGAATTCAATTCTGGCAGACCTATGGATAAATCCAACGGTGCTAAGCAGATCCAGCACCCCACTTGCCAAAGGTGTGGAAAGAAGCACCCCGAAAATTTCCTGAAGGGGACAAGGAAATACTTTAGGTGTGGGAGAGAATGGACCCAATCTATTAACTATTGGTAAGAAAACCATGTGGCTATGATAGAGGAGAGGAATGCTCCACTTGACCCTCAACGCATTGTTCATTGCTTCAACTGCACAGAACTGGGGCACTTTGCAAACCAGTTCCCTAAGCCAAGGTTTTTCTGAGGCAACCCACAACCTCGAAGGAAGCAAGGGAGGTATTTTTCCATCACTACTACCAAAGTGAACCCCGACTATGAAGTGGTGACAGGTACACTATTTATTCATTAAAGAATAGTGAATGTACTTTTTTATTCTGGTTCAACACATTGTTTTATACCCAAAAAGTTTAGTAGAATAATCTCAACACCACCACAAATCATGGAAGTAAAGATGTCAGTGAGTATGGAGAATGGGTTAATCATTACATACCATGAATATAACTCCTCCCCTGTCATAATTTGTGGATTGAACGTCCCGGAGAACCTCTTCATACTCCCTATCGTGGAATTTTATACAATTCTTGGCATGGATTGGATTTCCTTATATAGAGACTACATAAATTTCCTTGAGAGGTAAATCACTCTCCATATGGATAATCAACCAATGATTATATACAAGTGTAAGGAGGAAGATGAATCTTCTTTACCTCTATCATCTCAAGAATGTATATTACTGCCCTATGTGCATGTGTATCTGGCTTAGATGATTGAGTCTAAGGAAGCAACCATCCTTGAAGACATGCCTATTGTGAGGGAATTCGCTGAAGAGTTTCCCGAGGAATTTTCTGGTCTTCCTACTAGAAGATATGTTTAATTATCAATGGATCTTAAATCTGGGGAGTTTCAAATTTCTAAGAATCTATATAGAATGGATTTTGTGGAGCTTGAGGAGATGTAGAAACAACTACAGGAGAATTTGGATAAAGGGATTATACACCCAAGTGCTTCACCATGGGGTGCACCAGTCCTCTTCGTCAAGAAGAAGGATGGATCAATGCACCTTTTCATCTATTATCATGGGATTAAAAAATCATGATAAAGATAAAGTATCCTCTCCCATTAATTGATGACTTTTTCATTCAGATTCATGGAGCACAATACTTCTCCAAGGTGGATTTTTGGTCCGGATATCATCAAGTAAGGATAAAGAAGGAAGATACCACCAAGACTGCTTTTTGTACAAGATATGGGCACTATGAATTCATAGTAATGCATTTTGGAATCAATAATGATCCAGAAATATTCATGGACTTGATGAATAAAGTCTTTAGAGATTATCTTGACAAATTTTTAATAGTCTTTATAGATGATATTCTAATATACTCCAAAACCATGGAGGGTCATGAGGAACATATAAGAACTATACTACAGACCTTGCAGAAGGAGAAGCTCTTTGAAAAGTACAGCAGGTGTGAGTTCTAGTTGAAGGAGGTATCATTCTTAGGCCATATCATCACAACTAATTGGATATCTATAGATCCCTACAATATATCTGTAATATAGGGATGGTTGACGCCAACATCGGTAACATATATCCATAGCTTTTTGGGATTAGCTGTATATTATCGACAATTTGTGATAAATTTCTCATGATTTTCCAACCATTTTACCAAGATGACTCAGAAGGGAGTAAAGCTTTCATCGAGTGATTAATGTGAAGAAACCTTCACAGATTTGAACATGAGGCTTATCACTGTGCATGTTATCACATTACCCACAGGTGAGAACTTTTTGTGTTATTTGGTGATGCTTTGAAGAAGGGCATAGGATGTGTGTTGATGCAAAATCATACTCATTGCCTATGCTTCAAGGAAATTTAAAGTTTATGAGAATAATTATTCAACACATGGCCTAGAGTTGGCTGTGGTGATCTTTTCTTTAAAAATTTAGAGGCATTATTTCTTTAGGTATAAGTGTAAAATATATACAGACTACAAAATCCTCATGTATATATTCACACAGAAAGAGTTGAACATGCACCAACGAAGATGGTTAGAGATGATCAAAGACTATGATTTCTCAATCCATTACCACCCTAGGAAAGCGATCAAGGTGGCAGATGATTTATGTTGAAAGGACCCACCAATTATATCATTGATTAGAATTGAGAAGGATCCAATCTACTTATATTTGATGTAGATGGACATGGAAATAATAAAAAAGGGAAAATCATCAATCCTTTCACAAATGATTGCTCAAACATTTCTTCTGGAGAAAATAAAGGATGCTCAAAGAGGGGATGTGAAAATTATGAAAAGGGTGGAATTTATCAGAAATGGAAAACCCTCAGAGTTCGTGTTTGACAAGGATGGAATTGTGATATTTGGGTCACAATTATGTGTACCATATGATCCAGATATAAAGAAGGATCTTCTAGATGACTCACATAGCTCAACCTTCTCTATTCCCCGGGAAGCAAAAAGATGTATCTAGATCTCTAATAAAACATTTTGGGGGACTATATGAAAAGGGAGATTGTGGAATTTACATCAAAGTACTAGGTGTGTCACCAAGTGAAGGCAGAGAGGCAGAAGTCTAAGTGGATTATGTAACCATTACCCATACCAGCATGGAAATGGAAGAAAATAACCATGGAATTTATCACCAGACTTCTGAAGACATCCAAAGGCAACAATGCAATCTGGGTTGTGGTGGATCGCCTTACCAAGTCTGCACACATTATTTCTATTCAGGAGGACTTCTCACTGGATCAACTAGCACAGATATATATCAGAAAAGTGGTAAAGATGCATGGAGTACAACTATCTATTATATCTGATCTAGATCCAAGATTCTACTCTATGTTTTTGAAGAGTCATCAATATACTCTGGATACTGAACAAAACTTTACTACGGCCTATCATCCTCAAACCGATGGCCAATCTGAGCAGACTATCTAAACACTAGAGGACATTTTAAGAGCTTTCTAAATGGACTTCAAAGGAGGATGGGACCAACATCTTCCAATGGTTAAATTATCTTACAATAATAGTTTCCACTCAAGCTTCCAAATGGAACCATATTAAGCCCTTTGTGGGAAAAGGTTCAAAAAAATGGCATGTTAGGATGAAGTCGGTGAGAGTAAGCTGATATGGCCAGAAATGGTTGAAGAGATGGTAGAGAAGGTGAAAACCATTCAGCCACATATCAAGGAAGGCTAGAGTGGATTGAAGAGTTATACTGACAACCGTTGAAGAGTCTTTGATTTTAAAGTTGGAGATATGGTATTTCTATACATATCTCCGTGGAAGAAGTTCATGAGGTTTGGAAAGAAATGAAAGTTAAGTCCTAGGTACATCGGCCCCTTCAAAAATCTTGATCGTGTCGGGGATATGGCCTATCGACTAGAACTTCCACCTAGAATGGACAAAGTACATGATTTCTTTCATCTATCCCTCTTAAAGAAGTACATACTAGACCCTTCACATGTACTCTCTTCTTAGGTGGTATAGTTGGAGGATGATCTTTCTTACGAGAAACTACCAGTGAAGATCTGAGATCATATAGAGAAAGTTCTAGGAAATAAGACAATGCCTCTCATCAATGTGTTGTGGAGAAACCACAAGTTTGAAGAAGCAATGTAGGAATCGAAGGAAGTAATGAAGTAGAGTCACCCACATCTATTTTAGTGTGGGAAAAGAAAATTTCGAGGGTTAAATTTCTTAAGGGTGGAAGATTGTAACGACCCAAAAATTCATTAATGTAAATCCCTCTTGATCTAATTAAATGTCTCATTATGTAAAATGTTTTGCAAACATCTTTGGTTTTATGATTTGGATTTTTAAAATACCATTATAAAATGTGATCATTTCTAATTTAGTCATTGAACAGTGATCACATTATTATTATAAATATAGGGCTTTAACAAATCTGATTTACTCAAAAAAAGGATGTGATAGCGTCATCTAGTAGACTTGCCCCATACGAAGCCCATTTTTCAGAGCCTGAAAAGGAGGTGGCATCATTGGGATTCTCTCTTAACCAAGCCCAAGCCGAGAATTAACACGTTAAGCTTGAGCAGAATAGACTATGGGAGAAGTGGGAGTTAATAGATATTACCACTCGAGCGATGTTATCTGAGCCACCCCGACAATATCTCACCATCGCAAACCATACCCTTCAGTCTAATGTGGGTGTTCTAAGGGGTTATTTAACAAGACCCTAGCACTATGAATATTTACATTATTTTTTTATAAATAATGTGCATTCATTTTATTATTTTTACTTTGTAAATGGTTTTTAAAGCACAAATAATATTTTTAGTTAATATTCAACTAAGAAATGTATTTTGATGAATTAATGGATTTTTGAATTAAATAATATTTTAATAAAATATTATTATAATTAAATTTATTTTTATTAAATATAATTGATCATATAATTTTATGAATGCAATTGTAATTTTTATTATGGTTTGAAAGCCATTTTTTGTCAAAACCCATGACTTTTTGAAAAATGTCAGCTTTTTTAAAATGTAAAAATTCAAATATTTATAAAATTATTTAAATAAAATGAATATTATTTTCGTAATCAGGATGTTGAAATTGTCCAATGGTTAATTTGTCATAATTTTCTGAGATGGTCGAATTTTTGGGAAAAACTTAAATATTGTTTAAATATATAATCTATTTTATGACATCATAATGGACCAATGGTGACGTAATAAAATACTATAAATGATATTTTCGGCCAATATATGTTTTAGCGTTAAAATAATGTGATTTTATATTTGTTTGATTTATTTTACAAAGAATTAGTGGACGCTCCAAGACTTATAAAACATTTTGTCCTTTTAAATTGTTTTTCTTCAGAGTGTGACTCACCTCCATATAATCACCCACAATATTTTAAGAATTTTGTCCATTGGACTTATAAAATATTTTTTTCCACTCCCCTTTGGAAAATATCATGGGAAAAAACCATGGTCTGGTTTGTGGTATAGATAGTTTAATGTGCGGTGACCCAAACCTAAATAATAAAGAATTTAATCTCCTTTTCCTATATAAACCCACCCAAGATCCCACTAATTCTTCAGTCAAAGCCTTTGGGGATTGACCAACCCCTTACCCCTCTCTCTAGAATCCTCCCAAGGTTCCCCAATCTCACAGGAAGCCTCTCTCAAGCCTCCTCCAAACCATTGGGATCACACTTCCAAGTAAGGGATTTCCTCTTTTCTCTTTTTTGTCTCAATTTCATTATGTTGTTATGCCCATTTTTTCAATTATAAATGTCAGGGTATGATTTCTAACCTCCCCCATACTTCCCACTTTATGTTTTAATGATGAGATACCCCTTTATATCTCATTAAATTCTACTCATGTACACCCATTACAATGCCGAAATTCCGTAAGAAATCTCTCTCTCCTCATTTACATTCAAGCAAATATTTTGTATTGTGAATATAAATTACATTAATTATGTTGGTACATGTATATATATGACCCCATTACTGTCCAATTCATGTACATATTATGATACATGAATTTATCTCTCATCAACCATTTTTATGAATTCCTATGTCACGTTGTTACGCTACTGAAATTGGGTCGCAATTTTCCAATCCAATGTCATTGTGTAGTGAATACCATGCCCATTTCCCCATCAAGGGTATTCAGACTTATGCACATTTACTTATTGATTATGGTGTTTCATATAAAAATTCCACATTTCCTTTTTCGTGGAATAAATGATTAGGTTTAATGAATCCATGTTATATGATCCATGTGGCACATTTATGCATGAAATGAAATGTTTAAGAAGGGTGTGCCCTGATAGTGCTCCAATGAATTTGGTAAAGATTAGTATCATCATACATCAAGTAAAATGAGGGTTTAATCATGCTAATTAAAGTGCAATTAGGGTTTACTGATGCTCCATTTTCAATTAGCCTTGACTCCTCCTAAAATCATGTTAAATGTTGTTTCCAAATTTCCATATTATGATTATCATGCTTTATAATGTCGTTATGTTTATGTTTCTATTATACTACATTGATATGCCTATTGTCTAACATGTACTTTATTTCTCATTTTATTCCATTTTTATTCCCTTACTGGTCTTTATAGCTGAACCTTTTCTCATTCATGTCCTTAGGTTATCTTATGAAATGATAATAACGAGGGAATATTGTGGTCATGTAAAGGAAGTTTTCAATAAAGATCTTGTATTTCATGTTTTAGGTTATTAGGTAATGATCCTAAGACCCAAATACACTAGACCTCTCTATATTATATGTTTTATCAATTTATGTTTATGTAATAAATCATGTTTAAGTGAGTAATAAAAAGCAGTGTTGTCAAAGAAAATTTGTTATATTTATAAAATAAAAAGGTTTATTAGATTGTTTTAGAGAGATAGAGTGATTTTATAGGAAGATATAGGGATCTCATTAACTAAAATTACAAAAGGTGAAGGAATATAATAATTTTGCTAAAAATTAATATTATTTCCTTAGAAATGGTGGTAAAATATTCAGTTTTTTATTCATAAGTTCAAAAGTAATACTATTGATGGGTAGTTTCTTTTTATTTATTGTTGATGTAGTGAATTATAATGTTGTTATTGGATTTTAACATAGGGGTAGTGAAAAAAAATATATATTTTTCTATCCTCTATGGAAGTATCTCAGTATTGGTGAAAAAAAGTAATCTCATTTGTGTCCTTTTTTTATTATTTCAGTCGCATTCATTGATGAAGAAATATATTTTTTGGATAATTATAAGGTATAATCATTCATTGGGGTTGATTAAAATTTAAAGGCCTTGATATCCTCCCCCACATGGTGTCATTTCATTGGGAGGGAAATAATATAAAACTCACCCCCTCATAGTTAGCCAATATTTCATCTTCATAATGATGGGATGGAATCTTCATCCCATTTTATCCATGTCACTTTGGGGACTTTTCATTCAATTTCTTGAGGTATATTTTAATCTTACGGGTCCCACAATTTTACATATTTCATTTCCTATAATTTGTAGCATGACCAATTAATTATTTAAGTGTGATTTAAAAAAATTAGAGTGATATTACACCTCATTGGTTGGTAGCATTTTAGTTATATCGATAGGGATAAGGGAAATGGGGAACACACATGGTTTCTGACGGACATATTGAATTTATATTTCCCAATAACCAATACATGGATTTTTTTTCAACAATAAATTTAATTTATATATAATGTTTCAAATTATTTTGAAGATTTTTTTAAGAATAATTATTACGTCATTCTTTCTATCAAGGTTTTATAGCATTAGTGCCAATTGGTGTGTGTTTTATGTTATTTGTAATTGAGTTAATAATGTCTAACTAATTATAAATTTTTATAATTTTATAATTGAGGATCATGGGTTATGATTAGATGGAATTAATTGAATGCTAATCAAGGGGATAACTACTATTGTGAGTTAAGTTCTCCATAAATTGTTAATTCATGTATTATTTTTCATTTTGTTAATTGTTATATATTAAAAATGTTAAAAAAATTCAAGGATACCAAAATGGGAATTGGGTAGGTTTAGGAATGGATAATTAATTGATTAAACTTGATAGTATTGGAATGAAATTTCAATAAATTTCGGAATGTTTTGTGTTTCACATGGAAATCATTGTGCCTCATGATCTATGTTTTTGTTATAGTAAAAATAAAAAATGGATATTAGATGTTGTAATTAAATTTAATTAACAATTTTTAAGTTTCATTACTTATAATTAATGATATAGTTTAAAAGTTATGTTCTTGAGACATATTAAACTCTTTATAAGATAAAGTTTGAGGTTGGTCCCTTGAGGAAAACATTTGATCCCTTGGATCTTTTTATAGTATTATCAATAACCCATGATATGGGTGAATAAAATAGATTAATCAAAGACCAAAATATATAGGCTAAAAGATATCAATTTAAAATAGAAGGTATCAAATTAAAAGGATAGTTATAGAATATTAATCTATCAACTATATTAAAAATAATAAGTGAGTTGAGTGGGTGAATGATTATTAAAAATTAATTAACTTATTTAGAGTAAATCCATTAATTAAACTTAGTAAAACACAAACATTATTATTATTGAAATAAAAAATTACTTTTAATAAGGTTCAATAATAAATAAAAAAGAAAATTCTAAACCATTGTTTATGGTTTAACTCACATAACCACATTGGATATACACCCCTCACAAACCACTTTTTCAATGTATTATTAAAGAATAATATGATAAAAATAATCTCAAATTGATTCATTATTGAAGATGATATTTTTATGAATTAATTTAACAAGAAAATTAGGTACAAATCCTTATTCTTCGGATGAATACCTATTTAATTGACTATCCAATAATGAATATTTGAATTAAACTATATATATTTAAATTTTAAGAAAGGTCCATAAAAAAGTATAAATAATGAAACATCATGTTACTAGAGTTTCAGAACTTTTACCACAATTATTTTATCATCCTTCATATGGATCTTGTTTCTTATTGTTTTGTTTATGTTTTGGACATTTTTTTTAGAATCTAGGCCAGTGCATGGTTTTTGTATTTTCCTAAAAACCATGAATTTCATCCTATAAATTATTATTCTCTATATTTGAATTCTATAGGGGTTCCTCAATTAGTTAAACCATGTATACTACCCCTAAACTAAAAGTCATGGGATAGTGGTCATTGAATGGTTGGTGCATGGTCGTCATACTATGTAGAAAAATTGTAAACCCTCTTTATTGTATCCGAAGAGGTAGTGTATGGTTATCACATCTTTTTCAAAACCACGGAACCTAACCATGAGTCTCCCATAATCTTTTCAATGGTACAAATTTGGGCACACATATTTTACTAACCATGCATCATAAACTGAGAAACCATTTCATGGGATTCTAATCCTTCAATTTTTTTAGTTAGGGTCCAAAAAAACCCCTCTTTATATACTTAACTCTCTATAATATACTTAATTAGAAACCTAGAATTTTCAAAGCTCTCAATATAGTATATTAGGTCATCCAACCTATGTTAATCTCATATCAATGTTTATGTGGTTGTGATTAATCCCTCTTGGATAATTGTAACTCCTTTGTTTTGGAATTCCCATTTATTTATATCTCACCTTAATGGAGAGTGGTTAATCCTCTTGTTTTTCATGATTTGAAACCCTGATTTGTGGATTATAATTCTAGTGATTCCTACTTTGACCTTACTCACCTTCTTCACACTAATTGTGGTTCCTATTTTAGGTGATTTATTGATCTTGTGGAAAAACTTTTGAGGTTCCATTCAGAATTCCCATGCACATAATTATATAATTTAGTTATTAATTTCAACTGACATTTAATTTATATCCTAAGCTATATTTCAAAGGGTTTAGAATATTTTATTCAAATGGAATATATTTTTCATGTAAACATTTTTTTAAAAATCATTGAAAATATTTCATAGTTTTTTACAAAATATGTATTGAAATGAAAATTAATTTGATGAAATAATTTTATGTTGATACTTAAGAAATTTTACATTCAATTAAATATGATATTAATAGGATTAAACATGATGAAAAGATATGATATGATTTTTAAATAAAAATGTAATCGTTATACATGAAAATGTTTATTTAGACTGTGAATATTGGATATAATTGAAAATAATTATTTCCTCATGATTGATTGATTGATTATTAATTTTATTAAAATTTAAGCCTAGGTAGTCAGTGAGTGAAAAGGAAATGTATGCGCTAATTTTGACCACCCAAAAAAGATTTATTTTGAAAACTCTTTCTAAACAATATTTATTATATTTTTCAATTATGGTGTGTTAATTAATTCTATCATGGTGACCTATGCCTTTGGGGTGAGGGCACACATTGATCTATTTTTGATTTACTGGGTATTCTGATTATCCTAGTTCTGAAAAATAATGAACCATAGGGACTATTAACATGTTGATATGTTTTTATTTGATTATTAACATCCATTATATATTAGACTATTTTTTCCATTGTATTTTATGAAAATATTCATTTAATATTTTTTTGGTTTTATTTTCCATCTACATGATTTGATTCTTTGTTTGACTAAAAAATATAAAAATTATATTCTATGTCATTATTTTAATTAAATTAAATCATTAATGGTTTATTTTATTTGGAATTGATTATTGGACATTTGGAAATCTCATTCTATGATTATTTTTCACACACTTCCTTTTCCAGAAAAATTATAGATTTTATTTTTTTTGGAATAAGAAAAGGGAATTTAATAATTGTAGATGGTGGTTAGGCTTTATTAGTTGATCCATGGGTGATAGTGGTGACTGGTGGAGTAGTGATTGTAACACCCTAGGTAAATTAAGAATATGAAATTTTCATATTTATCCATATTTCTGAATAAAAAATTGATATGACTTTAAAGGGGACGCTATGCTCGATGGCGTACCCAACACGCAACAACGAGTTTCTTGGGAATCTTACGTTGCACTCTAATAATAAAATAATATTATTTTAAATGGTAGTTAACATGTAGCCATTGTAATTGCAGGAATGGATAGAAATAACTAAAATATGATTATATATGTTTTTAAATTTTTTTACATTTATCCAATAGAGGATAGAGGCTTAAAATACGGAAAGAATTCAATTTTAGGCGTATGTGCCCTATTTTTCACTAAAGGTTCACTTATCACCTTTTGATGTTGAAACACCATTAAATATAGTTTTTTTCACTCTTAAACATTATTTTGGACCAAATAAAACTCTTATTAAGAATCGGTACATCAAAATTTACTTTGTGTAAATTTTTGGTATCTTTCCGATAAAGTTCATTTTTTAATGAATAGTGTAAAATGTTGTTTTTTAATTCAAAACCACTTTTTAATCTAATTTATTTATATGATTAGATTATATTTTGAATTGGTTTTAAATTGAAATTACAATATATTTTTTTCATTAAATCCAATAGTGGTCGTTGGAATTAATTTCACTTTGAAATCAGACTTAAACCAGTGTCAATCTTTTGATACTTATTGTTTCATAAAAACACGCTATTTGATCTGACAATGGGAATTAATTATTAAATTACTTAATGTGACTTATATGTTTTTAATTTTGAAAAAAAAAACTTCATTTTTGAATTCGGAATATCAAATATAGCTGAGGGTGAATTTTTGGGATTTTTCTGAAAAACATCAATTTTTGATGAATAGAGACACCACTAAGTGGTACTTATAAAAACTGATTTTTCCGTTTAAATGAAATTTTGCCATCTTTTTGTTTTGAATTTAAAAAATCCGACATACATGGTTTTCATTAAGAAGTAAAATGTGGTTCAATGGGATAAAAATAATTTTTTGGTAAATAGTAACTTATTAAGTTTTTAATCGCGATTAGAGGTAATTAGTGTAGTTTAAGATAAAAGTAATGTTTTAATAATATTAAATGAACTTTAAACATGTCCTAACCTCATTTGATGTGTAATGGTCGACCAAGAAAAGCCATTGGTCAACTTGGGGACCCCATGGAGCCACTTTGGTTGGGAAATGACATAAATAACTTTTTATTTAATGTAAAAGTAAAAATGACACAAACATGATATGTTTTACTAAAACAATTTTTAAGTGGGGTTATACAAGTCAGATTTTTTATTATAAATAGTAATTGGAAAGATAAAATTATTTCCCACATCATAGTAATTTTTTTATAATTTTTATACATTAAATAAATTGAAGTATTTATGACATCATAATGATGGAGCGATGACATCATTATCTGACGATTTAAATAAAATGAGAAGATAATGTAAACTCTATGACCTACACATGTCCAAAACTTATTGGATGGGTGGATTGCGAACCCTTATCACATTATACACGAATTATATCAATGTGGGACCTTTTAAAACCGAAACACATTTTCAAATAAAGTAATATTGCATACTTTCCAAAAGTGCCCCTCCTCTCCTCTTATAAAAGGCCCCCACCTCTACCTCATTTCACACACTCCTAAAGCCTTTGGCTCGGCCAACCCCTGCCCATTTACTCTCTCTACATCCCTATACTCATCCTAGAGGAATACCTTTGGGCAGAATCCTTTCAAAGGAAGCCTTTAATCTCAAATAATAAGAAGTTACACTTTTAAAGGTAATTCATTCTCTCTTGTTCATTTGTTTTATTTTGCTTCTCCAACCCCCTAAACTCTTTTTATTTACTTATTTTGTAACCAAAACCAGTATCTTTAATATACTAGGATGTTGTTATAAGATTTATTCGAGATACACTCTCACACAACTACATCAAATGGTTAAAGAACATACGGTTTCCGTGGATGGCGAAATTCTTCCTCCCGAAACGATGATTGTTCAATACTCATTTAACAGCTTAAAATGTGGCCATTATGATGTCAATATTTTTATATATGATATATATTATGTTTATGTTTTCCTTAAGATTCTGTTTTTTTCATTTTGGGCATACCTTTATGGTTTCCATTATGGGTAAACGCGATATCTTCATTTAAGGAAGTGCGGACTACCGCCCCCTCAAAGTGATTTGATTCGTTAAATACCATATGTGGGACGTATAAAGGATGGAACTATGATATTATATTTGATATTATACTGGAATTATAATATACCTTTATATCATTATTATTCCATTCTATAAAATACGAAATAGAAATGAAAGTAGCGTTCATGCGTACGTACGGCTTACCGTCTCCATGAACGGTGCATTTCATTTCTTACCTCTAAATGATTATGTAATGTCATAAATGAATGAATGTACTGGATATATATGACATATATGATATCTAAATCATGAATAAAATTCTGGATATAATAAACATTTGGCCACACGAACAACATGTAATTGTAAGAAGTCCACTTTCGACTTAAGAACCAAATATCGGCAAAACAAATATTATTAACTTAAATGATTACATAATGTTTATTACATGGTAATAAATGATATAAAATGAATAATGAACTTGAAAAAGGTTCTTAAGGAATTAGAAATTAACTCATGTTTATTATTCAGGAGATTAAAGAACGATCGAGTCAATTCGGACCCGAGGTAAGGGATCCTACTCCTCTCTTTCTTTTTAAGTACACACTTTTAAGTCATTCCTTTTAAAGATCATCTTTCTTGTTATTGGGATGATATTTTATATTACACTTACAGTAATTTTTATTTTCATGTGATGAGAGAACATATTCTCTCTCATCAAACCATTTTGGATGTTTTGAGTGGCGTCGTTAGGCTGCCGAACTTTCGTAAGAGATCTAACCTCTCTCTTTCTTTTTAAGTAATCTCCTTTATGTCACTTCTTTTAAGCTCCTCTTTATAATGTTGGGTATGTTCTTTTATATTACTCTTTCTGTACATTTTATTGTAATGTTATGAGATACCCTATTTGATCTCATCAATCCATATTCGGAAGTTTTATGTGGCGCTGTTAGGCTGCCGAGTTTTCGTAAGGGATTTTTCATCTCACTTTTATTCCCGTGATATTTATGCTACATTTGCCACAAATTCCATTGAGTGGTGTATGTAGTGCCCATTATTCTACTCTTTGTGTAATATACTTTCGTTTATGAGTATTTACATCAATGATCTATTGTCCTTCTTTTATGGGGTGTATGTTTTGAAAGATACCCAAGTCGGTAAGGGAACCTTTCCCCCTCCTCTTTTTTAAAAGACTTCTTTTGTTGGGTCTTTTAATTTTTATATTGTTATGTTGGGATATGTTCTCATATATCCTTATTGATGTAAATTTTATGTCCAAGTGATGAGATACTCTTTTTATCTCTCATCAACTCATTTTGATGTGATGCTGTTAGGCTGTCAAGGGAACTTTTTAACCCAATTTCGATTTCTTTCGGTTCAACATGTAGTCATTAAATATGTCATCCACTGAATATGTGTGAATGACATTTTATTGTTGTACACTTAATATCCACTTATATTGGGTGTATTTATATTTTTCACACATATTTTTGAGATTGATTTGTCCTTAATTTAAGGATACCGTCTTTATAAGGGATTTCATCACATTTGACTTTTCTATTGAGGGTTTATTGTTGTTATGCAACAATTCACTCTTATATGGTGTATATACTGTCCTTTGGAGTATTATATCATGAATCCATTTATTCACATGATATTATAATGTTCTGACTAAATTTTATTCCTCAATTATTGTATTCAAGTGTCTCTAATATTTGTAAAACCCCTTTAACCAAAATATCGTTTTAAATGTTTTAATTATTTGTTCTTATTAATATCCATGTTTTCACAATGGTTTTAAGGATTTATTTATATGGATATTAATGGTTTAAAATGTTAAAATCTTCAAGTTGGTATGGGACACTTTGATTCAAAATTCTCCTTATTAAATGTTTTAAATGGTTTTGGAAATGGTTTCTTTTTGTATGGATTCATTATTTCAAAATACTAAAATGTTATATTGTTATTGAAATGTGGAAATGTTTTGTTTCCTTTATGCATGTTTTATGTGATACATTTATGTTATGGTTCTTGGGAATTGTTATGAAAATGGGTGGTTCCGTGATAAACTAAGGGCGGGTGAGCCCGATATAGCTCTCCAATGCATTGGGTAACGCGAAGGAGTGAAACGTTAAGGTTTCTCTGAAGAGATTTAGGGAATATACTGTGATGGGTATTCCAAACGTAAACAAGAGGGTTAATCCTTATCTAAGAATGTTTTGAATGCATAAAGTTACCTTTATGTATTATGTTTTCTATGATTTATTCATTATTTGATATGCCTATGTTTTATGGGTAAAGTGTGATTTCATTCTAATGTATATATGAAGTCATGTTTCCTTTCCATATTTTTATAACTCTTTCTGAGATTTTTATGCTCATCCCAAGTTTTTGAGATGTTTTTCACAGGTCAAGGGAAAGGTACATGATGTGATGATAGTGTCAAGGATGTGTCAAGAAAGAATCAGTTTTATATTCTAAATATGTTTCCGTTTATGGGAAGAATGAATAATGTCTTTTATGTAACCACTTTCTTTAAATGTGGAATGTAATGCAAGTTTCATGATCTAATTCTCGAAAACTCTAAACCTGAAAAGATCCTCAATGTGTAATCTTGTAATAACTCAAGATTAAGTAAGGTTTAAGGCTGGGTCCTTATAGTTGGTATCAAAGGTCAGTTTAGATAACTTTAGAGATTAGGGTATTCTTTAAGCATAAGTGACATTACCATAATGGTTAGGATTTCAGAAAGAGTCCTAGTTTTAGATAAAGTGAATGAGTAAGTGTATCTTAGTGTTTACCTTCCTCATTAGTACATGATGGTTTTGTTGATATAATCACACTGATATTTCTATTTTTAGTGAATGGATGGATCTAGCAGGCACCAAAGTGACAATTGGTTTGAAGGAAACTGTGGTGGTTCTTTGATTAAGAGACTGGATGAAATGGGGTATTCAATGAGGAAACTCGTGGTTGTTCTAAACCAACTATCAAGGAGTCATGATCAACCACTTGAACCTTGGAATGATCTTTAATGCATCATGTACGAGATGACCAATCCATGTGGAAGTTCAGGTAATAATTATAAAGGTAACCATTATGGTTTATATGATCCTTACTTTTGAGGTAATTATGGGTTATTATATGATATGCTGGAAAATGAAAGGCATGTGATAAACATGAGGTTAAAATATGTTATGATCATTTTTGATGATTTTATCTCTTTCTGGGGAATGATTTAATAATTATATAGTTTTGGAAAAAGGACAACACGTAGACCGTGTGACTACCCATCGCGTCGGACAAAGCTGCGTGAATCGAACCCACAATCAAAGTGCAACGGGTATTTATCGCCTACCACTGGACTACATGAAGTCCCTGGTTAGTTTGACTGATTCTTTTTAGTTATATGATTTTATGAATTAAGGGTATGTTGATTTTGGGTTATTTACGAAAATTATTAACCTATCATGGAGGATATGTGATTAGGTTAATTACTTTTCAATACGTGACTTTAGGAGCAACTAATGTTGTTTGGAGATAAATGTTACAATTTAACTTGGAAGACTATGTGACTAAATCCTTCAAATATTTGGGTTTCAATATTAGATTGGTTTACTTTAAAGAATTTTATGGACAAATTTTTTATCGGATGGTCCTCGTTGAACTTTGGGTTTTGTTGGACAAATTTTGGAGATTAAGCATAGATTTTCTTTTTAAAGGGTTATCCTTTTCTGGATTATCTAATCTTGTACTAAACTTTTTGGTTATGGTTTTGGTTAAAGTCTAAAGATAGGTGAAGTATATATTTCTCTTTTTTATGGGTTAGGTGATTCTCTAGAAGTTTATTATAGTACTCTTAATGCGAACAAATCTCCCTAAATACTCGTCTTTTGGAAAAAATATGAGTTTGATTAAGGAATCTAGTAAAAGTTGGAAGTCAACATGACAAGTGTGTATGTTTCCTTATGTTTTATTTAAGCTCAAAAATAAATTCCTCAATAAAAAGTAACTTAAAGAAAAAAATTTGTCTATTAATTTTTCCTACTGGGGAACCCAACACCGTTTAACCCATCACAAGTTTGTGATTTTCTTATTGTTAACTTTCTCCTAAACATGTTTTCTATCACTCTCCATCAGAACATGACCCTATGTTTTCTCCTCCATGTCCATATTTTTCTACATGGAATCCTAGTATGGGTTAACTCGGGTGACCTTTGTACTTATCTTTCTTTATATTTAGAGTGATTGTTTTACCGAATCTTGCTCTGATGTGGGACTTTCAAGGATGTTTCCAAGCTCAATTTTAAAAATTGCGAGGATGCAATTCCCAACAGGGGGGAAGGATGTAACACCTCAGGTAAATAAAGAATATGAAATTTTCATATTTATCCATATTTTTGAATAAAATATTGATATTACTTTAAAGGGGATTCTATGCTCGATGGCGTACCCAACACGCAACAACGAGTTTCTTGGGAATCTTACGTTGCACTCTAATAATAAAATAATATTATTTTAAATGGTAGTTAACATGTTTCCGTTGTAATGGCGGGAATGGATATAAATAACTAAAATATGATTATATATGTTTTTAAATGTTTTTACATTTATCCAATAAAGGATAGAGGCTTAAAATACGGAAAGAATTCAATTTTAGGCGTATATGCCCTAGTTTTCACTAAAGGTTCACTTATCACCTTTTGATGTTGAGCCATCATTAAATATAGTTTTGTTCACTCTTAAACATTATTTTGGACCAAATAAAACTCTTATTAAGAATCGGGACATCAAAATTTACTTTGTGTAAATTTTTGGTATCTTTCCGATAAAGTTCATTTTTTAATGAATAGTGTAAAATGTTGTTTTTTAATTCAAAACCTCTTTTTAATCTAATTTATTTATATGATTAGATTATCTTTTGAATTGTTTTTAATGTTAAATTAGAATATATATTTACCATTAAATCCAATAGTGGTCGTTGGAATTAATTTCACTTTGAAATCAGACTTAAACCAGTGTCAATCTTTTGATACTTATTGTTTCATAAAAAACGCTATTTGATCTGACAGTGGGAATTAATTATTAAATTAATTAATGTGACTTATATTTTTTGAATTTTGTAAAATAGACTTCATTTTTGAATTCGGAATATCAAATATAGCTTAGGGTGAATTTTTGGGATTTTTCTGAAAAACATCAATTTTTTATGAATAGAGACACCACTAAGTGGTACTTATAAAAAATGATTTTTCCGTTTAAATGAAATTTTGACATCTTTGTGTTTTGAATTTAAAAAATCCGACATACATGGTTTTCATTAAGAAGTAAAATGTGGTTCAATGGGATAAAAATAATTTTTTTGGTGAATAGTAACTTATTATGTTTTTAATCGCGATTAGAGGTAATTAGTGTAGTTTAAGGTAAAAATAATGTTTTAATAATTTGAAATGAACTTGACACATGTCCTAACCTCATTTTATGTGTAATTGCCGACCAATACAAGCCATGGGTCAACTTGGGGACCCCATGGAGCCACTTTGGTTGGGAAATGACATAAATAACTTTTTATTTAATGTAAAAGTAAAAATGACACAAACATGATATGTTTTACTAAAAAAAAATTTAAGTGGGGTTATACAAGTCAGATTTTTTATTATAAATAGTAATTGGAAAGCTAAAATGATTTACCACATCATAGTAATTTTTTTATAATTTTAATACATTAAATAAATTGATGTATTTATGACATCATAATGATGGAGCGATGACATCATTATCTGACGATTTAAATAAAATAAGAAGATAATGTAAACTCTATGACCTAAACATGTCCAAAACTTATTGTATGGATGGATTTCGAACCCGTATCACCTTATCCACGAATTATATCAATGTGGGACCTTTTAAAACCGAAACACATTTTCAAATAAAGTAATATTTCTTACTTTCCAAAAGTACCCCTCCTCTCCTCTTATAAAAGGCCCCCACCTCTACCTCATTTCACACACTCCTAAAGCCTTTGGCTCGGCCAACCCCTGCCCATTTACTCTCTCTACATCCCTGTCCTCATCCTAGAGGATTCCCTTTGGGCAGAATCCTTTCAAAGGAAGCCTTTAGGCTCAAATAAAAAGGTGTTACACTTTTAAAGGTAATTCATTCTCTCTTGTTCATTTGTTTTATTTTGCTTCTTCAACCCCCTAAACTCTTTTTATTTACTTATTTTGTAACAACACCAGTATATTCAATATACTAGGATGTTGTTATAATATTTCTTCGAGCTACACTCTCACACAACTACATCAAATGGTTAAAGAACATACGGTTTCCGTGGATGGAGAAATTCTTCCTCCCGAAACGATGATTGTTCAATACTCATTTAACACCTTAAAAGGTGGCCATTATGATGTCACTATTTTTATATATGATATATAATATGTTTATGTATTCCTTAAGCTTCTGTTTTTTTCATTTTGGGCATACCTTTAGGGTTTCCATTATGGGTAAACGCGATATCATCATTTAAGGAAGTGCGGACTACCGCCCCCTCAAAGTGATTTGATTCGTTAAATACCATATGTGGGACGTATAAAGGATGGAACTATGATATTATATATGATATTATACTGGAATTATAATATACATCTATATCATTATTATTACATTCTATAAAATACGAAATAGAAATTAAAGTAGCGTTCATGCGTACGTACGGCTTACTGTCTCCATGAACGGTGCATTTCATTTCTCACCTCTAAATGATTATGTAATGTTATAAATGCATGCATGTACTGGATATATATGACATATATGATATCTAAATCATGAATACAATTCTGGATATAATAAACATTTGTCCACACGATCATCATGTAATTGTAAGAAGTCCACTTTCGCCTTAAGAACCAAATATCGGCAAAACAAATATTATTAACTTAAATGATTACATAATGTTTATGACATGGTAATAAATGATATAAAAGGAATAATGAACTTAAAAAAGGTTCTTATGGACGTAGAAATTAACTCAAGTTTATTATTCAGGAGATTAAAGAACGATCGAGTCAATTCGGACCCGAGGTAAGGGATCCTACTCCTCTCTTTCTTTTTAAGTACACAGTTTTATGTCATTCCTTTTAAAGATCATCTTTCTTGTTATTGGGATGATATTTTATATTACACTTACTTTAATTTTTATGTTCATGTGATTAGAGACCCTATTCTCTCTCATCAAACCATTTTGGATGTTTTGAGTGGCGTCGTTAGGCTGTCGAACTTTCGTAAGAGATCTAACCTCTCTCTTTCTTTTTAAGTACTCTCCTTTATGTCACTTCTTTTAATCTCCTCTTTGTAATGTTGGGGGATGTTCTTTTATATTCCTCTTTCTGTACATTTTATTTTAATTTGATTAGAAACCAAATTTGATCTCATCAATCCATATTCGGAAGTTTTATGTTGCGCTGTTAAGCTGCGGAGTTTTCGTAAGGGATTTTTCATCTCACTTTTATTCCCATGAGATTTATGCTACATTTGCCACAAATTCCATTGAGTGGTGTATGTACTGCCCATTATTCTACTCTTTGTGTAATATAATTTCGTTTATGAGTATTTACATCAATGATCTATTGTCCTTCTTTCATGGGGTGTATGTTTTGAAAGATACCCAAGTCGGTAAGGAAACCTTTCACCCTCCTCTTTTTTAAAAGACTTCTTTTGTTGGGTCTTTTAATTTACATATTGTTATGTTGGGATATGTTCTCATATATCCTTATTGATTTAAATTTTATGTCCAAGTGATGATATACTCTTTTTATTTCTCATCATCTCATTTTGATGTGATGCTGTTAGGCTGTCAAGGAAACTTTTTAACCCAATTTCGATTTCTTTGGGTTCAACATGTAGTCATTGAATATGTCATCCATTGAATATGTGTGAATGACATTTTATTGTTGTACACTTAATATCCACTTATATTGGGTGTATTTATATTTTTCACACATATTTTTGAGATTGATTTTTCCTTAATTTAAGGATACCTTCTTTATAAGGGATTTCATCACATTTGACTTTTCTATTGAGGGTTCAGTGTTGTTATGCACCAATTCACTCTTATATGGTGTATATACTGTCCTTTGGAGTATTATATCATGAATCCATTTATTCTCATGATATTATAAAGTTCTGACTAAATTTTATTCCTCAATTATTGTATTCAAGTGTCTCTAATTTTGGTAAAACCCCTTTAACCAAAATATCGTTTTAAATGTTTTAATTATTTGTTCTTATTAATATCCATGTTTTCAAAATGGTTTTAAGGATTTATTTATATGGATATTAATGGTTTAAAATGTTAGAAGATTCAAGGTGGTATGGGACACTTTGATTTAAAATTCTCCTTATTAAATGTTTTAAATGGTTTTGGAAATGGTTTCTTTTTGTATTGATTCATTATTTCAAAATACTAAGATGTTATATTGTGATTGAAATGTGGAAATGTTTTGTTTCCATTATGAATGTTTTCTGGGATACGTTTATGTTATGGTTCTTGGGCATTGTTATGAAAACGGGTGGTTCTGTGATAAACTAAGGGCGGGTGAGCCCGATATAGCTCTCCAATGCATTGGGTAACGCGAAGGAGTGAAACGTTAAGGTTTCTCCGAAGAGATTTAGGGAATATACTGTGATGGGTATTCCAAACGTAACCAAGAAGGTTACTCTCTACGTAAGAATGTTATGAATGCCTCAAGTTACCATTATTTCTTTTGTTTTCTATGATTTATTCATGATTTTATATGCCTATGTTTTATGGGTAAAGTGTGATTTCATTCTAAGGTATATGTGAAGTCATGTTTCCTTTCCATATTTTTATAACTCTTACTGAGCTTTTTATGCTCATCCCAAGTTTTTGAAATGTTTTTCATAGGTCAAGGGAAAGGTACATGATGTGATGATAGTGTCAAGGATGTGTCCAGAAAGAATCCGTGTTATATTTTAAATATGTTTCCGTTGATGGGAAGAATGAATACTGTCTTTTATGTAACCACTTTGTTTAAATGTGCAATGTAATGAAAGTTTCATGATCTAATTCTCTAAAACTCTAAACCTGAAAAGATACTCAATGTGTAATCTTGTAATAACTCAAGATTAAGTAAGGTTTAAGGTTGGGGCCTTATAGTGATCCACTCATGACATGGATATTTTTGTATTTTTTTCATGAGTGATATTTTTTTTATTATTGGATGATGTACTATTTTATCATTATCTATCATCTTGTAGTACTTTTATCATTATGGAGTTCTTGGAAAATAGATGGTTCATTGTTTTATCTTTTTTTATTCTTCATTGTATAATTATTCTATTATTTAAATAATATCCTCTAATAATTTTTTAATTCCCAGGAACTAGTCTCTAGTAAATTGTTATCAAGAATTTCCATTAGTCTATTTCAGTTCCTAATCAGGTAGCGGTGTACAATGGTAATCAGGTTAGTTCATGAAAAAATGGTATCAATGGTAAGTTTTGTATCTTTCTTTGAGGTTATTGTGTAGTTCATGATGTCTTGGTATATTTGTTCTTGGATTTTTTATTATTAAAATTAATTTTATAAGTATATTTCTATACCTATCTCATTATAGTGAGCACTAAGTCAACATTGTTATTTGGACAAGTGTCTTGATGAAAAAATTAATCTAATTACAGTATTTCTACAAACATGATCTATTTATTTTGATATCAAATGAATTTAATTCTATATGATGTAATTTATATTTATATATATATTGATTTAGTGGATGATATTATTATCCTTATGCTTTCATGTTTCTCATTTTTTTTCATGTTTCTTGTTTATGTTTTCCAATAGAATTTCCCTGAGAAGTTATTTTAAAAGACATCTAGATAGAGCTGTTGATGAACTAAGACAAATTTAAAATAATTTTTCTTGAATCATTTTTGAGATTGGGGTGCATTTGGTCCATGTTCTATGATTGGTAGTGAAGCATATTTTGGTTTAGGATCAATTAGTGCAATACCAATGTGATGAAACTAGAAATCATTCTCGGGTGTTTTTTGAGAAGAAAAAAAGAATCATTCGATAGCTTGAATGTTCTTTAAGATGATTTTTATTCAATTATAAATATTTAGTTACTTTTAAGTTTCATGTAAAC
Source organism: Viscum album (assembly GCA_963277665.1). Taxonomy (NCBI): domain Eukaryota; kingdom Viridiplantae; phylum Streptophyta; class Magnoliopsida; order Santalales; family Viscaceae; genus Viscum; species Viscum album. The sequence continues at coordinate 995,462,125 of OY728123.1, read as the reverse complement.
CTATGACTTAATAAAGGGGGAACGAATTACTTTAAATATTGAATGGCCTAATAGAATGTGGTGGGAATTTATGGCTACAGTGAAGAAACATGATGTCTTAGGGTGAAAAGTAATAAGAAAAATCTATAATGAATATATCTATCTATGTTAGATGGTTTGGAAAGAGTATATAAAATTTCTAAACATTCAATAAAACTATATAACCATTAAACAATATTAACATCATTATGATGAAACTATTGAATTTTCACCGAATGTAGTATCAAAAAATATTTTGAAGGGGTCAAGATTTGATACAGTTCTATGTTATGATATACAATAATAGGTTTTCATGTAAAATTTCACCTCTTATACAAGATGTTTTGTATAGATATTTGATTAATGAGCTACACTTGGGTGGAATTTTAGGGTTAGTATTGGATAATACTACTCCTGGTGGTAGTTTTCTAATATCCTTCAAAGGAAATTGGAAGCGTGATGAGACTCATATTGGATCTCAACATCAAACATCATTTATACCTTCAAAAATGTATAGAAATGGGCCATTGACTTCATTTCAATGTGGTATTATTGGGAATTCAAAAAAAATTTGTTATGATGTACCAATAATTTGTGGTTCATGTTGTCATTCTAGAAACTTGTATAAGTTCTATCATGTATTTTCTTCCCATCATAATTTAATGGGATCATAATTAATTAAAGGAATAGTGATTTAGTTAGATTCTTCAATAATTAAGGGGTTCTAGAAAAAAACATATGTAATGATGCTTAATTAAATAGGGGATGAGTCTCTTGAGAAATGTGTTTCAAGCATAGTGATTGTGAGAGGTGCCATCATCATATCTTCATATCAATTGACCTATTTATTTGTTAATAGTTTAGCACATTCTTTTGTATCAACTTTAATTATGAATCTATGAATCATTTTTATTGAGTTTATGTATTATCTAATTAATATTTCTAATACCATTTTAATAAAGTGGTAGAAAGTTATAAACTTCCTCTCTTGGTCCTTTTTTTAGTGGAGATCGATCTCAACTAGTTTTTTCTAGTTCTTAATATGAAACACTTGTACATAATTCTCAATATGAATTATATCTTTTCCCATAAATCACACATAGATATTTATCTTTAATAGGTCTCCTTAACTACCCCCGATGAGGTGTATTGTTTTCTCTATAGAAAAAGAGATCCATGCCCATGTAGATTCAAACCTCATCTTTTTAATATGGATATTTTGATATAAATGTTCTCTTATGATTTGGATAAGGAATCATTGAGTGGATATCCTCATCCAGTATTCCTTGAGTTATCCACGTTTTTGCATCTAATTTTCATTCATACAACCATTTAGCAAGGTGTATTTATCTATTTCAATAGTACTAGGTAACTAGCCAATCATTATAACCACTTAACATATAAAACTAGTTAAATTTATGTAGCCAAATACCCATATGGATGATTTTTTGGATAAAGCATTTACTCACCTGAGGGTGTCGCATTGGGTGTCGTCCATTCTTTTTTAGAAGAAAACCAACTGATACATTTTCCATTAAATTTAATATTGAAAACTCAATATGGTCATGGTATATAACAAAAATCTATTTCCACATATTGATGATTATCTTGATTAGTTTTAATGGTAGAATAGGTTCTCAATGATTAATCTTTTCAATGTTTAACACCATATTAGAATAACGGAGTCAGATATCCCCAAGACCACCATCCAAATAAGGCATGGTCGTTAAGAGGAAATTATAATTCATTTTATTTGTATAAATAATACTCTTATAGTTATTATAGTTCTAATGAACGGGATATTCTAGTATTATCTCAAATGTTTAGTAGTTTTGTTTGTTGAAATCCATATTTTCTCTATAACCGAGGAGGGGCATGTGCATCTTATAATAAAAAATCGTGAAATTTTTACAGTGAACCAAAATCATACCAAGTTATTGAAATGTAACTTTCATATTTTGGAAATTATTTTATTGGTACACATATTCTCAAAACATTATAATTTTTTGGATCCATATAATGTGATTACTATTATGACATGGTATAAACGTATAAATTTTTTTATGAGTTTGAGTATCATAGACCTTAAATGTTATTAAAGACAGTTCATTATATATTTCTAAATTTTGGATTCTATGATTACCTATCTCACTTAGAATGGAGTAAATTTATTATATTATTCAAAATTGTTGAATAATATAGATGAATTGAAGCACATTTTGAGCACTTCCCCCCTATAAAATCTGGTAGTGGTAGGTTATGACTATGTGTTTTTTTATTCATGTTTGGGATTCATTTATCCTCTCATGTAGTATGATCATGCATTTTCCTATGGTTTCAATCATCATAGGGCACATGAGAAGGGAAATTCTACTCATGATATCAAAATCAGATTTTTCGTTTATACTATTGAGATATAGTTTAATTTCCCTTTCAATGAATTGTTTACCACTTATTTTCATCATAAATCCTTTGGTATATCTCCTCACAAAATATTTGAATCTACATTAGTGGTGATGGGTGGAATACATGAAATCATCTCATTTTTACATTATCTATACCAATATTAAAAATAATTTCCATATAGATACCATATGTATGAAACATCCTACCCATTACATAAAATAAAAAAAATAATAGTGGAATTTTATGGCTCTCATTGTTCTCATTCATTTGAGAGATCATGATGACGAGACTATGATTGGTCTAGAAAGTATTCAGTTTACCCAGTCCCTTATCTAGATTATTCATCATGGGAAGTTTCTTGATGATGTGTTCTATGGAACTATGGACTCTCTTTGTGATTAGGAGACCATTAGTGGGTACTTGTTATCTTATGATAGTGTTATATGTTTTTCATCTTGTACATCATAGCATTACCAATGAAAAGAGAGTTTATTATATATTTCCATAAATCCATGTGGGTGGAACACCATGGAAATATGGTTTGGTTATATGATATTTCTCCATGATTATAGTGGCTGGTTATAATATGATATATCACAAATTTTCTATCTCATTGTTATAAGAGTAATAAGTTCATGTCTGACCGTCAAAATTATTTGGGATTTCTTCATACCCTTTCTCTGAATTCTTGGAAGTGGGATGAGAATTCAAGGTATTCCATGGTTTGGTTTCCATGAACCCATCAATTGAAGAATATGATATGGGTAGTGAATGACTAGCTGACAAAATGGGATTACATTACCTACATTTTTAATTCCATCATATTTTAGAACATGGTAAGTCTGTATGTGTATAAGATCTTCCAATCTCATAGATCCTCTTTTAATATTTCTAATAGGGATCCCAGATTCAAATATCTCGATTACAGGGGAATCTAGGAGAATAAGTGATATCATGTTAATTTATGAAAGGATAATTATCCATGTATGGATGTCTAAAAATAGTGAGTAATATAGTTCCAGGAGGACATGCTTTATATACTCATTTTTAACATTGGTGGAGCTTGGGATAACCACTTTAAATTGGTTGAGTTTTCTTATAGAAAAATATACTCTTAATCTATCATGATGGGACACATTCTAGGCCTATATTATTGATAAATGATAATATCTATTTTTTGATAGATATTGTTGAATCATACATAATAAGAACTAGTTTCATCCAAGAGATGATAGGAATTATTTAGTTTATTTTTAATAGAATTTTGAAAAAATAATGACTATATAAATATTATGTTGATATTAATTGATTATCATTGATTTTTTTAGTTGGTGATCTAGTTTTTTTAAGATATTTGATTTGGTTGAGTCACTACTAGATTTAGAGAAAACGAAATTTATCTCCATTACACATAATACTGCTTGATCTTCTCGAGAAGATTAGAATTTTTTACTATTTTTTTATTCCACATCAGTTTATATCAATCCTTTTAAAGTTTTAGATGTAATTGCATAAAATGTATCTCTATGACCCACCTCATGTTTGGAGGTTTTAGGAACATTATGTTGAGCATTATTTATCCATGAATTATTAAAAGTTTTTTATTTTTGATTCAAAGATGACAGTTATTTATTGGAATTTCATACCACTAGTTTGAGTGCTTTGGAAGAATAGTTTAGATTAACATGAGACATTAGAGTTGACAAATTGGTGAGAGACTAGTGGACTCATATCCTTGTTTTTTAGTTTTCATGGTAGTATTTCTTGGGTAAAAACTATTTATGTTGAGGATATTATAACACCCCATTACCAGATTTATTTTAATTTTACCCCTTTTTTATCTTCCAATTTTTTAGGTTATTTTTAGTGAAATGTAGATATTTTTTGGAGTTTATGGGACATTCCATAGTTGTAACATGGTATTTCAAAACTTTTCAGGTCAAAATAGGAAAATATGTTCCATATGTTGGTGTTATATAGGGGTGTGAAGTTAATCAAACCACGCATCCTCCCCCTAAAACCATGTAGCATGGGATAATGGGGATCACATGGACGGTGCATGGTTGTCAACCCATGTGGTAAAACCTTGAACTATATTTCTAGTATAATAGGATAGAGTGTGTGGTTGAAACATGGTTTGTCAAACAATGAAGAAATAACATGCCACATTCTCCAAATTCTCACTAAGGATTCATAATTAGGCACACGGCTTGTACTAAATTTATGTCCAAACCCATAAAATTATTTTTCAGGATTCTAATACTATGAAATTTCAAATAATGGTAATAAATCCAACCCTATATAAATACTAACTACCCATAATTTTCCCTAATTATAATATTTGGATTTTAGATGCTCTTTAAAGAGATTTTAGCACCTCCAGTATCTATTCTTCTCAAATCAATGTGTCAGTTGGTGTTATTGATACATATAGATTAAGTGTAACTTGTTTTTTGGGAATTCTATAACATATATCTCACCATTTTTTGGAGTTTTCAATTGTCATATTTTTGGTGGGTTTAAACCCTAATTTGATGAATGGTAATTCTATGGATACCTTCCTTGATCATCATTTCACATATCTCTACATTGGTGGTTCTATTTTTGGCATATTCATTATTCGCATGAAAATGGTTTGGTGGTTCTGTAAGGCTTCTCCATAAAATTAAAACCTCAATTTCATTATTGATTTATGGTAAAATTTATTTGAATTATGAAACATGATTTAATAATTTTTATTTGATTGTTTTTAGAAGGCATGGATTTGTGAAATATAACGTTTTTGTAAATAAATGTAAAATATTAGGTAGAACGTAAAAAATAATTACATGAAATTATTAGTTATTTGACTAACTAATTTGATTTTTATTGTAATGAAAAATGTATGTTAATGAAATATGATTTTAAAAGGCATGAACTTCATTAAAATGTATTATTTTGTTTTTAAATTGAAATATAATGTAGAAACTTTAAATTGCTAAATTGAAATTTCAATGACAAATTAAATTGAAAATAATTATTTTCCAATGATGGAGGGGTTGATTGATTGAATTTATTCACATATTATCTTGAGTATTTATGGTTTAATATGAAAATCATGTATTTATCATTACCATTAGTAATGGATTGGTGATGAAAACTCTTACTAAACTAAATTTGGAATGGTTTTCCATGATGGGTTGTTGAATTAATCTACCCCAATTGAAAATTTCTTATGAAAGTGTAAATATATTTAGTATTGATTGATAAAAAATTTAGTGTGAGGTCCTAGAGGTATGATCTAATGAACCTATGATTATATGGAAATGGTATGTTGTTTTGATTTTATTATTTAATTCCCATGTTTATTGAAATATTTTATCATGGACTATTTTTTTATGAAAATGTTCATTTAAGACTATTTTTCATGTACATTAAATCTAACTAATTTCAAATCTCATTTTACAAAAAAGAAGAAAATTATTTTTGATTCCTTTTTTATTTAAATTAAATTATTTAAATTTTATTTCTTATGTAATTTCTTTTGGTAGACATGGTTATATCTAAAAATATATTTCATCTCCAACTCAGTCATGACCTTTGAGTAATTTTACATTATGAAATGTCAGGTCTTGGATAACGGAATTTATCCCTTGTAGGTAGCAGGTGTACATGATTAGTAAGACCTTTCTTATTAGAGAGGATTTATGGAGCTATAATCCACTTTTTACCCAATGATTTTTTTATTTTTTCTTTATTAATATTGTTTTTTTGCTTGACAATATATCGTTTGATCTTTGTTTTTCTACTAATATTACTTATCTCTTTGACGTGTGTTTGTAATATTGAATTTTTAGTTTTTTTTCTTCCAATATTCATGATTATTTTATTTTATTTTTGACAAAAAATCTATCACCCAAACAATTTATTGAGACCTAGGCACCAGTCCCCTGACCATTGGAATTAAGAATTCCCTCTCGGTGATGTCATTGTCAACTTGGGAACTGATGTACTAGGGTATTCAGATAGGTTTTTGAAAATAAAATATGGAATAAATTTCAAAAATTGATGAACATGAAGCTATTAATGAATAAATTGAAAAAAATAATTGAATTAAATTGAGCATAGAATAATTGTAAAATTATAAGAAAATTTGAAATTATAAGGTAGAAATTTATCTTCTTCCACTAAAAATTTGAAAACAGAACATGTTTATAAATCTAGAAAACATTATGGTGAAATGATATCCATTTTAATGTGATTAAATATATCTATAGTATATCATAATATATATACTTCTTATGTGGCTTAGGAAATGTTTAAAGGATAATGGGTTTTGAGAGGAGGTTCTATCTATTCTATTTATACATTGGATTATCCAAGAATCATATCATAACTAACTATTATTTTAGATATCATTTTTTGTTAATTATTTTATTCGGTTATATGATGTTAGGAAGGGATCACATGATTAGAAGTAAATATTTAAATCTATACATAATATCTCCTCTTGTCTGGATTGAAGTACAATTTATGGTTTATGGAATAATTGACTATATAAACATCTATAGGCACACATTGACATGATTATTTTGACCATGAATATCTCAATCATGGTGAAATAATAAATTATTTTCTAAATTTACTAAAACTCATCCCAAATTAATCATTCCTACATGTTCAGGAAAATTTTCAAGCTTCATCCCACCATTTTTTATTTTTTTCAAAATTATTGAGTAATATAGTATTTATAATTTAAATTTTCTAGTAACGTATTCCTATTCGCTAAAAGTAACTCCACAAAAAAAAATTAAATATAATTTCCACTTGGATGTTCTATACATCACCAATCTCCCTCATAAAACTAAAAAAATAATGTAATTATTATACTAAATATAATTTTAAAAGGTAAATCATAATTTAACATAGATTACATAATAATACATTTATAGATCATATGTTCTTGAAAAAATGATAAATTTATTGTCGGTGAAAATGTAAACTAGTTAAAAAAATCATTAACTAACATGTTTTACCACTCATGGAACCCAAGTCATCCAATGGGAAATCACAATTGGAATTTATTATCCCTTTGTTGTGAAACCAAGTACCTGGTCACTATGGTTATAAGTGATATAAACATCCAATAAAATATAGAAATAATTATTTAAATATACCATATTGAAAATTTTTCTTATAATTTCTCCATTACACGATACATAACTGAATTTTCAAGTCCTAAAAAAAGTTGTTGTTTTCACCTACAATATATATAATAGAGAAAATAAACATATACATATACATAAAACATTTGTATAGTGTGTGAGAAAAAAACCAATAGGATCCCACAAGTTACATTATATAAAACCCATATAAAAGTAACCACGGATTTCTAGTTTCATTTAAAGAAATATAAAATAATACTTATCATCTGAAAATAAAATAGATTAAAAATATATATTAATTTCTAAATTTTTTTAGTTAGTAAAGAAAATGTATGAATATGGTATAGTAGATCATTAAAATTTTCACTTTAAAATAATGGAGATAATATATAGGTAACTATGGTTTGAAAACAAATTAGTTCTTTAGAAAATTCTTAGGAAATTGTGGGAAAATTGAGAATGAAAAGTCACATAATTCCTCACCAACCACTTGTGATGGGAAATACATATAAGGATCAAAATTTCCACTATCCATAGCACAAAATTTTATAATATACACATATATAAAGAAAGACATAAATATAATACACTAGTATGGAAAAATCCCCAATATAGAAATTTTATGATTCCAAATCACCAACTATGTACTCAAATAATTTATTGTTTTTTATTCTACATCATGGTTTATCATAAATTCATGTTAAAATCATGAGGTCTTTTTTTCAATCAAATTTTATCCAATTGAGTATCCTAATTAAAATATCTCAAACACCTCTACAAATAAATGATGTTACCATTAAATTATTTTTATAATTCATTATAATTCAATGATAAAAATACCTATGATGAATATTGTCATTTTTCATAGAATACAATGCCATGGGTTTATAAAGGAATATTTCCATGTGACCAAAAATTACTATAATGTTTTTAAACATTAATAAAAATTAGATAAAAATATATAATTCAAAAGAGTTTCATCCATCACATCATTCATAATTGCATTTGAAAAGAACACATTTGACATTTTGAAATAAGATTTTTTAGAACAAATTATGCCTTATAAATACATACCATTTTTCTATGAAATATAAAAAAAATCATTACGAATAGAAAATAATCAAAATAGCCTAATTATAAGACATGTTAGAGGATGAAAAAAATTATTAGTTATTATTATAAATTTTTTTTAAAACCGAAAATATCATTGTTCATCAAATATGGTAATTCTAATAGAATCACTTAAAATTAGGACCACATTAATGAATTTTAGTGGCTATTATCTACTTAATTTCCCTAATGTGGACCTAAGTATCCATCCATTATAAATTAAAAATAAAAAAACATATGTAAATGATAATATATCAATGAAATGGAATTGAAAACACTTACTATTGAGTCTTGGGTTGATTGAAACTCCTCTAATGAAGATTGAAAGAAACCTATGGGGTTACTCTTTATCCCAAGAAACAAAATCATGTTTTTCCTAGGTATTTTATCTTTACTTGTATATACCACAAAATCCTAGTAACCCTACACATGGATAAATGAAATGGGATGAATATAAGAGGGTGAAAATAATGTCAAACTGGTTCAGGGTCCCTGAAAATACCATCCCTATAAAATTAAGAATGAATAGAAAAACTGGCAGGATAAAGGGGGTTTACAAATTCAAGAGTGAAGAACACCATCTGCATACATATTAACAATATGGGAGACACACTCAAGTGAAAAAAATGACCATCTCGGTGAGACATCTGTGATTGCTCGCTTTACTAAGGCATCAGGAACCTAGTTGGCCTCCCTATAAGAATGAGTGATGTCCGTATTAATACATTTAAGAATTTTAAGATGTGAAATCCATGATGTAAGTATTTACCAAGAGAAATTTCTAGACCATGTCGTTAGAATGCACACTAGTGTGGTAGAGTCAAATTCCACCCATATATTCCTCCATCCATATTGGACAGCGTAGTTTACTGCATTAATATTCACTCATAGATCAGCTTCAATCATGAAACCAATGCTAATATAAGGGTATAATCAGCCTTTAAAAAAACCTCAATGAGTTCGAAATATTACACCACATCTCAAAGGTCCTGGTGCACCCAAAGATGCCACATCCACATTAACGTTCACTCATGAGGAGATGGGTGGGATCCATCTAATTTATTTTAGCATCATGGGTTTCTTATTCTTTCATGGGAAACAAATCATTTTCAGAATAATTAAGTCAGATACATTGTTATTCATGAAACCTATGTGAATTTTGGAGGCTTCTAATACCCCCCGTGCACAGCATTAAAAAACTCCCTCAAAGAGGACCAACGGTTCTCAAAGTTTATAGTGTTTCATTCCTTCCTAATAAAGTGGAGAGTAGTTGTAATAGTAGTAATCAGTAGGTAAAGGATCTGGTCAATGTGTTCAGCTATGGTAATGGAGGTCATAAATCCATCTGGTATGTCCAGCGGCATATATACCCCCAAAATAGCCTGCAAGTATTTCTTGATTCTCTATGAAAATTGGTGGCCCTAGAAAACATGTTATATGGTTTCTTCTTCCTGGATGCATAGATAGTAGATTAGATAAAGATGAATTTTGGTTTTCTGGGGGAGCTGTTATACAAAAAAACAGCAATCAAATCATCTCCAAAGTAGAAGATAATTCAAGGGGGAAATGAAGGGCCTATTGAAAGCTTTCAGCCACATGGGATTGGGGATGGAACCAACACACATGTACCTGTAATAAAATTTGGGGGAGAACAAGCTTGTAGAATTGGGGGTCCAGACCAAGATATCATAATTAGTAAAGATGTATCACTGTAACTCCTTCCTGATTTGAGTGGACGGACAATCCTATAGTTTTGAGTTCCAACGAAAATTGCTAATTGATATCTTTTACATAATTTGGGGAACCTCAATTAATTTATTTAACGGTATGTAAATCCATGTTGTGGTCTACATATTGGGGTCAGAACTTCTAGAGACAATCCATTTTGACCACTACATGATTCCACTATAAGAATGTGTAATGGCTAGCCATATGGAAGATGTGACATACATAGAATGAGAAACATTAGTGGATGTCAGCAAAGTCCATGTGAATTTTTTGATAAGGGAATCATTGAATATTTCTAGATCCTTAATTCGCATCCCCCTCCCCCCCCCCCAATTAGTTGGTTTAATGCATTCTTTCCAAGCTATTTTAATGTGCTTCTATTCATATTTGGATCCTGCCCAAATGAAATTCTTGATTAGTATCTAAATCTTATTAATAAGATTACGATTCCATATATAAGTAGAAAATGCATAGACAAACATTGAAGTTATGACAGAGTTCACCAGGAAAATTCATACAAATTTATAAATGGTTTCCCTTTCTAGTTGGACAGTTAAGAAAAAATTATAGTGTTATTACATTCAATGTAACATCTTTTGACCTATCCCCAAAATAGAAGCACCCCATGGTATATAAAGGGGAGGGTCTGCTTTCTTGCTCCCAGGTGTCTAGTAATCAAGCTCTATCTAGATCTGTTTATCCCATTCCCACACACGATAAAGCACATTGTCCATCTTATCACTCATCCAGAAGACTGCTCGTAATGAGAAAAGATTTTATGGATACATGAGATATTACCTTTTTCATCTTTCCAAAATAATATAATGTTTTTAATATAAAATAGGTGGGTGGGAGTTAAAATATCCCTTCCAGGCTTAATGTTTCTGTAAAGACCAGTTTGTACAAGATCGTTCATGAAAACACTTATATAGTCCCCATTCATGGAAAATAAGATCCCAAAGAGGGGGTCTCCTTTCCTAACCCCCCCCCCCAATGGAAAATATCCTCTAGGTGTGCCATTAATGAGGACTGATAACTTTGAACTCTTCAAAATGTGATTGAAAAGCTTGGTGAATGACTCAGAGAATCCATGTTTCCTATGAATAACAAAGATGAATCTCCACTTTATAGTAACGAAGTGCTTAGAAATGTCCAATTTAAGGGGATTTCTTTCATTCTTAAAGGTGTAAAATATATTTTAAAAGAATATTATGATGAAAATAAATCTACATAATCATCATACCTAATAGGAGGATGAACCAAGATTTTATAGAGAGGGGATGAGGGGTGATACCTCCCTCTGACTTAGTTTGTCATGTGAGAATGTGGTATAAAAGGTTATTTTTAACAAACATTACTTATAAAATCATATTATAATAATAATAAAATAATTTTAATTTTAATTTTATTTCTAACACCCCCCACACTTTAATAAACACAAATATAATTTTACCATCTTTTGAAATTAGATATCCCTATAGCGACCCAACCCCATTATCCTATATTAGGTGTATGCATTGTTACATTGGCATATAATACAAGGAATCACGTCCCTAAGGACTGAATATTTTTGTAATCTTGGTAAACTTGATACATATATAATATTTTTATTTTGATTAAAAACAAAAAATACATAAAGTATTATCTTTGATAACTCCATTATTCCCCTTACTATATACTTGTATACTAATCACAAAACACCTCCTGGTATCCAAGGGAAAATGACACAAAAAAATTGGTGATCATAGTTTCTCAATAAAGGTAAATGTATAGTAAAATTTTTTAATTAATAAAGAATAATCAATATTAAAATGTAGATAACTGAAACACATTCCATTTAAAAAATAATTCGAGTATATTATTTCAGAAATAAATAATTACCATGTAAATGCATATAAGTAATCGCATGAGATTGAAACTTAACCATGGATAATCTAGCTAATCAAAATATCAAATTAGATATCAATAACTAAACTCAAATTGATAGAATGTATAATTATAGACATTTAAAACATATGGTTGATTTCTTGTTCCAATACATATAATTAATGTTGAGGCCCTATGCCAAGACATCTATATAAATGGGTAAGGAATCTTCCAACACCTAATCAAGATTGTCTCATGAGACCTATTGATTCATGAAGGGGATATAGTGGTCCCCTACCATCAATTACTAAATCTAATTCATTACTCAAATGAAAGGGGTGAATAAAAATCAACATAATCATTTATATTGAAAAATATCACATGAAATAAAAATAATTACCCTAATAAATAAAGATAATCATAAACCATATGGTGTAATATGAATGGTATCAAACTGGTACATAAAAATTCAAATTGACCATAAACCATCCAAAGAGAGAATAAGGATGATATCAACATAACATATCCCATGTGGATTAAAATTACAACAAAGTTTTGATGTAATTGATAAATATAAACCCAATAAAATAACCTTAAAACATTCTAGAAGAAATAACCATTTCATTTTCGAAATAACCTTTAAAAAAACTCATAAGGAATTTTCAATATATGTTTCATTTAATATTACCTTGAATTATAATAAAACATTTTTTAAAACATTGATTGGTCATGATGGTGGAAAATTTTCTTCATGTCACACACCTTAAAAAATATCCCATTCACATTTTTGATAAAATCCAAATGGGATTTTTTTTGAAATAATCATAAATATTACATTAAAAACATTTTATAAAAACTATAAAAGGGTAAAAATTTATTTAATATATCATTTTAAAAATGTTAAATAAAATTTCAAAACATTTTTCAAATTCATGGGTTTTGATGAATAATTATTTCCGACTGAAGGGAAAAATAAAGTCAAATTTTCTTAAATATATTATCTCAATCATTTAATGTACCAAAGAGTTGAAAAATGGTACTATTTTTTAAAATTATTCATTAATTATCATAAGTTAATAAAAAATATTTTTTACATAAATTTAAATATAAAATAATTCCCTTAATTGAGATTCAAACAAAAATAAAAATTAATAATTATGAGATTTTGAAATAAACACTTACCACTTTAGTGACATATAGATAATAATACCTATAAAATAAATGAAATGAAATGAACCACAAAAAACTATGATTTTTAATAAAATCATGAATTAAAATATAAAAGGGGAATTATATACACCACACAATCGAAATAAGTTGTCAATATGGCATATGACTCAGGGAAGTAAAAGTGGTATGAAAAACTCATACCTTATGTCTGACTAATCACATACATTATTTATCTTCATGAATAATAAACATGTTCTTATTATTTACCTTCATGAATAATAGACCTGTGATAATTATTTACTTTATTAAGAACCAATTTTATGATTATTATTAATTTTAATTCACTTATTACCACATTTTATATAGTTACTTAACAAATTATGTTTACAATATATTTTTTGATGATATTTTCCTTATTTGTCAAACATGACTTTGGTAGGTTGACTATGATCAAATAATCCATTATCTAAAAAATTAAAAAAAAATAATAATTACATAATTAACATATTTATACATAAATTATATTTATAAAACTAATCATGAAATATCGTTATGATAAAAGAAATGTGTCACAATCATAGAGACAGTGGGACGTAGGTACGCATGGGTAATATTTCCATTTTTCAATTGTAATATACCGGATCTTGGAAAGGTATGTTGTCATTTAGGTTTTGGTTTAAATCTTTTTTTTGGTAAATTAAGTGTTTACCCAAGTCCTTGGGGTGGCTCAGGGGTGTTCTGAGGGTTCAGGACATGAAAATGGAGAAAAGGGGTTTTCTTGGTTGGTTACACAGTATGTGCACCGTTAGTGCTAACCATGCAGACATCCCAGGAGACCGTGTAGTAGGTGGGACTTGGACAGTGTCCTCTGCAAAGTTTACACATGGTTTAGAAAATTTTTCGGGTCCACCGTGTGTCCAAGAAACTTTTAAAAAAATATAATTTTTCCACTTTGGGATTTTAATTCCCATATCAGGATTTCCCCCCCATTCATCCCTCTTCACCATAGGGATGAACCAAATCTCCAAATATCTCTAGAAGATAAATCCCCATTGTGTCTAATGCATTTTTGGTGTTTTTGGTTGTGAATGAAAGCTCTGGGTAAGTCTAATCCCATCCATTCTACTCTTTTGAGTTTAGGGATTGTATCTTCTTCTCCTCTCTTTCTGAAACTCAAAAACACTACTCTTTTGGTGAGATCTAGGTCAAATCTTCATGGGTTGGTTGAAGTGGAATCTAAGGGCTCGATTAAGAGTGTATTCACCCACATAATCAATGTAGGTGGACTATAAGTTATATCTCATGGATTATTTGTGGATTTTTTTGTGTGTGGTTCAGTTATTGGGTGTCTCTTTGTATGTTTTGATCACCCCTGGCATGTTTAGGTAAACGTTTTATTTAAAAGTTAAATGGAGAACCTAAATATCCCCATGTGATGAATCTAGGGTGATGAACCTAATCTAGGTCCACCCATGGGGATTGTCGACTTCCCCATACATAGGGATATATAAAGAACAAGTGATATTGTTGTGAAACTATATAGATCCCTTTATAGACATGTTGATGTGACAAGTTAGGTGGGGATAGAAGCTAGGTGATTCACTTAGTCTTGATAATAATTTAAGGGATATTGGTATAATATGTTGAAATGATTAAAGACTATAACAGAATGGATTATGAGCATGGTAATGAATCCTAGTGATATAAGAACAATGAATGAATCCTTAGTGAGATATGTGCAATAAAAGAGAATTGGGATAAATGGATAAATAATATGAAATTTGGGAAATGTGTTAATGTGTTAAGGAATGGTGGTAACTCTCATGTTATTGGTGTAGTTTATGTTTTCCTTAGGAAATGGTTGTTATGTTTTGTGAACGGTTAATGGATAAATATATGGGTATCATGTGCACATTTCATGGTAGTGTGGGGTATTGACAGAGGTTCTACGCCCACGGGTCAAGTTGGACTGAGGCTCTAAAATCCACCCCTAATGAACAGGTTAGGGAAGAGGATTGATGATCTATTTCCCTATCGGTTGGATCCACTCAGAATGAGGCTTTGGGGTGAGGATATAGTTGACATGAGGAATTTGGTCCTAGTGAGATAGTACAACTATGTGATTTTACTCATATATGTGATTATTTACTTTAATCTGTGTATCTTATTGTGTGTGAAGAACCCATGGTAGTTGCGTTGGAAATGGTAAGTAATGGGAAATGGGACAAATTATTTAGATAAGGAAATGGTAATAAATGTTGGTAATGGACCTAAACTGGTTAGGGTCAATTATCATTTTTTTCATTTATTATTCATTTCCATTTTTCACACCCAATTGGTTATACCAGATATTTTGTAGACATAGTTGGTGGTGGGCTATTGAGTTTTACTCATACCCTGCTTAGGCCACAGTTGGGTACCTGAGCAGACTTCATGCTTGAAAGTTAGGACAATGGAAAAGGATCTTTCAAGGTTGTTGGATTGGAATGCATTTACGTGGAGGAGGACCCGGACTTGTTGTCAGAACCATTTAGGTTATTTTTCATTTTGGCTTTATTTTTATGTTTTTTTTTCACTTTTTCACTTGTAGTATAGCATGGCATAATTACTATTGGACATTAATGTGCCCCATTTGGGGAATGGTTGTTTACACATGTTCTGCTATTATTGGTTATTATTCTATTATTTTTTTGTCATAGGTTCTATATTACCCTGAAAAAAAGGGGTATAGTCTCCCCAAATTACTATTTAGACCTCATATTCTAGTCGGCAACCTTGGGTGTATGGGGAGGCATGCTTAAGGTCATGTAGCCACCTAGATCGAAGCCCCGTCTTAGTGGCTACTAGGATGGGGATGTAACATCAATGTTAATTATTGAAAGAATGTAAGAAATATTCTATTCTACAATAATGATCATAATTTAATATTTAAAATATAATTTATTTAAATATACTTATATATTTCATCTATGTGGGGTGGTGATGAAAAAAGAGTCACATTACTCCATGAATAAGGTTGTTGACAATTACATGAAAAATGTAATCACTTTTCAATGTTATAATGAAATGATATATATTATATTATTATAAGGATTAACATATCTTAATTATCATAAGTATACCATTTACATAAAATATATTGATGAAAATTATATTTATTATATTCCAGGAAAATAGTCAGTGAAAACGAGTCACAATGATTCACAAGGAGGTAGTCCTATGTTCACATAAACAATGTTATTATATCCCCTATTTAATGTAAATTATTGATCCTGGGTTTTATTTTTTTTAATAAGCCAATATTTGTTGTTGGATGAAGTGGTAATGATTGTATGATTTTTATGGATTTATCAAATTGCATTGGATGGCACACAAGTGAAATTCTCCATGAAACTATGATTATTGGTGAAGTGATCTTATGTTCAGTGACATATGTCAATGATGAAACATTGTTTACTAAAATATGAATAAAATGATTACCATGAAAAATAAAGGTAATTTCATGAATATTATTTAATTAATGTCCATGAAATGATATAATCACATTTTTTGAAGATGTTGTTTTGAAGAATAGAAGGTGGTATTGGTATTTTAATTAGAGAATGGATTGAATTCATATTTTATATTTCTATGTATTATAGGTTTGTCCTTATTGAAAATAAGGGTTAAACCGATATCCTTCCTAGTCCATCTCAACCACGGTCACATGTGGGACCAATTCTACCATGCCCAAGTGAACTAGCATGGGATATATTTTGGGCATCAAAGTATAGTATATATGTATAGTACCCCTATAGTGTAGGAGAGCTCATGTATAAAGCCCAAAGAGATTGTGCCCAACGAAATGAATTGAATGGGGAATTGTCCCCTTTTTTCAAGATCATGGTGGTTTTTGAAGGGTGTTGTGGTTGATGATTCCTCACCTATATCGAAATATCTATACAACATTCTTTGCCTAATCAACTATGAAGAGGTCAAATTTAGTTTTCAATGTATTATAACTTATGCATGTGAACTATTCATCTGTGTTCAATATTTCGAAAATAACTTCGGCGATTTGATGGGATCAATCCAAGTTGCCTAATCCCTTATAATCCGTCAGATTAAACCAGCACCATCATTTACACCCTCTCATTGAGGAAATTTTTTGTGTGAGCTTGAAATGACTAGCCACCACAAGACATTGATTCATATTCAATCATATCATTAAAATGAATGAAATCAATGTATTTCATGGAAATTGTGATTCAATTAAGGATTTAGCTGAAGGTAATTGATTTTGTCGCATGAAGGATAACCCATTGGTAGATTTGATGAAGTCTCATGAGTATGTCACATGAGATAATTACTATCATTTCCTGATGATTTATGTATCAAATGATAGTATAGAGAAACTAATTTGGGGAAAATAGGCGTCTCATGAGGGAATTAGAACAATAAAAAATCCATCATATGATGATCAACATATCATTGATCATGAGAGGATTCTATCTTTACAGTTATTTGAACGTGAATAATCATTATATTTTTAAAGTGGATTCCCTCATAGGAATAACACGATCAATCAAGGGATCATGAAATTTTATCATGTGATCAGCATGATCATTTTTATGATGAATAGAAAAATTGAAACACTTAGAATTCATGATATCTTGAGATAATAATTTGTTTAAATAAATCCTCATCTTTTCTTTTCTATGAGACACTACATTTTTTTCAGAGATATGTGGTGCATCCTTGCCTATATAAGTATAGTCAGTATGCAACTGTTTCATTTTTTAGGAACTCAAAACTTCTATAGTTTCTCCTTGAAATAGATAATACATAGAGAAAAAAATCCCATATTAACCGATAATGTGAAGGTGTTCCATGAAGAAATACTTAGTCTTGTAAAATATTCAAGGAACCCATATAAATATATTATTTTTCATGTAAAGGAACACATGGGTATAATTGGTGGCTTTAGAATACCATCAAGCAAGGCATATCCTTCTTACACGAATATATACTAAGGAAGAGGTTAAAAATTACTTATGGAAAACAACTTATATCATTTGAAAATTCTTTATGGCACATCCCTAGAAAGACTGGTTTCATGAGAATGAACTTGCAGACACATTGCATGGAAGCCACAGACTATGCTACAGCGGACTTGTAGAGTGGAAAAACATACTTCCAAAAAAAAATAACTCATGGACTATAATTATGGTCACATGAGGGACCCACATATAGTGTCTTGATATCTTTTGAATCCCTGTTATTATGTGAAACATGTTTAAGAGACACACATGGTCACATATATTGTGATAGGCCATATGCATTGCATAACCCTATAATTCTCAATACTTTACATGAAACAGTGAATTTTTTAAGTGTAAAAATAGTAAATGAAACCCATTCATGACTACATGAAAAAGTGACAGAATTTAAAATAAGAAGAATGTAATAATAAATATTTGAATGCACGCATACAAAAGTAAACACTCACAGGATTGAATAACCAAAAAGACATAAATAAAATTTTATTCATCATGTAAAATAATAAATTCATAATTATTATGTAAAATGGATTAAAATATACTATTCCATGTAAGAATACTGAGCAAGTTACATAGGATATTCTTTGTATGAATATCATGTACTAATTGTGAGACAATTGAAAAAAATAATATCAGAAGATCTTATATCTTATTTGATAGTGTATTGAGATTGTGAATGATTCTTATTGTATATAAATGTTCTAATATGAGTTGTCTGTATTAATTGCACACATTCAGTGAGGTCAATACTACATAATCAGAAGGAAGAATTGCCTAATTTTTATTACGCTGAGGAAACTAGTTGAATACAGGTGACCAAATATTTTTTTAGCAATACTAGAACGTTTTTAAAAGGTACATGAACAAGTACATAATATATTTTAATCCAGTAAGATTGTGGTTAAAGAGGAATAGGTCAACCTACATTAGATCAATGTAAGGAGGAATCCTCTCTGTTGGAGCTTGGAGTAAAAAATCTATTGTTTGAATTAGGTGCAGAAGAATCTAGTGTAGATTCTTGAGTAGGCCAGTGTGGATTTTGATAACTTTATGGGATGTAGAATAAAGAACCTCCTATGTGTATTTTGGATATATATAGTTTGAATCTATATCAGCCATTTTAATTTATTATAATATTATAGTGTGGAATATATGATGAGCAGAATAACCAACATGGTAAGGATTAGGTCATGTACTGAACCTTGTAAATATGTGTGTTTTTTCATTTTATGTATGGAATTATTGGATGTGAGGTTGGGAGAAATATGAAGAGGTTTTAAAGGATTTAACATTATATATGTGTTAATTTTAAAAGAAAAAATGTATAAAAAGAAAAATTGATCACAGATTCACCCTATTCCACTCTCACGGATATCACACTAATATGGGCACATCGATTGGTTTCATAGTGAAGGTCTCCTACGAATGATCCAGTATAAATATTAGGATAGAAAATATAAAGTCACTTGATAGTAGTATTATTCCCATTTTCAATGATGAGAACTATATTGGCTGGAAAAATGGGATTATTATTTATATCTTAGCACATGGTGTATTAGTAAGATATTTAGTTACAGTGGTATATCCACCCTATATTTTGAAAGCTCTTATCAATTTTTAATATTATAGAAAATTGGAGGTGGATGGAAGGTCTCAAAATAACATTTTGATGGATTTATCAAAAATGGAATACACTAATGTTATGGGTCTTCAAACCAGTAATGAAATTTGGGATAAAAAAATAAAGGAAGTCTTTATGATAAATAATCTAAGATGAAAACCTATAGAAGCATATCAAAATCTATAAAAAAATATTGATAATGAAAGTGTTGAGGACCTCATTACAAGATAAATTGACATTTTTTGTAGAATTAGTGTTTTTTTGTGAGAAGCTAGATGATTCATCCATTGTGAAGAATCTGATAATAAATATTCCATATATATTTGATTAAAAAGTTTCAACATTGGAAGACTGAGAAGATCTATCTCTGGATAAACTCTATAACTTTATCATACCGTATGAAATGAGAAAAATACCATCTTTTAATATGAAAAAAAAATGTAGTGGCCTTTAAATCCATGATTAATGGTAAAACTACAGTTGAATAGAAACCAGAACTAAGTGTTTCTAACGATAAAGAATTTAAATAACTCTACAATAAAATGATGGAATTTTTTCAAGGACATAAAATATAGATAGAAAAGAAAAAGGAAATAATACATTAATGTCCTTCAAATTTAAATGTTTCAGAAATTTTTCATATGATTTTTCAAAAAAGGAAGACAATTTATTTTTATTTGATGATGAAAAGGCCTACTTGAAGAAAAATTACATGAAATATGAAAAGGATAACAATTACAAGAAAAAAAGATGATATAATAATAGTAAAAAACAATAAATCAGATGAGTAGGTAAATTGATGAATATTAATCATCATGGTGGGAAACCCCAAAACAACTAAATACACATTCGATGGTATATAAGGTAAATAAAGAACCTATTTAGAAATGTACCTTAATTATAAACATAACTATACTCTTGAGAATAACATTAATCTCAATTATGAGAAAACAAAAATGATAAATGAAAATGAAGAATATTTCATGAAAGAAGATACTTGTCTTAATGAGATAAGAGAATATATGACGAGGGTAGCTCAGTTAGAATGGAAACTAAAAGATCTATAAGAATTTTCACCAATAAGAGAACAATTTACCCATGATGGTACTACTTTAATTGAATTGAACAAACAAAAAAATATATGATAGTTGAACATGATAAGTTGCTGAATGATCCTGAAGAAAAAAATTCTAAGTAAAGCGTTCATATTTTTGTAAAATGTAGATGGTTATTTATAAATTTAAATTTATATACTGATTTAAAAAAATTATTTTCATAAAATAAATTCATAAATTATTATTATGTTGTATTGTAATTTTATTTTAATTTTATGAGACCTTAATTAATTTTTCAATAGATTATAAAATGAACTATAATATTAAAATTTGTATTTTTCAAACAAATATTATTTTTTTAATTTAGTTTTCTAATATTTTGAAAATAATTTACATAAAATGAAGTCAATTTTTTAAATCAACACGTTGAAAGAAATTTAGGGTGAATTTTCTATATTTGTCTACAATAGTTGAATTTTTTGGTGAATAGTGAAATATGTCAATTTAAAATATAAGATAAATACTTGAATTTTTGAGTAATGATAGATATATGTATGATGTAGCAACCCATTATTTTTACTATAATGATCTATTTATTGTATTTAGTCATAAAAAACATCACTATTCGTGGTGTTCAGAAAGAAACAAACTACTGAATAAAATCATAAAAGCATCCCTCTCTTCCCCTATAAATACCACCTCGAATCATCACACAATATAAGACTTTTAGATTCTCTACATTCTTCCCAATTTCTATAAAAATCCTCTTCCCCATTTCCGAGATCTCCTAGTGTCAAAAAAATACCAAACCCAATTGTCTTAATGATGTTATAAAGGAGACGATATTCAAGAGGTAAAATCTTGAATTCTTCTCTTTTAATTTCTTTTCTTTTGAAATAATATCCTCACCTATCCTATAAAAAATATCATGGTAAATATAGTATTAAATATATATTGTAATCTTATTATTACAATTCAATATCTATCATCCAATTTCTTATATTATCCTTTTATTCAAAAAATGAAAAACTCATTTACGGTGTGTCGATTCCCCACCTTTGTGAACAACATGTCTTTGTTTTCCATTAAAAACTTAAATACTTGTAATAAAACCAATATTATGGTTAAAAAATATTTTAATATGTACATAATAACTTTTTTAATATTTTAGAACTAATTTATATACATAATTAAAAATAAAATTAAACTAGTTTGAGATGGTAAAAAAGAAAAAATAAAGTAAACATATATCGTTATTATTTTATCAAATGAATAATCCTCATAAAAGAAAAATAAATGATATATTAAATAATTTAATATTTTTTATGTTCATTGATAACTTATAATTTCACTTCTTAATAATTTTTTCCATTTTTCAAGAACATTCATAATTATTCCTGTGTAATACTGACTATGAAACCATGAAAACGAACTCTATGGGAACTATGAAATTGAACTCTATAACCCATAAAATTGTAATAAATGAAAATAATAAAATATAATTAAATAAAATACATATAGAATAGGTTCTGAATGATGTTATTAATGAATCTAATTTGGTTATCCAGTACCTTAAATGAAAGTGGATAATGCATTTTGACATAAGCTAAAGGGAATCCCAAACCCAACTCGTTTCCTTTGGGTTATTCCTATTTCATTAAAAATTTATGTTTGGATATTCATTTAATATAACTCAAATATAATTTCATTTTTATACCCTTTTACTTATCTATATATACATGTTTCAAGTCTAATTTTATAAAAAATAAAATGATTTTTGAAAAGAACTCTTCTTCCCAAAACATGTGTTGACTCTTAATGGTTTATTTATCTTTAATTAAAAATGATGATTATTATAAAATATATTTTATTTTAAATTTACCATTTGGTAACACTAATTTTATTCATGAATTAATGATTGATTAAATCCTTATAAAACCAATTTATTTACATGGGTTACTTCATGAATTTGATTGATATATATTCCTTATGGAATATATGATTATATAAATTGTATAATGTGATGGGTGGGCCAAGAATTATATACCCCTACAATAAAATTTTGTAATTTTATTTATCTCATTAGATATTTTTTATTATTTGAAGCATTATTATATCATTTTTTATAATGATGATGTTATAATTATGCACAAATATTATTTGTGAACATGATTCTAGCTTTGTTCACAACTGTGTGTGGTATTTGACCACTATTATGTGATCTTTTATTTTTATGAACTTTATACATTCCATAAAGTCATCTGAATTTTCCTATAATGATTATGATGATGAACCTATGATAATTTCTGGATCTTGATAATTATTCTCATCCATTTTTGTTGATTCGTGTCTTTATTTGTCCAATTACTTGGATTTTAGCTCACCCATTTCATTGATGTATATCCTCACATAACTACATTTAATAAAGAAAATGTGAGATTTATATATATAAATCGGGATTTTTTAAATAATTTATTATCTTTATATTATGAGTATGTGATGTATGGTCCTAATTTTTTCAATATAATAAATCTTTGGATCTTGAATTTTTTATGATTTTATGATTTTTATCTTAAACATGATTCAATATTCATGTAAGAAATGTTTGGTTTCTATAGTTGTTATCAAGGAACAATTTAGTAAATTTGGGAATTATGATTTGATAAAATTTGTTAAAAATATTAAGATAACACTATGTATATCTAAATACCCTAGATAAAATGTTTTAGAAAAATGCTAAACCTATGAATCCCGTAAGATATGCCTTTAGAGTTAATTTCACAAAAGAAAAATTTATTTATTTATGATTTACTAAATTATGTATTGTTAAAAATGTTTCTATTTTTGAAAATGATGTGGAAGAAGAGAAACCAGGAAAAAACCCATATGAAGGATAATAAAAAAATTACCCGAATGACATCCCCAATGCCTTGGGAGGTAGAGTTCAAAACATCATGGAAATTATTTTTATGTTTTCTCAAGATATAAATAATAAAAAGAAACATTTGGAATACCAATCATCAACTAATTGGTATAAACTATACATTGGGTCATTTATGCGGAAAGGACCTCAATAATGTAGTGGATATTTTGGTCCACGTGTTGCGGAATAGTGAGTTAACACAGTGAAGAAAATATTTTCTATGATCCACTGTTTGGATATGGAGAATATAACTCTAGCCATCTATCATTTTGATAGAGATTCCAATCAATGGTGAAATTTTATAAATAACACCAAGATAAAAAATGAAATAGAAGAGATGGTGTGGGAATACAATAAGAAAATATTTCATCACAAGTGATTCCCTCAAAATTTTGTAAAAATATGGAGAAAAAATTTATAGAGCTGAAGAAAAAAAGATGTTGAATCTGTCATGGATCATGAATAAAACCTCATAAGGCATCCCTGATATGCCTTCTTTTTTGTTATAAATAATTATATAAAAATAGATGTATTGTTTATTTGTTTAAAAATAAACCTTCAAAAGTCTCTAGCTATCATAGACTTATTGAGTTATAAATAATTGTGTCTATGTGCACTCAAAATGGACATGGATTCTACAGAATGTCCACATGGATATGGAGATTAGGAAAAGAAGTTAAAGTTTAAAGTTGGAGGATATAGTTAAAAATTTGTAAAGAAATATCAACAACCCATATGTCAAAAATGTGTGTAAGAATCATCATGGGAACTTCCTTGGAGGTATAGGTAAATTCTTTAAGTGTGGGAGAGAAAAACACCATAATCCTGAATATCATAAATATATAAATGATATGGGCAATGTGATGGAAAAAAAAAAGAGAGAACCACCCATGGTTCAAAGCTTTAATTGTAGGTAGATAGGGTATCATGCAATTCAATTCACTAAACCTTGAGTCCTTGAGGTTATTCCACATCCCCAACCACAAAATCCATAATGGAAATGGAAAGATTATTCCATCACTACTATTGAAGTAGATCAATAAAATGAATTCGTATAAGCTACAAATCCCATTCACAATAGAATGTAAAAAATTATTATTTGATTCTATTTATACACATTCCATTATATCCTGCATGTTTTTATAAACTATTGATTCGAATCCTTGATACCTTGATGTATAAATATCCCTAAAAGAATCTAGTGTTTTCATCATTGTAACTAAAGTGTAGGATTTTTCTCATATCGGAATATATGATAAGTTTCTTATACTGAATCTAAAAATACTTCCCTTGGTAGAATTCAAGGCAATAATCGGCATGTATTGGCTCTTGTTATATAGAGAACACATCAATTTCTAGGAAAACAAAATATTTTTCATATTCTGAACAATCCCATGATCCTATAAAAATCCAATGAAGATCATGAATATCCATCATAAAATCCCTCAATGGTGTTCGTGTTTATTCCTTGTGAACAAGAATATCTCACTAAAATGGTTGTATCAA
This sequence comes from Viscum album, assembly GCA_963277665.1. Classification (NCBI taxonomy): domain Eukaryota; kingdom Viridiplantae; phylum Streptophyta; class Magnoliopsida; order Santalales; family Viscaceae; genus Viscum; species Viscum album. The sequence goes on along the minus strand of OY728123.1, from coordinate 995,436,539 downwards.
TGGAAGGTATCCTTCTGGAGTAAATGACCATTGTGGTGAAATATATTGATGCATTTCCTAAAGATTGATCTTGGCTTCCCCCCCCAGATCATGAGATAATGTTCTTACTAAAACTTATAAACAGATCCACACCTATCTCCAAATATCCCAACAGGATGTCCCCTGCCGATCTAGAGGAGTTAAAGAAGTAGTTGAAACACTGTTTGGAATAAGGTTTCAACACCTTAGTGAATAACTTTATAGTGATCATGTTCTCTTAGTACAGAAAAAAAGATGGATAAATGCATCTTTTTATTCATTATCGGGAGCTCAATAAGATCACCATAAAAAATGGGTATCCTCTTATAAGGATTTATGGCTTGTTTGATCATCTATGAGGATCTCAATAATTCTCAAAGGTGGATATTTGTTCCTGATATCATCAACTAGGGGTTAAGAAGGAATATAATATGAATATTAATTTCTATACAAGGTATGAGCATTATGATCTCCTAGTGATGCCATTCATGTATACTAATTCTAATGAAGTCTTCTTGGATTTGATTAATATAGCCTTTTGATACTACCTTGAAAAACATTTGGTATTATATATTGAAGTTATTCCCATATACTCTATGATAAAATAGAAACATTACATACATATAAGGATATTTTTTGTTATATTAATAAAGGATAAATTGTATACCAATGTCAGAAAGGGTGACTTTTGGATACAGATGGTCACATTCATTGGGCACAGGATCACAACTAAGGGAAGCTCTATTAACCCTTCCAAAAAAAGGCCATTGAATAATGGACTAGACCCACTGACTTCATGGATGTCTACAGTTTTCATTCCTTATTAATTTCATGTTGAAATTTTTTGAGAAATTTCTTAAAATTATATAGCCTATTAACTATTCTAACATGGAAAGGGGTAAAGTATATCTAGATGGAATAATGTTATTAAAGTGTCAATTATCTCAACAAGATGATAATCATTACCCTTATATGCACACTAAAAACAAGTGGATAATGTTTTGTGATATAAAATGATGCTTCAGAGAAACTCTTGGGTTATATACTCATGCAGAATAATAAAGTGATACCCTCCGCATAACAATAGTTTCAAATCTAATATAAGAACTACCCAGTGAAAGATTTGGAACCTGAGGCTTGGATTTTTTTTTCAATTAAAATATTGTGGAATTATCTATTGGGTGAGAAGTGTGGAATATATAATGATCACAATAGACTAATTTATATTTTCACATAGAAAGAACTCAACATGACTCAAAGAATGTGGTTAGAGATAATCAAGGACTATTATTACGCTATTCATTACCATACGGGAAAGTAGAACACATTTGCTGATACACTTAGAATAAAAGAACCTACTACCCTAACCAATATGTGAATTGAGAAAGACACCATATTAATGGATATGAAAAGGAAGGATCTGAATATCATAATAGGAGATATTGAATCCCATGTTACACAAATTATTTCCCAACCAACTATCCAAGAGAAGATCAAAGAGTCACAAAGGGATGATTTAGTGCTTCAAAAGATGGTAAATTAGATAATGGAAGGGTGTCTATATGAATTCCACATCTATGATAATGGTTTGATTCAATTTGGAAATATGATTTGTGTTCCTTCATCACCTGAGATAATAAAGATTCTATGGGATAATTCACAAAGATCATCTTTCTCAATACATCCTGGAAGTACAAACTGGTATCATGGTATTTGAGAGAACATTTGGTGAGTCCACATGAATAAGGGGATCGTAGAGTATATATCAAGATGATTAGTATTCCATCAAGTTAAAGAGAACCAATAGAATTCCATAGGGATGATGCAATCATTTCTTCAACACACATGGGAATGGGAGAATATAACTTTTGTCATTTTCACTGTTTTCCTGAAGAAATATAAAGGAAATAATTCTATATGGGTTATGGTAGATCTACTCGCCAATACTTACCACATCTCTACTAATTTAGTAAAACATATTGCTTGAACAAATTTTTAATATTTTTTTGGAGGAAGTGGTGAGGTTTCATGGGGCTCCTCTTTCAATCATAGCTGAACATGATGCAAGGTTTACATTTAATTTTTAAAGAATTATTACACATGCATTGAGCACTAAATTTATTTTTATCTAATCATTTCAAACCCAAAATTATTTCCAATCTAAAAGAACTATTCATCTACTCGAGGACATGACAAGAGCATGCTCAATGGAATTCAAAGGTTAATGGGATCAATATCTCCCATTGATTGATTTCTCATATAATAACAACTTCCACATGAGTATTCATATGGCTCCATATGAAGCTGTGTAAGGGAAGTGATGTAGAACTATAGCTTTTGGGATGAAGTTGGTGAATTAAATCTTCTTGGACCTAATCGTGTGCAAGAGATGATTACGAAGGTTTAATCCATCAAACCACATATAAAAGATACTCAAAGTCGGAAGAAGATCTATACTGACATCCAAGGAAGGGACAATGAGTTTGAATATGGAGAAAATGTTTTCCTTTGAATATATCCATAGAAGAGAGTCATGTGGTTCGAAAGAAAGGGATTCTTATACTATGGTACATTTCTTCAATTTGAGATCCTTGATTTCATAGGAGTAGTAACCTATTGTCTTTCACTTCCACAATTTATCTATCAAGGGCATGATATATTCCAAATATCTATATTGATGAAGTACATACCATATACACCGCATATATAGAATTTAGTGGTGGTACATATGGAAAATGTTCTATCTTATGAGGAGGTGTCAGTGATTATTTTCGACTAGAGAGACAATGTTCTATATAATAATACCACTCACTTGGTCAGGGTACTGGAAAGAGACCATAAATATGAAAAATGTGGCATGGGAACTAGAGGAAGTAATGAAGAAAATACACCCTCACATATTCCACCTTAGTTTGTCAAACCAAATTTCAAGGATAAAACATTTATAGGGGAGAAAGTAATGACCCAAAGTTTTATCAATGGACTTTTCCATTTTAAAATTATGTCAAAAAACACTTTCATCACATAGAGAAACCAATAAATAAGTCATTCTAATAAAAAAATAATGAAATAAGTGGTATTTATTGAAATTAAGGAACCTATATTATTGGAATAGTAACATGACTATTAGAATAGTAATATTACCATTAGGAATAGTAAATTTTCCTTTTGAATATTAACCACCCCTATAAAAGTGTAAATAAAATGTATGTTTTATATACATTAAAAGGTTATATAACAAAATCTTGTTATAAGTAAATATATATTTTAAAATGATAAATTACGTGTTAGAATTTTTTTAAACATAAGTGATTATTTTAAATTTTTATTTCTAAGATATTATTATTATTTATTATTATAATTATAATATAATTTTATGATACCATAATTAATTTTTCAAAATTTCATAAAATCAACTATAATATAAAAATCTTTATTTTTTAATAAATGATGACTTCTTTTTAAAATTAATTTTATCATATATAAGAATTTAATTTCATAAAATGGAGTCCATTTTTTAAATCTACACATTAATAAATGGTTAGGGTGAATTTTTGGTATTTATTCAGAAATAGTTGATTTTTTGTGAATAATGAAACATTGTAATTTATGACATAAGATAAATATATGCATTTTTTGCATCATGGTTTGTGTATGGATGATATAAAAACCCACTAATTACAAATATCATGATCCATTTACTGTATTTAGTTATAAGACTCAACACTATTGATATTCTTGATCTAAATAAAAAAACTAATGAATAAAATAATCAAAAAGCACCCCTACCCTACACTATAAATACCACTACTCACTAATTAACCTCACACCTTCTAAGACTTATATCATTACTAAATTCGTCTCAATTGCATTCCAAAGCCTCCTCCCCACATCCAAGATCTAATGGTCTCAAAAAATATCAATCTCAAGTTCCTTATAGAGGTTCTCTAAGAGATGATATTAAGGAGGAAAAATCCTCAATACTCTTTTAATTTATTTTATTTTCTTATAATAACCTCACATGACCTATCCAAATTAAAATGGTAACTATATTGTTTCATATAATTTTAATTTATTTTTTTAATGGAATATCCATCATAAAATCTCTTCTTCTCTCCTCTTATTTAAAAATTCAAAACATCGTCTATGATGTGTTGATTCACCGCCTTTCTGGACAACATGTTTTAATTATCTATTACTGCCTTTAAGACTATTCATAAAACCATTATTATGGTTAAAATATATTTAATTATTTATATTATAACATTTTAAAAGTTCTGGAACTAATTTATAGATATTATGTTAAATAAAATAAAACTAGTTTGTGATGCTCAAAAAACACCAAAATAAAATAAACATTTATCATTAATATTTTACCAAATGATTCAAAATCATAGAAGAAAATAAAATTATATATGAGAACATTTATGATTCTAGATTTTCATTAATAACCTATAATTCACTTCTGGATAATTATTTCTATTATATAAGAATGTTCATAATTATAAAAAAGTAGAAACAACCATGATATCATGAAAATGAATGCTCTTATAACAATGAAATTGAACCTCATAACTCATCAAAACGGAAATAAATGAATATAATAACATTATAATAAATAAAACAAATTTATAATAGTTCCAATATTAAGTGATTAATGAATCTAATTTTATTATCTTGGACATTAAATGCACTTTTAGAACATATTCTGACAAAAGGTAAGGGGATTCTCGAACCCCACACCCTTTCTTTGGATGTTCATCTTTCATGACCAAATTTAGTGTGGATATTATATTAATATTACTCAAATATAATTTCATTTTTATACTCTATTTTTTGTTGATATATATATTTAAAATCATATTTTATGAAAAATAAAAAAAATTCAAAAATAAATCTTCTTTCTAAAACACATCTTCACTCCTCTTGGTTTATTTATTATTCCTTGAATAATAATGATTTAAATACCAAATATGTTCTTTTCCCTTTTCCATTTAGGAAAACTAATATTATTTATAAATTCATGACTGATGAAATCATTATGAATCCCATTCCTTTACATGGGTTACTTCATGACTTTTATTGATATGTGTTCTATATGGAATGTATGATTATGTAAATGTTTTTATGTGATGGGTGGGACCATAATTATATATCCCTCTAATGGATTAGGTAATTTGATGTTTCCCGTGAGATAATGTGTATTATGTGTGAAAATGATTCAATATTTTATCAAAATGATGATGTTATGATTATTGATATATGTTATGTGTGAATAGGATACAAGCTTTGTTTACAATTATGTTATTTATTTGACTTTTAAGACATGATGTTTCATTTTTATGAATTTCCACATTGAATTCCTGTATCTAAATTTTAATATCATTATTATGATGAGGAATATATGCAATATTATTATTATTTTGATTATTTTCACCAACATTTTATTGATTCATTTCATTATTCATCCTTCTACTGGGATTTTAGCTCACCCAATTATCAGATATATATCCTCATCTAACTTAATGTACTAATAATAATGTGGGACATAGAATGGTAAAGAATAATTTTTTAAAAAATATTATATTTCATTATATAGAAATGATGTATGTTCCTATTTTTTCTAAGATTCTAATCATTTGGGAACTAGATTTTTATCTTTTTTGTGATATGTATCTTAAAAAAGATTCCATAATCATGTAGGATAAGGAAGTTCACTATATGTTTTTTCATAAATATTATCTATGCTATTTTAAAATTTCACTACTAGTAATGAGGTATAAATCCTGGGGGGGAAATTAAAAAAAAATTATAATAGATTATCTTAATGAAATTCCTAAGACCAAAACATAATCCAAATTTTCAAAACATATCAAATTTGAATTTTAATTGAGTTATGGGGAAAAGTGGTCAAGAAGCTGAAAAAAATGAGAAATAAATAGTTTTCTAACAATGTATAATTTTATCCAATATAAATATGAATATAAGACATTTGTTAAATGAAGTAACATTCACTAATGTATTATGTGAGAAACTCATTCAATCTAGGAACATGAATAAAAAAATTATAGTTCTCTTGACTAATAAAATGGAAAAGGATAAAAAATAGAGATATATCTCAAACATTTTATGGAAAAGGTATGCTAGTGGATATTGTTAAATAAGTTAAATTTTGTATTAATTCATATATATATGATGACTTTAAAATAACTATGCATGAATGGAGTGAATAACCTGGGCATCACATAAGATATTGTATGATAATTCTACTATCCTAGGAAGAAATCATAAAGATGATATATAAATTAATTAAAAATGCATCTGATATTAAAAAGGAATGTTCAACCACATTAGATGTTTCAAATGATGTGGAAGGATCAATCGCCCCATCTATGGAACTAAATAAGAATAAGAATTCTAGACTGAGATTACACTCTCACTCTGAATGATATTTTATAGAAACAAAGATATTGTAATGCCCCGACCCTATTTACCAAGAGTCAGTGCATTATTACAGAACATTATCATGATCACAAAAGATCATGTATCGAAGGAACGATTAGTTTTGTATCCTTGGAAACACTAGATACATTCATAAGTCATAAATTACATGATAAAATGTAAAACTACAACAACATAGTCTCTATAGTCCACATTCATATACCATCAGACTATCCCTGCAGGTCAGTCACAAAATACTTCTTCACATCCTAGGAAAAAATAAAATATAGAAAGGGGTGAGCTCAGATTCTCAGTAAGGATAACAATATAGCGGAAACTTTCATAAATAAGCCTAAACATTTAAGGAAATGTATAACTAAAACAATATCCTTTTAAACATTAACTTCAGAATAATATGGAAAATATGAAATGAAATAATGCCATTTACTTATTCACAAGAACATTCTACTAGTCGAATAATCACATTAAATATCAATAACCACTTTCATAATGATGGAATGCATAATGCCAGACTATCATAACCACATAGTCAAGGCCTAGTGCCAAGACACTAGTTTGTCTCATGAGACCTACTGATTCATCGAGGAGCTATAGATGGCTCCACTCGTCACTTACTAAGTCTAATACATTCCCCATTTGAAAAGGTTTAAACATAACATAAACATTAGTATTAAAACTAGAATACGAAATTTCAATACATTATCCATAAACCGTGAATGGTATAAAAAGAACACATCCATAGTAAAACATATCAAAAAACCTTCAATACAATATGTAAGTTTTGTATCATAATAAATCAACTTCAAATAATCTTAAAATCCATCAAAGGATGTTGACATAGATGAAATCAAAACTATTTGAGAGAAATATACCTTTTTTTAAATCATTTAAAAGTCACATAATGAAATAATAAAACATTTAATTTGAAAATATTATTATAATATTGTAAGGGAAGCTTCGATGATTTTATAATGGCGGATCTTAGCTTCACCCACAGTGTAAGATAAAAAAGACATTCTTACCTTAATTTTGTCGAAAAGATTAAAAAGGAACTTGCTTGGAAAATGACGGAAATATTCCTTTAAAAACATTTTATAAAAAGTCAAACAAGGGTATAAATATCTTTAACCCATAGTCTAATAAATATTAAAAAAAATGGAAATACATTTTTAAAAAACATAGATGTGGATGATAAAGAGATCCCAGTAGATAATTATGTTTAAACCACCTCAGATAATAAAGAGATTGTAAAATTAACCATTACCATGTAATTTTACTTGTTAGAGGGTAGTTTAACCTCCTGTATAATAGATAAATAATTTTTATTAAATTATAGATGAATCATATATATAAATATGATATCATATATGATCTTCTAATATTTCTTTGTTAATAATATTTTAGTATTATCGTCATTTCGGGTGTTCACTCACTCGTTTTCTTTTATATGATTTGTTAAATAAGTCATGTTTGTTATGGATAGGTTTATATTATTCATATACAGAATTATATCAAGTCCTTAAACATTATTTTTAACCCTAAAATGAAAATTAGTCTTGGATGGATACGATGGGGAATGAATCTCATCGCATTCATGGAGATGGTAATCTATACGTACGCACGAGCGATGATATCAATCTTTTGATATTAAAATAATATATAATTGGATGGTATATCATATATACAGAATTATTATCATGTTATATTTATTATTTACATCATTTAAACATCATTATTATACCCATCCAAATAATAATGTATTGAATAACAATTACACCACGACATGGAGATGGTAAGTCGTACGTACGCACGTATGGTGACATGTCATTCAAAGGACGGATATATTAATGAATTTGGTTGTACTATATTTATAATAACATCACACTATATAGAAGAAATTGTATTTATTATTTTATAATGGAAACAACAATGAAAAGGGAAGTAGAAGAAGAAAGGAACTTGAAAGAGGTGATGAAATATTGACCTCTACTTCGGGTTCTTCCTTTTGATTTGATCAAAAGGGCTCATTAGGATGGATTTTTGACTAATGGAAGGCCTCTAATATTAAGGTAGTATATGTTAGAGGGTATTTGGATAGAGTTTGGCTGAGCCAAATGGCTTTGATGGTGTGAATTAGAGTGAAGCAGGAGTTCCCTTTTATAAGAGGGGTGAGGGGCACCTTAGGAAAGCTAGAAATATTATTTTATAATAAAATAATTTTCAGTTTCTAATGGCTAAGAAATGGATTATTTAAATGATAATGTGTGTATGGGTCGAAAACCACTCAAAAAATAGGTTTTAGATAGGTTTGGGTCACTATATTAACCTTAAATTCTAGATTTAACTCTTAGTTAAATAGTTTAAAATTTACCATGTATCTTTCTATTTTTATATTATATTTTTAATAAAAAAACTATATACTTAAAAGAGAACCCCAAGTGGTTAATTAATGATGCACTTATCATTATATAAGTCCTTTGGATGAACTTTAGATTCTTAGGAATATAATATCAATTAATAATATAATATTTGTTTTAAAAACTTTTTTATGTCAATTTTGACACTATTTAATAATTGATTTTTTCTAAAGTCCTAAAAACTATATTAATTCGAAATAATTTCATTTAATAAATACTAACATGTCATATTAACCTATAAAATTATTTTATGTCATCAAAACTTTCAAATTATAATTATTTTAACATTTATAATACCAATTATTTGATTCATTCATTAATAAGGAAAATAATGCATCATTATTGTGTCATAAATAAATTTAATTATTCAGTGTCTAAAAATTGTTAATAAAATAACATTATATAGGAAATATTTTTATCTTTCTAATGAATATTTATAGTCGAAAAGATAACATATATAATCCAATGTAAAAATTGTTTTTCTAAAAGATATATGCTTATGTCATTTTTGTATTTACTTTAACTTAATTAATATAAAGTGCCATTATCACATAAAAGTGGCTCCATGGGGTCCCAAAATCGACAAAAATATGCCCATGGTTGGAAATGTATCATCCAATAGGGTTAGGACACATTTTATGGTAATTTAATATTATTATAATATTATTGTTTTACCCTTATTTACTGGATTTACCCTTTAACCATGGTAAATAAAATATTTACCGAAATGATTATTCAAAATGTCTAAAAATAAAAGTTACCTAATGACACAATTTGTACCTCCTGATTCTAAATATGGAATCAATTTCTAGAAATTCAAAACATATAAGTGGCATAAATTAATTTCAAATTAATTCCCGTTGTCAAAAAAGCCGTGTTTTTATGAAATAATAAATATCCAAAGATTGTCACTTGTTTATGTCTAATTTAAATGTGATATTACATATAATAACCTACATTGTATTAAATGATAAAAATATAATATATTTATACTTCCAAATCATTCAAATCCATAATTTATCACTACTAATTATTTCAATTAAAAAATTTGTTTTTAATTAAAATTTAGTAATTTTCACTATTCATCAAAATAAGAAAGTTATCAGAAAAGTACCAAAAATTCACCCTAAGCCAATTTCGATATTCCAAATCCAATAATAAAGTCCATTTTGAGAAATAAAATTCATAAAATTTCAAAAATTGGGTAATACTATTGAAAATGGCTAGTTTTAGTGGTTGTGGTGTGTTAGAACTCGAAGTTGTGTACAACACACGCTACTGCATTATTCAATGTATTATTCAAAGAGAAGCATATAGTGGAATATTGGGGTGTTACATTCTGCCCTCCTTAGAATAATTTCTTCCTCAAAATTTCTAGAATATTACTGCATAAAAAGACTCAAGTTTATCTTCATCATAAGTTCCTCGGGTTCCCTTGTTTCCTCTTCCATCTTATGGTTTCTCCATAGAACATTTACTAGATGTGTCTTCCGGTTTCTCAGTACTTGTTATCTTATATCAAGAATCCTGGAAGGCTATTAACAATAAGACAGATCAGGTTCCAGTTCTACTTCTTCATAGGTGAGTACATGCGTTCGGTCAGGCATGTATTTTCTCAGCAGTGATACGTGGAACACATCGTGAACTTTGGAGAGATTTGGCCGCATTTCAAAACGATATTCTATAGAACCAATTATTTCTAGAATTTCAAAAGTCATGATGTATCTATGACTCAGTTTTACCTTCTTACTGAAACATATAACACCCTTCCATGGAGATACCTTCAATAAATCATGATCCCCTACCTGAAATTCCAAATCCTTCAGTCAGTAATCGGCATAGCTTGTCTGCCTACTTTGAGCTGCTTTGATGTGGGTTTGGAATACCTTCACCTTTTCCATTGTTTCTCCCACAAGTTCTGGAACTTTGAGTTTTCCTTCACCAACATCATCCCAACAGGTTTGTGTGTGATATATCTTTCCATATAACGCTTCATATGGTGCCATGAGAATACTTGAATGGAAGCTGTTGTTATTGGAAAATTCAACCAGAGGTAAATATTGATCCTACATACCCTTAAAGTCAAGTGAGAAAGATCTCAACATGACTTCTAAGGTTTGAATAGTTCGTTCTGATTGTCCATATGTTTGAGGGTGGTAGGCAGTGCTCAAACGAAGCTCAATATCAAGGGCTTTCTGAATAATTTTCTAGAATCTTGATGTAAGATGTGGATCACGATCAGAAAAAATCGATAGGGGTACTCCATGAAGTCTCACAACTTCATTAATATATTGAATTACTAGATGTTTGTTGACACTCCTTTTTTGTCACATTATCTAAAACGAATGGAAAGGGAAATGGCTTCGCACAATTGGATTCATCCTTTGAAGAAAACATCAAAAATAGATAAAGGCATGAACAAGGATTCAAAAGCACATGTGCCGCGCATGTTCCATCACTATCACACAAGTTCACTTGCGCGACATCTAATGGTCGCGCAAGTGACTTGCGTACCCTAAAGGATAACCGCCCAGGGTCTTCTCCAGCCTATAAATAGACCATGTGGGCCCCCCATTTCGAGAGGATTTTTTTTAGAATTCAGATTTAGAGCTCTAAACGCCGAAGTCTCTTCTTCAGGTCTTCTGAACACTTCTACAGTAATTCTTTACCTAGAATGGAAGGTCTAAAAAAGAGGAATAGGGTCTAAGTATTAGAATTCACTAACACTTGCGCTCCTAAGGTGTTTTACCCTTAAGGGGAATTTACATACTTGCGCGCCGCCCTAATCCCTCACCTAAACTTGCTCGCCTCTCTTCTGGAAGTAACTCAGGATAATTCTAAAGGAATTGATGAAGGATCACCCAAGTATAACCATGCTGGTTTACAAATGCGCAAGTACCCATGTGTCGCGCAGGTATACCTGCATGACCAAAACGTGTGTGCCCACGTAGTACCTATGCGCCTGCCAGGACTTGTGCGCCCCTGCCTTTTTGGGTGCCTTTCTTGCTCATTTCACTCCTCTTATGCCATTCCACCTCTCCTATTCAAGATTCAATCTTCACGACACTCATCAAAGCCATTTATGGAATGATTTATTGATTTTAATTCCTTATCTGAAAGGAATTCTATGGAATATCTCTCAAAACCTAGTGATTTATATATCTTTATGTCACTAAAGATTGAGGTTTCATTTCATTCAACCTCATCCTTTAAGATGAGAGAATCCATAACCTAGGCATCCTTTTCAGGAAGAAGCCCCAGTCATAAGTCTCAAATATGGGCATCCTCCATAGGAGTAATCCCCAAACATAATTCTCTTAACCTGGGATTCCTTTTTTAGGAGTAATCCCCAATCTCAAATATGGGCATCCTCTTCTGGAGTAAGCCCCAAGTCCCTTAATTTTTCAGGTCCCTTAACATGGGCCTCATTCTCAGGAGTAATCCCCAGTCTTAATTTCACTTAACCTGTCCTAATTTACCTTTGATCTGGGATTACTTCTCAGGAGTATATCCCAATCATAAGTCCTTTCATAATTTCGGCCTCCTTTTCAGGAGTAATCCCCAAGTTAGAGTATTCAAATCTCCATGAAGCACATATACCATTATGGACCCTGTTCCTAGATTTCTTCTCTGAAGTAAATCCTAATCTTCATTTATCTAGGCAGTTATACATACATAAGCCCCACATTATTTCTTATGATTTCATCTTTCATGGAAAAATTGCCTGGTTTTTACCAATACCTCTACTTTCTTACACTGAGCATGACTCTCGTAATCATAGAGTGTAAAAGTAATTGTGACATCCTTCTTTGAGCCATCAATCATAAACATCATACTCCCTTACTCGAACTATGTGGGTTCTGATTCCTTTTCTAAACAAAGGATACATAGGTAGCCTATTTGTTGGTTCGTCCCAAATTTGAAATAATACATGTCCTTCGGAATAAAAATAAGCTTCAAGTGCCCCACTGAGTGGCTTCAAAACCAGCATGGTCATCATAATGACCAAGAGACTTCTATATAAAATGTGTCGAAGGATACCATAAACTAAGAATCTTTAACAAATACAGATGATTCTTCATCAATGAAGAACCTCGAGTACATATAAAAGATTCTCTGAATTTCTCACATATCAATCATTGATTATTAGACTAAAGGAAAGCTCATTTTATACTTGGTAATGTAATAAGGATTCACGAACATAACTTAAATCTATAAAGAAAGTCTCGGAGTAGACAATAATTACCCTCAAAAAGGTGTAATGAGTCTGACCTCCCATCCTCTCGACCAATGCAAATTCCTATGCTTCATCAGTCCACAAACTAATGAGCACCTACCTTTGGAATGTAGGTCCAAATGGATGTGGAATCATTGGATGTTTTCGTTTCTATGAACAAACCTGTTAGAAACCGATTGGAATGTTTGAACCTTCAATCGATGAGGTCATCCCCAAATTCTGAGGGAAACAAAAAATGTTGAACCCGACGTGAATCCTTAACCAAGATAAAATGATGTTTTACCTATTTGTTAGGCCCCTATTTAAAACTCAATGAGAGGGACAACAAAAACAATAATTGACATATGTGGTCATCAAAAAGATGTAGTGACTGAATTTATCTTGATTACGTCTGTTATATCAAACAGGCACTCTTTTCCAAGATCTTCTACATTTCTAAGAATGGCTGCTCTCAAGTTCACACCTATGAATACTGCTGCTGCAAATAACACTGCTGCTACTCTTGTTGGATCGTCATCCACTCTGAGGATGACATCACCTACTCAGCGTCTTCAATGCTGGGTATCAAATTCACTGGTTAAGGAGTACCGTCAATACGGTACCATCCCAACTCTAGAGGCTTCCCGACAAGCCCTCCAAGTGAACAACTCACACTGGTCATATGAACAACAATGACCAGTGATCAAGAAGCAGGTGGTGCTAACCACTGTCTCCAACCATTTCGGGTCGTTATCCCCGGAACGCAATCACCATTCACTCCCATATTCTGGGGAGGTGAATGAGAAGGTCCCTCGGGGCCTTAATTCAAAGAAGCTGGAGTCCTTCCTGAGGGATCCTATTAAAAATCGCCGCCAGACTCGTGTGGCAGTACGCCCTCAACATTATGAGGGTACCAACTCTAGGCATTCAACTCAGGTTCCTCGAACCCGAGCAGGCAAGACGAACGGCCAGAGGCGGAATCCGGTCAACAGTGAGAAGGTTCTCATCTCTTCCATCTCTGGAGAAGTCCACCAACCTAACTTGGTGGCAAGAAACAAGTGAACACATACTCCTGCCCATTTTAATTCCGATGTCCAGCAGACTCGTCTGGTAGCATCACATCAATCCCGCCAGGAAATTCTGGCGGATTACTATAGGCAGGAACATACACCTGTTTATACATCATCATCTAGTTAGCAGGATTGTCTGACTACATATGATGGAGCTCATCAACCACATTCGGTGAAGTGAAATCAGTAGGAACATACACCTGCTAGTATTAATCAATCCTACCAATAGTCTCGCTTGGTAGCATTCGGAGAAGTTAGTCGGAAATCCCCGGCAACAAACAGAAGCCACACTCAACTCTCTGCCCCCACACTTGAGTACTGTCAGGATTCACTGATAGGAAAAGGAGGACAAGAGCAGGCACATACACCTACTCCAAGCACAGAATGGATGTATATCCCCATTCTGGCAACTGAAGTCACCAAGCATATTTTATCAATGGTGAAAGAGCAGAAGAAAATCCATACTCATATTCTGGATGCTTGCTAGGATATTATAACAGCTTCAGCAGCATCTCTGGGAAAGATACATAAATCTATCCATACTAGTGGAGTAACACATCAACAGTTCACTCCAGAACAGACACACACATCTATTCCAGTCCAAGAGGGTTGTGGGGCATACTCCCCCATATCATACGGAAAACCAAGTCCGGCACATACACCTGATTTGAGTGGATATCATCAGCCTAACCTGGCCATCTCTCCGATCAGGAACATACACCTGCTCAGAGCAGCCACATCCGTCAACAAGTGGTTTCTAAGGAGCGTAAGAAGTCATCTAAAAAGAAGACCCACCCAGCACAGTTAAGAGATCAAGAGCCAATCTGTAATAAGGCCTTTCTCGATGCTGGAGTTCTTTAATCCCTCAGACAGTTATCTGTTGGAATTCAAGATTCTACTCCCTCATTTCCCAATAGCGGTAACGTTAATTCTAAAGGTCTTAAACAGACACTTCCTCATGAAGGATTGATTCATTACAATTCGGTCGATCTCGAAGTTTCATCTTTAGATGAGAGCTACAATAACCCTCTGTGTGGCCAGAAGACCAAGGAGCAAGAAATCTCATCTTTTGTTGCAACCCACCATGGTGGTCCTCCCCATAATGATGAATTTCGCTACGAGAGTCCTCTCCGCAGTAGTGATGCACATTTCCCGGAAAATTCTCCAGTGGACAATGTAGTGCCGAGAAAGCCCTCTTGTCTTGAGGCACTTGAAAATGTGAAACCAGTCATGTCTGATGCTTCATCGCTAGCAGGTGAAATACTTTCTCAATCAGAAGATATCCCAGGGTGTATGTAATTCCCTAAACCACCCCTAAGTTATGCATCTTCTAGTTTGATAATTGATTTCTCTACCAATCTTGTTGAATCCGATGAAGAAACAATGAAGCACCAGCTACGGTAAAATCAGGTAGAAGAATATTTATTTAATGATAAAGAGGAAATTTTGAACATGAGAAAACAACTGGAAAAAGGTGAAGTACCAGTCATGTTTTGGCCTCTGGCTGACTCTCAGTATGACATTCCAAAGATGTTGACGGAAGATGGAATTCATGATATTCATCTCAACATATGGAAAACTCTTTGTCAATTGAAGAACAAAGTATTATCTTATGATGAATATGAAAATTATCTTAAGATAACAGAAGGGTTATAGCATCAGATTGATTTGGCATCTCTATCAGTCTCTCGATATCCGAAGGCTGAAAAGCAGCAAAGAGCCCTTCAACTTTCATGCCTTGGTGCAATAAGAAGATTGCGTCAGTTAATTGCCAATGCCCCATCTGGTATTCATGTCAAAGGATGGAGTGTTCATGGAGCACTACATTTCATTGTGCTCTTCAGTCATCAAAGGCTACTGAAAATGGTCTCATGCAATGTTATTGCCCATGGCCGGCCAAAGTCAATGGGATTTGTTTTTAATAAAAAGCTTGCCCAAGAACAGGCTTCAACTAGTTCCTCTCAAAATCAAGCATACAGAGAACAAGTTGTTGAATTACTCCTGCATCAAGTAAACGAGAATATTGAACAGGCCTCTCATATGGACTAATCACATAATCAAGTGACATAAGTGTCGAAAATCATCCAATGGTCTTTTGAACCAGGTGATAAAAGTGGATACTTGTTAATGCATCCAGCTAATTTCTGGACTAAGGTTCACAAGATCAGGAGAGCTTTTAATAAAGTCTCGGACATAGCATGTCAAGAGCCACCCCAGCTTGCCAGACTGGGGACTCTTTTAATTCAACCCTCGGAATCAGCAAATAGGATTCGAGGAGTTGAGCGAGAACAGTAGGAATAGTCCCAGTCCACCGGACTGGGGACTTTTTCAAATCATTAATCCCATCCTTAGAGAAAGTTAGTCTTTTATCAATTGGGGAAGAAGCCTCAAGATGAATAAAGAACCAAATTATCAGGAGATTCCCTCCAAATTACGGTTCGTCAAGAAGTTCCTGAGGGATCGAATCAACAAAAGGCAATGTCTCATCAAAGATATGGAAGAAGACAATAAAACAGAAATGCTGATAAAAGGGTTGTGATGCGTTATGCATCAATCAATTTCATCAATGCCGTTGTTGTTGATCCACCAGATGAGGCTCACTCAGGGGACTCTGATGAAGAGGTTCCTACTCAAGAAGATGTACGCACTGACACAAATGAAGAAGGTGTGTGTACACGATATCTAAGGATTACTCAGAACCTAGGTAATCCTTCAAGTAACCAACTTCCCCCTCTCCTAAAAGGATCCAACAAAGGGAGGGGAAAGAATCAGGTTACATATCCTTCCTCTGAAGAAGGCCAATCACTATCACTAGATCAAAGGTTTTCATAAGAGGAGGAAGAAATAAAGGAATTAAGGAGGTTGAATGCAGAACTACATCAGGGTAGTCTTCTTCTTAAGCGTGCTGGAGTCAGTCAGCCAAGGGAATTTTTTTCAGCTACTGAGATGGATCAAGAATATCCTCCTATATCATTAAACCCTCACAAGTCTAATCATTTCGGTCAATTGCAATAACAGTTGGCAGTGCTACCATCAGTTTCAACACAAACCACCACATATCTCCAAGCTCTAGTCATTGCACCTACCCAAGTCCAAGTTCAACTGGATGTTTCTCAAAAGATAGTAACTACCATTGAGTCATTAACAACTCGGTCAGAAACTATGGAATGGAAACGTGTGTAGGTTCAACTAGAAAAGAAATTTTACCCTGAATAAGAAGATTCAATCTCTCCTCCATCCAGTTTTGGAAACCCTGTATTCCCTATTTTCAATGGATTAAGTGACCCTGAATATCATTTGATGCATTATGTGTCTTATTGTGATCCTATGATGGGAACTCCAGAGCGGCAAGAAGCGGTAAAACCCAGATGCTTCATACAGACCTTGCAAGGACCAGCCTTTTTCTGGTATACAAGCTTTCAATCCCAGTCAATTACCGTATGGGAGGATCTTCACCAAAAATTCATTCTTCAGTTCAACTCAACTTTTCCAAAGACAATAGTTTTCGATCTTACAAACTGTAAGAAAAGATAAAATGAAAGGGTCTCAGATTTCATTTCTTGCTGGAAGGGATTAACATATTCCCTAAGCTTAGCACTCCCTTTAGAGGAATTGTTGTCAATCTATGTGGAAAATCTGTGTGACGAATTACGCACGCTGTTGATCCCTGTGAAATACACAGGAGGGTTTTGAGACCTTACTTCAATTACTCAACGGATTTAAGATTCCCTTATATAGGCTAAGGCTAAATCTCGTGTAATTCCATCAACTCTAGGAAAGAGAATGGGTAATGTAGAAACTGCTATAGTTATGCTTAAACAAGAACTTGTACATGTTTCTACTTCAAAACCTTCATCTTCTCGAAGGGATCCACCTCCTGACCGCCAAAAAAAGGTTATTTCGTCCATATGATCAAAGAGATCAAAGACGAAAACAATTTGAGGATTTGAAGAGAAAATCATACTCTTTCTGAAATGAACAAGTTCCTGGTTACTTCATTTCGGCTCTGGAAAATAATCTGGTTCAATTGCCAAGGCCTAAGAGGTCAAACAAGGAAGGAGACAAAGACCGTCCCAATTATTGTCCCTTTCATCAAATGTTGCGGCCTCCCATCCAGAAGTGTTTTGTCTTCAAAGACCTCTTTCAAAAGATGGTCGACTCGAGAAAAGTCAAACTGAAAGGTTTTTTCAGCTCAGGTAGAATGTGTTACTACTACAGTTCTAGAGGAGGAAGGCGAATGGCAAGAAGTCAAATGCAAAAATGCACTAAAGTATGATGATTCAATGGTCAGAAAGACAATCAACCGAACTCATGCTATTTTGTGAAAAAAATTAAAGAAACCGATTGTGTCTTCTGCCATGAATGTTGTGCCAAAACCCTCTTCATCAGAGGGAAAGTCCTCAAAGAAACGACATGATTCAATGAAAGAAAAAGAATCAGAAGAAGATGAGTATGTGTCAAAGCCTAAGTTGTCTTTGACTATGGCAGACTTCATGCCATCTACTTCAAAGTCACATGCACCGCCTCACCAAACGGCACAGACTAAACAGGCTAATCAGGTAGAGTCTTCATCAGATGAAGAGTTAATCTTCGGTTCTGTTAATATGATTCAATTAACAGATCCATATGCCAATCGCAGTTTCGATTTCAATGATCCTGAATTCCCTGTATCAAACAGGGGAATCAGAGGAAGTTCTATAGGATTAGGATACAGGGGAAGACATGGATCTTTCAAAAGCCATTATTCCAATTCTACCTCTTCTATAACTGTGTACGCAGCAGAAACTCGTGGTAGAGCCCTTCAGCGAGCTCAGCAAGAACAAGACAGTTCTTCTATCAATAGTAAATTCAGTCCTGGTACAGTTATTTTGGAAGACCGGTTGAAGGTTCCATATTCTTCCTCTCATAAATTAAATGGATCTAATCACTCTAATCTTCCAAAACCCGGAATATTTCCAACTCCTATCCCAATACAAGATGCATCAACTTCCAAAGCATTTGTTTCCATGGTACCTGCTAAACCACATATTCCTGTTGGGAAACGTAGACGTCTGGATCAAAAGTATGATGTATTGAAACACTTGGACCATGTACCAGCCAAGTTATCAACTTTGGATGCTTTGGATGTGTCAAAATATCTTCAAGAAGCACTCATCAAGGCTTTGTCAGGTCCTCAAGAGTTTGAAACTGAAATTGTCGCAACTGAAGTCTATCACATAGAGAATAATCCTGCAGAATGCCATGCAATAATATCTTTTATTGATGAATATGAAGATGATGTTGTGTATGGGAATATTATACCTTTGTACATATCTGGAAATGTCAATGGTGTAGACGTCCGAAGAGCTTTCATTGACAATGGTTTAGGATTTAACCTCATACCCATTCATACACTTCATTGATTGGGCCTCACGTAATCTGATTTATCTCCTTCTACCATGATGCTACAAGGATATGGTAAGAATGAACAAGAACCACTGGGCAAAGTTACACTCAGAACTCAGTTTGGAGATCTTGTATCTAATTCAGATTTCATGGTTGTTGATCAAGACTCAGCTTTCAACATCTTGCTTGGAAGACCCTGGCTACATCAACATGCGGCTATCCCTTCATCATACCATCAATGTCACTAATATTGTTTCGATGGTCATGTTGGGACATTGTATGGTTATTAGGCCATGTTCAAGACTTGTGAGTCTCAATACATTGAGGCAGAATTATATCACATGAAGGGAAGGGAGAAATCCACAACAAAGGAGATTAGCAAAGTTAATTCTCCATATGGTTTGGAGAAGATTCCAGCAAATCCATTTACACATGTGAGTACAGATTATGTGTTGCCTATCATTAAAATTGACAAGATAGACCCAAATCAAAATACTCTTATGGAAAGATCCATAATGTCAATTACAGTAATCGATCTAGACAACATGGGAGTAATTGATAACCCACCAAGCAGTGATGAAAGCACAAATGGTGACGTCTTCATTTCATCTTCTGAAATCCAACAAGTCAATACATTTCCAATTAGGCCAGAATAAGTTATAGCAACATCGAAGGTGAACAATGATGTTGATTCTCAATCCATCGTCTCCTATTTATTACCCAAAGAAGACCCTTCATTATCAATCGGGTCGGAAATGGAAGCTTCTTCTTCAAAATGTGAAAATTTTGACATCTCTTCTGATCATGAAAATTATGCTTTATCATCTACTACGCAAGTAGAATTGGAAGAAATAACACATGATGAAGAAGAAGGGGAAGATCTCAGAGACGCTCCTCCAGCATTTGAAGAGGGTATCTCTACAATTGTGGATGAACTCAGAGAAATAAATTTGGGTACAAAAGAAGATCCACACCCCACTTTAATTAGTGCGTCCATGAGTCTTGAAGAGAAAGAGATCTATATTTCCTTTTTAAAGAAAAATTGAGATATATTTTCTTGGAACTATATAGAAATGCCTGGGCTTGATCCTTATGTTGCTACTCATCATTTGGGTTTACCAGAAGAACATCGAGTATTTAATCAAGCCGCGAGAAGAACACACCCAACTTATACTTCCAAAATTGAGGCTGAAGTGGATAAGCTTATCAAAGATAACTTCATCAGATAAGTTCAATAACCCAAGTGGTTGGATAATATTGTCCCTGTAAAGAATAATAATGGACAAATTAGAGTTTTCATCGATTTCAAAGATCTTAATCGGCATTGTCCTAAGGATGATTTCCCAGTTCCAATTACAGAACTTTTAATTGATGAAACAGCTGTCTATGAAGAACTTTCCTTCATGGATGGATATTCTGGATATAATCAGATACGAATGGCCCTAGAAGATAAGTAATCCACAGCCTTCAGAGCCCCTCAGGGTGTGTATTGCTACCGGGTAATTCCCTTTGGCTTAAAGAATGCAGGTGCAACATATCAGCGCGCCATGCATCGTATCTTCAAACCCTTCTTAGGGAAGTTTGTTGAATGCTATGTAGAAGATTTGGTGGTTAAATCCAAAAAATGTTCTAATCACTTGGTTGATTTGTAAGTCATATTCCACACGCTTCAACAACATAATTTGAAGATGAACCCCTTAAAATGTGCTTTTGGGGTAACCTCAGGAAAATTTCTCGGCTTTGTTGTACGCCATCGTGGTATTGAAGTCGATACTGAGAAGACCAAGTCATTCCTTGGTATGTCACCTCCTCAAAATATGAAATAATTAAGAGGACTTCAAGGACGCTTAGCCTGTATTCAGCGTTTCATCGCCAATTTGGCAGGAAAAAGTTTACCCTTCACCAAATTGATGAAAAAAGGGGTCACATACCAGTGGACTGAAGAATGTAAAGAAGCATTCGATATTCTCAAGAAATACATCTTGAGTCCACCGGTACTCATGCCACCAGTTGAAGGAAGAACACTTATCCTCTATGTGACAGCTCTAGGGCGATCATTGGGTGCCTTTATTGCTCAAAAGAATGATGTTGGGAATGAAAATAGCCTCTATTATCTCATTCGAACTATGCTTGAAGCAGAAACCTGGTATTCAAGTATTGAGAAGTGCTGCATGGAATTAATATTTTCAGTTCAGAAGTTGAGACACTACCTGCAACATCACGAGGTCCAATTGGTATCTCGCAATAACCCGCTCAAATTCATCCTTAGTCGTCCAATGCTTATAGGACGTCTGGCAAGGTGGGCAATTATTTTGCAGCAATTCGACATTCAGTATGTATCTCAAAAGTCAATAAAGGTCCAAGCTCTGGATGATTTCCTGGATGAACACCCTTTAGTGGAAAACACATCTTCAGATATTGAACTCCCTGATGAGGAACTATTTAATAAAGTCCTCAGGCAGGGGAAATTTATTTGGATGGTGCTTCCAGAAGTCCAATAGGTAGGAAAATGGAAAATCCTAAATTCAACAAAGTTGGCTTAGGAATTGTGCGCATTTCTCCAGAAAAGGCAGCATTACCTTATTCCTTCTTATTGTGGGAAGGTGGTACCAATAATGAAGTAGAATACCAAGCTCTCATCGTAGGCTTGGAATTAGCACTTCCTGGTAATCAAACAAGTCAATGGGGATTATGCCATCAGAAAATAAGAATTAATCCCTTTGTATGATTACATTAAAGAGTTAATGGAGGAATTCCCTTCGGAACCGAAATTTTCTTATGTCCCAAGATCACAAAATGCTCAAGCTGATGCACGGGCTAATATAGCCATAGCTCTGGAAGATCCAAATTAGGATGAGACAACCATCAGTATTTCCCACTGTCGTGCAATTTCACCTTATGTTCGAATCAGAACAGAGGAAATTAATTAAATTAGTCCAATTCCTGAACCGTATGGTCATACTATAGGATGGATGTCACCTATCAGGGAATACCTTCAAAATGGAACACTTCCACTTGATAGAGCGGAGAAAGAACAAATCGGGCAACGTGTGGTCAATTTTACTCTTTATGATAGCCCAGATCACATAGAGAAAATTCTCAACATGCGTGGTTTTGATGGAGTTCTCTTCAGATGCATTGATGGTGAAGAGACGATGGTTGTCATGAAAGAAGTGCATGCAGGAGTCTGTGGTGCCCACCAGTCTGGACACAGACTGTCTGATCAGATTCGAAAGCTTGGATACTTTTGGCCTTCAATGAAACAAGATTGTATTGATTTCACAAAAAAGTGTCATTCATCCTAAGTACATGTTAACTTCATTCATCAACCTCCAGAGTTGCTTCATACAGCTAAATACTCATGGCCATTTTCCACATGGGGAATGGATGTGGTGGGACCTTACCCTTCAGCTACGACCAAGCATTTTAAGTACTTTCTTACTTCTACTGACTTCTTTTCCAAATGGGCATAGGCAATACCTATCAAAGAAGTAAGTTCTAAATGCGTTGTTAGCTTCATCAAGTCTAACATCATTACCATATTTGGTGTCCCTCATACCATATTGACAGACAATGGCACCAACTTCTGTTCATCCGAGGTGAAGAAGTTGTATCAAGAATACAACATCAAATCCAACCATTCATCTTGGTATCATGCAACGGCCAATGGCCAGATAGAATCCTTCAACAAGACTCTTTCAAATATACTACAAAAGATGGTGGATAAAGATAAGAAATCATGGCCTGATAAACTCTTTCATTCTTTATGGTCTTATCAAACTACCACCCTCACTGCAATGCGGTCAACTCCATATTCATTGGTATATGGAACGGAAGCAGTCTTTCCAATTGAAGTTCAACTACCCTCGCTCAGAGTTTCCATTTTTGATCAATCATCTACAGATGAACAATCTCAAAAGCGATTGAATGAATTGGAACAGTTATATGAGAAACGATTTTGTACTTTTCACCACTTGGAAGTCTATCAGAATCGAATAGCATGAGCTTTTAACTAAAAAAGTTCGTCTTTGTTCATTCACTCAGGGAGAATTGGTATTAGTTCTCACAACTCCAATGATACCAGGAAAAAACCTCACAAGATTCAGCCAAAATAGGAAGGACCTTACTCAATACATAGGGTCTACTCTAATGGAGATTATTCATTAATCTCGATGGATGGATAACACATCACTACACCAACCAATGCCAGATTTTTGAATAATTATTTTGTATAAACACAAAATGCATCATTCATGGTCCGGTATGACCCTAAACTGCATCACCATCCAGCAAGATGTTAAACTGCATCATCAACGGTCCATACATATGACCCTAAACTATTTTCAAATACGTCCAACATGACGTTAAACTGTGTCCCCTTCATCGTCCTTGCTATATGACGTTAAACTATACAGAAACAGTCCACACATATGAACTTAAACTATTAGTATTCCTTTCTTCTCACTTGACGTTAAACTATGACATCCTAACTACATGATGCTAGACTGTACAGACATCCCTTACGTCCAGCATGACGTTAAACTGCACCATCCATGGTCCATGCATACGTCCTTAAACTATTGGCACTTACGTCCAACATGACGTTAAACTGTATCATCCCTTTTTCATCCAACATGATGTTAAACTGTGAAAAAGTCTCTAATACGTCCAACATAACGTTAAATAGTGTACTCTTTTATCCTCACTGCATGAAATTAAACTGCATAGTCCCCTTTTCGTCCAAAATGACATTAAACTATATTGTTCCCATCTTCCTAACTACATGAGGCTAAACTATACAGAAAGTCCTTTATATGTCCTACATGAAATTAAACTATGCATCGTTAAGGTTGGTGTTACCTCTTGTTTCTCACACCGAGAATGAGTCACGTGATCTTAGAGTAAACCTTAACTATAACACTCTCTCTGGGCTACTAACCATGTGTAAGTCCCAACAACATCATTTTTTAGGTCGTTTTCCCCAAGAACAACTTGATCATTAATTCATTATTTAATTGAACTACACAAACTTTGATCCTTGCCTTCCAGACTGGGTATGTAGGCAACCTCCCAAGGTCCAAGATCAAAACTAATCTCTTTACATCGATTCACCTTCATCTCATATGGTGTTGATTCGTGAAACCTCCACTAGAATCAATATATTTACATTGGTTTACATTCATCCTTGTTATACGACATTAAACTATACAACACTTTTGTCCAGTATGACAATAAACTAAAATATTCTCTGATACCCACACCTGATAGGGAACCATTATTTACATTGATTTTTCAATCATGTTTCATTTCAAAGACTACATGCATACATGGTAATGTCCAAACCTTTTATCATGGGATTAAACCATCATTGTACTAAAGTCCCCTTTTACCCTTCACATGTACGAACCAAATTTGTAAAGAGGGTATTTCTAGAACTACATGGGCTTGAATCCCATACTTATGGGATACGTAGGAACATTCGAGTGTCCCTCGAATGCAACCCCAAGTCATTTGGGCCTAACCCTAAATTCCACTTCCAGTCCCTTGGTTAAAGAGTCCCCATGAAAACACACACTGGGTATTTCTTACAATGGTCCAAGCTCTAGGACCCTAAACTAAGATCTCTAATCCTTTTGCCCCACACAATGTTAAACTGTAGTTAAAGAACTATGTATGACTTGATTCCAATCCTTATGGGACACGTAGGGAAGTCCAACATTTTCATTCAGGACCCAGCCACAACATGATTATGGTTAGCATTGATCTGTATATCTTTTTATACATTGGACAATAACCATTTTTATGTGTCATAATACAAACCTTAAATATTTTTAGATCTTCATAACCATTTTCTTGACTTTTAGTCACAAAAATGTCAAATTTCTGAGAGTTCTTTTACTTGACTATGTAGCATGTGCCCTTAGGAGGCCTTGTATAAACAGTCACTATAACAGATTTGTCAGCCAAAAGATACTATTATCTGACTATGCAGCCAATTCCCTTAGGTGGCCCTTTATAATTCAACACCTTAACAGGTTTGTCGGATATTGGTAACTTCATTCTTGGGAATAAAGCCTCTTTTTTCCTTATTGGTCTTAAATGATAGTATGTATGGATCCACAAAAATAGCCATCCTTAACATATTTGTCCCATATCCTTTTTCATGATCTGAAAGTATTCAAGTCTATGGTTTTTATTCTCCTTCCTACGTTTGGATCAGACTTTCGTAGGAGTGATATCCATCCAGTTATTTGATAATCTTGTTTGGAAATATCTTCTCCATATTCAAGTACCTCTTTACATACAGAAAACTATATACGTTGGAAAATTTGAATCTCCATAAACTTTCAATGGCTTTTTAGCACTAGGAAAGTAAAATTCCAAGAGTTATTTTACCTGACTATGAAGCACGTTCCCTTAGGTGGCCTTGAATAAACAGTCCACATAACAGACTTGTCAGCCAAAAGATTCTATTTATTTGACTATGTAGCCAATGCACTTAGATGGCCCTGCATAATTCAACCCCCTAATGGGTTTGTTAAATAATAGTAACTTCATTCTTGGAAATTAATTCTTCTGATGCCTTTTAGCTCTTTTTTATATCATTCCTCAGATTCAAATATTTTTAAGCCATAGTTTACATTTTTTCCCTCATACTTGAGTATGGTAATATGTTTTCAGATAAATTGTCAAATAATTGAGTCGATTCTAATTCATTCAGTCAAAGCTATTTTCGACCTTAAATATTAGCCTCTGTATGTCCGACGTGCATGACTTTAAACTGCCCACAAAAGACAAAGGAACTCTAAATAAAAGTCAAGTTCCAGCTCACTAAACATACATTTTGTATGATTTAGGTAATATTGAACAATTAAAAGATTCAAATATTGTAGGGTTATTTACATTAATCCTAGTAAAAAACAAACTATGGTTACTAGGCCCATTGTCTTAGGTAAAATTTAAAGCAAGTAGCAGGAAAATACGTGCACAAATGATTGAAGATGAAAGTGTTTTTCATTGATACCCAAGAGATAGAAGGACATCCACAGGATAGAGTCTCTTCCCTTTTTCAGGAATTACAAAAAGCTTTCAACATAACTCTTCATTTGATTTACGGCATATCGAGCTTCATCGGCAACCACTTGGAATTCATTCATTCAACTGGATACAATAAGAGATGCAGTGATACCATCTCTTCTTGGAAAAATTGTAAAAGGATGTTCTTGAGTGCGGTTTGAGAAAATTTTCTGCTGATCAAAAAGTGAATCTGTTTCTATCCAAGAGACTTGGAAGATGGATACATGGATTTGAGAATGGAGCATTGTAAGTAAAGATCCATTTGGAGAGAGTACTCTTTTCAGATATTTCTCTAATACCATGTTTGTCTTCTCTCCACCAACTGGAAGTGGAAATCATTTTAGCCCATGGGTTTTCAATTTTCATATCTACAAGGAAATGGTGTGGAAGGAAAATTTGAAAGTTCACACCATTGTTGTTTCCCTTAATGCATAGCATAACTGAAATAGAGGAGTAGCAGTGCACCTCCATCTCAGGTGTATAATTCTTTGCATTTGGAACATTGACTCCTTGCAGATGACCATGACCATACAGAGACCGGTAGATTCTGTGTGGGAAATTAAGATGATATTTCTTCAAGTACATGGCCAAACATGGGACAGTGTTATCACAGATATCATAGTACTCATGGCCAAAAATGTTCATCATGTCATAAATACTCTTGTTTTCCAGTTCATCAGCCGTTCTAATTCACTTGGGAGCCATTGAATCTGCAAAAAAGTTTAATAAACTAACTCTTAAATGGGTTTTTTTTTATAAAATTTGTGAAGGAATTCAGAAAAAATGGCAAAGGAATTAAGGCACGCAAGTCTAAACTTGGTGAGAAAGTGTTAGTGTGTCGCACTAGTTTTTGACGTGCAAGTATAAACCGTGCAAGTCTAAACACCTCTACAGCAGCGTGACAACAAAGAAACAGTGGAAAAAAGAGAAACATGCACGGCGAAGGCCACTTGCGCGGCGAGAGCTCGGATGTTTGAAATCTGGATGCTTTGTATGGAAATGGGGACACATATTTATAGGACACAGCCATACCCTACGCGCCGAAGTCTATCCAGCCGGAATTTGCGCGCCATACCTTGTGCGCCGCATCCTGCGCGCCAAGTGTTGCACCCTGCACACTTGCACACCACCTTTCCCCTCGTTTTCTACTTTTCCTCAAAGTTACATCTTCATTTCTTTCGGATCCAACTCTGAGGGGGGACTTTTGTTGACACTCCTTTTTCATCACATTGTCTAAAATGAATGGAAAGGGAAATGTCTCAGCACAAATGGATTCATCCTTTGAAGAAAACATCAAAAATAGAAAAAGGCATGAACAAGGATTCAAAAGCACATGTGCCGCGCATGTTCCATCACTGTCGTGCAAGTCCACTTGCGCGATGCCTAATGGTCGCACAAGTTACTTGTGCACCCTAAAGGATAACCACCCGAGGTCTTCTCCAGCCTATAAATAGACCCTGTGGGCCCCCCATTTCGGGAGGATTTTTTCCAGAATTCATATTTAGAGCTCTGAACGCCCAATTTTCTTCTTCAGGTCTTCCGAACACTTATAAGGTATTTCTTTACCTAGAATGGAAGGTCTAAACAAGAGGAATAGGTTCTAAGTGTTATAATTCACTAACACTTCCGCGCCTAAGGTGTTTTACCCTTAAGGGGAATGTACATACTTGCACGCCGCCCTACTCCCTCACCTAAACATGTGCGCCTCTCTTCTGAAAGTACCTCAGGATAATTCTAAGGGCATTGATGAAGGATCGCCCAAGTATTACCATGTTGGTTTACAAACGCGCAAGTACCCATGTGTCGTGCAGGTATACCTGTGCGACCAAAACTTGCGTGCCCACACAGTACCTACGCACCTGCCAGGACTTGCACGCCCCTGCCTTTTTGGGTGCCCTTCTTGTCCATTTCACTCCTCTTATGCCATTCCACCTATCCTATTCAAGATTCAGTCTTCAAGACACTCTTCAAATACATTTATGGAATGATTTCTTGTTTTGACTTCCTTATATGAAAGGAATTCTGTGGAATATCTCTCAAAACCTAGTGATTTATACATCTTTATGTCACTAAAGATTGAGGTTTCATTTCATTCAACCTAATCCTTTATGATGAGATAATCCTTAACCTGGGCCTCCTTTTCAGGAATAATCCCCAGTCATAAGTCTAAAATATGGGCATCCTCCTTAGGAGTAAGCCCCAAACGTAATTCTCTTAACCTAGGCTTCCATCTTTAGGAGTAATCCCCAATATCAAATATGGGCATCCTCTTCAGGAGTAAGCCCCAAGTCCCTTAATTTTTCAAGTCCCTTAACCTGCGCCTCCTTCTCAGGAGTAAGCCCCAGTCTTAATTTCTCTTAACCAGTCCTAATTTACCTTTGATTTGGGATTCCTTCTCAGGAGTAAAACCCAATAATAAGTCCTTTTCTAATTTGGGCCTCCTTTTCTGGAGTAATCCCAAAGTTAGAGTATTCAAATGTCCATGAAGCACATATACCTTTATACACCATGTTCCGGGATTTCTTCCCTGAAGTAAATCCTAATCTTCATTTATCTGGGAATTCATACATACATAAGCCCCACATTATTTCTTATGATTTCATCTTTCATGGCACAATTGTCTGGTTTTTACCAATACCTTATCTTTC
This sequence comes from Viscum album, assembly GCA_963277665.1. Taxonomy (NCBI): domain Eukaryota; kingdom Viridiplantae; phylum Streptophyta; class Magnoliopsida; order Santalales; family Viscaceae; genus Viscum; species Viscum album. Next base: position 995,407,246 of record OY728123.1, on the reverse strand, counting down.
CTACACTGAGCATGACTCACGTAAGCTTAGAGTGTAAAAGTAATTATGACATCCTTCTTTGAGCCATCAATCATAAACATCGTACTCCCTTACTCGAACTATGTGGGTTCTGATTCCTTTTCTAAACAAAGGATACATAGGTATCCCATTTGCGGGTTCTATCCCAACATTGAAATAATCCATGTCCACTGGAATGACAATAAACATCAAGTACCCCACTAAGTGGCTTTAAAACCAGCATGGTCATCATAATGACCAAGAGACTTATATATAAAATGTGTCAAAGGATACCATCAACTAAGAATCTTTAACAAATGCATATGATTCTTCATCGATGAATAACCTCAAATACATATAAAAGATTCTCTGAATTTCTCACATATCAATCATTGATTGTCGAACTCAAGGAAAGCTCATTTTATACTTGGTAATGTAATAAGGATTCACGAACATAACTTAAATCTATAAAGAGAGTCACGGAGTAGACAATAATTCCCCTCAAAAAGGTGTGATGAGTTCGACCTCACATCCTCTCGACCAATGCAAATTCCTAAGCTTCATCAGTCCACAATCTAATAAGCGCCTACCTTTAGAAAGTAGTTCCAAATGGATGTGGAATCATTGGATGTTTCCGGTTCTACGAACAAACCCATTAGAAACTGATTGGAATGTTTGGACCTTCAATCAATGAGGTCATCCCCAAATTCATAGGGAAACAACGTTCAAGTGGTAAATATTCTTTTATAGCAACGAAATGTGTTGATTTGGTAAGATGATCAATAATGACCCATATTGCATTGTTCCTTCTATGAGTTTTTGGTAGTCTCATGACAAATTCTATCATAATATTATCCTATTTCCACTCCGGTATGGAAAGAGGATGCATGACTCCTCCAGGATGTTTCCTTCCAGATGTCACTTCTTTACAAACCATACATCTTGACACAAAATCATCAATCTCCCTCTTCATGTTGTCCCACCAAAAATGTTCTATCAAATCCCTATACAGTTTGGTGCTCCGAGGATGTATAAATAAATTTTAACTATGAGCATCGTCCAATAATTCTCTTTTTAGATTAGGTATATTGGGAACACAAATTTTCTTCCCAAATTTCAAATTTCCATCTTCATACACAGAGTCATTCAATCTCCCAGCATACACAGCTTTAATCTTTTTATGAAACTCTTCATCACCAATCTGAAAACTCTTTATCCTTTATAGTAAAGAAGTTTTGGAAACCATTTGGAAAAGTATTGATGTTTCACCTTCCCTGGTGATTCCCATATCCATCTTCACTATATCCATGGAAATAGGATACCTTTCAACCCTCATCTTGTTCAAAACTCCATGATCCTTTCTACTCAAAGCATTTTCCACCTTATTTGCCTTCCTCAAGTGGTAGTGTATTGTGCAGTCATAATATTTGAGTAGTTCAAGCCATCGCCTTTGCCTCATGTTGAGTTCTTTTTATGAGAAAATATACTTCAAACTCTTGTGATCGGTATATATCTCACATTTTTCACCATAGAGATAATTTCTCCATATCTTCAATACAATGATTACAGAAGCTAACTCAAGATCATGAGTAGGATAGTTTTTCCCCTGAATTTTCAGTTGTCGTGATGCATAAGAAATAACCCTACAATTCTGCATAAGGACACAACCAAGTCCTTTTTTTGATGCATCACTATAAATAAAAAACACATCATTCCCCAATAGTAGAGTCAAAATAGAATCAATGACTAATCTTCAAATCAGTTCTTCGAAACATTCTTCCCAATATTGTGTCCAAACAAATTTATCCCCTTTACGTGTGAGCTTAGTTAATGGGTTAGCCAATCAGGCAAAATTCCGGACAAAATATTGATAATAACCTGCTAAACCAATAAAACTGCGTACCTCAGTTATACTCATCAGTGCTGGCCTTTATGGTATTTGTCTTGTCTTAGAAGGATCAACAGAGATTCCATCCTTAGAGAAAATATGGACAAGAAAAAAAACTCCTGAAGCCAGAATTCACACATGCTAAACTTCCCCTATAATTCATGTCTTCTAAGAGTCTTTAGAATAATGTGCATGTGATTTTCATGATTTTCATAGATTTTGGAGTGTACTAAGATATCATCAATAAATACCACTAAAAATTCATCAAGATATTCCTTGAAAACTCTATTCATTAGATCCACGAAGACAGAGGGTGCCTTAGTCAATCCTAAATGCATTACCGTAAACTTGTAATGATCATACCTTGTTCGAAATGCTTTCTTCGGAATGTCTTCCTTCTTCACACACAACCTATGGTATCCAGATCGAAGGTCAATCTTTGAAGAGTATTTTGTTCCATGAAGTTGGTTAAATAAATCATCAATGCGTGGTAGGGGATACTTGTTTTTTATTGTTATAGCATTGATCTCTCTATAGTCGATACATAACCTCATAGATCCATCTTTCTTTTTAACAAAAAGGATAGGGGCCCCCCATGGAGAAACACTAGGGAGAATAAATCTATTATTACTCAATTCCTCTAGTTGTTTCTTTAGTTCCACTAATTCCACAGTTTCCATTCTATAAGGGGTCTTCGATATGGGCCTTGATCCAGGAATTAAATCAATGGAAAACTCAATTTCTCGTTTTGGAGGATGTCCAGGTAAATCTTCTGGAAACACATCAGCGTATTATTTCACAATAGGAACATCCTCTATTTGAACATTCCTTTCCTCACCCACAGTTATTTCATTCTCTTCCTCCCCAATAATTTAATTTAGTTGAGATACTGGGGGTGGATCTAGAAAAGAATTAGGTGGTGATGATTCTACTCTAAATATAAGGTGTTCTTTATCATCATCATCAAAAATTGTAACCTCATTATTATTACAAAAAGTATTCGCATCGTGGTCTGAAAGCCAATCCATACCGAGGATTATATCAAATTCATTCATGGGTATGATGATGAGATCAGCAGATAAAGAACATTTATGTGCTCTAATGGGGACTGATTCACAATACATTATTGCAATGATACTTCCTTTAAGAGTTTTTACTGACAAATCCCTTGTTAAATCAAATTGGAAATATCTAATTTTCTTAGAAAACTATGAAGATATGAAACAAAGAGATGATCTATAATCAAATAAAGAATTTTCTAAACTTGAGGAAACCATTAAATTACCTACCACCAAATCTGTTGGAGCTTCTACCTTAGTATCAGTGATCACATAAGCTTTTACCTGATCCCTTGGCCTTTTATGAGGTAATTTTCCCTGACGCTTAGGAAATTCATTTTCTTAATGTCCCATATCCCTGCAATTGTATCATTGAACATCAGTAGCTTCCTTCTTCCCCTTGCAATCACGAGCTTGGTGGCCTTTTTCACCACACTTGTAACTGACTACCATTCCCTTCAAGAAAGTATTGGGGTGTTTTTTCCCACATTTACTACAGGATAGATATTCAACTTTTCCCTTATTCCCCTTATTTCCATTTCTAGAGTGATCGGTAGATCTCTTCTTCTCTTGATTAACTTTAAAATCGTAAGACTTAGAGAATTTCTTTTCTGTCTTAATAGCACATGAGACAATATCTCCGTACAATGAGAAGAATTGTGAGACTAATGCTTGATGGAGAAATGGTTTTAACCCATCAATGAAACGATCAATATTACTTCTTGGGTTACATATATAATTTGTATCATGCCTTGATAACCTTGTAAAGTTATACTCATACTTTGCAACATTCTCGTCCTCCTTTTGCCTCAGACTCAGAAATTGTCTTTCCAAATCCGTTCGATGGTCATGAGGAAATTATTTTTCTATGAAAATCACTTTAAACTCCCTCCATTCCATATTTGATACTTAATCATCTTCCTTAGTGTTTTGAATCAATGACCACCATTGATCAGCATCTCCAGCGAGGCGGTAAACAGCAATGACAACTTTTTCCTTTTCGCTACTCCCTAAGCCATGGAATATTTTCTCCAAGGAATTTTTCCATTGCTTAGATACTAGTGGATTTGTAACCCCATTGAATATTGGTGGTTGTTTCCACACCAAGAAATCTAACATTGATCCTCCATGTTGCAGATCAGGGTTCTCCATACGGGTAACGTTATTATTCATAACCTGAGTGAGTTGTCACAGTATGGTGATAAGCTGATCAGCACCAGTTGTATCACCATCTCCACTATAATTATCATGAGTAGGATGGAAATCCCTACATGGAGTGTGTGCATTGATATGGATTCCATTCTTTCCACTAGGTACCATTTCTAAACAATGGCATAAACTAGATTATTTTATGAATTGAAATACATAATTTCAAACTTGTAAAACACTTAACATATATTGAACATTTTATGTATATAATCCATATTCATAAAAAAAACTTCCTTGAGGAAGTATATACTCATAAACCCTTCATAATGGTTTGTGAATAAAATGAGAATTATCCTAAGAATATCCCCTGGGAGTGTCGTAACCAAGAGTGCAGCAAGGCATGTTGTCATGTACCAGTTCCCTTTCGAGTCTAGCTCAAAGCGGTTTTTTCGGGTTTTACCCCTAGGTACATTTGTGCCAGATCCGCCTCTACCAGCTTGTATCCATACAGGGATTTATTGCTCAGAAAACTCACAAAATCTCTACAGTACCAAAATTCTAGGAAGTTCTTCTATACTAATCCTCAAATTACATCTTAGGCCTATGTGATATAATCAGAGTTTATCTAAATCTAGCATCCAAGGTTTGTACTAAAATTCCTCTGATACCAACTGTAACACCCCGAAACTAGTTACCCAGAGTTTGTGCATTATTACATAACATTGGTAAGATAAAATAAGACCATGTCTCTAAAGACCAATTAGTTTAGTAGCCTTGGAAACACTAGATACTTTCATAAGTCTTACATTACATGATAAAATGGAAAACTATAACAACATAGTCTCCATATTCCACACTCATATCCCCTCAGACTATCCCTATAGGTTAGTCATAAAATACTTCTTCACATCCTGGGAAAAATAAAACATAGAAATGGGTGAGCTCAGATGCTTAGTAAGGTTAAAAATATAGCAGAAACATTCATAAATAAGGATAAACATTTAAGGAAATGTATAACTGAAACAAAAGAATTTTAAAAGTGAACATCATCATAATATGGAAAATATTAAATTAAATAATTAAACTTAATTATTAACATGGACATTCTACTAGTCAAATATTCACATGCAATATCAATAACCACTTTCATAATGATGGAATGCATAATGCCAGACAATCATAACCACATAGTCAAGGCCTTGTGCCAAGACTACAAATAAGATTTTGTCAAGGCCTTATGCCAAGACACTATTTTCTCTCATGAGACCTACCGATGCATCGAGGAGCTATAGTGGTCTCCACTCGTCACTTTCTAAGTCCAATGCATTCACCATATGAAAAGTTTTAAACATAACATAAACATTCGTATTAAAACTAGTATACAAAATGTCAATACTTTATCCATAAACCATGAATGGTATAAAAATAACACATCCATAGTCAAACATATCACAAAACCTTCAATAAAATATTGAATTTTTATATCATATAAATTCAACTTCCAATAATCTTAAAATCCATCAAAGTATGTTCACATAGATGAAATCAAAACTATTTGGGAGAAATATCTATTTTTTTAAATCATTTAAAAGTCACATAATTATAAAATAAGACATTTACTTTGAAAATATTCTTATAATCTTGTAAGTGAATCTTAGAAGATTTGTAATGGTGGAAAATAGATGCAACCACCGTATAAGTTAAAAAAGGCATTCTTACCTTAATTTTGTCGAAAAGGTTAAAAAGGACCTTGTTTGGAAAATGATAGAAAGATTCATTTCAAACCAATTTATAAAAATTAAAACATGGGTATAAATGAATTTAAACCATAGTCTAGTAAATATTAAAAATGTTTTGAAAAACATTTTTAAGAAACATGGATGTGAATGATAAAGGGATCCCGGTAGATAATTACGTATAAACAACCTCGGATAATAAAGAGATTGTGAAATTAACCCTTACCTAGTTCTTTTCCTTGGTCGAGGGTAGGTTAACCTCCTGTATAATAGTTAAATCATTGTTATTAAATTATACAAGAATCATATACATAAATATGATATCATATATGATCTTCTAATATTTCTTTGTTAATAATATTTTAGTATTATCGTCGTTTCGGGTGTTCACTCACTCGTTTTCTTTTATATTTTTTGTTGCATAGGCCATGTTTGTTATGTATAGGTTGTATATTATTCATATCCAGAATTATATCAAGTACTTAAACATTATTTTTAATCATTAATATAAAATAATTCTTGAATGGATACGATGGGGAATGAATCTCATCGCATTCATGGAGACGGTAATCCGTACGTCGTCACGAGCGACAATATCATTCTTTTGATATTAAAATAATATATAATGGGTGGTATATAATATATACAGAATTATTATAAATAAATATTTATTATTTAAATCAGTTACACATCATTATTATACTCATCCAAATAATATGTTATTGAATAACAATTACACCACGACGTGGAGACGGTAAGCCGTACGTACGCACATATGGTGACATGTCATTAAAAGGATGGATAGAATAATGAATTTGGTTGTACCATATTTATAATAACATCACAGTATATATAAGATACTGGAGTTATAATTTTATAATGGAAAAAACAAAGAAATAGGAAGTGGAAGAAGAAAGGAACTTGAAAGAGGTGATGAAATATTAACCACTTCTTCGGGTTCTTCCTTTTGATTTGGTCAAAATAGCTCCTTATGATGTCTTTATGACTAATGGAAGGCCTCTAAGATTAAGGGAGGATAGTTGAGAGGGTATTTGGGAAGATTTTTTCTGATCCAAATGGCTTTGAAGGTGTGAATTAGAGAGAAGGGATTTCCCTTTTATAAGAGGGGTGAGGGGAACATTAGGAAAAGCTAGAAATATTATTTTATAATAAAATAATTTTCCATTTATAATGGATCCAAAATGAATTATTTAAAGGATAAGGTAGTTATGGGTCGAAAAACACTCAAAAAATAGGTTTTAGAGAGGTTTGGGTCACTATATTAACCTTAACTTTTAGATTTAACTCTTAGTTAAATAGTTTGACATTTACCATGTCTCTTTATATTTTTGTATTATATAGTTAATAAACATACTATATACTTCCAAGATAACCCCAAGTGATTAATTAATGATTCACCTATAATTATATAAGTACTTTGGAAAAACCATAGATTTTTTGGAATATAATATCAATTAACAATGTAATATTTGTTATAAAAACTCTTTTATGTCAATTTTGACACTATTTAATAATTGATTTTTGTTAAATTCCTAAAAACTTTATTAATTAAAAATAAATTTATTTAAGAAATCATAACATGTCATATTAACCTATTAAATTGTTTTATGTCATCAAAATTTTCAAATTTTATTTATTTTAACATTTATAATTCCAATTATTTGATTCTTTAATTAATAAGGAAAATAATGCATCATTATTGTGTCATAAATAAATTTAATTATTCAAAATCTAAAAATTATTAATAAAAAAAATATGTGTGAAATATTCTTATCTTTCTAAAGAATATTTATAGTAAAAAAAACATATATAACCCAATATAAATTTTTTTTTTCTAAAACATATATGCTTATGTCATTTTTGTATTTACTTTAACTTAATTAATATAAAGTGTCATTATCACATACAAGTGGCTCCATGGGGTCCCAAAATTGACCCAAATAAGCCCATGTTTGGAAATGTATCATCAAATAGGGTTATTACACGTTTTAGGGTAATTTAATATTATTATAATATTATTTTTTTACCCTTATTAACCGGATTTACCCTTTAATCATGGTAAATAAAATATTTTCCGAAATAATTATTCAAAATGTCTAAAAATAAAATTTATATATTTACACAATTTATAACTCCTTATTCTAAATATGTAATCAATTTTTATAAATTCAAAATACAAAAATGGCAGAAATTAATTTAAAATTAATTCCCGTTGACAAAAAAGCATGTTTTTATGAAATAATAACTATCAAAAGATTGACACTTGTTTATGTCAAATTTAAATTTTAAACTACTTAAAATGACATAGATTGTATTAAATGGTAAAAATATAATCTAATTATACTTCCAAACCATTCAAATTCATTATTTATCACTATTAATTATTTTGATTAAAAATTTTGTTTTTAATTAAAATTTAGTAATTTTCACTATTCATCAAAATATGAAAGTTCTCAGAAATGTACCAAAAATTCACCCTAAGCTAATTATGATATTACGAATCCAAAAATGATATCCGTTTTGAAAGATAAAATTCATAAAATTTTAAAAAGTGAGTATTACTATTCATAACGGCTACTTTGAGTGGTTGTGGTGTGTTAGAACTCGAAGTTGCATACAACACACGCTACTGCATTATTCAATGTATTATTCAAAGATAAGATTGTCGTGGAAGCTTGGGGTGTTACAGATATCCTTTCATATTATTCTATATATGAATTATTTTGTACAAAAATTTAGGGAATTTAAGAATATGGACTCATCCCTTGTTGGGGAGAATTTATGAGATAAAGTTATAGAACCTTCACTATATAGTGAATGTGGAACTTCTTAACAACTCTATAAAATTGGAAGATGAGGTATGTCAAACATAATATCATTCCTTGTTCATAATTTTGTGAAATATATCAATTATGTGTGATTTCTTGGTTTATGACAAGACAAATCAAAGGGGTGTCTATGTATTTTTTATTTTAACATTATAATTTTTTTAGTGTGTACATGATTTATTAATTCATTGATAAAGCTAATTATTTCCAATCCCTATATTGTGAATATATAATTTTTCTGCATGATTTCACATGGATTATATTTTAGGATAGAATAAATACCCTTGGTAGTATAATTATTTGTTTCTTAACTAGGTTATCATATATAGATATATATTTGATCAACTAAAGTATCTTTTCTAAGAGAAGAATATGATATCACTCCTATCATGGACGTGATCATGGGATTTTCAAGAGAAAATAATTCTTTTGAGAAGAAAAATGAGTTTAGAGGGTCAAATTTACCCATTTCATATTGATTTTCAATAGGGGAATTTATTAACATATGCTGAATTATTCTATGTGCTGATATTGACAACAAAATACAAAAGGGAAGATTTTTTATCCTAGGATTCATTTATTCTAATAAATCAATATGTGTTATTGGAGGAATTAGTGATTCTTTGAGAATTGTTATGGTTTCATCTAATGGAATTGGATGCCTTTCTTGGAGAATTCTCTTCAAACCCATGATTACAAGTAAATTGTTTTTATGTTGTAATACGTGTTTCATTTTCAACACATTGTTTACTATAAGATGAAGAAAATGATTTCCATGAAAATTAAAGGAAATTTCTTGAATATGATTTAATTGATGTCCATTAAAACTATATTTATATTTCACATGATGTCGTTTTGAGGAAGATAATAAGATCTTATAATTTTAATTTTAGAGTCAATTGAATTCAAATTTTATATTATTATGTATTTTAGTGGTGGTATTATTAAAAATAAGTTCTAACCAATAATCTTTCCTTGGACAGATCGGGTAAGGTCACATGTGGGACTAGGATTTACAAATCCAAGGGAACCATAATAAGAAATAATATGGGGGAAAAAGGATGGTTTGTAGGAATAGGGATCCTATAGTGTGGGGGTTCCCATCTATAAGGATAATAGAGATCCACATAAAGTTATGCATAGATTGGAACAAAAGCCCGCTGGTTCGACGCCCATGGTGGTGTGTGAAGGGTGTTATAGGTACTGATTTCCCATCACCAAATATAGAGAAATAGGCAATGCATTGGCTAATAAAATAAGGCAATGTAAAATAGATTTTCCATTGTGGTAGGTCTGATGAACCAGAACTATTCATCCCTGATATAAATACAAAAATAAAATGGGTTGTTGGATTGGATCATTCTAGGCCATCCAATGTACCCAACTCCAATAGTTTAAACTATCATCAACCTAAAAATGAATCTACTATCTAAAAAAGATCCATACTATAGTACACGTCAATAAAATTGGAAAACCTGATCTAACCAATTACATGCATGGAATCATTATCTTTCAAGCTTGTCGTGATTCGAAGAAGGATTTGTCTGAGGATAATTGATTTTCTCACGTGAAGGAGAATTCATCACAAGATTCACTAACATCACAAGAGTAAACCACATAAATAAATAAATATCATCATTTATGATGTATTTATCTTATAAAATTAGTGATATAATTAACCAAGGACAAGATGCATCACATGATATCATGTGGACATTATCGAAGCCATTGCATGAAGTTCAACGCATATTCAATTTTGAGAATCCTCCATATAAAAAGATATCTTAACATGAATTAACATGATATTTTCAATGATTATTTCAATGGACGAATCACATGATCAATGAAGTGATCATTTTTATCTATCATGTGTTTTGTGTGAGAATTCTTGTGATGCACAGAGCATTCAAAAGCCTCAACATTTATGATATCCCATGATCTTTGAGAGTTCAAAAATAATCCTTAGTATTCCATTTTTTAAGGGAAATGACACTTTTAATGGTTTTGTTCTATGGATCCTAGTGAATATAAATATAGGAAGGGTGTGGGGATTATCATTGTTTGATAATTCCAAATAACTCTCATTTATCCTTGAAATATAGCATACATAAAGAAAAAATGGAGTCTTCATGACTCAATGATGAAAAGGAGATCTATGCAGATTTTTCTAATATCATGAATGATATAATAAATCCACAAAAAATTATTTGTCACGTGAAGTAACCCACAAAAATAACCTATGTATCACAAATACTATCTAATTATTAATCTCAAGCTTTTTAATAAAGTCACGTGTGAAGAGGATGAGAAGACATTTAAGACAACAACTGATTCCACATTATGTTTCTTGAGGATACATGAATAGTAACACCACTATAATGATAAGGAACATGTAGATACAACTCTTAGAACCCAAGGACATTTAAACATTGATCTTGTGGATTGGACAAACAAACATTCACACAAAGGAACACAAGGACTACAATGATGGTCATGTAATGTACCCACATATTGTGTTTTGAGATTTTTTGAAACACTTTTATTATGAGAATACACGTGATGATACACACATGATTTAATGTTTTTGGATAGTTCATGTTCTTATTATTACCTTAGACTGTACATGTAATTTTCATAACCCAATATAGGTTATATGCTTCGTATGAAATAATTATTTTTTTGAGTGTAAAAATAGTGAATGAAAACCATAAATACTTATATGAATACATGAAATAATTTTCATGAAGAACAATATATGCATGAATATTAAAATTCATGCATACAAAAATAATCACCGACTATAGTAAATAACCCAATAGATATAAATACAATTTTTTTACAGAAAATTATAAATTATTAGTACTTATGTGTAGGGGTTTAAATGTAAGTATATCTTCTCGGAATATTGAGCAAGGGACATGTTATATAGTTTGTATGAATAGAAATAAGTTATATTGAGACTAAAGCTGAGTAGAATATAAGTAGAGACTATATATGAGTTGAGAGAGTATTGATATTTTTTAAGATCCTTCTTGAATGTTAATATTAATAATGAATTTTTGTGCATAACTTTCACACATTTAGTGAGATCAACACTTCATCATCTGAAGGAAGCATTTCTTGAGCGTTGTTGCACGGAGGAAACTGATCAAATATTGGTGATCATATATTTTTGAGAAAGAAATAAAATATTCTAAAATGTACATGAAAAGGTACATGGTATTTTGTGATCCAAAGAAGTTGGGGGTTAATAACAACATATCAAACAATAGTGGATCAAATAAAGGACGAATCCTCTTAGTTGGAGCTTAGAGAAGGAAGTATCTTGTGTGACTTAGGATCATAAGTCTATAATGTGAATTTTGGAGCATCGTAATGAGGATTATGGTAACATTATGGGATTCAGTATAAAGAACCTCCTATAATTATTTAGGAGTGATAAAATCTTACACATTATTTACAATTTTAATTGATTATAATATTATAGTGGATTTTCTGTGTTGGTGAGAATAACTAACATGGAAGTGAGTTTGTATTTATACCAAAGCATTCAAATCCTTTTGTTATGTTCCATTTTATTTAAAGAATCACATGAAGTGGGGATTAGAGACATAATAATATTGGATCTTGTCTTTAAACATCTATAGAGGGTAGGTCGAAAAGAAATAATATGTAAAAAAGAAAAATATATCACTGATTCACCCCATCCCTTTCTATGTGATCTCACACTGATATGGGCCCTACTCAAATGTAAAAAAGTTATATATGATATAATTACTCAAAAGGTATAATTTTGTTATAGCTATCATATATATACTCTAGATCCATTATCATACCCAACTGAGATGGGTGGTAATGGAAAAAATGAATGGCATTAGTCTGTGATGCAGTAGTCTATTGTACACATGAATGATGATTTAGTAACCCATTTGATGAAAGTGTAGATGGTTATAGGTTATGTCCATAACATAACAAAATATCAGTATATATAATATGTTGTGTATTTTATATCATCAATTTTTAATAATAATTGAATGAGGTGTACAGTGAAATAAAATAAAAACACACATTGAGTAACATTACCTCATCTTCAGGGTATCCACAATTGGGTTGCACTAAAATTCCTCCTAGGATGAATTTCTTCACAAACTAAAGCTTCAAGTATGAGAGGATAGATATTTTAATTTTATTTGGTAGGGGAATCACTAGACCAAAAGGTTTGAATTTTGGAAGAATAGAGGAGTGGGGGTGGCCTTTTAGAGGTAAAATGAGTTAAAAACTTATAATTTTTCAAAAGAAAAATTTGTGCCCTTATTGTTTAAATTCCCCAATGCTCCAAAATGCATTATTCCCAATACTTTAACATGATATGGTTGAAATTCATCCATAAAATATATTTTAGACAACATTTTAAATCCTTTTAACACTTATCTTTTTAGTTTAGCACCACAATAAACCCATTTTTACCATAATACTAGTAATTGATTATAAGTATTTTTACTATTAGTTTTAGTAAAAATTAAATTTAAAAATATTATGAAATATAAATTACCCCACAGATGTGGTAGGAAATCATATTTTAAAAGGGAAGATGTTCAAAATCCAACAATGTTTTTATATGATTTTTTTTTGAAAATGATTCAAATAACCAAAAATATATTAATTGATATATAAATTAATTAATATTTGTTTAATTACACATTTAATATATAATTTAACATTATAAATAGTTTAAAAGGAATTTTTTTACAAACAAAATTATGTTTTTTCACAATTCATCAGAAATTGATATTTTATAGAAAATTACTAAAAACACAATATGATAATTTTGATTTGAATATTTCAAAAATTAATTTTATATGGTCAAATAAATATTTCAAATTGGTAAATTTAAATTTTAAATTATGTTAAAAAAGTATGACTAAAAATAAAATTTTCTCAAAAATGTTTTATTCTTTTTCAAAACATTTTTATTTTATTTCTAATCAATAAAAAACCATTGAATTTATTTTTTACATGTGTAAAAATAATATTTTTAAAATTTAAATATTAATATTCATTCACACTAACGTAATAGAAAAGCTATATTTTTAATGTTAAAAGAAACTTATTTTAATAGAGTATCGCATTACATATAAACCAAGTATCGAGTGTATCACAAAGTATAAAAGAGATTGACTTTCATTAAAAGTTAATATTTCAAAAACTCTCTTATTGTAGTACTATCTTATAATCTTGTAGTTTTGTACAACATAAAATATTGAACATGATGTTCCTATTTTAATATTTTGAGGTTTTTCATTTGGCCTCTTAAATAAATTGTCTCATTACAATTTAATCTTGATTTTGGTAATAATGGGTCTGACATTTGAAAATATATTATTTTAAAACCCACATAATAGAAAGGGTAAATAAAATGTCCTCTTGAATAAAGATAATGTAATTTGAAAATGTCATCTAGAATAACACATATCAGATTTAAAAATAAGAGAGTATAGGTGGGATGTGATTATTTGAACACTGAATAAAATCATAATTCTAAAGTAGTTATGGAGAGTCACATGTATCATTGACCACCTGAAACTGAATGATCTTGTGAAAATAAACTACAAAAAACAAATAATTCAAATAAGTGTGAAAAAGATCAGTTTTATCATTATAAATTATGGTAATATGATAATTTTTTATTTAAATATACTTTCCATAAATTTGATGAATTTTCATGAGAATATATAATTATATGATTTCATTCAATTTTATAAGAACAATCTAATACATTGGTTATGACTTGATCAATTTACATATCAACTCATACTCTATGAAATGAATATGAATTTTTTTATTCCTAAATCACTAATCAATCATAAGATCCATAATAGAATGATAAGTCATTCCTTTAATCTCTAGTTATCATTATAACAAAATTCTTTTCATGGGTTGTCCAATATCTATAAAAACTCATTTGCTGAAGTGATAAATTAATATCTCAAACCTCATCGAATTTTCAACTTAATCCATTACAAAAATGGTTAACCTTATAAAGTTTCCAAAAAATTATGATCCAAAACATTATAAATATGGTCATTAAATTTCCAAAATTATCTTATCATTAATCCCCAAAAAAATATGAAGTATCTCATAATCATCACATGCCAAACATATGAATACCTACATCATGTAAACTCTTGGAAAAACATAAAAAACTAAATTATAATAAAACCTTATTCAAAAAATAAACTCTTAATTATTCACTAAATAAAATAAATATTATTGGATATCATCCGTAAATAAATTAAAATTCTGAACTCCACAAATGATAGCATAAACAATATTTTCATCATATCATTAAATAGGTAAAAGGTAGTAAGTAATTTATAATTTAATTATTCCATATCAATCATATCTCTATATTGACATCATGATCTCAACATTATGAACATATCATATGTTTTTATATATTTTCAACTTACTACTGAATCATTTTTCTTGGTCATCGGAATAATTCAACATATTCTTTAAAATCCATAATGAAAAATTATATTAGTACAATAACTATAAAATTCATAATTCTGATGACCATGATATAATTAAATAAAATAATCTAATATCCTAATTCATGAATCCAATCAGAAAAATATTAATCATTATATGTCATCTTTTTTAATAACATAAGATTGACCATGATACATTAGATTATTTTAAGGCATATTTCCTAAAAACATGGGAAATTAATTTCTGTAGTACCGGTCTCTATACAATTGAATCATTGAAAATTGTAAATTACATTATGTCCCTTTCAATAATTAGTATGGTGTAATTTCTTTCTATAATTGTATCAAAATTTCATTCCCTTCAAGAAAGTGAAAGATTTTTTCCTTCCATAATTATCACATTTGGGGAAATACTTTCCCTCTTTCTGTTATATATTTTATTTATCTATCATCCTCTCTATCTCTTTATTCCATTCAAAGAAATGATAATTAAATAATTATTTATGTCACTTGATAGGACATGATACAATGTCCCTGTATGATGAGAATGTTATGGATACTAGTAACCCTTAATATATTGGATTAATCACATCAAATATATGATCATGATTACATTATGAATTATTATCATTGATATAGTTTACAATTCTTTCACTAGGAACCATTTTTTGAATAATGGATTACACTATAATAGATTATATCTTTAAGAAAAATAATGTATAATTGAAAAACTAGTAAAAAACATCACATAAATTGAAGAAAAATATTCTCATAATAATAAATATTTTTTCATTGGTGATAAATTTTTTCTACACTTTTATAATGGTTTATAATAAAAATTTGATTTATCATAAGTGTAACAACTCTTACCATAGTGGACCATAGTTTGTGGTTATTTAATTAAAATGGAATTAATACAAGAGAACTCGTCATCAAGTATTGGCCAGTTTCATAGTCCTAAATAAACTATTTACATACATGATTCCATTATTACATTAGTAATTAAAAATAGAACTTATTAAAGGAAAATAAACTACTTCCTTTTCAATTATTAACTGATTTCATCTTCAAAACTTGGGGATGAAAAATAAATAAAATGGTTACCTAAATTTTTCATTAAAGGTTACATAGCATGAGAACATGAATCAATAAAAAGTAAATCCTAATCAATTAGGCATATCCATATTCCATCTTGAATAACTCAAAAACACATTCCATCAATACACTAAGAATGAAAATTCATCCATTAATTTTTCTCAGAGTGAAAATACTTTGGATAATGATAATTGAATATTGAATGAAGAAAGGGATTAATAATTGGATGTCGTGTGTCTAGAATATTTTCCATCATACCATCTGGTTGGATTAAGTATGTTGGGTAGATACCCATCATTTCTATGTTTTGGAAACAAACACAAAGATTTTGTCGCCAACTGTTTGGTCTCATGATAACTTCTGATGCATCGAAGGGCTATAACAGTCCCATACCATCGTTGAAACTCTAAATAATTATTCATAAATATATTTATTTAAATAATAATATTCCTTATCGATATCTGTGTTGAGTAGATAAAATAGATTCACAATATTTCCCCAGTTAAAACAGCATTCAAAAGAAACGCTATATGAAAAATTCTATATAGCTAACAAAATAATCATATACATGATACAATAATAAGGATATTTAATAGAAATATAATGTAAAATGAAAATTTATCTCAAAGGGATAGTAGATACACCACATAAAAATTATTAATTGCATAGTATGTAATATCCCTGCCGTTTCTAGAGAAATCGCAAGCATGTTTTAGGGTATTTTTTGTTGTTATTAAGGAACCCGGGGTTGGGGTATAACCTAGGGTGTGTTTGGGTGAAGTTTTAAGGAACATGGGAAGACAAGGGGGTTATGCATTTCTTGTACATGGTTTTTCCAAACCGTGTGCAATATAACCATACGGACAATAGAGATCAGTATTGTTGGTGCACAGTTTTTCTAACTATGTGCCATCATCATGTGTGGGTAGTGGAATATTGCACAGTTGGCACCCAGTTTTGCCTCAACGTATGGCTTCCTAGGTGAAACCGTGGGTGCTAAGTAGTTTAATCTAAAAATTGGTTTTAAAACCACTGGAACCTCCAAAACCACTCTAATTCGTACAACGATCAGGCATGACAATTTCTAGGAGATCAAAGAGCCTTCCAGATGGATTCCAAGGCAATATGAATGTCGTTCATAGAGATCGAAATCCCAGATTGAATATTCGCTCTCTTCCCGGTAAATAGATTTCATCCCATTGCTTCTCCTATTCTTTAATCAATATTTCCCTGACCATTTCACGGATGATCTACACTTTTTTCATGGACCTAAACCTCTGAGTTGAGATATAGATCAGGGATTGTGGATCTGGATCTATATTTTCAAGATCTTGGTTCTTTTCATCTTAATTTTGGTTTTTGGGGTTTAGAACTGTAGCTTGATCGACGACGTTGTGCCACTTGGATTTTGTGGATTTCCTTAGGCTAACCTTTGTCAATAAACAAAGGTAGGTGGTCTAAATTGAACTTTTAATCTTGATTTTTTAAATTTTTATGTGATTTTATTATTTACTATATTATCTTGATAATTTTATTCCTAAATTGGAGTAATTATGAAATTGTAATTGAATCAATTTTCCTTGGTGATTAATTTATAATTGAATCACAAAACATTATAAAGGGGTTTCCCAAATATGTATTTCGGTTATTTTTATTGGATGAGATATTGTAATTGATATATTTAATTTTTGGTGTAATTATAATTAATTGGGGGTAATTAATTATGAAATGATGTTTGGTTATGTAAGATAATTAAATTATGAGAATTAATTATATTCCATGATGTTGATCAAAAATAATTAATTGTGAGAATTATTTATGAAAAGTTAAGATTTGATATGGAAAATTAATTATGAAGAATTAATTATAGAAGGATAGTTGTGATGATTAATTAGTTAATTGATGAATTAATTAATGAGTTATGTGCTTAGTTAATTGTTAAGTTAAATAATGGCCCTGGAAACATTAAAATAATCGATGGATAAGTAATGGAATGATGTGGAAAATTCTTGTGAATTAATGAATGATTAAATGGATGAGATATTTGTGGTGATAGACATGGAATTCTAGACCAATTAGATGTTGGGACTTGGATATGGTTTTCCTCCCCAATAGTTATCCAAGCTTGAGATTATGGGGTGCCAGGCATGATTACCTACACCGAATGAGAAAAAGAGTTCTAGGAATGTTGACCTATACTCAACAAGATTATGGTGATAGGAATGATGACCTACACTAACTAAATGATGATAATGAATGATGATTTAAATGGGAAACATGAATTTAAACTAGGCCTAATGAGATTATTAAATATTAAATGACAATGAGAAAACCGTTTAAATTATGCATTGTATTTATTGCTTCATAGAACTACATGAACTATCTTTTGATTGGACTCATTTTAGAGAACATTGGTGGAAGAATACTAAGTTGTACTGACACCCTATTCAGGCTACCTCATCGGCGCCCTATTAGAAATTTTTGTTGTATGACAGGGTAAGGGAAAGGCCCTGGGATAGGTTGTAGTGTGGGATTGAATCATGGGAGGGTGAACCAGATGTGGTTTGGGACCTTCTTGGGAGTCATTGTGTCTTTACTTTTAGTTTCATTGTTGACACTTGAAACTTGCATTGTCTTATCATGTTTTACCTTTTAGTTGAGTATTTTATTTTTTGGTTTTGACTACCATATGACATGGATTTGTTCGGGTTATTCATATTCTTATGTACTTGTTTATTTTTATTTTATTCCATGGGAGTTTTGATTCTAATAAAAGTGGGTATAGTATCTACTATACTAACTTACCATACCCTTATTTCTAGTCTTCACCCTCTGGCGTATGGCGAGGTAGGCTTTAGGGCATGTGGCCAACCGTCTTCTGGCACCGTTCAATGGCACCCAGGTCGGGACGTCACAAAGTGGTACTAAAGAAGTTTTCATTTCCTTCACCTTCTTTTGTATTACTATTTCAGGAATGCTATAGAGGATACTAGGAAGAGTCAAGGTTTCATAATGAGCTCGTGCATGAGAGATATAAACCCATGTATGGGGGAATATCCTAGTACTCTATGTGGGATTGTTTTGATAGTTTTTTTTATTACAGTCGGATATTATTTCACCTTGGGTGACGAAATTGTTGTGTGATGTGATATTTGTTTTGAAAATGGTTGAATTTTGATTTTTGTCCAAAATAGGCATTATTTTTGAGTATTTATGCATCATTCTAGGAACTCAGGTTTGTTGTGACAAGCATCATTCTAGGAATTCATAGGAAAATGGGTTATGGGTAAGTTCCTGAACATGAAATATTTTTCCTTATTGCGAGATTGAAATATTGATACAAAATGAGACTAAAGTGGTGCCTAATAAGAACATTGATTGATGAAATGAGTGTCAGCAATTAATTTGAGATAATGGGAATAATTAATGGTTCAATTAATTAATGACAATGAATGTACCCTTGTTAACCAAGACCTAGGGGTAGGATGGTTAAGGGTAGTGATAAGGCCTTAATATTGACCGTGTGGAGAAAAAAGGGGGAAAGGACATGTTGAAACTTGTTTTGTTAGTTTATGCTCTTACATAAATGTTATAAATGTTTCTTATGAGTCCTAAGACGTGTGTTTGGATTTGAAGAGAAATTCCTATGTGACGCTTGTTGAGGGAGAGACCAAGGGGTATAGCCTAAAATGAACTTCCGGATGGGTAACTTGATGAACCAAAAGTACAAGATGAGGAGGAAGGGGAACAATTCTGAGAAAACTTTTATCTTTTCATGTAGGTCATGGAGAGAGTCTCAGGACGGGTTTTGAAAAGAATATCTTAGTTAAAAATAGATTTTGAACTGCAGCACACTCTAACTTGTACTTGATAGGGTAGACCTAAAGAAGCTGAATTTTGTATTAAATCCATAGAGATAATACCTGACCATTTGGATACTCTGGTTGGGAGGAGGGTCATGTTGGTTGCGTATATGCTACGGGGTTCATCGAAACACTAGTGGGACATTAAAGTTCAATCTTGATAGACTGATGATATGTTATGGAATGATATTTTAGAGAAATTCATGGAGCACTTCTATCCAAACACACTCAACAAATAGAAGGATTCCAAATTTTTCTATCTAAACCAATGAAGCATGTCCATAGTGGTCTATGTTGAACGTTTCATAGATTTAGAGCATTTTTCTCTTGTTTTGGTGGTAGATGAGGCTTCTTCAGCAAAACTATCCCTATACAGACTTAAGTGTGAAATTAAGTCCAATGTGAATATATTTAGGCTGAAAAAATTCTCATAAGTGGTTAATCAGTCTCTCATTTAATATGGGAACCTAAAGGAGCATTCCAATACTGGATAGTTAGCTGTCACTCGATGATCAGGGAGTATGCCTTCTGAGAGTATGGTGCACCATTATGAGAATCTTAGTTAGGGCAGTGGAAATCATGGTGGATAGTGAGGTGGAACTATTTCACCAGGTCTCACTCATGTACTTTTACACCAGTGCGGTAGGTAAAGACATTATCATATACATTTTTCTTGCCACCACTGGGGTACATGTTTTATGGATAGATGGGACACCTACATAAGTTCTTCTAGAAATAGCGGTAGGCTGGTGCTGAGGAAGCAACTCCTTAGAATCAGAGTGTGGGAGGGGGGTTTTCTACATCATATTGGTCTTGCAGTTAGAGTTCTATTGGAAGAGGTGGTAGAAGTAGTGGACATAGTTCTTTAGGGTATGAGCACCCATATCATTAGAGTGGTGCTTCATAGGGGAGTCAGACGACACCACAGGGAAGAGGGGTTGGACAGTTACATGAAGTGCACCCTACACGTGTGGAGAGCGATGATGGTCCATCAATAGAGAGAGGTACTATTCTAGTTGATTATAATTTAGTTACTGTATTTGTTGATACTAGTACCTCTCATTCCTTTATATCTACAAATCTTGTTAATTTCTTGATCCTGAAAGTGGATTCTATAAGCGGGGTGATCAATATTGATACAAAACTGGGAAAAAGATCTAGTTATATTTGTTTATGAAAGGTATGTTCGTTAGAGATTGGAGATTATCATTTCCTTTGGGATATCTATGTCTTTTATATAAAGGGCTTCGACCTGATTATGGGTGTAGACTGGCTAGTTGCATTTTGGACACACATAGATTGGTATTGTAGAAGACTAACCTTTGTATCTCCTAAGGGTGACTTGTATGTTCTTCATAGAGAATGGAATTTCCATGAAGTATGAGTTGGTAAAATTACTCATAAACTAGGAGAGCTCATATCCCAAGTTGCTAGTCCTTTGATAGATGATGCGATTGGAGGTAAAGACATCCTTCCACCAGTAGTAGAACTATATCAAGATGTCTTTCCTGAAGACTTTTCAATGTTTACACATGAGAGAGATGTGGAATTCACTATTAAACTCATGTCAGGGTTTGATCTGGTATCTATTCCACCTTATATAATATAACTTACAGGGCTTCAAGAGGTCAAAACATAGTTGGAGGAGTTTGACGATAAAGGGTTTATCCGTCCAAGTACATCGCCTTGGGGATCACTTTTGTTTTTTGCAAAGAAGGCCAACAGGAGTCTAGGCTTCTGTATCGATTTCCAAAAGTTGAATCAAATGACCATGGAGAACTAATATCCTCTTCCATGTATAAATGATCTTTTTGACTAGCTGATGGAGTCTTGTGTGTTCTCAAAGATTGATCTAATATCAAGATATCATCAGGTGATATTTCAGACTTCCGATATAACAAGAACTGATTTTAGAAGGAGGTATGTCCTTTATGAGTTTTTTGCAATTCTGTTAGGGTTGAAAAATTCTCCAGCAGTATTTATGGCCTTGATGAATAGGATCATTCACCTGTACATAGATCATCTTGTGGGGGTGTTCTTGGATGACATCTTGAGGTACTCTAAGACTCGTGACGATCATGTACAACATCTTTACATCATCCAAGTTACACTGAGAGAGCACAGTATATACACCAAGCTATCTAAATGTCAATTTTCGATTGACAAGGTACACTTTTGGGGAATATAAACTTGGAAGAAGCAGTGGTAGTAGACCCAAAATAGTGTGGGAATTGGTTTCTTGGGAGCATCCCAAGATTGTTTTTGATATCCAATTCTTTTTTTTGAATTAGCAAGTTATTCCAAGAGGATTAAATAGGAATTTTTAAAATTTTATGCATCACTTTCAGGTTTTACAAAAAAAGGGGTAATGTTTTACTGGATAGAGGCATGTGAGAATACTTTCTAAGAGTTGAATAAATGCTTGACATCAGCACCAATTTTGATCGTACCCTAGTCAGTTGAGGAGTACACAGTGTATTGTGATTCTTTTGGGATTGGACTCAGAGTTGTGTTGATTCCAGGGGATTGATTTATTTCTTATAGGTCTTAACATGTGAGGCCACATGAACGTAATTACCCTATGCATGACCTCGAGTTTGTATTAGTGGTTTATGATATTAAGTGTTGGGGACACTATCTTTTGGGTGAAATTGTAGTTTTTACAGATCACAAAAGCTTGAAGTATGACTTTTCATTGTGTGGGTTGAATCTTCAGCAACAAATATGGGTGGGGTATATGAATTACATTGATTTTCAGCTGGAATATACACCTAGGAAGGGGAATTGTGTGATTTATTCCTTGAGAAGAAAAACTCAGACTCAATTGGTACATGAGTCAAGTGTAGAGTGGAAGATAATGACTTTTACTGGTGGAAATGGATGTGGTAGTTCAGGAGAGTCAGGAGAGGATGACTTTCATTTCGGTAGCAGTGGAGTATAAACTCTTGAGATAGATCAGGGATAGGATTTATGAGTATCATGAGTTTTTATCCTTAAGGGAAAGCCTTGAAGGTGGGGAGACACATTCAGACTGGATAATAGATGATGATGAGACCATATATGTGAATAATTGGGTTGTTGTGCCTACGAGTATACGATAGGAACTCATGGGAGAATATCATGCCTCAAAATAGGCATTACATCCTGGGGTGACAAAAATATATCATCACCTATGATGATTGTTTTGGTTTCCAAGCATAAAAATGAGATAGTAGGGTTTGTAACAAGATGCTTCACCATTCGGCAAGTGAAGGTAGAGCATCAATGACCTGGATGTCTATTACAACTATTACCTATTTTAGAATGGAAGTGGAATGAAATGAATATAGATTTCATGGTAGGACTTCCAAATAATATTAGGAAGATTGATGCTATTTGCGTCGTTGTGGATTGACTAACGAAGTTAGTACATTTCTTTCCTATCAGGGAAACAGTTACCGTAGAATAGTTGGGATATCTGTACATAAGAGAGATAGTTTGTTTTCATGGGTTGCTATGGATAATAGTTTCATATCATTATTCGCACTTTACATCATGACTATTACAGGGTTTATATAAGGCACTTGTTTCATAGATTCTTTTAACTATGGCCTACCACCCACAGAAGGATGGGTAGTTGGAGCCTACCATAAAGGTGTTCGAGGATATATTGAGATAATGTTTGTTTGACTTTGTTTGTTCGTGGGATAAGCATGTGGCTTTAGTATATTTCTCCTATAATAATATTTATCAGGAAATAATAACATAGGAAACCATATGAGGAACTTTATAGTAAACATTGTAGATCACTATTATGTTGGTTGGTGGTGGGTGAGTCAAAGTTGTTGGTACCGAGTCTTGTTCAGGAGACATCGGAGCTGGTTCATTTGATTTAGAAATGTATGGCTATAACATAGAGTAGGTAGAAGATGTATGCTAATAGACGTAGATGACCCCTAGAGTTTACATAATTTGATTATGTATTCCTTAATTTGTCACCTAGATTGTGTCACCATATGATACAGAGGCAGGGAAAGTTGGAACCCAGGATCGTTGTACCGTTTGAAGTGCTGGAGAGAATCGGGATGGTGGCGTACTGATTAGAATTTCCATAGAAATTTTGTTCTATTAATTATGTTTTGAATTTTTCACAACTATGGTGGTATCAACCTCACTCTTATCATGTGATTTATGTGTAATCGGTTGACCACGAGATAGATACATCTTTTGGGGAGAATCTGATATGTGTGCAGGGTCATAGTGATAAAATGTTATGGGGAAAGACGATGTCATTGGTTCATGTGTTATAGAAAAATGGAAGTGTTGAAGAGGAAACATGGGAATAGGAAGAAGACAAGAGGTCTCAATGGCACAACCTTTTTGGCTAGTAATCTTAGATAAGTTCTAGAGTGCATCTCAGGGACGAGATGTTATAAGGTGGGGAGATTGTAAGATCCTGGTCTTTTCTGAAGCAATCTCAAGAATGTTTTCAGGTAATTTTTTCTTTTATTAAGTACCTTTGGGTTGGGGTATGACCTGGGGTGTTTTGTGTGAATTATTTAAGGAACATAGGATGATAGGTGGTTGTAAAAGGTTGGAGCACAGTTTTTCCAAACTATGCGCATTCTAACCATGTAGACAGTGGAGTTCTCCATGGTTGGCACACAGTTTTCCTAACTATTCAGTATCAAGTTGTGTAGTAAGTGGAAGAACACATGTTTGGCATACATTTTGGCCAAGTTGTTCAACCTCCTAGGTGAAACAATATGTGCATTGCAGTTTAATCTGAAAATTGTTTTTAAAACCACCCAAACCCCTGAGACCTCTCTAATTAGACCCAGTTTTAGGCTTCAAATTTTTTGGGTGATCACAGAGCCTTTTAAGGGGATTGAAATTCAATCTGAATGTTTTTCATTGAGATTGAAATCCATGATCAAAGATCCACTCTCTTCCCAACAAGTGGATTTCATCTTGTAGATTCTCTCATTCTTTCCTCAGTCTTTCTTTGAATTTACATGGAATATATCCACTATTTTCATGGAAATAAAACTATAATTTGAGATCTAGAACTAGGATCGTGGATCTATACCTATATTTTTATGATCTTGAATCTTTTGATCTTAATTTTTTTAGGGAATTAGATCTGAAGATGGATCAACAATGTTATGTCACTCGGATTTTGGGTATTTATGTTGGGATAACTTCCATCAACAAACCAATGTAGGTGGTATAAATAAAACTCTCATAGTATTGATTTTTGATATATGAATGTGATTAAGTGATTTTCTATATTATCGTCATAATTGGTTTCCTAAATTTGAATAATTAGGAAAGTGGAATTGATTTTATTTTCCTTGGTGATTAATTGATAATTGAACCACATAAAAAACCAGGGGGTTTCCCAAATAGATATTTTATAGATTTTCTATTCCTTGAGATATGATAATTGAGATACTTAATTGGTTGTGATAAGATAATTAATTGGGGTAATTAATTATGAAATGATGTTTGTCTATTTAATATAATTAAATTGTGAGAATTAATTATGTTCCATGATTTTGATCAAATATAATTAATTGTGAGAATTAATTGTGACAAGTTGATATTTGAGATGGATAATTAATTGTGAAGAATAAATTATGGAATGATAATTGTGTTGATTGATTAATTAACTGATGAATTAATTATTGGTTTATGTGCTCAGTAAATTGAGGATTTAACTAATGGCCCATGAAACATTAAACAAATAATTAGATTAGTAGTGGAATTATGTGGAAAATTCTTGTGAATTAATGAATGATTAAATGGTTGAGATTTTGGTGTTTCTAAAAATGGAATTCATTTCTAATTATAATTTCCGACATAGACATGGAGTTTTACCCCAATAGTTGTCCAAGCTTGAGATTATGGGGTGCTAGGCATGATGACCTAAACTGAATGAGAAAAAGAGTTCTAGGCATGATGACCATCACTAACTAAATAATGATAATGAATGATGATTCAACTGGGAAACATGTATTGAAACTGGGACTAATGTGATGATAAATGATTAAATTACAATGTGATAACTGTTTAAATTATGCATTGTATTTATTTCTTCATAGAACTGCATGAAATATCTTTTGAATGGACTCATTTTAAACACCATTGGTGGTGGTCTGCTAAGTTGTACTCACACCCAATTCAGGCCGCCTGATTGGCACCTAGGTAGAATTTTTCGTTCCAGGATAGGATAAGGGCAAGGCTCTAGGATAGGTTGCAGTTTGGTATTGGAGCATCGGATAGGGAACCATGTGTTTTTCGGGACCTTCTTGTGGATCATTGTGTCTTTACTTTTAATTTCATTATAGATACTTCACACTTTCATTGTCAGATCACATTTTACCTTTCATTTGAGTATTGTGTTTTCTGGTTTTGACTATCAGATGACATGGATTTGTTCTGGTTATTCATATGATTCTGTACTTGATATTTGTGGTTTTCTTCTATTGGGGTATTGATTCAGAAAAAAGAGGTTATAGTAACAACAAGACAGACTTACCATACCCTCACTGCTAGTTGGCATCCTCTAGAATATGAGGAGTCATGCATGAGGGCATGTGGAGAACTAGATTGAGGCACCGTTCAATGGCACCTGGTTTGGGATGTCACACAATACCAAGTAAGTCTCAATGAAATGGAAATTGAGGTGAATTCCCTTACCTAACTTTTGAATGTGTTCGGTAGTTGATCTTAATGTTCTGGATAATAATATTAATTTAATTATTTATTTAATAAACATTTCTACATGTATTTGATTTATAATAATTTTATTATTTTCATTTAAGGACTTCTTGAGAGTTATAAGATATAATTTAATCGTTACAGATAATTTCATTCATTGGTTTTCATGATCGGTTTACTTGTATTCATGTATGGAAAATCATGTCAAATGAGAAAAGTTATACATAATTGAAATTATATATTATTAATGAACTTCAAGAATATTAAATGGTTGTGTAATTAATTCTTTTATATGGTATGTGGATTAATCATTGGATAAAATGTTAGCGATAATCATGATTATTTCGTCATTTTTTCGATCATCATGAACTAGTTTTTTTTATTAATTAATATTATTCATAAATAATGGTTCGAGAACATTACAAAAGATTTTATAAATATATTAAAATCCATTTTAACCATAAAATGAAGGTGGAATTCAAAAAGGGGAAAACGTCATCCACGAATGTCGTAAATCGTCACTCCACGAATGATGTTTTAATTTTCAGAATAAAAGTGAGAGGATATAACAATTGATGGTGGATTTTACATTTACATAAAATATTATATTATTTATAAGATTCTATAATTATAATGTA
This sequence comes from Viscum album, assembly GCA_963277665.1. Taxonomy (NCBI): domain Eukaryota; kingdom Viridiplantae; phylum Streptophyta; class Magnoliopsida; order Santalales; family Viscaceae; genus Viscum; species Viscum album. Next base: position 995,379,780 of record OY728123.1, on the reverse strand, counting down.
ACTTTTCAAAGAATATTTAATGATATAATAAGAAGAAAAGAAATAAAAATTAATTTAAAGAGAACAAAAAAGGATTTACCTCTTGAGTTCCTCTCCTTGAGAACCACTATAAGAAAATTTATTTTGTTTTTTTTAGATAACAGGATTCTATATGTGGGGTATAGGTTTGGGAAGAGGTTTGGTGTTAAATTATTCATGATTTAGGGCTTTGGTGGTGTGAGGAGAAGAGGGTGTGAGGTGTGGTATTTATAGTGCAGGAGATGGGTGTTTATTGATTATTCTAATCATTTTTTTTATAATTATGGCTCAAGACAAGGAATGGTAATAATTCTGGTGAATAAATACCGTAATAAGTGCTTGTGAATTTGGACCAAAGGTTATTAAATCATTCATTCTTCATCTATGACTCAATAATTCATGTATTTAGATAAAGGGATCCTATATGTGGGGTATAGGTTTGGGAAGAGGTTTGGGGATAAATTATTCATGATTAAGGGCTTTTGTTGTGTGAGGAGAAGAGGGTGTGAGGTGTGGTATTTATAGTGGAGGAGAGGGGTGTTTTTTTCTTATTCTAATCACTGTTTTATAATTGTTTCTCAGGACAAGTAATGATAATAATTCTTGTGAATAAATACAGTAATAAGTTCTTGTGAGTTCGGACCAAAGGTTCTTAAATCATCCATTCATCATCTATGACTCAATAATTCATGTATTTATCTTATACAGTAAATTGTCATATTTTACTATTCAACAGAAATTCAACTATTTTAGAAAAATACCAAAAAATCACCCTAACCATTTTTCGATTTGTAGAATTAAAAAATGAACAAATTTTATGAAAATAATTTTATAAATTTGTTAAATTTAATTTTTAATTAAAATCATCATTAACATAAAATATTAATAATTTTAAAAGTATAACTGATTCTATAACACTTTTAAAAAGTAATTAATGCCACAAAAAAATTCTTATAATCATAAGAAAAAAATATAATAATTTATTATTTTATTTTATTAATGTAAATTTTATTTTAAATCAATTTATTAATTATAAAATTGTAAATCAATGTTTATGTTTTATAAAAACATCAACACCTAATTTATCATTTTCAAAATATTGATTTACTTATACCTTGATATAATTATATCATATTTTCATTTATTAGATGCCTATATATTATTTATAATTTCGTAGGTGAGGTTATTATTCTATTTCCTAAATTACTATTCCTAAGGGTCACATTATTATTCCAAAGTTCATGTTATTATTTCATTGGTATATGTTCCTTAATTTCAACAAAATTCCTCTTATTTCATTCATTCTTAATTATTGAGTTTTTTTTGTGTTATCTATGTGATTTTATATGATTTATAATAAATTTAATATTTATCTTGCAATGTACTCTGCTAAATTAATTGAATTTATTTAAGAGGATACATATCATGAAATATTGGGGTGTTATATTCTTCCCTCCTTCAAAAAATTATTCTTCAAAATATTTCATGAATATTTTTCTATAAATAGATATTGGTGGTTTTTCGTCATAACATCTTCAAGTTCCCATGTTTCATAATCCATTTTATCATTTCTATAAAGAAACTTTACTAGCCGAGTCATCCTATTTTTCAATACTTTCTCTCTTATGTTAAGAATCTTGGTAGTAACATCATATTTATACAAACCAGGTTTGAGTTCTATTTCTTCATAGGTGAGTACAAGTGTTGGGTCTGGTGGGTACTTATTTAACAATGATATGTGAAAAACATCATGAAATTTAGAGAGACTCGGTAGCATTGTTCATCAGTAAGTTATAGCTCTAATTATTTCCAATATTTAAAATGGTTAAATATACATGGTTCTCAGTTTCCTTTCATTACAGAACCTTAAGACACCCTTCCATTGAGATTCATTCATAAAGACATGATCTCCCACTTAGAATTAAAAATAATTTCTCCAATTTTTAGAGTAACACTTCTTTCAACTTTGAGTTTATTTAATATGAGAATTAATAGTTTCTAACTTTTTGTTGTCTTTTCAATAATTTTTGTTCCTATAATTTTCCCCTCACCAACTTCATCCCAATAAGTTGGAGTTCTACATATCTTTCGATAAAATGATTTGTAAGGTGCCATTTGAATACTTGAATAGAAACTATGATTATAGAAAAATTATACCAAAGGTAAATAATGATCCCACATACCTAGAAGTTCATGTGATCATGATCCAAATATGTCTTCAAATGTTTGAATAGTCCATTAAGGTTTTCTGTCGAATTGATGGTGATAATCATAACTCATATGAAGTTTAGATTCCAAATCCTTTTGAAGACACTTCCAAAATTTTGATTTAAATCAGGGATCTCAATCAGACATAATCGATAGATTTTCACCATAAATTATTACAACTTGATTAATATATATTTAATATTGGCACTAAATGGGTAAATCTTCTTTTATAGTAAGTAAATGTACTGATTTTGTAAGACAGTCATCAATAACACATATTGCATCATTCCTTCTAGGTATACTTGAAAGTCCTATTAAAAATTCCATAGTAATGTCATCCCACATCCATATAGGAATATATGGAGGTATTATGACTCCTTTAGGATGTTTTCCCTTAGCCTTTACTCAATGAAAAACTAGGCACCTTGACACATAATCAGTGATTTTTTGCTTCATATTATCCCACCAAAATTGTTCCTTCATATCTCTATACATATTAGTACAAATATATTATATAGAGAAGTTTGAGATATGAGTATAATCTAATAGTTCCATTTTTAACTTAGGTATTGATGGAACACATAACTTTTTTATAAAATTTTAGAACACCATCCCCATACATGAATTCTGTCAATCTTCCATCCTTAACAACTTTAATATTATTTGGAAAATTATCATCATCATATTGAGACTATTTTATCTTCTCCTATAAAGACCATTTAGCAATCATTTTAAAAAGGATTGTTTTTTCCTATTCCTTAACAATTATCACATCCATATTTACTAGATCCATGATCATAGTATCCTTATGAATCCTCATTTGGGTTATAAGTCCATAATCATTCTGTCTTAATGAATCTTCTACATTATTTTCTCCTCTTAGGTTGTATTGTATTGCGAAATCATAATCATTGAGTAATTAAAAGCATCAACTTTTCCTCATGTGTAGTTATTGATATGTAAATATGTATTTCAAATTCTTATAATCCATATATATCTCACATATTTCACTATATAAATTTTTTCTTCATATCATTATAACAAATATTATGGCTACTAACTCAAGACCATGAGTTGGATAATATTTTCATGTTTTTTCAACTTCCTTGATGAATAATCAATAACTTTATTAATTTTCATAACGACACAACCCATTCTATTCTTTGATGCATCACTATATATCACAGACCCATCATATCTTGATGGAAGAGTTGATATTGGAGAACTGACGAATCTTCTCTGCAATTCCTCAAAAAATTCTATAAATTCTTTTATCTATATGAATTTATCCCATTTTTGTGTGATCTTTGTTAGGAGATGATCCAATATGGAAAAATTATAGATTAAACATAGATAGTAACCTTCTAAACAAATAATACTATATTACTTAGTTATGTTCATTAGCATATGAAATTTTTGGATTTCCTTTATCTTCATAGGATCAAAAAATATTCTATCTTTAGAGAAAATATGTAAAAGAAAAGAAACTATTTGAACCATTAAATTCAAAAATTCTAAACTTCTCATATAAATCTCATCATCTAAGAGTATTCAGACAAATACACAATTTATTCTCATAATCCTCATATATTTTGAAATATATTAAGATATCATCAATAAATACCATAAAAACATCATGAAATTACCTAAACACTTTGTTCATTAGATCTATTAAAACCAAGGGTGCATTAGTCAATTCAAATGTAATTTCTATAAACTCATAATGTCCATACCAGGTTCGGAATGTTGTCTTAATTATATCCCCCTTCCTCACATCCAATTAATGACATAAAGAATGAAGTTCAATTGTAAAATAATATCAATCACCATGGAGTTGATCAAATAAATCATTAATAGAAGGTAAAGGATACTTGTTATTGGTTGTAATAGAATTGATTTCTCTATAGTAATGCACATCCTGAAGGATTCATTTTATCTTCTTCACAAATAGAATAGGGGCTTCCAATTGAGAAACACTTGGGTGAATAAATACTTTATTACGCAAATACTATAGTTTTTATCATCAACTCCACTAATTACATAGTTTACATTCTATAAGGAGTCTTTGTTATTAATCTTTAATTAGGTATTATATCAATTGAAAAAATTCAACTTCACGCTCTTGGGGGTTCAAAGTAATTTCCTGGGAAATACATCAATGTATTCATGCACAATTGGTACATCCCCAATTTGAAGACTACTTTCCTTATCCCGGTATAATTTTTCTCTTCCACCCAAAGAATATCATTTAGTATAGCTAATGTCAGTGGATCTAGATAAGAATCAGATATTAAGGTTTCTTCTCTAAATATATTGTATTCTAAATCATCCTCACATATTGTAATTTCCTTCTTCTTGAAATAAATTTTTGCATCATATTTTTAAATACAACCCATACTAAATATTATATCAAATTCAATCATAGGTAGGATGATAATATTATAAGTTAAAGCATTTTTATGTTTCATAAAAGTGAAAAACCGACACATTTTTGTTACAAAGAGACATCCCTTATGAGTTTTGACTGATAAATACTTTGTTAAATGAAAAGGTAAATGTATAATATTCATGTAATTCTTGATAGATATAAAGTTTTTTGATGATCCATAATCAAATAAATCATTGGATATATTTTAAGATAAGATTAATGTTCCATCTATTACATCATTGGGGTTTCCTACATCGGTTATGGCGGTCTCATAAGCTTGTCCATCTCCCCTTAGCCTCTTCTATGGTAGATTCATATGACTCTTGAATAATTGATTTGAATAATTACATATATAGTTATATTTTAAGAATTTAACAACATTTATTTATTACATTTCCTTTAATTCTTTAACTCGATGACCCTTCTCTTTTCACTTATAACAAACTTCAATTTTGTTAAATCATTTACCATTGTGATTATTTCCTCAATTTTCACATAATTAGAATTCCCTCATTCCCCTATTCTTTATTGATGATTCACCTTTTTCATGATTATCAGAAGACCTACTGTATTCTAAATTTTTCTTGAACACATAGAATCTATAAAATTTATTCTACATATTTATGGAACATAATACTACTTCACCATATGAATAATTTTTTTGAGATGCCAATTCCCATCGAAAAGTTTCTTTAAGACTTTCAAATAAATAATCAACCATATATTCTGAATCATTTATGTAATCTATAGAATACCTAAACAGTATTTTGAAGGTAGCCTCATTCTCAAAAAAACTATTTTCATCCAACTAATTTAATATGTGGAATTTTATCTTCATTTAGACTCATTTATCGTGAGGGAAGTATTTTCCAAATGATTTTACTTAATATCTGTTTATTCCATGTCTTCTATTTCATCTTCTACCTTAGTATGTTTGATCAATAACCACCATTTATCAGTGTCTCTTTTAAGACAATAAACTTACACTACTTCCTTTTCATTTTCATTCCATCCCAATGATAGAAATATATTTTCAAGGGACATGATACACTGCTCACATACCACTATATTAGTAGTACCACAAAAATAAGAGGGCTTTTACCACATGAAGCGATCCAAAAAAGGTGTAACATGGTTTTTTTTATAACCTGAGTAAGATTTCCTAATATGGTCATGATCTTCTCATCTCCAACACTAACTATATTGACATAATCAGTGGTCAAATCCCTACATTTTCTATGGGTATTGAGTCCTTCCCTTTCATTAGGTGCAATCTCTAAATAATGGAATATAATAAATTTTGTTATGAATCATAATGCAAAATTTCAAACTAGAAAAACACATAACATAAATCACAAATAAAATATAATAATTATAAACATGATTTAATTACTTATAAATTATTCATAATGGTTTGTATATAAAATTTGAATTATCTCAGGCATATACATGTGGATTTTTAAATAAGGTGCATAGTAAGGTTTGTTTTTGTGTACCAGGTTACCCCAAGTCAGGCTCAAGATACCTTGTTCGAGTTGATACCCCTAGGTACATCTGTGCCAAAACCAAGTCCACTTATAGTATCTAGACATGTATTTATTGCTAGTAAGACCCACATAATCTCTAACCTACCAAAATTGTAGTTTTTCATTTTATACTTATCCTTAAATTATATCTCCGGGTTATGTTCCCTAAATTATGTTTTCTAAATCTACTACCCATGGTTTCTATTATAATTCCTTTTATACCAACTGTAACAACCCCAACCATAGTATCCTAGAGTTAGTGGACATTTTATTAAAATTTATTAGATACAAGAGATAACATCACCAAGTGTTGATTGGTTTTTTAGTCTTGAAGAAAATATATAAATTCATGATTCCCTTATTACATTGGTAATTAAACATAGAACAAAACAAAGGAAAATAAACTACTTCCTTTTGTCTTATTCAACGTTTTCATCTTCAAACATGGGGAAGGAAAATAAATAAAAGCATGAGATAAAATTCATAGTAATGGTTACATATATTGGAAACATTAATCAGTAATAATTGAATCATAATCAATTTTTAATAAACAATATAACATGGTGAATAACTAAAAAACATACACAATCAATACACTAAGAATGAAAATGCATCCATAGATTATTTCATAGTAAAAATACTATAGATAATGATAATTGAATGATGAATGAATAAAATACATAATTATTGGATACTATGAATCGAAAAAATAATCCAACATACCTGCAATACAGTTTAAGTCTATTAGGTAGGTACCTATCATATTATGTTCTCAAAATAAACACGAAGGTTTTGCCACAATCTATTTTTCCTCGTGAGACCTATTGATGCATCGAGGGGTTATAACAGGACCCAACCATCACTAAAAGTCCAAATAATTCTTCATAAATAGATTTAATTCATGAATAATATTCCTTATCTATATCTACGTTGATTAGAGGACACATATTCATCCATATTTCCCTTGTTAAAAAAACATTCCAAATAAACCACATATGTAAAACGGTGTACAGCTAAGACAAAAATCATATCCATGATAGAAGAATATGAATATTTAATAGAAATATTATTTCAAATTAAAAATTATCTCAAATGGGAAATATATTCACCACAATAATATGATTAGGTTCATAATACCAAGTATGTCTCAATGAAATGAAAATTAAGTTGAAGTCTCATACCTTATGTCTGAATGTGTTCTATATATGATCTTAATGTCCCGAATACTCAGATTAAATCCATAAATTAATTAATTCATAAACTTTTATATATATATATATATTTTAATTTAATTTTATTAAATTCATTTATGTACTTTTTTATGATTTATAAGATATACTTTTATCATTCGGGGGAGTTCGTTTCCTTTGTTTTCATGATCGGTTTACTTGTATACATGTGTGGAAAAATCATGTAAAATGAGAATCGATGAAAAATATTGAAATTATAATTTATTAATGAACCTTCATAATATTAAATTGTTATTTTTTCATTTAGTTATATGTTATGAACATGAACCATTATATAAAACATTAGAGATAATCATGATTATTTTTTTCTTTGTTCGAACATCAAGAATTAGTTTTGTTTTATTAAATAATATTATTCTTATATAATGGTACCATAATTTCAAAAAATATATGATACATATTTCATAATATATTTTAACCATAAAAATGGTCATATGATGATACATTAAGTAAGGATTGAAAAACAAAAACACAACGTCTATGAAGGCAGTAAATCGGCACCTCACGAACGATGTTTTCATTTTTAGAATCAAAATGAGAGGATAAGAGGTATGATGATGGATATTATATTAACATAACATAATAAAATTATTTATAAGATAGTATAATTATAATGTTATTTTGGATGTAATATCTAAGGATAGAATAAGAAGAAAATATATTAAAATAAATTGAATGTGAACGAAAAGGTTTTACCTATAGAATTCCACTACATGAGAACCTACTTAGGGAAATGGATTATGGTCTTTTATTGAGACAAAAAACTCCTGGACATGGATTATAGGTTTAGGAAAAGGTTTAGGTAGGAATTTTATAACCTTTAAGTCTTTGATTGTGTTGGGAGAAGAGGTGGTGAAGATGCTATTTATAGTGAGGAGAGGGGTATTTTTTTATTATTCTAATCATTATTTTATAATTTTGGATGAATATAATAAATAGTGATGGTTATTTTCACTAAATAAGGTAAATATTTCATGTCATTTCTAAGAAATTTTTCTTATATCATCCATTCATCAACTATTACTAAATAATGCATGTATTTAGCTTATACTGTAAATTACTGTATTTCGCTATTTATGAAATATTCAACTATATTAAAAAATACCAAAAATTCACCCTAACCATTTTTTTGATGAATATATTTGAGAAATGAACAGAAATTTATGAATATAATATCCTATATATGAGAAATTTAATTTTTAGTTAAAATCATCATTTACTCAAAAAATAGCAATTTAAAATTATAACTACTTTTATAATACATGGAAAAATAAATTAAGGTCTCATTTATGTTTATAAATGAAAATTTTATTTTAAATAGTTATATTATTTATAATATTTTAAATGAAAATTTATGTTTTAAAATATACAAACAATTAATTTATGAATTTTAGAAAAATTATTTAATAATAACATGATATTATTATACCATATTTTCATTAATAAGATGCCTAAATTTTATTTATACTTTTTTAGGTGGGGTTACTATTATACATGTTGAATTATTATTCCTAATGGTCACATTAAAATTCCAAAGGTCATGTTACTATTTCAATGGTATATATTCCTTAATTTCTAGAAAAAGCATATTATTTCATTCATTTTTCATTATAGAGTTTTTTTGTGTTCTCTGTCTTAGTTTATATTTTTTATACTATTTGAAATAGTTTTTTCAATGTAAAATATTTAATGAATTGAATTTATTTAAGAGGATACATACCATGAAATCAAGGGGTGAAATAATAAGTACTTCCTTGAAGAGTTTTAAATCAGTTGTGTAGTAAGGCCCATTCTAGTGCACTGAGTAACGATTAGGTTAATCCCAATGTGACCATTTAAGAGTTTTTAACCCTAGGAACATCTGTTCTAGAACCACATATATATGTACTATATAGAAATAGATATATTTTCAAGGAATAAATATATAATATATTCCTCAACAAATCATGTGGATATTTTTCAATACATATCCTGAAAGTCAATCATAAGGTTTTGTTACCTAATGTATGTTTTCCTAAAAATAGTTCCCAGGGTTTCTATTAAAAGTCAATTGATACCAAATGTAGTGAACTTACCATAGTATCCCGAAGTCATTGTTTCATTTGTAACATTATCATAAGTTAAAAGGAATCACATTACAAAGGGTAAAATGGTTTATTAGTCTTTGTAAACATTATTAATATCTAAAATAATTATTAAAATTGAATAAATAAATGATTTAATTTGATAAAAACATCATTCCCATTAACTTATCCCTATATATCAATTACAAAACACTTATTTACATCTGGGGGAAAATATTAAATGGGTGAGCTCAGATTTTCAGTAAGGGTAATTGTACTGTAGAAGTTATTAATAAATAAAGAAAATAAATATGGAATAATAAGTAACTGAAACACATTATATTTAATCAATAATTTTAACATAATATAGAAATAATAAATGATGATCAAATAATGCCAAATAAATAATCAAATTAGTTAGAAACTTAAAAATGGATATAATAACTAATAAAATAATCACAAGGGATATAAATAACTAAATTCATAACGATTTAATTCATAATTATAGGAATTTTAAACATAATGTTTAGGACTTATTCCAGTATATCTAAATAATTTTGAGTCCTATTGCCAATACATCTACATAAATGGATAAGGCCTGGTCCAGAACCTAATCTAGTTTATCCCATGAGACCTACTGATACATCCAAGTGATATAGCAGTTCCTCCCTATCACATACTAAGTCTAATTCATTCTTAATATGAAATCGGTTAAAAATCAAGAAAAAAAATTTATTTGAAAAGCATGAAAAAAATGATAATAATTAACACGATCAATAAAAATAATCAAAAATCATCAAAAGTAATGTGGATGTTATCAACTAGTACATCCCCTATCAAACTGATCATAACCTATCAAAAGAAATAATAAGTATTATATCAATATAATATATCCCCAGTGGATAATATATACAATAAATGGATTATGTAATTGATAAATATAAATACAATAAAATTTAATGAAAAACATTTGTGAGGAAAATGAACATTTCATTTTGAAAATAACCTTTTAAATATAAAAGTTCACAAATAAATTTGAAAATAATAATATTTCAAAATAACATTAAATTCTTGTAAAACAATTAATTTTTTTTCCTGAAGATGTAAAATTGTGTTCATGATATACACATTAAAAAAGGATTCCTTTTACATTTTTGGAAAAATACAAATATTAATTATCTTTAAAATATAATGAAGATTTAGTTCAAAAAAATTGTAAAAAATGAAATCGGTAAAAATTTCATTAACAAAAAATTTTGAAATTTTTATTAAAATTCTGGAAAACATTTTTGGAAAACATTGTGATTTATGAAACAATATTTCTGCCCAAAGAGTAAAATAAAAACATATTTAATTATAAATAGGTTCTCAATCATTTTAAGTATCAAAGATTAAAAAATGGAACTATAACTTGAAAATTTCATTGAATAATCTAAGGTGAAGAAAATAGATATATTTTTTTATATAAATACAAAACAATTTCCCCATTGGGATGTAAACATAAGAAATCCTAAATAATGATGAGATGGAGAAATAAACCCTTACCACTGTGGAAACTTATGAATCATAAGCCCCATAGAAGAGATGAAATCAGATGATACATTAAATTACATGAATTTAATTATAATCATGATATAAGATATCAATAGTATGTATATACAACACATAAATGAAATAAGTGGTGAATGGGGTATATGTCTCACATGAGTAAAAGTGAGATGAAAAACCCTTACCTTAAGTCTAACTCATCGAGTACATTATTTATATTACTAAATAAAATACTTATGTTAATTATTTAAATTTCTAATAACCCTTTTCTTTATTATTATTCCTATAATTTCATATATTTCAATGTTCTATATGATTATTTAATCAATTATTTTTATATCATATGTTTCAGTGATATTTTTCTTATGTTTCAAAAATGACTTTGGTAGGTTGACTAGGCTCTAAGAGTTCATTATTTGAACTACTCTGTAATTATAATAATGAAATAATTATAATATTTATACATAAATTTTACTTTTAAAATCAACAATCAATTTTGTATTTGAAAATTTAACTATGTTATATTCATGGAGATGGTAGGTTGTACAAACGCATGAGTAACGTTTCAATTTTACAATGATCATTTGGGAAAGAATGTAAGTACTATTTTCTTTACAATTAATGACAATAATATATTGTGTAAAATATTTTTTCTTTAGATATAATTATATATATAATCTATTTGGTTAATTGATTAAAAGATAGTCACATCGTTTCGTTAAGGTGGTAGTCCATACGTATACAAGTGATGTTAACATTATTTAGTGTAAGAAATAAAATGATAGATATTATCATTGTAGAATGAGAAATATTTCATAAATAAAAAAATTAGTTCCTTTATATAACATATATTAATTAACATTACCCTTAATATATTTCATTTATATAGTTATTTAAAGGAGAATGACATCGGTTTGTGATGTGGTAGACCACCGTACACACAAATGATGATTTCATAACTCATTTTATGAAAGTGGAAATTTTTGTAGGTTAGGAATTTAACATAAACCAATATAAATTTATTTAATAATTTTATATATTATATAATAATGGGTTAATAATAATTTATTAATGGGAAATAAATATACTAAAAAAGGTTGTTGAATAATGTTACCTCTTCTCTGGGTATTCTCATTAGGTTTGCACCAAAATCCTTCTTGGGTTGTATTTCATCAAAAAATAAGGATTATATGATTAGATTAAGTAACATGGAAAGTTATTTGGTTAGTTATTTACCAAACTGAAGGTTTTTTATGGTTTTAATAATAGAGAAGAGTGGGTGTCCTTTTATAGGTGTGGTTTGTGGCACACTAGTAATGTTTGCAAATAAGAAGGTGTACCAACATTTTTGACATTAAAAAGGATAAAAAATAAAGTATTCTATATAATTATAAATTATAAGTTCTAAATATTTCCATAAAATATATTTTATAAAAAATTTATCTTAATTTAACCCTTATATTTTTAGTTTAACCCCACAGTAAACCGATTTTTACCTTAAACATGAAAATTAATTTTTACTATTTTAAATATTCATTTTTCAAAAAAAAATAACTTGAACTTATTAGGTAATAAAAATATAATGATTCCAAATAAAAAATTATTTTTCAAAATTGCATTCACATAGTTGGAAAATTTTAAATTGAAATTAATCTCGTAAACGTGACATGAAAGTAGGTTTTCAAAGAGAAAATGTTAAAACATTTAAAAATTTATTACATTAAATTTTATTATAAAAAGATTAAAATGAACAAAATTTGATTAATAGTAATGATATTAAACAAAAATTACTTTAAAAACAATTTAAAATATAATTTATCTTTATAAATAATTTTATCGAAAAGGAGGTTTCCAATTAAAATTCAATATTTTTCAGTATTTTTTAGTAATTAAACTTTTCAAACAATTCCCAAATTTTCACCCTAAGATAAATTTAAAATTATGATATTAAAAAATAATTTTAATTTTTCAAATAAATCTTCAAAAAGTGGTAAAAATTAATTTAAAATTATGGGAACAATGCAAAACTAATGGACTTTTTAAAAAAATATGTTTTTTTAGAAAACATTTCTTTCACTTTGAAATAGTTTTTGTTTTATTTATAATCAATATATAACCTTTGAATTTATTTTTTACATGTGTAAAACATAAAATATTCATAATTTAGATATTTATATTTATTTACTCTAACATAACGACTAAGCTGTAAGAGTAATGTTTAGATAATAATATTTTAATAGAGTATCATGTTACTTTTAAACCTGGTGTTGCGTGAATTGTAAGATATCAAAGAGATTTAATATAGTCAAAAAAACATAAATTCTAAGGGTTTTATATTCTCTTCTAATTATCATTTTTCATTTCATTTATTCTATCAAACATTATAATCCTATTTTAAAATCTTGGGGTGTTACAATCACATTCAACACATTAAATTTGTTACTCCATAATAATGATAATTTTCTATTTATATATATCTTGTAATATTTATAACTAAATGTATGCATCACTTGATAAAAATATATTTTATAATTAAAAAAATTAATATTACACTCACCAATTACACAATGATACATTATACAAAAAGATCACATATTTATAATATAATAGATAATATTAATATGTCTCAGTTTTCCTTAGTACCAAAGTTTTTGTTATTCATTAATGTATATATGTGAATAGTCACCATTCGTTGTCACTATGTCCATGCACACAAACCATCCAGTACAAAAAATATATCAAAAATTTTATAACTATTAATTATATTCAAATTTTATTATCCAATTTAAACTATAAAAAAATTGATAATTTTTTTGTAACCCAAAATAAACTAAATAATATCCATGTGATTCCAAAAATATTCAACCTATAAAAAAGATAAATGTTCATGTTCTTGTAGATAGACATGTCCCATGTACCCTCACTTATTGGGCTATCATAAAGAGTGTAAAAAAATTATATTACCTATTATTAGTTTACATTAAAGTACTAAAAAGTATGGCATTAAATAAATGATGAAAAATTATCCAATAAAAAAAATATCATAATAATTAAAATTAGATGAAAAAAATCAGCAGTTATATTGGATTTCAACCTATGAACAATAATGTCATATATTTACACTAATATCTACTTAAAATTATTTCATTTATTTCCATTATTGTTTAATTTTTCCTCGATTCAAAATATATTTAAATAAAAAAAGTCTCTTAGAACAATTATTACCAGATAAAGATAAGTGTATCAAAATATACCTCTCCCACACTTAAAATAAAACATCTTCCTCAATGCTTGAAATCATGTATAGAGAGACACATACCTGTTAATAAATATGTATATTTAGTAATGAAATGGATAAAAATGGAAGGAAATTGATCAAATCCAAAATTTAATTACGATTCAATTTCTCAACATTTAGTTGGGTCTAATTTCATTGATGTTACAAGTTGAGGTAATGTATTTTCTTTTAGAACCTACAAGTTAATCTCTATACATGAAATTATGTAACCTAAAAAATATTATATCATTATATTTCAAATATGAGTTATAGATCAATATCATAATTCTGTGATTTAAATAAAAATATTTCATAAATGATATAAAATAATCTAAATTTGATTTTTAATACTTTAAAATAATAAAATATGAGAAAAAAATACATAAAAAGTACCATTAATCAAAAAAATAAGGTTTAATATTATGTCTCCTTTTTGTCAACATTAGTCTTCATAATAGACCCATCAAACTCTAGGATTTCACTTGTGGATGGTGGAATATCTCTAAGAGATACTTCCAATCATAACATAATCTCCTTATACTCCTCTTGAATACTCACTGAAGTTAACAAAACCTATATAGATTCCTCTATAATTATTCTTATTAGACTTTGAATAGTAGTCAAGGTGGAAGACAATTGTGACTAAGATAGATGAAAAACTAGAAAAACAACTATATTATTATCTTGAGGGGAATGTAGTGTGATTATGGTAGCTGATTCTTGTATAGTATTCTATATAATTAATGTTTATCTTTCCATAATGGTCACTCCCATACTAAAATTTATACGATTTTCATTACTTACTATATCATACAGAGGGATTATAGTAGTTTTTTTTGTAGTAGTGGATATAAATTTATGCTTAGTATTCTTATGATATGTCTTCTGACAATTAAATTGGGATGGAGGTGCTACTTTTAGATTAATGAATTGAATCCCCTCTAGTGTCTAGATAGATTTTCATTTAAATTTTAATGGGAATCACACTTATCCTTTCATAGGATAATATATCCTCTATAATAGACTAGTTCTCCCTGAGAATATCCTTAGAAGGTGTACGGTCTCTCAGATAATTATTCTCTAATAGAAATGGAGTGGGCCAAATGGGAAAGGGATTATAAGGGGTGGATATCATCAAAATTGAATATAGACATGAATAATGATGAATCCCCCTGTCATGGTTGTTCAAAAAGTGAATTTATATATTTTTCTAGTATTGGCCTCAATGGAAAATGTAGTGATAATCCTATAAAATATGGTATAAAAATAATTTATATAAATAAATCATGAAAAGACCAATTATACTCCTCCTAAGAGAAAAATTATGGTGGTATCTAAAAAGGTGTAGTTTTAAAAGGGGTCTATTTGTTTCATCAACTCATGCATGTGAGGTATCATAGAAATATCCTTTAGTATCCTCATCCTCCCTAGTAAAATATTTTTACACCTTAGACAATTAATATTTCATTCCTTTATTTCCTAATATTCCATTCTTGTCTAATAAGGATAAGTCAACCAACTGATGCTTTTTAGGTGATGTGAAAGGAAATGACTTTATAAATTCATCCTAATGATTACACAAGTGTGTGATAAATTTATTACTTATGATAGAGTCCTTGTACTTGTTATACAGTATCATTAGGTATAAATAAAGTTATCTGAACAAATAGAATCATTATTCCCAACTAAAAAGAGTAGAATATAAAGGAATATCTAGTTAGATTAAAAGGACTTAGAAATCACCTTTATTTATTCAAGAGAGATTAATGGAACTATGAAGTATTATTAAAATATCATTTTTAGTATTGGATGCATGGTTTTTTCTAAATCAAGATTTATTAGTGGGTTACAAGTTATATTCATCAACTATTCAGATCAATATCCACACATTTCTCCAAAAATTCCCTATATTAGTCTATCTTCTAATAAATGTTTCCCTATAAATTCCCATCACTACTCTAATCTCTATCAGTGTCAGCCTAATATTTTTTTCATAACATTAACTTCGTATTTAGTAATTTCATCACATATATGGATTGAAATCCTATAGTACCCTCCATGTAGGATTCCTATCAATCAAGTATAATGAGATCTAAAGGAATGATCCAAAAAACCATTACAATATATAAAACCATCCGAATATGATATAAATCCCTAATGTTAAGGTTTTTTTAATTCTTTATTGGATTCAACTAATGTATCCCAAACATAATTTAGTATATTTGGTCAAAAACCCAAGAAATGTGTGGAAAATTTTATGAGATTAATCCTCACTCAATTTAGGGTGATAGGATGTTAGGATAGTTTTTCTTGGGGTATGGGATATATATTATAATAGGCTTCAATATGGTCTTGGTATTGTCAGAGGTGGAGGGATAGTTTCCTTATCTTTACAATAATAGTGCCTTTGTGTGGTGATTTATTAGTATGTTTTAGGGATGGAATCTTTCTTAATGGGTAATTATTATTATTTTTCATTCAAACCATGGTTATTGGTGACAATTTGTGTATAATATTGTTTTAAAAGGGGTTTATAAAAGGTTTGGTTATTTTGTTTAATGTATTTATCAGTTCGGGTGGGTATTTGGATGTTTTATTATACTGGTAGGGAAACAAGGAAACATATGGGTTAGAATGGATATCGGGGTTTGTGGAAATTTATATATATATGATATAGAAAATATATATAGTCTATTTATTATACTTGGAATTAATTTATGTTATTGGGATATTGTTCTGTGGGAACATCAAGATATGGGAATCTAAATCCTCACAACAAGAATTTGTGCCTTCATAAAGTATTTATAGTTATTTAATGCATTGTTGTTGGAAAAATATATTTTTTTGTATAAAGAATCCCAAAATTATTTTGACCAAAATTTTTAAAATTATAATTAATGTAATCATGTTGTCAAGAAATAATCCTCGAGTTTACAACGTAATTTTTCCACTTATGGTTGAGGGCTTTTAAATTATCTTAGTAACATGGAATAATCCCTTTAAAAAAATTTATAGTTGTCTCCAAAATGTGTTCTTTTCAAAATGAACTTACTACCAATTAAACATATATTTTGTTTATGAAATTATAAATCTTGGAATTGTAGGACTACGATGTAGTATTTTACCAGTAATAATTTCATGTTATGATGGTTGAGTGTAATTATCTATTTTCAATGTGTCCTAGAATTTTTCACAGTGATATGTATTTTATTGATTAGGGAAAATCTTCCACTACAGTATGATTATTCTAAATCCATAATGATCATATTTATGGGGAACATTTTTATATTGATCCATCCTGTAGTGATGTTGTCCTATTAATGATCTACTAAAACACTAAGAGACAACATTGAAGATTCTTTGAAAAAATTGTCTTCCTAAGAAGTCCTTCATATGACTCAAACTTACAATCTGGGTTCCATTGCTAAAAAAATATTATTTATAAACATGATTCAATAAATAGAAATATTACCAAAGATAAACAATTTTTTATTTCACATTAATATTAAATCTCAAAATATTTCTTTAAAATTCTGTGAACCATTAGGTTTAATATCTTCTATGATTAACTAAATAAGCATCATATTTAGGAAACATGAAATTTATTATACATAATATAACCATAATATATTCCCTTATACAAATATCTTATGTTATTCTGACATTAATAACTTGATGAATATAATATATAGGTAAGGGATGAGTTAAAACATTCAGTGAGGGAAAACCTTATCAGCATGTCATCAGGAGGGTTAGAGTAAACCATATGAGAAACATAATCCTAGGAAAAATATCTTTAAAAAATAAGAAACAATAATAGTTTCCCTTATAATATAAGTACATGTAATCATAAATGATGAAATTTATACCATGGAATAAGAGTGTGAAAAAAACATATACTCATCATGTTCTATAGAGGATAACATATGAATATAGCATAAAAATGTTTCATAAGAATAAGAATAGGAAAACATAATATTATGGGCAAGTTAAAATATGATCCAACCAATTTATAATAATTTATATCTTGGGATTACCATATTTATACCATATTGGGCTTGGTCCTTCTAACCATATACCCTTAGACTTGAACTTACCACTCATGTACACTTGATATTTGGATAACCTTCCTCGTATCTTCTTGAGCATAATACATATAATATTTAATAATGTATTAGATATTTATAAGAAATCCTCCCTTTAATAATATACTATTATAAAAAAATTTATATTCACATAAGTGTATTCATCATTCATTTATATCCTAGTTAACAAATGGGGAAGAAGTAAATTTCAAAAAAGAAATATTTTATAAAACATTATCATCGTAATCTTTCAAGATAAAAAAAGGGTTATTGAATAAAAATAGAATATACATAGTGAAGTATTAAAATTTATAAATTATGTTTACATAAATAAAAAAACATATCTGCAAAATAATTAGAGATATTCATTAACAAATAGGTATACATGTCCTGTTCTATTAGTAACCTTTAAAAATACTAATCATAAGAAAAATGGGAATATTTATTTATATAAAAAAATAATGAAACATGTTAAGTAATATTTATGGTGATGAAAATAAATTATTTAAATAAAATACATTCATGTTGTAAATGTTTAAAAAACACTCTTTTCCCATTGTGATAAAGAATGTAAAAAATGACCTTTTTAGAAAATGACATGATGTATCTAATAAAAAATTAATTAATATATTAATCTATCATATAAATATACCATTATAAAAACTTTTAAATATTATAATAACTTCCATAAAATTATTTTAATTAACTTGTATATGGAGGAAAAGTATTCATATCCAAAAAAGAATAAATACGGTAGGATTTTCTGAAAAACATTATTTTATATTATTGAGTAACAATGAGTATACTAATTGAATGAGCACATGAATAACCATTTAATAACTAGATTATATGAAAATATATTGGTTTTATTAACAAAATAATATAAAAGTTCCCCAATGTAAATGAAAACATAAAAAACTTGATAAAATGTGATATTTCATCATAAAATCTACCATCATTGTTAACCATTGAATTAAAACATTGGTAAATACTGGACCATAGATAGAGTAGTAAATATAAATTATTTTTATAATATTATCATAAAACATTTCATTAGTATAATAAAAACCACAAAAAATGGAATTTTTTGAATATAAAAAAATCTAAAAAAAGGGAAATTGATATTGTAAAAACCACATGACATTGGTTCCCTTTCAATCACAACCCTTTAAATGAATAAAAAATTATAATTAAAAATTAAATACCAAGAACATGAAAGGAATCCTGATATAATATTCCACAATGGAAGAATGTAATCTATATATAAAAATATTTTTCAATAAGAAACATATTTCTAATAAGGAATTTTGAGATGAAAAACTAATATGCTACATCTCAATGTAGAAAGAATATTTTTAACCTCTTATATAAAAAACCATATTAACTAATTATTTTAGAAAATTATTCAAATATATAAAAAAATATGTAAGTAAATTATAATAATTCACTATAAAAGTATCATTTGGTTAATGACTATTTTCATCATTAGATGTTAGTAATTTTTGTTGTTTTATGCATGTTCTATAATAGAGATTCCAATCCTCTTTATTTGATACCAAATTCCTCAAAACATGTTTTAAATAATATTGAAGTTATTTTGTTTCAATTATTTATGAATATCCATTGTCACTTCATAAAATATATGGTCATGGTTCATAGTAACGGACAATGCGATTAACTTATTTTGTATAATTTTTAATATATTGACAATTTTCATTTTAGTTATATTTTATATAAATTTCATTATTTTAGAGTAATATTCCTGAAATTTATTTCCAATTATTATTATAAATATTCAGCATATATATTTTATAATAACTATGTAGGTGGTTATACACAATGGAAAATGTATCTCCATGGGGCGGTAGTCGAGACATACACAAAAATGGAATTTTGGTTTCTCATAGAACCTAATGAAATTATAAATTGATTTATCATAGAATAATATTAATATTTATTTAAATTTAATATTTATTCTTAAAATAAACTCTTTTTTAACAACTATTTGAATTTTTTTTGAAAAAATGAAACAGGTCACTCAATGTGGTGACAGTTAGCATGCAACATGAGTGATGTTTTTATTTTTTGAATGGTTATAAGAGATATAAAATTTTTGTTTCACATTAACATAAAACAATTATTACAACAATGATATATATATCATTGTAATATAATGGTTAAATTAGAAATGATATAGGGTGTATATGAGAGATGAATACGAAAATATTAGAGGTTGGGTAATACTCACATTCAGAGTTTGAATCTTCTATTAAATGATCCATTAGAAATAGAGGAAATAGGTTTTATTCTTGGATAAAGGGGAAAAATTAGGAAGAGGAAAATTGGGTACTTGAAATAGGATGATATTCATGAAAATTTTGAATGATATGTGATTCTTGAATAAAAACTTTGACATTAATAAGTGTGTTTTTTGGTATCCCATTTTTTATTCCAATATTACCAGTTCTTTGTGGATCATACCTATTGATAATTCCCATTCATTTTTTGGATGGTTGGAAAAATTAATATAATTTTCAATTTCTTATAAACCATTATATGAGTTCTATGGTTTTATCAAGTAGGTGAAAAATTATATAATTTCATATTTCACTTCAACACAGTTTTAGGAACACAAGATTTGATTAATCAATTTTCACATTAATTGAATAAAATGGGACCATCCAAAAAATAATGTGAATCCTCAACAAGAAACATCTTACATTTTTAATAAGTATATCTAGGATATATTTTCCATTTTCCAAATAAAATAATATCTCAAAAATCCATTGATCACATATTAAAATATCATATAAATGGTTCTATTTTAAGAAATCATCATCAATATATATATATATTATTCTTATACATTCTTCAGTTGAAACCTTGATAAATGATTATCCTTCACATTCTATAATATATTTTTTTATTTGATAATGATAAGAAATGAGGGAAATAAATAATCCACCAAATCATGAATATTTTTCTATCATATTTTATCAAAAACACACCTCAATGTGGCATGATTTGGGAAGATTACTACCTTGGAGAGCACGAAATATTATACAAAATTATAAATTAAAAGACTAATCCCAAAATTTTCTTTTACATGGATGTATCTCTAACATAATTACACTGAGTATATGTATTTCCAAATATATACATGTCTGAATATTTGACCAACCACTTTTCCTATATAAGCTCCCAGATTAAAGTCGCTTGCAATGTATATTAACTCAAAAGTATTCTCACATTTTAGAAGAATTTTTATTGGGGTAGCCATAAATTTTCTCTTCAGCATTGAAAAGGATTACTCATATTATTTTAAATAATTAAATAATTCTTCATTTGAAATAATATTATAGTGTTTTAAATATATCTTAGAGGATTGGTGTAATGCCAAATATTTATAATGACATGGTCACAAAAAATATTATTACAAAAGGAACATTTTACTTTTTCCATATTTTATAAAAAATAAATAAATAAAATATGAAACATGGTAATAAAATTTAATTAATGGTTTTTGAAATGTAAAATAAACATGAACAGATATGTAGAAACACCGAAACATTGAACTCGGGTTGATATTGCATTTTAAAGAATAACAAGTAAAAAAAATTATTATTATTATAAAAAGAAAAATCATTAAAAGATACATGGTGAATAATATGGATAAATGATATGATTGAATTGATGTAGAATTATGTATATATAGAAAAATATTATGGTTTTAATCTGATCATTTGGAATCTAACTACTGGAATCTAATAGTTAGGAATCCAGTTGTATGGAATCTGACCATTATAATAGAATGAAAATCATTATATTAACCATCTACAAATAAAATTAAAAAAAGGAATATAATAATATTAAATATAAATGATTTATATTGATCAATTACTAGTTTAATAAATGTATATATATGACCTAGAATAAAAATAAAAAATTAAAAATAATTTAAACTATTTTTTTCCAAAGGAAAGTTTTTCTTGTTTACCCTGTGTTTAGAATAACAATTAAAATTAGTATATTTAGATAATTATTTTAATCAAGGATGACTTAATATATAAAATTAGTGTATTAATATTGTCTAATAATTTTTTTCATTATTTTCTAAGAGACTTCTTTTTTTTATTAAATTTTCAAATATGGTGTGAATATACGACAGGTATTATAAAACAATAATGAATAAAAAATTAGGTAATGATTAATATACATATATCTGAGACTAAAAATATATTATTTTATTTATATTATGTATTTTAATAACAAAATTGTATTAATCATCTAATATACCTTCCAAAACCTGAAATATAGAATACGGTTTTAAAAATAATACTTTATGGAAAATCATAATTTACTTGTCAAAAGTGAAATAAAAGAATTTATATCAATTAAAAAATATAATAATATCAAAAATAACGTCTCATATGATAAAAAAAGTAACTACAACCATGGGTAAGCCAATGTATTTTATTTTCCCATAACATATATTTCTAAGGCTTGGGTATGGAAATGATTTCAAAAAACCTCCGATTTCATATAAATATCCACCAATTCAAATGAACTCCAAAACCTTTGATTATGTTTCTCCAATATTTTTTCTCTATCAGGATTCCCCCCATGTACTTTATGATGTACTTTTGTTATATTGTCAATCATTAAGTAGTTTTTTTCAAATAATTTTTCATAACATCTTCTTTTCAATTTGTTAAAATCCCTTTTAAATTCAATCTCATTTAAATAATAAATTTTATTATTCTCTATTTTTATGAATTAACAATTATATTATCAATTATGGACCACCATTAACAATCATTATAAAACATTCTTAGTTTTTTATAATTATAAATAATTCATGTGGTCCTGAAACCATCTAAAAGTTTTGGTAAAGGTGTATGTGGTTTTCCAAGAATGAAAGGTCTATCAAGATAAAAAAATAAGAAGAAAGAGTAGTGAAGATGAAAATATGATTTAAAACCATAGAAAATCATTTTTAGATATTAACATAATATTTACTCTAGTGAATTAGAAGTGGTCTTGACT